>OX393576.1:23170942-24370942 GCA_947652605.1 Elmis aenea
CTTGTATTTTTATTAAAAGTCTGCTTTAAAAATATCAAATTATTGTGAAGATTTATTAAGAGATCGTGTTAATCGCAATACACTGTGTTCCAGTTAAAACAACAAAGTTGGGATCATTTCCGGCGAAACCGGAAGTAAAAGAATTGTGTGCATGTGCTCAAAAATCCCGGGTTTTTGCACATATCATGTTTTTAAAATCTCATTTATCAAATCAATACCAAAGAAAAAAAGGGTGTACCACACTTCATTTATACCCGGTATAAGTAATAAACAATTTTCCGACAAAAATTATCTAGTTGGCATATTTGTTTGAAAAAAAAATTACTTTTAAACATTACTTACATCAACCACCAAACGATTTACTAAAACACCTTACGGTACGTTGTATTAGCCACTATTAAAGTCTTTTAGGTATTATTGTAGCACCCTAAGATTAATCATAGCTACACGTTTTTTTTTTTTAAATTATCTAAGACACAGCGTTTTAAGTAAATATATTTAAAAAATGATCAGTGTTAACACCATTGAACAATATTTTGTGAAATTCCTAAACATTTGTCGCTTGATCGACTATTAAAGTCACCGAGATATTGTCGTGCGCTATGAATACATAGCAACACAAATTCTCAATAGACATATTCAAAGCTTTTTTGCACTTCCTTTAAGTTTGTAGTTTAAACAGGTTTTTAACCTTTTTTTAAAATTTAAACAAATTATTAGACAACTATTTCTCTCGTTAAAATTTTACGGAAAAATTACTAGATTTAATAAATATTAGCCAATAAGATTGTTTTTATACCGGAAATAATCTCTAGGGAAATTGTTACTTTCGTTTTGTCACCTCTAGATTGTCATGGCAACCATATAAACACTTCAACATTTGAGATATATTTGACATTTCATATGACAACAGATCATCTATTTCATTCGTATAGTAATAGGTACATTATTTATGATTTTGCGTGAACAAAATTAATAATAAAGAACTCAAGCAATAAATATTTATAATTTTGTCAGCAAAATTACCAGCCCTTGATACCTACTATTATTAAAAACAACTTCGATGAATGCAACATTTTAAAAGACCGTTGGTATGAGCAAAGATCATCTTAAAAATCGATTTTTAATTTAAATCTTATATTACTTCAGAAGCGATAAAATAAATCTGCTTATTAATAGTTCGAATAACTAATAGAAAATACAAGTTGACGTCATATCTGATTATATTAAAAATGTTCCTTCCTAAGTACAACATTGTTATAAGTATAAAATATTCCTTTTATGCAATATTTATTTAGCAACTAATATGACTTATATATAAAGAAAAACTACTTTTACGCTTTATATTAAGTTGTTACTGTTGTAATGATCATGAATTTAGGAGATGTTTGGGACAATATACTGGCGTAGAATAAATATTACGAAATTAACATTTAAAAATACAAACACAAACGTCCTATTGTGTTCGACTGTAAATCAAGCACTTTGTAAACCACAATGTGGGGGCCATTCGTTATACCTTTAAATCATGGTGAGCTATGGCGAGGCCACGTGACACTGTTACTACCGAATGTGGTATAAGATCAATAAAAAGAAAGTTGGTAGCAAATTAATATATAGGAGTGAGAAATACTGGTTCACCCTCACTTTTATAACTTCTCGGAGCTAACAGATTAAAATGAGTGTTATAGCATAGATCAACAATTAATTTTAGGCGGATGGACGACACATTCTAAGAACAACGTTTCTAAATAGTTTAAAAATTTCTAGAGAAAGCGATATGATGTGGCAACCGCCATAACTCACAGGCGAATTCCTGCCGATCGAAAAGATTAATGTGAATATAGAATTGTTTGATATCAGAATCGATGTGTTGTCCGCCTGCCATCATACCGACAGATCGTGGAGCTACAAAAAAGTTCCGCGGTATTCGTGAGCGGCTGTCGGTCGGCAGTGACAGTGAATACCAAAAATATTTGACCGATCGCCGATAATCTCGAGATCTTATCCACGTCATCCAAACAACTGCCACGAACAAAACAATAACGAGGCATTTTACGCCAGAAGCCAGAAATAGGTAGATAAAACAGATCCTAGTTTTAATTTTGATAAATGAGACCATCAGCTGTTTTTGGGATAATTTACATAACTTCGTGTTCCAGCAGAGACCACACATACAGACCATGTTAATTTTATGGGAAAGTTGGGAAGATTTTAATCAGATCGTAAGATTAATTAGTTCGGGAGCAGCACCTTATAAAAATACAAAGGACGAAGTCGACCACAACTGACAATTCATCAACATCGAAATTCGTGTTAGCGGTTCGCCTAACGGACAACATGCCACAAACTAAATAATACCAATACCTTAATATAATAACATAATGCGGTCTGTTTTGAACAAGCTATAAAAAATAATTTGCACCAGACAGGAAATGCTTATTGTATAATTAAGTTGCTTCCGTTTCAAATTAATTCCAATCACCCAACAATACTTTCTCAAAACTATAACAATACTTAGCAACTAATGGTTTAAAAAACGAAAATAATCCACTTTAATTTTTAACGAGCGCATGAAAAAAAAAACTGAGCACGCTATTTTTAAGAATATGTGTATTCACAAATATGAATGTAAAGATAAGCAATATTTACAAAGACGCATTATCCCATATATTACTAATTGTTACATTATATTGCTATGTAACAGTGAAGCCTTTATTTACAAAGCCACGATAAAATGCAAATATTTTAATGTCTTCCTGTAAATAAACTACATTTAAAACCACTTTTTTATTTTTTTAAGGATCCTTTATAGAAATGCTTGACCAGTTTTAAGTCTTTCTACTCTTCATCTGCAGCAATCTTATTTATTTAAAAAAGAATTAAATAAGTTAGTTGCTGACGAAGAGACGCTACAAACTATTTTGAATGCTCTTCAAAAATTTGTTAGCAGTTTAACTTTACAATTTTTTTACCTGCTAGCGCCTGGATAAATTGTTAAAATATTCAACTGATTAACGACCACTTCGTTAAATGACTATTACTGTAAAACCTGCATGCATAGTAAGGGAGTCCAATGTAAGCAAAAAGACCAGTTTTCTAGAAATGATCAAAATAAACTTACGGCAAAATTGACAATTAAGAGCGTATGTGCAAATGTGTTTACAATTAGCCAAAAAGCAGATAAACTCGTATATATTATGTAGTCGTAGAAAAAGTATAGTACAAAACTCGTGAAACTTTTCCACTCGAGCGTAATAGGTTTCTTACAACTTTTGTTATGTAAAATACGATTAAAACTAAATATTTAAAAGAACCATGGTTTTATGTTTGTTATTTTTAAACTTTTTTTTATACTCAGGCAAAAAATAAAAAGTAATAAAATATCCGATGTGAAAATGTAAACATATACAGGAAGTTTAAAAAACCTGACTTATTCGTGTTTAGCCAAATACACCGTACATAAAACAATATGTTATTTTAACTAGTTAGCAATCACTATAACACTATTGTCGAATAGGGTTTCACAAAAACACGTTTTGAAATTGCTAAATTGTAAAATATATCTACTTACCTGTTAATATTTCCATAACAACTTGAACGTCAAAACAATTAATTTAAAAAAAAAAAACTTCTTATAATTTCTAACGAGAATTTACTTTTGCAGCTAAAAATACAAAATATGCAGGGTGTTCATTAAAAAAAAAGTAGTTAGGTATCGGTGCGCAAAAACAAAACACTGTCTATAGTTAAAAATAATTTCAGGTTATGTGATAAATGACCACAAACATCTTTTATCTGCAACATTTTTTTAAAAATGTTTATAATAATTCTTCGTGGCTAGGACACCCTGTAGGTTTTGTTTAAATTTGCAAATCATGATATAAATGAGTATGTTTGTATTCCAAAATAAAGGGAATAAAGGGAATAAAAGCAACACGCAATTAGATATTTACACATACGAAATACAGAAATTATTTAAATACAATTTAAAATCCACTCACCTAATCACCTTATACTTGTAATTAAGGTAAAAGCACAAAGTAAATAACAAAGCGAGAACTCCTGCTGACTCACCTGCAACAAATCAAAGGAATGTCAGTATCGAATGATTCGCAATAATCGTATAGCATCTCCCACACCGAAAACCAGCTAAATTTATCACATGGGGGGCTTTAACCTAATGTTTGTATTATCCGACAGCTCGGCAAATTAAATTGATATTGTTAACAACAACAATATTTCACACGTATACAATGGCATCGCAAACAACCTCAACAAAAAACGAACATGCTTTGATTACGAGCAAAAATTTCAAATTGTGCAACTGAGACGGAAATACATGTTTACAGAGTAACGGCATATGATGCACGGTACTCAACAATTAAATAAATAAATTTAAAGTTCTTTCAATTATGCTCAATTTATAAAAATTAGCTACTGTGCATTATACAGGGTGTTTCATAAATATTGCGAAAACATTCAAGAGGAGATTCCTTATCAAAAATTAAGGGAGGTCTTTCATATACAATTTTTTCTTAGACGTCTCTTTTCTGAGTTACAAGGGAAAGCGGTAAAATTAGGTTTTTATTTTATTGCTCAAATTTGGATAAATGTAGGAGAATGATATCTGGTAAATGTTTTATACTTATTAAAAGCTTTCCCATAGTAATATTTTCAATCATCTTCCACCTTCACAGGGGACTGAAAAGTGCGACCCCTGTTGGTGTTTTCATCAGAACTTTTTGGTGGGTCAAAATTTTCCAATATAAAATTTTTGGAAGCTTGGTTTATTTACAAACTTTTTTTATTCCTTAGTTTTTCTCGTAAAACCTTTAGTTTTTGAGTAAAAAATAAAATAAGTAAACATGCACCATTAAATAGTCCAATATCAAACGATTCATTTTGGTGAGTACCATGGTTTGTTTATGTTCATATTGGATAGAACTGACAGGTGTAAATCATTTTGACGTTTACTCGGCGACAACGCTACAACGCCCGTCAATTCTACCCAATACTAACATGAACAAACCATGGTAATCACCAAAACGAATCGTTTTATATTGGAATATTTAATAGCGCATGGTTACTTATTTGTTTTTTTACTCAAAAACTGTAGGTTTTACGAGAAAAGTTAAAGAATAAAAAAAATTCTAAAGATATCAAGCTTTAAAAAAATTTAAATTGCAAAATTTTAACCCACCAAAAAGATCTGATCAAAAAACCAAGAGGGGTCGCACTTTTTAGCCCCCTGTGAAGGTGGAAGACGATTAAAAATATTACTATGGGAAACCTTTTAATAAGTATAAAACATCTACCAAATATCATTCTCCTACATTTATCCAAATTTGAGAAATAAAATAATAACATAATTTTAACCCTCCCCTTTAGGGGGTTGTAACTCCGAAAGGAGACGTCTAAAGAAAAAAATTTATGTGAAAGGCCCCCATTAATTTTTGATAATACCCTGTATATCAGTTTAATTTCTACATAAGAGCTGTTTCGATTTGTTCTTTCAATACCAAAACTTGATCTACAGGGGGGAGCGTTCAATTTTAAACAGAAATTTATTTATTAATAAAATATACAACAATCAAATAGAAACATTTTAATATAGCCTCTTGCATCTGGATACACTAACGCGATCGATCAAGAATCTATCGGATTCCCTGCTAGAAAAAGCTTTTTGGCTAGATGTATATCAAGTGCAAAACAATTTTGACAACTTCCATCAATTTATTAAAACTTTTTCCTTTCTAAAGGAGCCCAAACAAACGAAAATCGGCTAAATCAACATCCTGACTGTATGCTGAGTGACGTGGACGGTCCCACTGTAGTTTTGTTGTATCCTCAATCGTTTTTGCAGCCGTAAGAGGCCGAACACTGTGTTTGAGAAGACACACAGAACTTTGACTTTTCTTTCTGTTGTATCTGATTGATTTCTTAACTTTAACTCTTTAACTTTAAAGTGTTAGAGTAATAGTCTGCGTTTACAATGCAAGATTCAGTTACTGTTACTATTATTACCTTACTAGCTGAAAACGAGCTCTTTGCTTTTCCGATTCTGGAGATGTGGTGTGACACCACTGCGCGCTCGAACGTTTTGACTTAGGAATAAAATGGTGTATACAAATTTCGTCAATTGTCACAATTAAGTCCAAAAATGAATCTTCTTCTTCATATCTTTGCAGCAAGTAAGATACTATGCAAAAAAGATTAGTAGTGCGTTCTTTCGGTCAACAAACGCGGTTATTTAGCGTTTTCATGTTGTCTTTAACCATCTTTTTTACACTTCCGTCACAAATTTGTAACATTTCAGAAATTACACGAACATGTATTGCCCAATTTTCAAAATCAATGCACTAGCTAGTTATTAATTTTTTGGTTAACTGAACTTGCAGTTCGTCGCACATGTAACTCATTTTCGACCCAAATTCTTCAATCTCTATCGTTTTTGGACCATCAAAAAGCTCGACTTTTGGAAAGACAAATAGCATACCTAGTAAAAATTTCGGTAGGTTACGCTTTTTTTCAATAAACAATTTGATAACAATAAGTTGTGCCGCAAAACAATATATAGAAATTAAAGATATGGTAATTGCTTCTGTTAAAATAATAAGTTGCTGTGGAAATACTAGTATAGTAAAGAGTCGTAGCCACCAGTAGTTGGTGTTTAATGTTGCCATCAAAATTGATATTTATGAAAGTATTTCTGATTAAATTTGAACGCTCCTCGTATTTTCTGAAGTTTTATCGTTCAAAGACGATTATTCAGAAAATAAAATTAATTTTTACCCGCACTCAGTGTCTAAACAGGTTGTATACGTTACAAAACCAAAGCTTACTTGTACTACCCGTACAAAAGATCATAAAGTTGAGCCAAACCGAATTTAAATTCAGCAATTGTTTACCATTTGTTTAATATCGAATACCATCAGTTCTTAAATTGATCCGTAAAACGATTTACAATCGTGTTTGTCTGGAACATGACGTGTAGACGAGGTGGAGCGACAACGGACAGCAAACGATAGCATCGGCCGTCATTACAATAACAAATAAGAACAGAGAGCACCGTGTTCGTCCAACAACAAGGGCATAAATAGTACCGTGTTAGCAAGTTGCTGCTTCTTAAATTGTGAACATCCTCACTAAATCTAAATTCCACATTTTAAATATTCGCCTGTATATAGCAAGCAAACGCCATGGTCTTTTTTTAAAACATTTATTTAATTTATTTCCCGGATGTTTATTTAACCATTATTAATTAATTATGGAGTTAACGTTATACGCAGATAATCAAGTAATAATTGCAAAACAACGAGCTGAGCCTGCAAATATCTGGTCACAAGCTTAACACTATAAGCGCTGAATAGAACGTAAAAATTTTAGATAAAACAAAAACAACGGCGTTTTTGGACACAGATCCCGTAAACAAAAGTCGTAATAAATAACTAAGTATAAAAAATAGAACAAAACGAATAAGGCAGATCACATTTTATAAAGTAATGGTAACGTCCATACTACTTACTGAGTGGACAACAAACACCAGAAGCTAATAGAAACTAATATCAGAAATAAATTTTTAAGATCTGTCAAGGGGTGTACAAGACAAGACCGTTTGAAAAGAAAATATTTGCAAAGAACTAGGGATATATTTTATTCTTCAGGCTTTCGCGGCTATCGTCCATGTTACAATTTTCGTTCCCGGGTTTGGAACCGCGTCTTCTTGATTTGTGTGATTAAACGACTGTTTGATAAAGACCAACATAGAATGGTCGAAACGTCACACAAATCAAGAAGACGCGGTTCCAAACCCGGGAACGAAAATTGTAACAACTAGGGATATATTTAATAGTCAAATGTTTTTCAACATTTTTGTTTTTGTACTTCCTTTTTCAACATCAAATTTTATTGCGCTCCCCTTTTCCACCTCAACTTTAATTGGCTCTCCTTTTCCATATCAATTTTAATTGCGCCCCTATTCCAATCCTCTCATCGGAATCCTATTTGTTTTTATTTCTTGGCAGAAAGTATTATTTTTAAAATATGTATTTATTAGTTAGGTACATTGAAATCTGGAACACCAACTATTGGACTAACTAAGTTTATTGGATATGTGTGACAGCTGTCTTTAATGTATGTATGTTATGTAATTTTGTTTCAATAAATAGTTTTACCTTCGTTTTCTTCGCGCCCCTTCTTTACATATTTGACTCCCCCCTTAGGGCGCCCATAGGTGGGGAAACACTGCGGTAGTCGAAAGAGCAAAACAAAGAAATTTGAAGAGCACATATTAATCAAATGCAACCCACGAGAATCCCAAAAATTCTTCTCAATAAAATTTTGCCTTAAGAAGTTTTGAAATACAAATTTCATCAGCTGTAGCGTCCGATAAACCAATAGTGGAAAACTATTTCCACGAGTGCGTAGTTGCTTTACAACTCGTGTTATGTAGCTTACTTTTTCTACGATCACGTAATACCAACGATTTTACCGATTTTTTGTAATTACTTTGTCTTGTCAATTTTGACATAAGCCTACCTTGACATTTCTAGACAAGTGTGCGTTTTGCTTACCGTGCGTTATAACTCACTTACTAGGCATGAAAGAAGTGTTTGACGTAAGTCTACTTTGATCATTTCTTTAAAAACTGTGCTTTTTGCTTACCGTGCGTAAGGACACACTTAAATTTGCATGCAGGCTGTAAGGTAAGAGTCATTTACGTTAATGGTCGTAAAAAAAAAGAAAATGATAACCTTCTGAAGGGCATAACACTACACATCCCGAGGTGTGTACGATTTTAATTATTAATTGGAGCACTGTCATTTAAACTCTAAAATATCTAAGGCTCAAAATAGTGTTTTTCGTAGATTCGCCAATTTCTTTGAGTTTACACAAATAAATGTCTTTTAAAAGCTAGTAGATACAATAAAGACGCGTTGATGTTTACCGTGCTTAAAAATAAATCAAATAACAGTAAATTTAACGTTCTACAATGCCGCAACAACAATCGAATGATAAAGTGTAGTCTACTATTAAGTTCTTAAGGATCTAAGTAAGTATGGTAAATTATCACAACAAGCGTCAATAAGTAATGTAAACATGTTTTGCTAGTAAGACAGCTGATTTGTAGTCAATGTACCACTTGTTCCAGAAATGTGAATGCAAACTCCGCGAACAACGACTTGTACATGAATATCAACACACGCTTTACAAGCTCAAGCTAAATTTATGAGAATTAAAAACACAGTTAATATTTAATCAAATGTAATTTTTAAATATTTTCAAAGCAAAACCTTCATTTCTACTTCTTAAAAGGTCCCAACCGATCGACTTTTCAAATAAAACGGAATCTCGAACTTCGAACAAAATTAGTTACATGAGACGGTTCGACTTTCAAGTTGTTCGACTTTTAAGTTATTCGACTTTTAAGTTGTTCGACTTTCAAGTTGTTCGACTTTCAAGTTAAATTTCCCTATAATAAGATTTATATAATTTAAATTGAAATAATTCGTTTCAGTCTCCAAAATTTCCCCAACATAAAATATTTTAAGGGCGTATTTCAAAGTATCATATTGATAAATGATGATAAAACAAGTATATTTAATTTCAATAATTAAATTTTATTATTTATAATAGTACATACATAAATAAAGGAGCCGTTAATTTAAAAGTGGCGTAAGTTTTTTTTTTGCAAAAAATAAGTTAAGGCTGTTTACGATTACAAAAATGTACTTATGAGATATTTTTATCTTTATAAACATTTTACTTGAAATTTCTTTTAAAATCATAAATATTTTCGTCAATAGAAATTTTATTGTTAAACAGAAGTGCAAATACATTTATTTTGAAAATGGCATAGTGATCAGGGCCGTGCCTGGGTATATGGCCGCCTGCGTGCCAGTCTGTATGTCCGCCCCCAGGATAACATTAAAAAAAACTACTTTAATTTTTAATGTTTATTATTATACACAGGGCATCAAACCGGGAAAAAAATCAGTTTTTGGTTAACCGAAATCGAGAACGAAAAAAAATATTGGTTTTGTTCCCAAAACCGGTTTCTGAAAAGAAAAACCGGCTAAAAACCGGTTTTATGAGATTTATATGTAAGATTTTAAGTAATTTAATATTAAATTGCACTATTTTATTATTTATTTTAATTATTATTTAATTTTTTTTTTTAAATTTTTTTTAATATTATTAAATATTTTTTAATATTTATTTAAGAATTTCATATCAAAAGGCCTTTTCCCTCCAAAAAGACCCGCCAAAATTTTACATTTTTTGTGTATTACCTTTTTCAGTCTTTGTCGAGTAAATAAACTTTTTATTAAATTTCACCACACGAACACACAACTAAAAGTTTTCAGGAATAAAGCAATTTATTTTTATTCGTTAAATCAGGGGTCGGCGCGACCGTGCACGATCGAGCTGATTTTCGAAAAGCTCCGCCTCCCACCACCCCCTTACGTTCTCACTTCCGCGCGATACCTACAAGCCTCCAGAGTCTATAGACTAATACGACTAATAAGACGAATAAGACCGCTTACGCGACGCCGGTCAATTGAAAAAACTATTTCGGCTCTTCGCTCGTGCAATGTTCGAAAAAATTCGGATTCGCTGCATGACTAGGTATATAAATACTACAACGACATAATCAGTTTTTATACATTTCTTATTTCTGAGAAACTCTTTTTAGATAGATTAGATTAGAGAAACTGTTTTTACTTCGTATCTTAATGAAAACAAACCGATTGTATTTTTGCCCAGTAAACAACTTGTAACGATTTGGCCGCCTCTTAATTTCGGCCGCCTGCGTGCGGTGCACGCAATGAACGCCCGTCAGGCACGGCCCTGATAGTGATGGTTTTTCTTTCCAATATATTGGCTAGTTATTTTAAACGTTTAATAAAGGCGAACTTACCGCAGACTTCATCACTCATATTAATGTTAAAGATTCAATATATGAACAAACTTTTATATGAAATATGTTACATATATTACTCATACTTATATTTAAACTTATAATGAAATACATTATACAAATTACTTATATTGTACAATTTACTTATTAATTTTTATAAATTACTGTCTTATAAAACATCAACACAATTCTTCGCCCACAATTCTTCGCCTACACAATTCTTTGCCACCACAATTCTTCGCCGCCATAATTCTTCGCCGCCACAATTCTTTACCGCCACAATTCTTCGCCGCAACAATTTTTCGCCGCATCACAAATGTTATTTGTAAATGGGATTGTTTTTATTTATAACGTAATTATTACAGATTATTTTACATTAGCCCAAAGTTGTTTCTTGTATATTAATGATTCTTCTTTTAATATTATGTTTAAAAATTGCTACATAACTAGCGTATGTTGTGATTTTTAATCTTGTTTATGTTATTATAGGATGAACAAAAATTAAATTAACCTAACCTAACCTAACCAAATGTAAAATAATCTGTAAAAATTACGTTATAAATAAAAACGATCGCATTTACTAACAACATTTGTGGTATGCTTGTGTACGGCAAAAAATTGTGGATGCTAAGAATTGTGGCAGCAAAGGATTGTGTAGGAGAAGAATTGTGGGCCAACAATTGTGGAGGCGAAGAATTGTGGGCGAAGAAGGTTCCGGACAGGGTAGTTTTTATAGACTAATAATTTTGAAAGTGGCTTAAGTGACTTTACAGTAATGAAAGATGGCGATTCGTTATCGGTTGTGGAAGATGACAAATATAAGTGAAATTTCTCTATAGTAAGCATAAATAATTTTATTTACATACATTAAAATGCATAACATTTAATATCTCAAAATAAGATAAACGTGAGTTATGCCACTTTCAAAATTGACGGCTCAAATATTGTATAAGAATCGATAATAAAAGAAAGGATATTATTAAATGGGTATTATTAAAGATAATATAAAAGTAGGCCAAGAAAAAATAGGTTGCATTCGACTTTCGAAGTTTTCGTAAAAAAAAATTGAGTACCTACGAGTTTCAAGTTGTACGAACATCAAAACGTTCAAAGTTCGAGTATCCATTGACTGTACTCGCAAAATTATCGTGAATGTAATATCATCACTCCCCTTCTCAGAAAAAAATTGTCTACTCTGCAAATTTGTTTTTTAAGTCAAAAAAATAACCAAAGGTAGCACATTGTCAAGTCAGATAAATACGTTGAATATGTTTTAACCAAAAACCGTAGAGTTAATGCTGGAACTCTACTGAACACTTCAGGCACAAATTTTTTATGTACCACTTCGCTGTAACTATCTTTTTGTACATCTAGCTTAATTGCGTTGATATAAAACGTACTCCTACAGAAAACTGCACACATTACTTTTACTTTTTTTGAATGCTTTTTGACCGTTGTCAGAATTTGCTCATCTTCGTGAAACCATAACCACAAACCGCCTGACAAGTTTTTTTTTAAATGCAGGTAATCCTGAAGGTTTGTTCTAAAAGGTAAGGACTCCGTAGTTGATTTTATTGTTTTAATTATCTTCTTATTAGCACTAAAGTTTTTTCGGTAACAGCCGTAGAACGATGTTCTGCACATTTTAAATGCTGAACCAAACTCCTTTTCCGTTCAAATTCCTCACATCGGCGATAAATTGTGTCAAGAAAGGCGCTTAAACCCCTTTCCAAATCATAATAAACCGTAATTTGAAAATGCTCTCAAATTTAACTGCATATTCTTACTAAGGTAGTTCCACTATTTTAAGAACTGAATAAACTTGGTTCTACACAACTTTGACAATTAAACCTCTAATGACAGATAAAGAATTAAATAATATGAAGGTGCGTATTTCGCTTTTCATGGTTTACTATTTTGTTTCCATTATCAATAAATTCTGCTAAGCCCTCGTATTTACAATAAAAGAATGTATTCAATGATTATTTCCTATCGAAGCACAAACGCAATCCAAACAATTTTTTCTACAATGTTTGTTTTAATAATTCGGTCCAGTTGTTTCGCAGTTGCAAAACGCAATCTCACTTGTAGATTTATCGCATAAATGCATGTTCTATGAATGTACACAGTTAAAAGCAAACAGCCTTTGGCCTTTATATTTCAAATGCGCACGGCCGCCTTTGGCTATTTCATACGATTGTATGTTCTGTCACTTGCTACTATAAATAATTGCCCCTGGATTAAAATTATCATAATAATACAACCTAAACGCTTTCAGATGGTAAAGTAAGTGGTGAGATAGTGATAATTATTACGTATTACCTAGCTAACGGAAAGCACTTAATTCAACCACAAGCGGTACGTTCAAAATGAACAAGATGAAAAGTTTTTCTATGCTTTTAGTACTTCATTATAACTATATATATATGTAACTATAACATCTATAACAACATATTATTAAAATAAACTTATTCTAGCGGCCATCTTAATTAAAACATTCAAGTTTCAAAGACACGCTGATAAAATTCTGTAACTTTTTGAACAAACTCTTTGTTCAACAATTAAGTCCATTGCTCGAAAGTCTATTTTTTGTGTAAAATATACAGTAATAAAAATTTATTGTCGTCATATTTTCTTCACACTGTAATGCACAATTTATGAAATATTCTTTTAGACATATAAATATAAATAAATACTGTAATATGTAGAATAAATAATAAAAAATGTGTGTATTTTTTTTTAAAGGGGTCGGTAAACTTTTTGATATAGCGTGTTGTAGTTGTTTGTGACAGGCTGTATTTTTTTTAATCGAGCAAAAAATGTCGACATAATGTCTTTAGTATAATACTGTATTTATAATAGTATATTGTACAACTAGTGCTGAAAGCTGAATATTTCACACGAGTATGACAGATACGAGTGTGAAATATTCTTTCAGCACGAGTTGTACACTATGCTTTTCCGACGACCACTATGTAAAGCGAGTCATTTCGCACGACTTACTACTACTGAAAATGACAAATTGCGCATGACACCGGAAATTGTGTGCAAAGTGCACTTTGCGTGTGTAAAGTGACGATTTCCGCTACATTACACACGCTAAACGCGCTGTCAAGTTAACGTGAAGAAAATCTAACCTCACAATATCTACACAATTGTCAAATTAATGATTTTGTCTGTGGTCGTCGGAAAAGCATAGTGTACAACACGTGCTGAATTGAATATTTCACACTCGTATGACTGAGCCACTCGCCTGACGGCTCGTGGCTCAACTGTCATACTCGTGTGAAATATTCAACTTTCAGCACTAGTTGTACAATATACTATTTCCAACGACCATTTAGACATAATCATTAATTCTACAAAAAAATGTGAAAATAACATTTTTTTTTACGTTGGTGACACTTGACATTTGTGAGGTTAGATTTGCTTGACAGCGCGTTTAGCGTGTGTAAAGTAGCGGAAATTGTGTGCAAAGTGCAGGAAATTGTGTGCAAAGTGCACTTTGCACACAATTTCTGGTGTCATGCGCAATTTGTCATTTTCAGTAGTAGTAAGTCGTGCGAAATTACTCGCTTTACATAGTGGTCGTCGGAAAAAATAATTATTAACCATTACAAATTTTAAATTACACACATCATCAACCTACCTCGTTGACAATATAAATTAACATCGTTTACCAGACCAAAACGACTAGTCATTTCAAAAAATTAAAGGATTATAAACGTTTTCAAATTTATAAGCACCATATTCTAGACTAGACATTGTTTTGCTAGCGTGAATATGTTTTACATAAATTCCAAAATAGTATCTAAATTTTACTTATTTCACCCGGGGAAATGTTTGCAACAAATCTCCAATATTAACTGTTTTATTTAATAATTTTTAAACAGAATGATCAAAAATTGCAAAATACAAAATTGTATCAATTAAATTAAATAATTCAGTAACATGGTCGAATTATGATACACGTCCTAACATAATGGTAGCGAAACATGGGCGACAAAATGAAATTAAATCAGTATGATTAAAAACATTTTAAATAATAACTGAATATTCTGGTAATTCTGACGATTCCACTACGCAAGCGTTTAAAATCATTTTTCTTTCAATGTTGAAACCGTCCATTAAAATGTTGTTGTAGTGATCTCAAAGAATAAATAAAATAATCATTTGGAAAATATTTCTCTTTTGAACTCCGTATTAATTCTAGAAATGCAGGAAAGTGGCAAAATAAGTTTATTTTTGACATGCAAAATAAATAATTTTAATTTGAACTGGAAGATGTTAATATCGGCATATAACTAACTTATTGACCAGTTTCGATTTACCTTGGAAATAATTAGTTTATTCAAGTAATCATTGGTCAAGTAGAACAGCAAGTTTGCACAGCAATTTAAAGTTTAATCATTCCGATACATTTTTATAATTTCTTAAACCTAAAAACCCTTTAAACTTCACCCCAATATACAAATATAGCATATAGCATACTGATATAAAGGATATAAGTATTCGTTTGAATGAAGGTTTTACATTATCAATATTTTTAAACACGTCCACTTCGACGAAAAAATTACACAGGTATGAAGATGGATTTTCCGAAATCAGAAATATTGTTGTCCAGCCAACAGTAAGTAGTTTTCGCTTTTAATCTTCGGGCTGAATCTTATTAAAACATCCACCGCTGGTTGTTTTTCTATAAATGTGAATTCACAGGTTTTACGAATAATTTCAAAACGGTTTCTTAGTAAACATTAACGGATGCCTTTATGACTTCTTTTCAAAAATTAGGATTTGTAACTTCATGATAAGATACACTCCACCAAACCCTAACTGAAGCTGTATGATGAATGACCTCTTCGGACCTTTTAAACAACTTTAGAAGCTTCTACAGAACTATGAGCGCACACATTATCTTTTTTTGCTAAAATTTTTTTCGGACGTAAATATATGTATTTTCATACGTAGGTAAACCAAATTTCACTATTTTTGTTACTTGCGAAACTTAAAATAATCAGTCGCTTACATTTTTTCTTTTTCTTAATCGGATCCTCTTGTATCTTTCGGTGTCGATGAATATTTTCCTAATTCTTAATAATGTTTCTCCACCTATGCATATCATTAACTATTTGTGGCATATATCTCCAGTTGACTCAATTTTCTTTTACTCTATGCCCCACTTCGTTTTGTCCTCGGTCTTCCTCTATTTCTTTGTCTCTCAAACTTCGTTTTCCATTACATTTTTGCGTACCTGATTTGTAGCATGCGTATTAAATGTCCCAGCCATCTTAACTGGTTTGTCTCCGTCTTTTTATTTATGTCCTTTGCTCCTAAGTTTTTTGATTTAATCGTTGCTAAACTTATCAATTAGTCTACATGCCTCTCTGTTCTGCTCAAAAATCTTTTATTCTGCTAATATTTTGGCCCTTTTTTCCGTCTCCGTAAATAAATTCAAAGTTGATTTTCGATTTGGAATATGAATATTCGGAAAATTCTGTTTTATTTCGTCGAATTCTTGCTGTAACGACTTTAACTGCTTGTGATAGCCGAACACTGCGAGGACGACTAGATCTTTTGCGATCTCTAACTCGTAAGGTATCCTTGAATCGATCGATAGCTCGAAATACAAACGTTCCAAAGGATTTAAAAATGTCGAAAGTTTTGCTAGTCTGCTTAACAACTTTAAGCAGTGTTACTGCTGCAAACTTATTTTCTTTGTCACTCCACTCCTATGATGGTACTTATGCAACTTTAGACCAAACGAATTGCTAAAATTGATGCCGACAGTTGACTTTAAGGTGAGGTGATAAAAACAGTTTCATGATAAGATTAGGTAGACAACTAAAAGCTAAATTATATAGCTATATCGTCACTCGAAATCATTTTATTAAACCCTTTGGCGAAGTATCATGCACAACGAAATATTAATACAACACCATTGTTAACTTAATATCAGTTTAAAGTTGTAACTGATTAGAATGACGATACATCACTACTCCGCACAGTGCTTTGTGGCCTCCGGCCACAGCTGGGCAACCTACCAAGTATTAAGTCAGCGATCGGGTAGTAGCAATGCACCCATAAACAAAGGTGCAAAGCGACACGCCCCGCCAGACTTCAATATTAGTGCATTTATCTTAATGCATTTTCATCGGTTCGCCAACAAAAACGAACAAAAACATAGGAGGCGCTGATAAAGCAATAGGCAAGCGTACGAACTTATCCAATAAAACGGCGCTATAATTACATGCAGCGCTAATCTACGGCTATAAAATGCATCATAAACTAATTTGTTGCATCTCATATCCAGCGGTAAAATATTCATTTGATTATTTCTACTGCTGTATCAATTACAGATTACATTTAGTACTTCGCCGTGTATTATTGCTTACACCACGGACATTAACGTATTGTTTGACACTAAAATACGTCGTCATGAGGGATAATTCTACAAGGAAAATACCTTACAAACTGTAAAAGGTGATATTTAAACAATTACAACAGTTTACCACAATATAATTGTTAAAAGCTAGCTAGTGTGTCCACAAGATGACTTTCTCCGTACATTATATGTATTTTTGTGTACTTGTGTGTAAAAAAAGCTTAAGTTACGATATTTAGTTGATTCAACCAAATTTAACAGTAAACCCTATTAATTTAAGTACTGATTTTACTAATCACTCTAGTTAACTAAGTTTAAATGAATTACTGATCATTGTTCAATCTAGACTAACTATTTTTCACTTTTTTTTTGTACTGAACAAAGCAGTTGACATCACTCTATTTTTTCTAAACTCTTTAATTATTCAAATACTAATCAAAAACTAAAAACCCATCGTTAATCGTTGATTAAAAGGTGTTTTGATTGTACCACAATATTATTAACTGGAGGGAACACATTATTATCAGTGTTTCATCATTGTCGTAAAATAAACGACCATAAACATAGTCTTTTAAAATTAATCAGCACTCCCTGTTCAGGTTTTGAATGCAGAAAGGATGACAAATAACGCTGTGCTTGGACAATGTAATCCCCTGGATTAAGGTTGGCTGCAAATGGTAGCTAACCAGTCACACAATTTCAATTATACAAGATAACTTTTATCACACAATAAAAATTTACAACATAACTTTTCAACAATTTCATCGTAATGATTTCATTTCATAATAAATGGATAGCATTTCAGATATCTATGTAAAGAACTTTAAAATGTTTGTATTTTATATTATACAGAATTGTAATAATAAACTGTTGGATTATTTAAGTAATTCATTTATTATGATAAAATAGGCTTATTAAATATCGCTTATCTTTTTTTCGAAGGATGTCTTGTCGACTCTTGTCACTTCATCAGTGGTAGTCTTAATTATTTGTAAAAAAAACTACAAAGTTATTAAGATATATTAAGTAGTATGACTTTTAAATTAAAATTTCACTTAAACCCTAGTTAATATTATACACACATATATAAATTCAAAAATTTTGATTTACTTATGACTTTATTTTGAATAATCAATGTAAGATACATGTATCTTATCATTGTTTTCTTTAAATTAACAAGTGCTTTTTAGCACAATTATATACATATACGTACAATTAAAATATTTAACCTTACCACACATTCGTATTTTTTAGTGAGCTTTAAAAATTGTAATTTATTATTTACCAGCATTTATAACTAAAATAAGAAATATTTTAGTTACATTATAATAAGATTTATTCATTGAGGTGTGGAAGTAAATATATACAGATACTTTAAATAACAATGGAAACTGATACGGTAAATTTTTTTAAAATAGCTGTAGACTCATAAATAATATCAGTTTAAAAACGAGAGGTCTGAATTACAACAAATCCGGAAGTCAGTTAACTTGTAATTTATGTGTTTTATGTAAATTGACGTTTTCTTTGATAAACGGCGCCTATACTATTACCATAATTTATTTTATATTTTTATTGGCAAACGTTAAATGTGTTAAGTAATAAAATTTAAACATAGTTAAATTCAAATTAGACCTGCAGTCGGCTCATAAAATAGCGAGGTTTAATCATGAATTTTTATGCGGTAATAGATAATATGTCGCAACATTATTTCATAAATTATGATCCTTCGAAATTAAAAAAAAACATATGCAATAAAAAAGATGAATGTTGTAAATATAAAAAAAAAATGACTGTCGCAATATTAAGTACGGCAGGAAGATATAAAATCACCACAGGAAACTGTATGAGCTAAATCTTTAAAAAAATCAAACCTTTTGGCATCCTATAATTTAGGGTGACATTAATGGTATGCACATAGAATCTTCAATAGTTACGAAAAAAAGTATAATGAAAATGGTGAGCAATGGGCCATTGACCTAAAGAAAAGTAAATTGAAAATACAAGAAGTGGCACTGCAAAATGAAGCAGCCAGAGCCGGGCCGATCAATTGTGGCGCCTGGGTTTTAAAAACGGCGCCTTCTCAAATTTTTGGAGAGATTTTAAGTTATGAATGTATCTATCACTATAAAAATGCAAGGTTTGTTCCAGCAGACCAAAATTTACTAATTCATGGACTAATACATGAATTAGTTTATGCGCATGCGTCAACTATGGACTTAACCCTTTCACCACTGAACATGTTTTTTTTGTAAATTTTATTGCAAAGCAAATGTATCAACAGATACAGTCATAAATATGATAAAAATGCAATTTTTTTTTTTTACATATATTAGGACCTTAGAAATGTCCTGGGATAATATGTCCCAGTAGTAATTTATCGTGGGATTATGTGTCTCATAGTAGTCGTGGGATTATTTGTCCCGATAGTATGAAATAATTGCAATCTTTTTACAAAAAACCTTTATTGAAAACGAAAGTAGCAGTAAAAATAGCAAAAAACAAAGCTCATACTGAAAATGAATAAAAATATTTTTACAGATATAACACGGTTGGGATATACCGGGTGTCACACGTTCATGGTACACCCCCTTTTTTTTCTTTAGTTTTGATTTTAAATAAATGAAATTTTAGACATATGATACATGCAAAAAAACGGGTTTTTTGAGCCGTTGCACACATTTGTTTCACTTCCGGTTTCGCCGGAAATGACCCTAACTTTGTTATTTTAAATGAAACACCCTGTATATTTTTACATTTTTGAAAAGAGGAAGTGATTTTTGATACAACTGCACTATTTTCGTTAATTTTTATAACCTCAAATTTTTTTTAAAACAAAATTTAGTTTTTTATTAAGGGTGCCGTGACCTGCACAAATTGATTTTTATTATGTAACAATTGTCCAAAAAACGTTTTTGTAAATTTTAAATGACATTTAGGTTACTTTAACCGGCTTTGAAAGTTGTGGAATCGGTTTTTTGACAAAAAGTCAATTTTTTTAAATGGAACCATGCTGGTACTAGCGGTTATTTAAATGGATCATCTTCTAACGAATCCATCGATACCAATAACTTGTATTTTTATTAAAAATCTACTTCAAAAATTTCAAATTATTGTGAAAATCCTCTTAATCGCAGTAATCTAATTAAATAAAAATGATTACCAAAATTTTTAGACTGTCTAATTAAATGACTATAGTTAAACATAAATCAACGATCATTTGTTTGGTTGTAGTTATGCACAGTGTACTGCGATTAACAGGATCTCTTAATAAATTTTCACAATAATTTGAAATTTTTGAAGTAGATTTTTAATAAAAATATAAGTTATTGGTATCGATGGATTCGTTAGAAGATGCTCCATTTAAATAACCGCTAGTACCAACATGGTTCCATTTAAAAAAATTGACTTTTTGTCAAAAAACCGATTCCTCAACCTTCAAAGCCGGTTAAAGTAACCTAAATGTCATTTAAAATTTACAAAAACGTTTTTTGGACAATTGTTGACATAATAAAAATCAATTTGTGCAGGTCACGGCACCCTTAATAAAAAACTAAATTTTGTTTTAAAAAAAATTTGAGGTTATAAAAATTAACGAAAATAGTGCAGTTGTATCAAAAATCACTTCCTCTTTCCAAAAATGTGAAAATATTTAGAGTGTTTCATTTAAAATAACAAAGTTGGGGTCATTTCCGGCGAAACCGGAAGTGAAACAAATGTGTGCAACGGCTCAAAAAGCCCGTTTTTTTGCACATATCATATGTCTAAAATCTCATTTATTTAAAATCAAAACTAAAGAAAAAAAAGGGGGTGTACCATGAACGTGTGACACCCGGTATAGTCCCGTTTATAAATACTATTGGGACATATATTCCCATAAATATTTTATATAAATTATATTTAGTTACTTCAGTATAATTACGATATTTTTACTTAGGTACCTTATATTCCTCGTACGTCCAATTAATCAAAAACTAACTATATCACCTTTATTTTTACTTGTCTACACAAAAAACTCCAAAAAATAACGGATAAATACGCAAACTTACCACACACAGTTCAAATTTTTGATGTCCGTTAATTTCTATGTATTACGTGTTGCCTATATAAGCAAAATAGTACGCATAAACCATGCATAAACCTTAAAAACACTGCAACATGCATTTGTAATGTAATTTTGGGACGTATTATTGTTACATACGGCCTTTGCAGTACCGTAGTAACGGTTGAGAGGTACATCAACGATTCGGGATCAGGGGGTTAAGCCATTAAGCACAACAGTTTGAAATATAACAACAAGTTTATTAATAAGTAAAACAACTTACATGAAGGATAACATGAAGAAATACATGGTTATTTTCACTTGGTCGGAGCCCAGAGATACACCATGAATCGACATTAGATTCTGATCTTCCTGTGTATTTTTGGGCTTCTTTTATACCAAGATTCAAGGCTTAATTTTTACAATAACATGTTTTGCTAAAACTATTGTTAACAAACAATTTGACCAAAATCAGGATGTGGTTATTGGATCAATGTCAAATAACAAGTTATTTGTTAACCTTGACATTTTCAATGAAATAACAATTTGTTTGTCGACCTCGACATTTTCCAAAATAACGCATTTTACAAAACACTACGCGTGTGCAGATGACATCATATATGTCGTTCCAAAACCGAACGATCTATTAAGAAATGACTTAGCTAAACCTCTTCACCAATACCACAACCAACATGGTCTAAACTATTAAAGTTGGTAGATTAGCATAAGCGTTTTATGAGATGTGATTCACCAGCGCGACATTATAACTCTAAGTAATTTATAAAATCTCCTGGGACATATTGTCCCGACAGTGGCGAAAGGGTTAAAAATGTATTAGTCGCTGCTGGAGAACGCTTTAACAACATCCCTGACTGCAAATGACATTTTTCCATAGAAATTTGCGCACCGTAAGCTTCAACATCTTAAAAAACCAGTACTACCTAGTGTTGCGATGCATTGCTAGCAGAAGCCACGTTAGTTGTAAACAGCGCATGCGTGTAATAATCCCAGTGCTAGTTCATGCTTTCATAGATGTACTGTTTTAACCGTCCGCAAACTAATAGTCCAAAAGTAGTTAGAGTACTGCAGGAACAGCCGACTAACTGTCCGATGGAATCAGAAACGCTGCTGGAACGCGATATCGATCTGCGTAGAATACTGATAGTTCAAGGGATAGTAAATAGCTCTGCTGGAACAAATCTATAGTCTTTTTAATAGAATTACAGACATTTTGGGAAAAAGATGTACTAAAAGAAAAAAAAGTGTTATTTATTAGATAGAAAAAAATATTATAAAAATAAAAATACCAGACCTTTAAAAAATGAGGAACAGTAAATATATTTAAATATAATTGGTTATTTAATAAAAATAATTACTAAATCGTTTTTCGAATCTTTATTGCAGCGAATTGCTTGATTGCATTTATAATTTATTGTTTTAGAAACAGACTTTTCTTTTGAAATTATTGCTAAATCATTCAATCGCTCTTGGGTTGTTGTAGTTCGTATATACAGGGTGTTTTTTAAATATTGCGAAAAAATTCGGAAGGTGATTCATTATCTAAAATTAAGGGGGGCCTTTCATATAATTTTTTTTCCTTAGACGTCTCCTTTCGGAGTTATACACCCTCCTAAAGGGGAGCGGTAAAATTAGGTTTTTATTTTATTTCTCAAATTTGGATAAATGTAGAAGAATGATTTTTGGTAGATGGGTTATACTTATTTCAAGGTTTCCCATGGTATTATTTTCAATCATCTCCCACGTTCACAGGGGGCTGAAAAGTGCGACCCCTGTTGGTTTTTAATCAGAACATTTTGGTGGGTTAAACTTTTGTTGTTTTAAAGCTTGATTTATTTAGAAACTTTTATTATTCTAAATAAATCAATCTTTCAAAATACAAATTTTTAAATTAGAAAATTTGAAGCCTCCAAAAAGTTCTGATCCAAAAGACCAACAGGGGTCGCACTTTTCAGTTCCCTGTGAAGGTGGGAGGTGATTAAAAATATTACTATGGGAAACCTTTTACTAAGTATAAAACATCTACCAAATATCATTCTTCTACATTTATCCAAATTTGAGAAATAAAATAAAAACCTAATTTTAACGCTCCCCTTTAGGGGGGTGTAACTTCGAAAGGAGACGTCAATGGAAAACATTTTTTATAAAATACCTCCCTCAATTTTCGATAAGGAATCACCTTCCAAATTATTTTGCAATAAGAAACACCCTGTATTTTAAATTTTAGTTTAGAAAAACGGCGATTAAGTGCTGCTACAGTTATAAGTGCTACAGTGTTAGTGAAATTCTTATGGCTGCTACAACAACGTTTGGGAATATGCATTCAAAATTAAATTTCACCCATAGTGGCCCGTCTTATGTAGTGCACCCACACAAAGTTCTACAATTATATCTAAAACAACATCCAACTATTTTTACACTAAAATTGATACACATTTCGGGTGATTATAAAATCACAGGTTGCTGTTTTTGTTACAAAAAAAAACAAACTAAACAACATAATTTTCTAGGACAAAATGTCGGTATTTAAATCAACTGTAAGTGTTCGTAACTCAAGTAAATCTAAAATTTTCACATCAATCATGTTCCATGTAAAAAAGCACTGCAAATGTATAAAAATTTAAAATACCGACTTAATTTAAGAGCGGTCACCGTGCAATGTTTAATAAAATAATTCAAGTGCATTAATAAAATTAAATATAAATGCACAAGAACGGAACTTTGCAAACCCCAGTTTTACAACCCATCAATGTAATATCCAATATCCAGCACGCAAAATAAACGTTAACCAGCTAATGTGGTTTTTAGCTGTTTAAGTATGTAATGCGAATAATTTAACATATTCCTACTACCGATTAAATATTTATTCGGTTAATAAGTTTCTCATTCGTCAGCGTATTAAATATTATTTAGCTAAGAGCGTTTTGTAAATAATTAGCTCGTTACGTAGTCTACTGAAGACCCGTTAATAATTGGTTCGTCCAAGTGGTTTACGCCCATAATTTTAATAAATTTCCGTAATGAGTGCATAGTATACCAACCGTTTCGAATCATCCGAGAATTCTCTTCAACTTAACATAAATTTATGTAAATCTCTCGACTTGAAATCAGCCTTCACTTATGATTGACATTTAAATTTATAAATTACAAAATCAAATTATTCAGTTCACTTCACTGGCAGATGGCTGTCGTTCTGCTAGTGCAGTGGCGTACCTACCTAGTCAAAGATGTTACATTCGATTTACGAAATTAGTTTAAAACGGGGTCGCATAATTAATATAACAGTCATTTCGAGGATTAAAAGTTAAACCTTTCGTTCTGAAAGCCTCCCGGGTTAAGCTAATGTCTAGTCGGGCAGCTGTCTCCCCAACAATTAAAATATCAAGTCTACTTAACGTCATTTGGAATTTTCATTTTTTGAAATGAATTAACATATTCATATATAATAAACATCTGGTTCAACATAATATTTTACTTTGATGATTGAATAACGTATTCTACAACTAATTGTTGATCATTTTTTCAACCAAAATATCGTTTCCAATAAATACTATTGCTGTATCAATTACTACGATTAAAATTCCCTTATTTGATGTGCCAGCTAAGTAGATTCACGAAGTGAGCAAACTGCAACGATGACCAAAAAGCAACGAGTAATGGAAATATTAACGTATATTTTAGCGGCTAAGTGAATAAATCGGTATTCTACAGAATACCTAGGCATTTTGTGTAATAGTGAAATTATACACTAACATATAATACAATATACATACAATATACTTTAAGAAAACCAACTTGTTCAATGCAATTAAGCTAAATGCACAGCAGACTCTTACAGCGAAATTGTACGCAAAAAAAAAACTGTTTGCCTCAAATACACAGTAGAGTTCCAGAGAATGGGATTATGCTTCGTACCGATAATGCCTTCTTAAACAACCGCTGTAATTCTCTAGTTTTAGAGCATTCATCGTACTCACCTGACTTTACGACTTTTGGTTACTTTTTAGATTTAAAATAAATTTGCGGGGTAGACAGTTCTTGTTTGAGAAGAAGATGGATACTGTCGTTCACTAATATTTTGCAAGTATTTCGACAGAAGATTGTTTGGCAGCTTTTATCAAGTAGATTGTTTATTGTATTATTGCTCCAGGGAATATCTATACATATATATAAAAATGAATGTATGTATGTTTGTTTGTTTGTTTGTCCTTTATGCATTACTATACCATTAATCCGATCCTGACCAAATTTGGCACAGACAATCTATAGGACCATGGGAAAAAAATAGGCTATATAAGAATTCACAAAAGTTCCAAAAATTTCCAAAAGATCCAAAATTCCCAAAAGATCCAAAATTCACAAAAGTTTCAAAATTCTCAATAGATACAAAAATTCTCAATAGATACAAAAATTCCCAAAAGATCCAAAATTCTCAAAAGATCAAAAACGTCCACCGGGCGCGAGCGCGAAGCGCGAGTAGTCTGTGATTGATAAAAAAAATTCACCGAGCGAAGCCGGGTAACTACGCTAGTTTGAAATAAAATATTTGAAAATATTGACCGTGTTTTTTATTTTCAATAAATCCAGCTTGAACCTCGTAATAACTTATTTCTGCAATCGTCACTAAACTAGCTCAATAAGTACCCAAAAACGGCTGTATTAATCATTTTTACTGCCTAGGCAGTAAAAAGTAAAATGCGCTACGCTCATTGGTTGAATTTAGAAAAATTGAGCGTGCTTTTGTTCAAATCTGACAGATGAAGTAAAACTTTATGTATTTGCTTGATTTTTCGCTATTTCTTGGATGACTGCAGAAAAAATTCAATATGCACCTCGGCAATAAAGTTCCTTTTTATCATTCGCGTAGTCGAGGCAAATAATATCCACACTCGTGATAAAAAGTCGAACTTTACTGCCTTGTTACATAAATAACTATTGCTACTCATATTTGTTAAAAGACTACTACGAGTTTTATTACTTATTCCACTCCACTAACTTGGCAATCTGTGTTACCCTATATAGCAAAATAACTGACCTAAAACTAACAGCAGATGTGCAGTTAACGTATCAAAGATCTCCCCCGACCATTTTTTGAGTAACAAATTTACTACGAACTCTGATAATGACATACTTAATATCAGTCGTATAAATTTAGAATAACAAAATTAAGGTTCATCATATATGGAATAATATATCGGCTTTGCGATTGATGGCCGTAAAATGAATAATAGCCGACATATTAAATAATAAGATAACTGTTTATTTCCTTTTTTAAAGTATCTAATTGTAGTGGTGGACTTTTAATCATAGTTGTAACATTCCACAATTAAAATAACGAATATTGTCCGATCCGTTCGAGCAACAGAGCAGTTCGTGTGCATTACCTTATCCGAAGCACACGTACACAACCTAAAGGGGATCTAATTAGAGTTTAAGTTTATGGTATGGCACGTTACTATCGAATAAATATGAACTAACGGCGACACCACGGTTTCAGGTATCAGGTCGACCAATCCTATCTCACTAACGACAAAATCAGATAAATACAAGATCATTTAATTGGACTGATGTCTTTAAAATGATCTGGTTCGATAACGCATACACAATATTTAATGAATTCGATGTGTTTTCGGTTGGGACTATCTCATATCGCCAACACTTACATAAATCCCAGGGCGGCCATTGCGCGCTCAAAAACAAGTGCGAAGGCCAGTTTTTTCGCGTTCAAAAACAAACGGCTTCCAGACAAGGTTTGTGTCGAAAAATAATTGGACGCGAAAAAATGTCGAACCACTAAAAACCCGCTCTATGTGAGTTAGCGCCTTAGAATTCCGAATTGACGCGCCGTCTTATATATGGGTGCCCGACGGGAATTGTTAGAGCTTCTTGCTGCCTCGTCTTCACAGCAAATGCCTTTCATCTTTCTCTAACAGCCGCTGATAGACCTACGTACACAACTGAACCACGAAAGCAGCAGACGAAAAAATCAAAATGACTACCGACTAAGAAATACCTCTTCTACTTAGTACGAATTTAGTCACATAAGGAACAGACTGCAATTTTCACTTAATATATTAGCATTATCTTGGCACTCTAAATCGGATTGGTCAAAACGGAATAAGAACATTTGGTAAGTTAACTAATTCGATGCCTTATTTATTTTCGCTACAAATTAAATGCTCAGTAAAAAAACAATTTGGCTTAGTTTTTTAGTAAATACAATTTCCTCGCTTAAATAATCATATCTTAGGTACCAATACTACTTTGCTCAGTAATTTAATATTAATTATTAATAAATTTCTACTTTTATTAATGATATAATTTATCTCTTGCCATCCTGTTTTAATCTATTAAAACACACAAACGCTCGGACGCACACACACACACACGCAGGTAAAATTATAATACGATTGATTTTTAATGTAACGTTGTTCCAATATTAATTTGAGGAAGGATAAATTTATGATAATGAACTCTAAACGAGACAAACAATCCTTTGTCTTGTTTACAATATAGAAATAAGTTAAAGTAGGTATGTACAATTTGTACCTAGACACCTAGAGTGTGAAATACTGTGAAAAACTATATTTTACTTCGCAAATAAATACGTAACTTAACGAATAAAGTTTGGACAGGGCAAGTAAGTATTTACAACGTAGTATTTTTACCAAATATAAGATAAGATAATTTGAAACAAAACATAAGTTACTGCGCAAAATAGTATTTTTACTGAGTAAATAAATGTATTTTTAATCAGGGGTAAACATAAGAGGTTAAAATTTTCCGGCCAAATTTTGATTTGACACGAGTTGTTGCTTAGTAACAATTTATTCGGGTTTAAATTGAAAAGCAATAACGAGTGTTACAAATAAAAATTTTGCCTGCTAAAATTTTAACCTCGAATGGTATTTGTAGTGAAAATTCCACGACTGATAAGAATTACCCATACAAATATTTATTTATTTATAATTTCTTTGTTTGCAGTACCAAATCTCTGTTTACTTGCACATTTTTAAATATATTAGTTACTAATTGAATTAAAAGCTGTTCAATGCAGTTCAAACAGAAAACACACGTTGAAAACTTAACTTTTGACATTATTCTAAACGTTGCTATGGTGAAGTAAACATAGATTCTAAAATTTTATTGCGTTGCCATGGTGAAGGTAAACAAAAATTTATCCGATTGCAAATAGTACGGTTCCTATTTATCCGCCAGCAAACGTGATAAATCGTATGAATTTACATTGACATTAATGACAGTAGTGGAATTATCAAATTAAATGTAATTTTTTTACTGGGCAAATAAATATAAGCCATTTAATTTTTATCTTCTAAACATTTTAAACCAGATTGGCTAAGCAAGCATTAAACATTATTTGCTGATAAGTTTTAAGATTGAGAAAAACATGTAATTTAAAAAAATATTAATGTTCTTTGGAAAATAAGTTGACCTAAATAAATTCAGGTGATAGAAAGACTAAAAAAATATATCGATAATTATACAAGCAAACAAAATTCCTAATACAAATTCCTCCACTTATCTTCTGTTTAAAGGATCTCTTGTTGCGTTGCTTATGTAATATTTATCTATAGATCCATATAAACAGAGAGATAAATAAGATTGCAAGTGGTGAAAAGACGAGAGTCTTAAAACTGGTCTTGCGTTTCGATAAGCAGTCCTTCCAAACAAATAGGTGTTTTTAATTAAACTTATTTTACATTAATAAACGAATCACCTGAATAATCAACTATTTAAGAAATTCCAAAATGAAACTTTTATGTACTTGATTATTGACATGTTCCTACTTCTGTTTGATGGTCTGTCATCAAAAAAACATTTCCACAAAAACATATTCTCTACTAACTTGGCAATAAACGGTTTATTTTAAAAAAAAAATGTGGTTTAAAAGTTTTACTTGTTTTAATTGTTTAAATGAGTGTCATCGAGTTATGAATTTTTTACATTTATGAATGAGTGTAACTGCTAACTAGAACTGCCCATTGCATAAAGACCCAGTCTCGCTGTTAACAGTCGCTGCTACCTGCAATCAAGTATTCGGAACATCCAAGTTCGATAATAACCGTGTAACTTGTAGAATTTATAAAATTAATGACTTTTTTAGTTTAAAAACGAAACCGAAATGTAAATAAATGAGTATGAAATCTGAGGGCTAAGAGAGAAATAATTTTAACGATGCTCGTTTGGCAAGGTATATGAATGATACGGCATCTTCCGCCCATACATCCGCGCCTTGTTATGAAGCAGCAGTTCTTCGGGACGGGCGAGTGGGGGAAGGTGAGACCGCGCGTGTTGACTCGCCGCACGCCCTCGCGCCGAGCCAGGCACTCGTTAATAAAAACGACTAACACAGAGTGGACAACTTCGGATAAATTCGTTACGATTAGTTAACACAAAAGCTATTAATTATTGAACGTTTAGCGATACAGTGACACTAAATTTTAAATTAAACGCTACACTAACAGTTTCGATAATTAATTATGTTCAAGATAGAAAACAATAAATTAAACTTTTTTAATCGTTACCATGGCGCTACAAACTGCTTTAAATTAATATCGAAGTGAGGTAGGTAAATAATTACTTTTAACAACAGCGCGTCATACAATCATCAATTTATTTGCCGAAAAATTATCTAGAGAGTGGAAATAATCTAAACACAATAACTGAATTTTCTTTAGCACGCCCTCTCCATTAAATTGTTAAAATTATTTAAAAATTATCCAGATGATATCTATGTAACTTCATTTAAAAAAAGTCTGTAATCCAAAGTGTTCGCCCCAATTAAAGCACATTTTACAATCATACAAACAAGTTATATAATAAAATCATCTCTTTCTAGAAATACACTCTATTCCCAGATATTTGTAAAAATTTTAGAATCAAGACAGGAGACACTTTATACTCACTTTTATAACTCCAGTGGATAAAATACTAAAAGAGTGCAAAGAAAATACGATGAAAGCTTGCTGGGGATGAAATAAACCGAAAGAAATGCCCTTAACAGAACTAGCGTTTGCAGATGATGTGGTGTTACTAGCTAAAAGCCAGGGATAGAGGGAGTCGGTAGAAAATAACTCCCGACTCTGGACTCCTTGAATTGGCATTATTTAAAATCGACTTCGACTTCTTTTAATAATGCACTACACTGGAGCACATTAAAGAAAAACCTGTTGGATATTAACTATTTTCAGTTTTTTTCCGTTCTTTAGAAATTTTTGATTAGTATCGTTATTTTGTTTTTGTTTTCATTCTGTTCCCATCCTTGATAAAAACTGAACCAAGAGTCGGGAATCGATAGTTTTTTCGACTCCGGAGTCCTCCAAAAAGGCTCGACTCCTTGACATCCAATTCCCGACTCAGACCCTGCTAAAAAGGAAGAAAAATACAGCATAATCTAAATGTATGGACAAAGACAAGTGTAACTAACACAAAGGAAAAATGGTTATGCCGAAAAACCATAAGGCTGCAGTTGCGTTGAAACAATATACGATAGAGCAGGTAGCAAGTTTCAAATGTTTAAAAACAATAATCGCAAAAGATGGCAAATTGGAACAAAAACAAACGATACAGCCTCAGGATATGAGATTTTCAAGAAGAATGAAGAAATGTAGGCTAATTGATAAGATCAGCAATGATAAAATTTAGAAAGAAACATAGGAGTGGAAGCTATAAACAAAAAACGATGCAGTCAAACCAGATTAGATGGCTGGGACATCTATTACGCATTCCAGAAAATGGAATGGAAAATTAAAATTAAGGATAAAGAAGTAGGGGACGATCAAGAATAAAATGAAAAAACCAAATGAGACAGCGACTAGCAAGAGGAATCAGCTGGAGTGTACCACAATTAACCAAACGATTAAAACTAGGAAAATATACCTCAACACCGAAACGTACAGGAGGATCTGATTAAAAAGAAGTAGTTTAACGTCTTACAACATACGTCTCACAAATAATATAATTATATAAATCATGAAGTAGACATGAACTTTAATATTAAATACATAATCATATTCACTTTATTATAATTTTTATTAACAGATTTGCTAAGCGTATCAATGAAGAAAATTTATTCAAATATTATGCAAAAATTCATAAACTGCATACTATTTTCTAGGCATTTTAATGAAAGCATAGCATCTGTTGATAATTTATATCATAAACAGTCCGTTTACATGTCTAAAACACTAACCGTTCTGAGAGCACTACCTTTTTTAATGCTAACACAAGTCCTGTTGACTCTGTTATTTATATTTAATCGCTTTTTTATTGAAATTTTGTCGCATTAATCACTGAAAAATTGTATTTTAAAGAATCCGTTTAAACTAATGTTCTTAAGAAAAATTAATTCTCACGAAAAATGACTTCGAGTTACAGAAAAATGCACATTTCATGATTGCTCTAACAGCTAAAGATCCAATCTTAAGTTGATGCTTTATTACCCCGTAGGCGGTTTTATTGTCATCTTTAATTATCTTTTAAACAGCAGCAATGTCTTTTTTTTTCGGTACAGCCATAGCAGGACATCCTGTTCCTTTTTGATGCCGAACAGAACTTCTCTTGCGTTCAGATTCGTTATACCAGCTGTAAATTGTAGCCAATGGAAGGCGCTTGTTCACTAAAAGCTGAATTTAAACTAATATAATACCAATAAGCGCTTAAATACTTTTTAAAATCGTAATAAATCATAATTCGAAAATGCTGCTCTCAGGTTAACTCAATTTTTTACTACTTGTACGATTTCAACAAATTAATAAACTAATTTTTAACTTGACCTTGACAATTAAACCTTAAATGAGAGATAAAAAACTAAATCAAATAAAAGTGCGGATTTTGCTTTTTACAATAACAACATTTTTACGCAATAAATTCAGTTCAGGTTCGTATCAAATTTTAATAAAACTATTTTTATTTTACTGAAATATGCCAGACCGTTTTTTAAATGCGATTTTTTAAAGTAAGGCCCCTTAAAAATTTGGATCTACTGAATAAAAGGGCGTCCCTAATGCGAGAAACGCCCGTCGTGCGCTTTTACTTAAATACGGTCCTGGTCAATGTGGCAATGTTACAACATTGTCTTGTTTTAAGTAATTGTATTTTCTACGCAAATGAGTTTACACCTTCATGACAGTAAAAAAAGTTCGTTAGAATGGCACTGACCACCATTATTTGTTTCTACAATAATATAAACCCCTACAGCTATGTTATTGCAAGTAAAGACTTCCGCATTTATTATTAACAATATCTAGATCGTTTCATTTTTATAAAACACAAACTCATTAGCTTACCAACAATAATAGTAACAAAGGAGATTTAAAAAAAAAACGTATTCAACTCTCCATAAAAGGTAAAAATATAGAATACATGTACCCTAGGAGGCCTTGATACGACACTTCGCATACCAATGGGTTGATTATTTTTTACTCATTGTTCAATGTCGTTTTAAATACAGATTTTTGTGGAAAACTCATGTCATATCCAATAAGTTAATGCTTAACATCTGCGACCAAAAGGAAATGAAATGAACATAGATAACATATGATACAACAGAGACAACAAATATGGCCTACGAGCTAAGGCTATAACGGACAGCGCTAGTTTACTGCGCTTGTTTCGAACCAGTTGTTTACTTTTAGTGTGGGAGTCTGGCATTCTTGTCGATACATCCAGAAGTTCAGAAAAGGCGATCTATATTTAATTAGAACTTTGAATTTATTAATGAAAAAAACTTGTTATCAAAATTTCAATCGTGTTGAAACTACGAGGCATAATCGGTAAGTAAGTACCATTTGATAAAATTATACATAGGTACTGGAGAAATTATTTTTAAAAAACTTTGGTTTTTACATTAGTAAATTTACCAAACCTTTAACAATTCTCTACCTATAGTTTCGACTCATTATTGAAAGGGTTTTCATAACGGGCACCAGCTTCTTTCTGTATACCATTTTCTTAGGAGAAGGTCTGCGAATATAGCCACTCCTGCACTGCTTCTTTGACGTCATCATCGCTTTTCTTGCATTCCCTGCAAATTTCAAGAACTGTCCTCTAAAAAATTATGAGAGTTTGGCCTCACGTTGGGTGCCAAAGTTGCTTTTCAAACAAGACCTCATCAGATTATTTGTCTGAGAAGACTTAGTGTCAAATGACTCGTCTGTTTCAACGATGTTGACGTCAACGGAGCAGTACCAGAAGAGGCCCTCTTCACAGGCGCCCATGTTCTATGAAAAAGGTATGTTAGGGTTGCCTGTATATACGGGATTTACTGTTACGTGTTTTACGAAGAATTTTGCTGTCCCGTATTGAACTTGTTGGGACGCCTTATATCATATCCCGTATTTAAATTTAAAAGATAAAATCATTAATGTTATTTTAAACAATTGTTATTTTTAATATTCTTCTCGAATAGTTGATTTGTAAGTCGTACAAATATAGGTCTAATTATTATGATAGAAGTGATAAAATGGTAAAAGTAGTGCTAAATATGAGGGGTGAAACGCCAAAAATTATTATAATGTTAATTTATGTAATTTAATGAAAACGTTTTGGGGCTCGCAGTAGCTTTTTTTAAACACCCATATCCCGTATATGGCTACCCAAAATCTGCCAATCCTTGGCTATCTTCACAGGTGGTCGGTCCTGTTTTATGAAGAGGATATAAAGATGTCGGTGCCCCATTATGATAAATGTCTCAATAACGGTGGAAGAAACTACGTAGAGAAGTAGTTTAAAGTGTCGCAAATATAATAAAAACAAATAAAATCATTATAAATCCTAGTTTTTTTTTTAATAGCCAAACGATACTAACTTTCCGAATATGCCTTGTACAATAAAATAGCACAGTTTCCAAGTAATTAAATATAAATTTTGTGTTTGTGCCGTTAATATCGAATACTATTTGTATAAAATCACAAAAAAAAACTAATCTTATAACAGGCTTTTTTATTCACAGAAGCTTTTCAGATTTATGCATTCCAAAACTACCATTTCCTCAAATAATTTTAGGTAAATCAAGAAAAAGTATTTAAATTGTATAATTAATTGACAATATATGAAACAAAAACAAAACCAAAAACTGCCGAAACGGTTGGTATTCACGGGTCGATTGCAAATATTTTGACCTTCGACCTAAAGAAACACATCGGCGCAACTAAGTCCATTTTAATCTTTACCATAGACAAGAACAATATCTCACGTGACTATTTTAAACACAATCAAACAGCGAAGTAGCAAAAACCAGTAACATTTTTAGAATGGATACAAGTTAAAAGATTGAAGTGCGAAATTTTATTCTAAGTTTCCATATTTGCTAGAATCGTCAAATTCTTACATTTGTATTCTCCAAAGCTTTCAGCATCTCAGATTTATGCGAGTTCCAAGACGTTTTAAAATTCATACCTATAAACTTATAACACTTTACTAGACGTTGGTCTGGGACCTGATACATCAAATCGCGATTAGAGATGTCCTTGAAACTGAATTTACACGTATTGACTTCAGAAGAATAAGAAATTCGAGTCGTCTTTAGCAAAAATTCCGTCACTTATACAAACAACAAAATTTGCATTGCATATAATTAAAACTCAACGAGGAATATAAAACATCTTGGTCAATACCCTTAATCTACTGACCACAAAACAACTTTTAAACAATTTCTGCCAATAACGGAGCAGTAATATTTCCTTCTCTATCTACCAACCTGTCTATTTTATCTACGTAACAAACTTGTTTACAGGTTCTTCTATTAAAAGGCCGATAATTCGTGATATAATGACTCAATCCTAATTTTGTTTAAATAGAAATGAATCACTTTTACTGGCAATTTAAATATGCCACTAGACAAAGTCATAATTTACTAACACAATTTTCTCTGCGCCCCTTAATTAAATAAAAAAAACACAAAAGAGACTGTAATTCGTCTTACAAATAGCTAGCTCATAAACATTTTATACAACGTATTCAGCAAAAAGCGCTTCCTAATTTGCGGTTTTTACATCCATCAATGTCAGATCGATTAATAAGGATGGAGTTATGCGGACTAACCGTTAGATAAGTTTCAAATGAGATATTTAATTACGCTCGATCTGTTTCAATCAGGAAAACTTTTCATTCCCACCCAGCAGTCGATTATTAAAAAAAAAAAAAAAGATAGCTGTGTTACAAAAGCTATCGTTGCAAGTGAATATTTAAAAAAAATGACCTCTCCCACGCAGATATTTTTATTTATTAACTAGAAAGATTGATGACATAAGCGTGTTCTGCTAAATTAGCGCATTTTAGAGGGTAATTTTTTAGTACAATTTTGGTTTGCACAGTAATTACAAGTAGGTACATATCTACAGGGTGATTGAAATTCGAGTTTAAGCATGGGGATCTCGCTTATTATAATAGCTCGAGTCAGGGCCGTTCACAGAACATTCGGGCCCCGGAGAAGCAATAGACAACGGGGCCCCCCTCCCTCTAAGAAAGGTATAAATTTAAGGTTTGCATTTTGATGTAGACAATGTAATTTTGTATTAAAAATTAGGAGAAAATATTTAAAGCAGGTTTAATATAATATAGGTAATAACCCAAGTATCTAGAGTTCTTCGGCTTTGGCTACATCTTTATTCTTTCTCTTTTTGTTTCTTTTCTCTTCTGACAAGGAAGGGTCATGATATGTTGTAGCTAGAATCTGATCCAGCCTGTGTTTATTGCATTAAGAACATCAAAACTAAATGTTTTGCAGAGTTATGCGTGCCACTGGCCATTTCCTTTGGAAAAATAGGAGAAAAACCTAAGAGTTGAATAATAATGGTAATTATTGCGATCGCGTTGGCCATAAAACCGTCAAAGATAAAATCGAAATTCTTCTATTTACCCATTCGCCCATCCTTTGCAAGTAAAATGGTGTAAGGGTTTTTCAAAAACTCTTAAACGGTTCCGGAGAAAAACGTCAAAAACGAAACCCCTGCAAAAGCGCTATGATTTGAGATGTTGTGGTATATCTGTTAAAACTAAATCTATGCGACTTGCATAGGCGGTTAACATAGGGAAAACCGTTTTTACATAATCAAATAGCATTCATTTTTCTGAATTCATCGATGTATCACACATGGTATTTCACTTCTTTATTCATTGTCAAATTTAAAAAAAAGTGTTTTAAACAATAACAACTAGGATAAATCAGGTAGGCCGGTCGTTGTAGTTTATGATGTTTCCATGACAACCTATCAACAAACTAAAAGTTTTGAAAGCCTATTACTTGTCACATTAATAAATTCGTAAAAATGAAATAAACCGAATTAGAAAAAACCGGTTTTTGAATTTCAGTATTTCCAAAATTTACAAAAAAAAGTAAAGTAATCGGTAAAAAATATGTATGCCTATTTTAAAGTTTTTAAGTTAATTTATTGTTTATGTAACCACAAAAATATAACAAAAAAAAAGAAAAAAACTAAACCTTATACAAATACAACTAACTAAAATACAAACAAAATATAAACTACCAATTTTCATTTGCAGTTGTTTTTTCTTCAAAGAATATGATTTAAAAAACATAAAACGTCCAAAGCGATTGCTTAATCTTGCTCTTATTCTAGATACAAAATTAATTGCCTGAAATAGAAAATACTTTCTCAGTGGTTTATTATTTTCAGAGCATCGTTTTGTAATTTTTTGGTAGCATAAATTATTAAAAATTCAGACTCTCATGCATGCATTTTTTTACACACACAAAAAATATTGAACCTTTATTTTTGAGGAACATTGGGTCAAGGAAACGACTTAAAACTTATTTAAAAGAAAAACACTTATTTGTTATAAATAAACAAAGTCCTCACATGGGTACATTATGTGATAATGAGTACAAGCAATTTGTCTCAAAATGGAGACGGATAATTAAAAATTTAAACAAGAGGGTATAATAAACATAATAAAAAGTAAATAATGATATTTATAAAAATGCAATCATTTTTCAAAACTTTTCTAAGAATAATAGTGTTCAAAAATTCGGGACATAGGGCAACTGTACACCGACCGCAAAAATATCTGGTTTTACGTTTGCATTGCGTGTGTTTTTGCAGCGAGATGCGTTTTTTGCATTATTTTTTATTAAATTTATTGTTCTGATGGGCATCTAAATTTGTTTGGTAAACAATTGTATCCAAAAACTCAAAAAAAAGTCTATAGGGATATTAACTTTGCGAGTTTTTCTACACCTTGGTATATTACCGGATAATGGATTATCTTTTTCAACACTCCATTATATACCTTTTTCCTTGATCTTGAGTTGTCGTTTATTTATTGTTTTCTTTTTTACAACTTTTTTCGCGATTTTTGGGCAATCTGCTTTGGTTTTTTTTTTTTGTTTTGTTTTTTGGACTTTGAGTAAACAATAAGAGCTGTTTTTCGTCTCCTGAATCACTAAAATAACTATCAAAGGATTCGTCTACACTCTACACTAAAATTTAAATAAAGGAACGAAAGGATTTCATTTTTATCTACGTATTTAAAAAAGGAATAATTTTATTTACAAGATTTACAGTTTGCCTAATGAAATTCAGTAATAATAACCAACACACAAATGTTATTCCAAATAGCACACATTTGAGGACATTAGTATTTTTGGTTGAATACAAAATTTACAAAATTTTTAGGCGCTAAAATAGTGCTATTTGATCAATTAACTATTATTTTATATAAAAATACTTAGTTTTTTTTTTTTCTGTACTTAATAAAACAAGAAGGCGCTGCACATGCCACACTAATAAACTGCCACTCGTTGCAGATTTACATAGAGTTCTGCATTTAAACTAACAATATTCTTAATACTGCCATCTAACATAATCAGAAAATAATAAAAACAGTTTCATATGAGGACATTATGCACATAGATTCAGGAAAAAAAAACTGCAACTGTGAAATTTAATTTTGAATTAATGACCCGCGCATGGACGCCATGCATGAAAGGGTTAATGTCTTCAGAACTGTTATTAATTCTTAGGGTTTAACAAGAAACCTATGAATTAATTTTTTCATGGCTTGTTTTAAACCATAGCCCTAATTAATGTTTAGTTTCTTTGATACATTTATCATTGGAATCTGTTTCTATACAAGAATTTGGATATAATTTAATCAATATTTTTCCAGATAACTTATACGAATATCGGGTTTTTAAGCTAGTGGGAATACACTAATATTTTTCATTAAGATGTTTGCAGATTTTTCAAATATAGGTTTGCCAATCCAACTTGCCTTTCGTCTGGAATTTTTACTTTTTAACGTTTAAGAATCTGCAACTTATTTCAGTCTTTACATGTTTTATTTCATTTCGCAGAAATTAAAATATGCCATACCCGTTAATAAATTGGCCGCCCCCATGCTTTAGCTACTTGTGCCCGAGGTGATTTTTAAGTAAAATTGTTAACTTTCTAGTGAAATTATTTATTTATTTTCATATATTAATTTTCGTATAAAAAACTGGTTATTTCAATTAAAAATTTTACAAATCTACCAATCCAAAAAAAGCGTGTTTCAAAAACCAACAAACTTTACTCCATTTATATTTCTTCTTTTTATATTATATTTGAACATAATAAATTTTGGCTGTGCTTATCAATAATATTAAAAATATTATTTTGTATAATATGTTATTTATATTATTTCTTTTTTGACAAGGTTTAAGTGGTAAAGCAATTTGGGTTAATTTCCTGCTACACCGTGAATGCAAAAAAAAAAGTTCAATATAATCAATAAATGCTTATGTTTGACCATATTTTCAAGCCAAATTAAAAAAAAAAGTTTTAAAACAACCCTGTTTATACAATGTATTGTAAAACTTTTTTGGGCAATTAAGGCTATTACTTTTATTAAATAATCTGAAGGTCCGGATGTTACTTTTCACGACCTACCAGTTTTGTTTTTAAATTTTTTAATTCCCTATAAACTCAGCTTGGCTCTCATACGCAACTTACCACAATATTTTGTGATTTGTTAATGTTAACGGCAACAGCTGACATTATCAACCTGTTTAGTCATTCTGCAGATGGTGAGGAGTGAATATGCGGACTACCAACTGCCTCTGCTAGTTTTGCAGCACATACATTTTTCTGTCTACTTTCATTATCTCCAAACTTTGTGTAAGATTATTCAGACCACTATATGTTTCCTTATTTTTGAACATCAGCTCCTATTAATTACTGTAACTCTTTCGCGGTCCAGTCGAGATTCTCTCTAGCACATATGAATAGCAAATGCAATTCTCTTATAAGGCTCTCGGGACTTAGCACGCGGTGTTGCATTCCAGACGCGGCGACATTTTCTGTAATTTATATAAATAGTTCCACAAATCTTAGTCGTGGATTGTGTGCAAATGAACCACTGAAGGTATGGTCTGTCAGAATATCCATCACACAGTCATTAAAATGCTAAAGCAAAACGTTCCGTGCCGTACATTCGTAATTAGTCAATTAATTAATTAGCTAATTAATTTAATTAATTGTAACGCTTCTTAAAAGAATAATGGCCGCTATTGTTCTAATTTAAACAGAAACCGCTGTATCAGGTACACTGTATGTGTGAAATTAAAATCAAGCCGATACTTAACTCGTATCTGCTTATTCATAATACTGTTCCCATCTTAAATGATGACTAAAACTTTGTTGGTGATTGGGTAGGAAAAACAATAATAATTACGATATTTGTGGTAGCCAATGTCTCTTTTTAATTTAAAAACCATCTTCAGAACATAACAGCTACTGCACGACTACAAATATATTTAACTACCTACAAATTTAACAAACCTCAGAATAAATTCATAATAACGTAAAAAGCAAAAGTTTAAATTAAAGATTAAGTTGGAAACTGCGTAATTTTTTTAAAACATGAAATTAAAGTAAGTTTTTTCTTGTTTAGCGGCAGTTAAAGTTATATCATAATTTAATAAATTGTTGGATTATTCAAACAAATGGTTCACCAATATGAATTTTTACTAATGATCTTTTACTAAAAATGACAAGTTTAAGAGTACCGTCTTTTGATCAATTACAGTCTTATTTATTGAATAAAACCTGTAATCTGTTAAATCGCTAATCATTTACAATTATTAATCATCACATAAATTTGGCTCTCACATTTTGTTTATTAGAAATAAATAGAAAAAAGTTAAGTGTAGCTATCCATAAATCAATCAAAAGAATACCTACTTAATAATAAAGTTTAGAAAAACAGTCATGTTTAATCCACCAATATTACATGGAAACGAGATTTGGACTAGGTATAACAAAAGAATTAAAAACAAAATACAAAGCGATGACATAAAACTTTTATAATCAGTGATAAGTTAATTCAGCAGCGTTTCCTAAACTTATTTAGTTATCAAACTCGCATGATTTTAAAAAAGTTGCGGAAACCTAACCAAACCAAAATTTATGGAGCCCCCATTTTTATTAAAATATTAATTTTACAATTGTATGTATTAATAACATATTTATTTACTGGTGCTTTATTTTATATGATTTAAATGTCATAAAAATAAGCGAAGTAACATCAACAAACACGCTGAACCCATGAAAATTTCCGTGGAACCCCGGGATTCCGCGGAATTCACTTTGAAAAACGCAGAGCTGTAGGTTACTAAGGTTAGGTTGGGTTCGATTAAAATACAGAACAACGCAATACGAAAAGATCTAAATAAACACACCATCAACTAAAAAACAAAAGAATATGAGAGATCGGAGAAAAAACATTTTCACAATATAGACAATTTAAGAATACAAAAACTAAACATATACGGGTATCCCAGTCAAGACGAATTATTCGATAACTCTGTTATTAATAAATATTTTAAAAAGTTCCGAATAAAAGTTGCGTGGTGAAATCCACAATAACTCCATAAATATTAATTTTACACACAACTTACCTTCAATAGTTTTTAAAGATAATTAAATTATCGATGTAAAAATGTAAAAATATATAGTGTTTGATTAAAAAAAACTAACTTGATCGTGTTTAAAGTTTAGCCAAATGGATCGGGCATAAGGAACACTCTCTGGATTATTTTAAAACTTTAACTAGTCAGCAATCACTATGACACTATTGTCGAACAAGGCTTCAAATCAATTCGTTGTGATGTTGCCCAGTTGTGAAACATTCATATTTTTCTTCTCCTGTCAATATTTTCCTTAAAACTTAAATAACTTAAAAGCCATTGATTTTAGGTACCTAGACTAGTATCGGTGCGCAAAAAAAAAACTGTACAGTTGAAACTAATTTTAGGTTTTGTAGCAAATGACACAAACAACTTTTTTGTCAAATTTTGACTAATAACAAAGCTATTGAATTATTCGTCTTGGCTAGGACACCCTGTATAAAAAAAGCCTAGAGGTACTTAAGAGAAAAATGGGAAGACCACCTAAAAGATGGAATTCACAATGAGCAACGTAACGGACTTGGTTCTAAACTTGTAGGATGACGATGATGATGATGACATTTTATTTAGTGAGAAATTATCCTGCTTTAACGTACTATCTTTTACAAGTTTTTATGGAACTGCAAAAATGCTAAATTAAATGAGTAGATTATGCAAAAATTTTGATAATAATCCGTTAACGAAACAAAAAGTAGAATATAATTGTACCACAGCAAAATATTCAAGGCCAGATTTTCCTCCGCCTTAATGAATTTATTTATTTACAGCTCGTATTAATAAAATGACCACCGCGCACACATAATATATACACAGATTCAAATGAGGAAAGGGTGATTAAATATATTACAATAAATTTGCACACCTGTTCCTTTAATAAAACTTGCTCATAAAAAGTATATTTGTATTATTACACTACTCTTAATTAATAAAAGCAATTCGTTATAACTAATTTTTAGTGTAAATATTTATAAAGAGTTATAAAACTATAAAAATTATAATATTTAAGTGGTCAAACACCTCTGCTCTTCTTTAAATCTTATAATGTTTACAAAATTTTTGACCATGAAAAATCTGTGCTTACAGGACGAAAGTGGGTATTAAGCAGGGTGGATAAAAATCATGATTTAAAAAAAAATCAAAAAAATCGATTTATTTGATTTAAATCAGATTTTTTTGATTTAAATCAAATGTACCATATAGGTAATCAAATTTTGTGACAAATTCACATGCTATTTCTGTTTTGTGCTAATATATTTAATAACCAATATATTTAATTCAGTGGTGTATTTTTGTCAAAATGAAAAATTAAATATATTGATAAAAAAAATTGAAAAAATCAGTGCTAAATGGTGATGTTTAATTAATTATATATAGGGTGTCATTAGTGCGGGATCGGTCGGTAGTGGCTAAACGGCTTGAGATATAAAGCTGATTCAAACGCCATTTTATACAGTTTTTTCTTCCGAACACGATAAAAATATTTTCAAATATACAGGGTGAGTCACCTCTCTAGAACTTATAGCAAGTTTTATATTTCAAATACAACACCCAATTTTTTATTTAATATTTTTGACCGCCTTAATTTTAGTTTTGCATCAATATAAAATACTACAGGTTTTTATACGGCGTTTTTATTTAAAATAATTTCCTCAAGTTATTTTGAAGTACAGAGTTGTTATTTGGTATGGACATGCAGAAAACATTGCTCTGTTCGCTAGATATGAAAAAAATTGAATCACACATACAGGGGTAGGGGTGTTCATAAATAGGTGGCAACTTCCATGATTTTCAAAAGCTTGTAACTCGATTTTTCAAATGCAAAGCCCTATATTTTTTTATGTCATCGAATTCGTCTTTAAGAGAGCTTCATTTTTTGTTAAGTGTGTCCTATACCCAAAACTCATACTTTTCGAGATATTCAAAATTTTTCTTCAAATCGTTATTGAAGCAAATTGAGTGCCGTGGAAATCGAAAAAACTGACTGTTTACTTCGCTAACGTCAAAAACTTGTCATTTATTTTTTGAATTATTGCCTTTCCACAATGAATATTACTTTACAAGAGCAAATTGATATGGTTTATTCACCATTTCGTGTATTTAATTACTAATAGTAATACAATTTTGTTTTATTATAAATATTATATTGTACTCATATAATCAGTGATTTAAATTTATGATTTAAAAAAAAAATCACTTGATTTAAATCGATGATTTAAAAAAAAAAACACTTGATTTAAATCATGATTTAAATCGTGATTTAAATCAATTGATTTAAATCTGCCCAACCCTGGTATTAAGAAAACAGTGACTGCATATCAACACCATTAGGGTCATAAACATAATGATGATAAATGCAAGTTTTTCAAAACGTAACAAAGTCAATAGTATTCCGAATGCTTAAATATTTATATGTACAAAGAAATGACTCAAACTCAATTTTTTCAAATGAAACTTCCTGTACATTTTTACATTTTCGGGTGCAGAATAAAAAACTTTATTAAGAAACTACATTAGGGTTTTATTTTAAAATACAGTTAACTAAATAAATGAAAAACTAACTAATACAAAATCAAGGTACGTGTAACTACTGTCAATTTGTTGTCAAATTTAATTGTTGCTTATCATTAAAAACTTTAATAATAATTGCAAAAGTTACACAATCATTAAAATTTCAATGCGCTCGGATTGGTAATACACAAATATGCCAGAGTAAAATTTTGCTAGATTTTGTTTGCTATAAAATGGTAATATACAAATTTTTATTTTCGTACGAAATATTTATTGAAACTATTTTTAAAGTATAAACCAGCAAGGATCGAAATAAAACAATGCAAGCCGATAATTTTTTTTCCTTGCAACTTTCAGTTTAATCTTACATTTTGACTTTTTTAAATTAATTTGCTTATTTTTGTAAATAAACTAATAAAATATTATATAATTGTACAGAAAAAAAGCTGTTTCTACGACCACTATTGTAATGACTATTACTGTCCAGCCTGCATGTATAGAAAGAGGTTATTTACGCACGGTAAGGTTATTTACGCACGGTAAGCTTAAAGCACGGTTTTCTAAAAACTGTCAAAGTAGGCTCACGTCAAACACAACCTGCATGCATAGTTAAGAGGGTCCTTACGCACGGTAAGCAAAAAGTACAGATTTTTTAGAAATGATCAAAATAGACTCACTTCAAACTTGACAGTTAACAGCGCACGTACAAGTGGGTTTAATATTAGCCTAAAAACCGATAAAATCGCATGTATTATGTAATCGTAGAAAAAGTATAGTACAAAACTCGAGTTTTAAAGCAATTACGCACTCGTGGAAACCTTTCCACTCATTTGTAATATGCTTTTTACAACTCCTGTTATGTAAAATACTATTATACCTCTGTCATCGATTACTGAGACTGCCATTTAAAAAAAAAGTTCCCTTAAATATTTGTACTATCACCGTTTTATGGAAAATAAAATTAAGCAACATTTTTTCTTTTGGCATTTTTGTGTATTAATTAGCAACGATAGACGAGATATTAGAGTTTTTTTAATCACGTAAGCCATGGAATTTTTACGTAAAAGAAGATCTTGTATAAAATACACTCATAAGAAGCTAAATTTTGTCCCACGTAACAAACTTGTATTTTAATTATTTACGAAGATAACATTAGTGCCACATAGAAAAGTAAAACATCCTATATATGATTGCAAGATCTATAATAAACATTTAAAAAATTAAAAAGTTCTGTAAGTTTTGCATTATTGTTACGTGTCAAGTAATTAGAATGTCTTTAAATGTCTAGTGTCAGTCGTTTGTTAAAATGTGTCATTAAAAATTTTGCTTTACTTGAGTAAGTCATTTGATTATAGCTTGCAGCGTTTATACCACAGCTCTGTTTTTAAAACTGGTGTCGTGTTTTCCCTCAAGGTATCATGTTACATATATAAAATTATTTGTCCAAAGACGATGACAGCAAATTAATTTAATAAGCTATATTTTTGATTTGCAACTTTCAAATTCGCAGTTGATTTAAAGTGTACGGTAGTGGTTGCCAGTGCGAAATTTGTTTATTTTGGGTGGTGCTTTCTAGAATCATTTGATTAACTATTTTAAGTAACGTGTAAAATTATTTTCGCTTTGTGTTAATTTAAACAGGTTCCCAAATTTTATGATGTGCCGCAATTTCTTGTTAATTTTGACTGGTTCTGCCAGTGCGAATGTCTGCGACGATGGTTATAAAACGTATTCGTAATGAGTATCGTTGATAGGTGTCTGGGAAATTATATTCTTGAATTGGCCTATCAACGGACGCAGTTAAACAAAATACGACTTTTATCTTGACCCTTCCAACAGCGAGTCGCATTCACTTAGTTAAATGTATAAATTTTGAAGCGAATAATACACCATCGAATTGTCGCTAGATTTGGCGGAATTTGGAAGCATCGCGGTCGTATTTTCACTGTAATAATCTCCGTAGCCAGTAGCAGCGATAAGTGGCATCTCGTGTTCTCTGAGAACACGTTCTGTCGTTATTATAGCGGCCGATGCAAAAACTGCCTCGCTCGAATTACAATCTTGTTGGCGGGTTCTCACTATACCAAGAATTTTCGAATTGTTTTTCGTGTGTTTTTCGTTTTGGACTTGGTGCGAACACGATACACTGAAAACCACTTTTTTAGCATCAATTTATAACTAAGCGTCATTTTTTACTAATTTATTCGGCATTACCGGCTCTTAAGCAACATTTTAACAAACAAAGACCCCATATCGGCTCATGAATATAGATTTTGACATAAAAATATAATAATTTTTGGCGTTTAGGATATTCGATAATGAAACAGTTTTCGTGTTATTGCTTCTTTATTATATTCAAATATTTTTATAAGGTTTTAAAACACCTTTTTTGATATGTGGTATTTTGACTTTAACATTTATTACTTTAAATTATGGCTTACGTTGTTACCCGAGTTGTGATATATCACATTTCCGCGCCTTAAATTTTAATTTTTCCATCCAGCATACTTGGTGGAAATGTTAACTGTTATTTGTCTGGTTATAGTCTGGATTGTAAATTAATTAACTATTACGGCTTATTAATTTTTATGCCTTTTTTTTAAATAACCTTAAACGTGACTCACACAATGCTAAACGTTCAAAATAGTTTTATGTCATGACCTACCTGTGTTTATAAACATATTAATATTAATAGCTAATGCTAGCTTTACAAGTCAGGTTATAGGTTTACAACCGTTGTCAATTTTGCAAAATTGGAAATGTGTTATTTCGGAGCCCTAAAAGAGTGTCCTGCGATTATTCAAAATTATAATTTACTCAGAATATTGGAAGCATTTTAAGATATTTGGTTAATTTATAAAAGCACAATACACTTTAAGGTTTTTAACAGGACGGTAAAAGGTAATTATTTAGGAAGGCCTATTTGAACAATAACTGTTCCGTTATTAAGCAAAAATTGCTTCATAAAAAAATAAAGTGACCCTGCTCATCCGGTGAATAAACCACACCGACTTCCACGGATGAACGACCAAAACAAAATTCTTTACAGCTGCAGCGATAAAATCCATTAGCAATTTTATGTCTAGTATTCTTTTTAACATAAAAACTACTTACAAAAGCAAACTTGCCAGTTAAATGGAAAAAATTATGCTTAAAAACCTTCTCTATAGTTTTCATTATTTAATTTTAAAAATAAACAAGGATGGTCCAATTAAAGTACAAACAAACTCTGTTTTAGAATCCACATCCATACCATACATACTAATATTCATAAAGCCATTGTTCTGAATAAAAATTAACTGGGCATAAATAATACATCGAGTTAACATGCATCAAACTACTATAATTATAAAATTATTCTTCAAATAATGTAGCATAATAAGCATAATTTAATATCATCACCAAACAATTTTTTAATTTTCTTACGTCTAGCACATTTTAATGCCCAGCGGATACAGCTCATGCATACGTCTTCATCTAAAAATCAAGTAACGCTGCGCTTCTATTCTAACCTACAATTTCATTGCGTGTGGTTGTATTATGATATAACGCCCACTTTACACCTCAATATGCGCAACTAATCGCCAATTAATTATCAAAAACAAAACAACTGCCACGATTTTGTTTGCTAGAATAATAAACCAGTGATTGTCGTATTGCCGGCTCCATTGTACGTATCAAATCTTTATAATGGATGACATTGATGCATCGCGTTCCATGGATTACTTTGTTATTATAAAATTTGGAGAATCGGTTACACTAGCATACTTGGATAGAATTACAAAAGAAATTAATTGACGTTTAATAAATCAATGTTGCCAATTTTCTAGGAAAACTGTAAAAAAAAACAATAATGAAACAATTTTTAGAGACATATCTTTCCATAACACAAAAAATATATAAATAGCTAATTTATAGACATTTTAAAGTTTATAAGAGTAAATATAGGGGAGACCGGAGATAAAAGTAACACGGATAGGTTGTAGCAGTGCCTATAGTGTCTTTAATTTTTGTTACATTTCGCCCTAAGCACTTGTGCAATGTTCATTTACATCCACCGCCCTACATTGCTAGTTTTCATCTAGAGGTTAAGTTTTTGGCAGCAAGTCACTATTTTCCGCCCAAAAGTTAATGCGTTGTGTCTGTGTCGCCGGTCGAGTGACTTTTAGGTGATCTCTAAAACAAAAAAGTGTCTAGATTACTGTGTTATAAATTTTATTGGCTATTGATGGATGTAATACACGTTGAAATCGTGGTTAATTGTGGATTCCCTCCAATTAGTTTTGTGTACACTTGGGGTCAAAAGTAACAGTGTTACATCCATATACAACCAACCCCAAACTTGCAAGTGCTCACTCTTAGCACATAATTGGTGGTTTTCTTCCGATATGAGAACATACAAAACTTGTCGGATTAATTTTTGTATCTTCTGTTTCACTTGTTTCATGTTGCTAACGTGTATTTTGGAATCAAATATTAATTTTGTTGATAAATACTAATATATTTACCCACCACTTATGAGCAATGTAAATTATTTTTAAATAACATGCATAGTTTGCTGTAGTCTTATAAAAAAACAAATTTTTCGTTTTACTGCATTTACTGACATATGGGTTGCTACATGAATTGTTGGTATTTTTTTAATAAAAAGAAGTAAATCTGTGTTCCTTAAAAAAAATTGTAAAAGGCTTTGCAGAAAATTAATGTTTATAAATTAAATGTATATGTACCTACTACCTATATACTATATTATATTTCAACCTTATTCTGTTGGTATAAGTATAAGTAAAAAAGTATTTAAAATCATGGAAAGAAAATTTCACCTTATCATGTTGCTAAGCGCTTGATGGTGATACAGATAAAGCTTTTACACAATGTATAAAAAATTAGTGGTAAGTTGATGCAGATAAAACTTTTTTCATCATGAAATAATATTAGCTTTTTATTTTTCATAGACTTTATATTTCTTTTTAAACAATATATCCATATTTCTTTTTTTTTAAATCAAAAACTACCGACGATACATAAAACGACTAATAGATCAATAAAATCGGAAAATAATAATCTTTTTTACAAGAGTACACTCAACTATAGTTTCCATTTAAAAAATATTAAGTTGAGTAACCCCTTAACTTAAAAACATATTAGTGGAATTGTAATCATAATCTATAAAAACATATCTAGAAATTACCTATTTACAATTTTTTTATGCCCTAATTATAAATACAGTCGAACTTCGCTAAGTCGAATCACCATAGTTCACTAAAAAAATTCGAGATATGGAAAATTCGAGTTACAGAAATAACTACAAAATGAGTAAAATACGCTTTTATATGAATTTATTGACAGTAAATACATATATGACTACATGAAATGCACAAACTTTATATGGATGTAGGTACATATAAACATACGTAGGTATATAACACACATAATATAAACAAAAAAAGAAAAAGAAAATTATGAATAACAAACATTATTTTTTTTAAAAGTCAGTTACTTTTGATTGTTTTAAATTAAAAGATTCGTTATCCACAAAGTTCTCTAAAGTTGTTAACGCGCGATACACTTCGTCTGTAAGATTCTCTTTTGAACACAAATTCTCGCTGCACTTGCTTAAAAAATGACGCATATTAGCAATTGTTACGCAGAGGTAAGAAGAAACAATGAGTTTAAACTCTAAAATTTCTTTAATTTATAGCCCCATTATTATACCAAACAGGATCTACATATAATGCGATTAACAGTAAATATACATACCTGCGATAATCCGGTCATTAGCACATTAAGAGGAATAACATACACAATACAATACAAAATTACAAAAATTCGAGTTTAGGAAGTTCACTGTCTTCAAAAATCTCAAATTTTACTTCGAGTTATAGAAAAATTCTACTTAGAGAAATTCGAGATATAGAAACAAAATTGTATGTAAAATGCGACCTTGATGCAAAAATTTGCGAACAAATTCGAGATATAGAAAAGTTTGACTTATAGAAGTTCGAGTTATGGAAGTTCGACTGTATATATTTCTGTTTAAATTTTCTTTAATTGTTCAGTTTATTGCATCATTTTAGGAAACTAGTAACACTGATTATTTCCTTTCGTTATTCTAGCCAACTATGCTAATTTAAGCGACTAACTGACTATTAAAATAATAATGTTACTCCTATAACGCGGTAAATAAATTCCACTCTGTATATACTGACTCTAACTTATTTATCTAATGTATGGGATGGCCATTTTGTATTTATTTTTGCATGTTCCTATAGTGCAATATTGTATTATTTTTTTTTTTATATTGTGGGCCGAAACTATCCTCCAAAATTTTGAATAAAAAATACTAAATAGGTACTTTATTACCAGTTTTATATTAGGTGCTTTCCATTTGATTTCGTAAGTAGGTACACCCAACTGCACTGATACGAGTTACTCCGAACAACCTGCACCTAGAGTCAAATGGAACATGCCGGTAAGGTGTAAGAAGTTCTGTGCATATAACTATAGGTTATGTTTATGTTGAACAAGTGTTACATCTTGCTTGTGTATTATGCAAAATAATTAGCAGTAGTAGTATCAAGTTAAAAATTGCATTTAAATATGAAAGGTTTATTTTTGGTAAGTAAATTTATAAATATATTACAGACATATTTGTGTAAATGTCACTGGTTATTGTTATGCACCTACTTTTAATTGATAAATATCATTACCTTCATCTAAAAGAGTCAATGTTTTGAACGTGGACATGGTAGACTTATTAATTTGACAAACGTGAGCAAACCAACATAACCTCAAAACGTGATTAGTGCAACTTGCTCCGTCTAAAAGGTAGGTGCAGTAGGGGGCAGGGGAAGGTTACTCGGATACGGTTCCGTGCGTTTCACTTGTGCCAAATAGAACACATCAGAACTGTTTGGAGTAACTCTGAGCTGTTCTTTATGTCAAATGGAAAGCACCTATTAATAACGCGGAATATATTGCAATAGGTATTAAATACTTAATAGAATGAACATTTGCTCCATGTATTAATTGTACTGAATTTTATTTACTCTGCCTGTGGCTATGGTACGTGCAGAACGATTTTCAGCAAATTTAAAATTCCGTTCCATCGACAATGTTTGCAGAACGAATAAATGCACTTAGGCCCGATTGCATAAAAGTTGAACTTGGGATTAACCCCGGGGTTTAACCCCGTTAATCCTAGAACAAGGCAAAAACGCAGCATAGTTGGCGCTGGTGTTGCCCAGTTTTGTGGATTTAGTCGTATTTTAGCACCAGTGCCAGTTTGTGCAATCGGGCCTTACTGTATAAAGCAAGATAGTGTGAGTTTTCTAGTATAATTGATAGTAATAACATGGGAACAAAAAAGTCACATATGTAAGTTAATGTTAATTATTTATTTATAATTACAATGCTTTTTTAATATTTATATCCCTCTGTATTTTTCTGTTTTGTATTGGTTGTAATTATTAAAATTACAATTAATTGCATAGTTAATATTGACGTTTATAGGTATGTCTGTGTGTTCGCGGTTCTTCAAAAACTATTGGACGAAACCGAGCAGATGAGAACGTGATTTCTCGAATACAATTGGTTTCTTAATTATTTTATATTCGTGAAACGATGTTACGCTTGGAGTACCAGCAAATTACTTGCACCCGGGTCTCCTTATAAAAAATGCCGGCCCTGCATGTTTGCGTGACCGTTTCTTTTTAGTTTGTTTATTTATTTGACAAACGTTGCCGTATTTCCACACCACACAATTATTCAAAATCGCAGTAAATCTTGTTTACAGATCATTTGTATATAATTGAATATGTAGCATTCGTAAATCGGCAATACGGCTGACCTCTCAATTTACGAAGACAACGGCTGTCGCATTTGTGTCTCGCATTATAAGTATGAGCACTAACAAAGTACCCCTTATTAAAATCACCGTGCGGACACTAAACAAGCGGGGACAAGGACATGACAGTCAGAAGCTACACGCCGAAGACATTCAATTACAAAACTGACTGTAATAAGATCGAGTCTGCGACAACAGTGCGTCTTTGTTCGTCCTAGCAATAATCCATCGCAGTTTCTCTGCCTCTGTCACTAATGTCCGTCACTCAACGATTACAGAGATGCTGACGGGTTGCAGCAGCGGTCGGTAGATCCCATCGTATCGCAGATGATCCGTCGAACTCTCTTTGGAAATAAATACTCTACTCCTTTAAATGGCCTATCGATAATCTTCACATGGATTACTTGGATTTGTAAATAGATATCACCACTAATATCATCTAGAATTACAAGAGTAATCTTTCAGGCAACTACCTCTCTAAAATACTAGTACAAGACCACATAAATAAATCTTGGTTCGATCCGATGTGTACGAGAGAATGAAAAAGTTGCAGGTGGGCGACCGTCTCTATCAGGCAATTAATTTAGGTGACATATACCCTGATAGTCGAATTAAAAGCATTCATGTAAAAGCATTTTATGTTAATTGAGAATGACTTAACTTATTTCCATCTAAACATCGTTCATCTGTTTATGGGCAAAGGACGAGTTCATTTAAAAACTTTAAAAATTACCAAAATACAACCTGATAATACTTAAAACATTTGACTTGCCCAGAAATCCGTATAAACACCACCAGAAAAAAACTACAAGAGGATTTTGAAACTTACCACAACAAAAAAAAATCTAAACCACACACATATACACAAATACACAGCAAACTAAAATATTTACTCGATTAATTAACAAACTCACAAGGAGTGACATAAAAACAAAACAATATTGCATAAACTATTACGTCCGCATATTCTTGTTAAGTTTTCAATTATATTCCTATTTTCCAGTCAAAAGCTGATAACATTACCTATGTATAATTTCCGTTTCCGGTTGTCAGTTTGACTGCCTACAAATTGTATGGGTAATTACATTATCTTCAACAGTGGTCGCTATCACTTGTACTACAGCTTTAAAACTACTAAAGTTGGGTAATATCCGTTAAAAGTGATAACTTTTGTATATAAATCAACAATTTAGTTGACCCCTGACTCACTCAAAAATTTGAATACAATGAGAACTTCCTGTGCTTATTATTTTTTATATTGTACTATTTATATTTTACAGTATCCATAAATTGTCTTGCTTCCAAACTTAAACTAAATTGGTCATTCATTGTCCAGTTTATAAAGCGACAATACAAGTAGTTTTCAAATTTAATCAGGAGTTTAATTAAATAATATGTAACACTGCTGAACGAATAAAATTTATATTATTTTTCAATATATATGTATGTTCACCCAGTCGACAACAACTTCGCCATATTTGATGCAACTTTTTTTTCCCTAATAATTGTTGCAGATGTCCAAACAAATGCAAATCGATGGGAGCACGATCCGGACTGTATGCTGAATAGTGCAGAAGTTCCACTGTAGCCGCATGAGTTCGAGGTTATCTTGGAGAAAATAAATAGAACTTTCTCTTGTTCCTGATCGCATCTCTGACTTTATCCTCTAAAAGTGTTGAGTAATAGTATGCATTTGCAGTGCAACTTTAAGTTAGAAAATCAACCACAACACTTTCTGTGAATTCCAACAGAATGTCGTCATTACCTTATCAGATTTTTTAGATTTTGGAGATACGATGTGACACCATTGCATGCTCGAACGTCTCGTCAAATGGTGAACTCAAGTTTTGTACGTTGTCACTACTGAATCAAAAAATTCTTCTTCTTCGTATCGTTACATCAATGAAGAAGCTATTCGCAAACGATTCACCTTGACGACATTTTAGGTGGTTTTTTATAATCTCTTCAATACTAATTTAAAACATTTTTGAAATTTCCTATTTTCAAAAATCAAGGCAATTTTCGTTTATTCTCCTAATTAACTGAGGTGTCAGCTCCTTACACATGAGATTTAATTTCGACAAAAATTCTCCTTTCCCTAATGTTTTTGACCGATTTACAAACTCGGCGTTTAAGAAGACAATTATTACCATATTGAGCATGCAGTCTAGTAAAAAATGTAGTAGAATTAACGTTTCTTTTGTTAAAATTTGATATTACAACGTTGCTCCCCGCAACAACGAATGGTAGTTTCAAATATTATAATTGCAACTGTCAAAATAATACTAAAACAACCAGTAAGTTATCATCGATATGCAGTGAAGGGTTACATCAAACCTTTACATTAGTTGGTATTCGAATTTGTCATTAAAATTTTAACACTCCTGGTACATTAAAAATAGTTTACCTAGCATACCTAGCATAGTACGGGAAAATAAAATTTAAAAAATCATTCGTTTCCTTAAGTAAAATTAAAATGCGCATTTTAAAGTAAACAAGTGTCTACCATTTTCTGAAAGAACACGGGTTCACCATTTTGACAGCTTTAGATTCTAAATTTAATTAAAATAGACGACGTTGCACATAATATTACTAAAATTGTAACTAATATTTAAATAAAAACACGAAAACAAATTAAGATACCGTATTATAAAACCAATCGACGACTTCCTGTAATTTTCACGCAAACTTATTGAATAAATTTGTGTGGGTTCTTCATAACGTAATTTAGCATAAAATATTGAGTTTTTTTTTATACGTATAGTTTCATTAATTTTAGCAGGAAGTTATTTAGGACTTTTTTCATTAACTGTGTTCGTGAAGGGTGAGATAAATTAACCCATTCGTAATGTCACACACATAAACTTTAACTACGAGTTCATAATTCGAATAAACACAGTTAATGTATTAAATAATTCTACAGAAGAATTTTTTAAGTTGGGATACAGAGGTTGCAGAAAGTTTATATCAGACTGTACGTGGTTATGGGAGGAAGGACGAGCGGTGAAGCGGTGGCAGTGACCGGACCGGTCCGCTGAGCTGATCGTTGATATCGGCCAGCCGTACTTGGATTCATCATCGATTCATTGATTAGATACCAGGAATGAGCTTCAAATACATACGGGCTCATATTCATTTGGCACGCAAGTTTCTAACACCGACCGACCAACGCAAGACAGCCTCATATCATGTCATAAACCATATAATACCCGCTGCTTATACACTCATGAAAAATTAACAAATACCAAAACGGGGAATCGAGCCTCGTTCTCGTTGCCCAACAAGCACTACCAGGAAAATTGCATGCTCGCAAGCGGTAATTAACTTGACTTGTTGTTTCTATTGGTTCTGAACATTTTACACCAGCAAAATTTACCGAAAGTTTAAAAAGGTTTTAGTTTACATACTAGAATTTCAACAGCTGCTACACCAGCCGCCAGAATATATTAATACCACTTAAGCAACAGACGTACCAACGGAGTGTTAATGAATTTAATAAAATATAAAATTACAACCGAATATTTAACAGATAAAACACCACGAAATTACGACACAGCCAACGCGCTCACACGCTGATAAATCGTCTCAATCAATATTTTAATGTTTCAATTTAATATTAATACATACGTTTGTACAAACACACATACCGAGTGTAGAAACAAACATTACATCGAAATTTACATGAAATTGAAAATATTGCTGACGCAGCTAATACTTTGTAAATCGTCGCCATACGAGGGTCCAGCTGAATTTACCGAGAATTAAATACACGGTTAACATTTTCTTTATTTTAAACACATATTCAAAGTAATTCCCTTCAGCAATAATACACCTCACCATTCTTACTTTCCACTTCTTGAAAAATCCCAACCATTTCTTTCGGATAGGTACTGGCAAAGTAATCGCGAACAGCAGTAGCATCAATCCTAAACAAGAACATTCTATCTCGCGAATTTCTAAAAAATAACCAAAAGTCGTACATTGCCAAGTCAGGTGAGCGCGGTAGATGTTACTTTTATACTTTTTTAGCCAAAAGCTAGAGAGCTGAAGCTGCCGTATGAAAAGATACATTTATTGAATAAGTACTTTAGGCAAACATTTTTTTTATGTGTACCATTTTGCTGTAGTTGTCTTTCTAGCGACTAGCTTAATTGTATTGACTTTAATGATATCTTTAATATTTTGTTACCAGCAGCAATATTTTTTTCGGTAAATGCATCTTTTTTATTCCGATCAGAACTCCTTTCGCGTTAAATGTTTTTATACTAGAGATAAATTGCCATCAATAAATTATTTTTGTCGTTAGTTTTGTCATTGCAAAAATGTTTTTAAAAAATATTTTGAATATTTCTGATAAAATTGTTTAATTTATTTCTTTTGACTGGGTACAAAGTTTGGAAAGAAAAATGTGTTTAAAATAGCCATATTCCAATGTCAATAAAATCTTAAGCAATCTAAAAATTATTTTTGAATTTTCACAAACACGTTAACTTTATATCTAAATAAAATTGTTATCAAATATTAAAGCCGCCACACAACAGTCGCATACAAGGCCAAGTTTTCTACACTGTAAATAAAAATTGCTTATTCTTATGCATTTTTTTATGCAATATAACTTGTAGGTACACGTTAAAGGTGGTATTTAAAACATTTGACGCCTTGCAACTTCCGTTTACCATTTATTTTCTACATAAAACTCTCCACAAATATGGTAATCAAGTATAACACACAATATTTTCCATAAGACGTGAATTAAAACGCGAAAAACGTACACCATAGCCTTTTTAACATGTTTTGTGATATTTAAACACCTTAATCTGTTTACTAATGTAATGACTGTAATTGACATGTCACTTACAGGCGTCTTTATTTACCTCGTCGGATAATAAAACCCACAAGAAAATGTCTTGTTAGCCAAATTTTTCACATAAATATAGGCAATTACATAGCCGGAAGTCTGTAATTTTTAACCCAATAAAGGTACAAAGAAGGGCTTTCAACACGTTCTCAAAAAGAATAGCTAGTTGTGAGCACCTGTTATTTTATGTTTAGACATTGCGTAAGTTATTAATTTTAACAATTTCAAATGGACTAGCTTCATTTATGTACAATGTGTCCAAAATTCGCGGCTCAAACCCAGCAACTCTAAACTATAACCGATAAAAGAAGTGATTTATTTAGAGACATGTAGGGTTGCAAATACTAATTTAATAGTAATTAAAAATACATACATTCAATTGTTTTTAAGAAATTCAAAATTATAACATTTGTTTTCCTTTTTTTTTTCTTATATGAAATCCTTTATTTTCAGATATAGCATTTGAAAGCTCTTGAAATTCTAGGATCCTGCAACAGTGCGTCGGGCTTTCCTAGGGCTCCGCCCGTAGGAGATAACAAAAAATGTAGGACATAAAATAATTGGCTTGAAAAGATCTATGCGCCATAACAGAAACAAAGATTTTTTTAAATGGAACACCCTTTATCTTTTAGGTCTTCCGATGTCATTTTTTAACCTCTACATAAACGTCTGTTTACATTTTGATTTGGTGTCAGTATTGCCAACTTATAATTTATTCCCCGTAAAATCTTACATAAACAGGCTTTAAAAAATCGTAGCGACCTCGTTTTTTGAAGTTAAGAAATTAGTTATAGCAATAATGTTAGTCTGTTTTAATAATAAGAAAGTTGAATTTAGTGATACAGGGTGTTCACAAATAAATGCCAAACTTTCCAAACCTCCAAGTGACATAACTAATTTTTTCCAAATGTAACACTTATTTTATTCCGCTATTCGATAGCCTTTTTCTCCTCTTAAATTTTTATAGGGGATGTCTTATGTCTAAACCCCGTTGTTGTTGAGATATTCAATACTTTTCACAAAAGTTACCTTTTTTATCTGATTTATTTTGCTTCGGCATGTTTTTGCTGCTATGGCTAATCACCGAAGTTGAGTGGGAGAAAACAAGGATAAGGTGGGTAAGGGTAGAGGGTAGGTGGAAGTACTGTCACACTATTTGCCTATAGTAGGTAGGGAAACCACCTGAAACCCCTACGATGACAGACGGCCTCGGGAATCGAACCCACGACCTCCCGATTACAAGTTAGGTTGTTAACACAACCAGCCACCGAGCTCGGTCAAAGTAACCATTTAATTACATTTTTCTACACCGAAGTAGGCCGCGCTGATGCAAAACAAATGCCAAAATGTAGGCAAGTGTTTATTTGGCATTTGAATAAATTTAGAATTAAAACGGATATTAATTATGTAATAAAATTAAAGGTTTTTATTCAAAAACTATAAAAAGGAACAAAATAGAAAATACGCAAAAGAAAAACGACTACAATAAATGTTCGAAATGTCTTCCATTTTCATCCAGGCACAAATCAATTCGCTGCTGTATCGTCAACGACTTGCTAGTTAAATGAGGCAATACGTCTTAAACAACCACAATTAGCTAGAATATTAGAGGTTATCTTAAAATACGCCAGCGCACACCCGCACAAAATTACTCAACAAAAATTCTGACTTAAATCGTAAAGATTTAACAAAACCACCATTTTCACCCGACCTAGCCTCTTCAGGCGATTTGTTTGGTTCCTTGCACAATGACATGGTTAAAAACATTTTCCGAAGCCAGAACAAAGTACATTTATACCCGCAGACTATATTTAATTGAAAATCCAAACAATTATACCAAAACGGGATTTAAAAACTGTAAGAACGATGGACAACTGCGAAACAAAACAATAAAACTATAAACAAGACTAAAAAAATAAAAATTACATTTGAGTTTCATTTCACTCCTACACTGACGAGACTTCAAACTCGTCTTAATATATAACAAAGATCTTCTTCAAGCAAAAATGCGAAACGCAAATATGATCGATCAAAAAATTATGAACCCAAATAAAACTATTAATTTAAATGTTTTATCAACTGAATACTAAAAAAAAAAAAACGAGCAGTATTTTACAAACATTAGAGCAGCTTTTAGGAAAAACAATAAAATTAATGTAAAATGTGACATAAATTAACAACACAGAATCAAAGATGTCGTTATAAGCAAAAGCAACTATTTTCAATTAATTATGGTCGAAAACGACAATCAGCTTGCGGAACTTTAACCGAACTTATAGGTATTTTAATAACAAAGTTACATACACAAGAGTGGTAGATGGATTCTTGTCGCACTGTGTATGCCTCTACACTCACTACTTGAACATAATGCTTAATGTTTGTTTACACGAAATGTCAAAGGAATAATGAGAATAATTTGCAAAACCACTCATAAAATTGACTTAATGGACAAGTTAAGTAGAAATTACAAATGCGAAATTGCATAATGGCAAACCTATTAGAAAGTAATCAACCCTATCAAAACGCAACACAGCAATATACAATAGAACCAAGTTGCAGTTTATATCGTTTCCTTTGGTAGGCCGCAAAAACTACGCCAGATTTTATTGGAATCAATTGTTCAATAACAACGATTCTCCACGGTCTTGCTATATCGGATAGGTTGATTGCTATTCCCGAGCGCAGAAGTTCCAGCTACACTGTTTTAAATTATATATTTAATGAAACGGTTGAATTTTGATTTACGCCATAGAGAAGCACCGAAACACGAGATTTACATGTTTCTAATTAATATTGGTTATAAATATTTCATAACTTTAAGATAACTTATTGTCGTTATCGTTACTTTGTCGCGTAGTGTCAAAAAACAACGTACTTAAATATCAGCAATAAAAATTGGACGACGGTAATAATATTAGCATATCCCAATAAAAAAGTTGTAAAATGGGCTACCTTATTACATCATTTCGGTCGAAAACTGGCGATAATACCACAACTTATGCGAGTTCGTTTGGAAAGCGCTCGTTAAGTTTTTTGTTTAATATTTCACTGGAATAATAACGTCTTTTAACCTTACCCGATCGTTTAAATAACCGAGATTGGGACAGAAGGCGTCCTGACGGATATTTACCTTAAAAAATGGGACTTTATTAGAAAATAGTAAACGTCACACGATATTATTTTTATACTGTAATAATTCACCGACTGTTAGATTTCCCTTTAATATTAATAATCGTTGTCGCGTTTTATAAACCATTTGTATAACGATGCCCAGGGCCTACTAGAGGGGGGTCTTGAGAGGCTGCATCCCCGGGCCCCCAGTCTGAGGGGCCCCCTTTTTTTTCGTTTAATATGAATTTTAACGGCAAACCGCAAATAAACAGCAAAATATGTTTTTTAACATCATCATAAAAAACAGATTATTTCATTCGCAAAGGCCCCCAAATTTTAACTTCCCCGGGCCCGACCACTAGGAGGCCCTGACGACACCATAACTATAAGCGCTACTATTGGGTTTATAAACAATTTTAAAATATATGCTGAAAAGAGATATAGAATGTAGAAATACAGTCTTATTTCCTAATGGTCTGGTGAACCTAATCCTCCATATATGTTCTGATGATTAAAAAATATTCGTTCAAATCTAACCTTAACCATTTCGTACCCAGTGGTTCGTTTCACTATGAAACCTTCTTTTTTATGATCAGTATTTAAAGTCCTAGTGGTTTAGAAAAGTAACCACCTACGAACCTACGTTAGTAGTTACACTATAAAACCTTCTTTTGAATAAAAGCGTAAATTTGATGTTTGGTTTTGCCTGTACATGGTCGTCCAAAACACTTAATCGGCACAATTTTCACTATTATGCCATTAAAAATCCATATTTTTTAAGAGTTGTAGTTCTGATGTTATTTGCTGCCATTTATGCTGTGTATCTACAACTCTTAAAAAATATGGATTTTTAATGGCATAATAGTGAAAATTGTGCCGATTAATGGTTTTGGTTGACAGTTCATACAAATTGTTTTCAATTTTCAAAGGCTACTACCGATATTTTAGGTAAAATACTCGCAAATAAACATAAGAAACGTAATAACTTCAAAAATATTATATTTAGACATAAAACATGCTTAATAACTTTGGAAGATAATTAAATTTTCTACAAGAAAATGTAAAAATATATAGGGTGTTCCATTTAAAAAAAATTACTTACATGCGTTTAAAGTTTAGCGAAATGGACCGAGTAAAACGAACACCCTGTATATTATTTTAAAAGTTTAACCAATCAACAATCACTACGGCACTATTGTCTAATAAATTACGAGAGTAAATTGCTCTGGTGTTGTTATGTTAATAAATATAAATATTTTTATAAAGGTCTGCATCTGTCAAAATTTTCCAAAAAACGTTAATAACTCAAAAACGGTACATTTTAGACATAAACAACCTATAATATTTTTGAAAGAGAATTTAATTTTACATTCAAAAATATACAGGGTGTTCCATATAGAAAAACTATGTTTGGTATCAGAGCGCAAAAACAAAACACTGTATAGTTGAAAATAATTTTAGGTTATGTAGTAAATGATTACAAATAACTTTTATATTTAACTTTTTTTAATATTATCACTAAAAACAGAGCTATCGAATAATTCGTCTTGGCTGGGACACCCTGTATATGAAACTTTATGATAGTTTAAGTAAATTTTTATCTGTTATGTTATGCAAGGTTCCCACAGTGGTACGTATACACTCAATACCTAACACACAAAGATATTAAATATTTATAAAAATGCTTATTTTTAGTTTTTGTTAATGTCTGGAGTGCCAACCAGTACTTTTGTTACAGAATCCTTTTCAAAGAATTATCAAGTTTTAAAATTGTAAGCGATATAAATTATTGAGAAAGCTATTGACATTAAAAATACTACCTCGCAGTTGGATTGTGACCCATTAAAATAACTACAAATGACAATATACCAATAAAGTTATAGTTCATTCAGCAAACCGAATATAATAAATACAGCAATAAAACCAACTATATAATTGTGGTTAAGAAACTTTTTTAAAAATAATTCCGACAACCGCTAACGGTCGTAAAACGATAAATCAAATGAAAATAACAAACAGCGAATAACCGACAAGAGAAACAAATGAGCATAAACAGAAGAAGCGTAGGACAATGAATATCAATTAAACGTCAAGTTGTTCCTAACACATGAATCAACTCATGGCCAAAAAATTATAATTGCGGCAACATAAAAATATGTGGTTGTTAAGGCCTATAATTATAGGTATCCGATCTCTATATTGAAATAAAAGCCCTAGAGGCAAAACAGAAACAAGAGGGGCTAATTCTAGGGCTGCAGAACAGTCATAAATCATCCCTTGTAATGGAATCTACATGCATTTCCTGGCTAAAAGCAAAATTTAAAGTACATATTTGAAATACCTCATCACCACGTTACTTTGTACTACAATATGTAGAAATAAAAGGAACCGAGAATACATTCAACCATGGTTATTTAGATTCAAAATAATTTTCTTGTATTAATTTTTTTTAAATTTATATTTTTGTTTCTAATGTTAATTTTAAAACCAAAATCCGCACATCCAGATTATTTAATTCTTTACCTGTCATTTAAGGTTTATTGTGCAAGTCAACTCGGTTAGTGTTTTGTTTACTATTTTCTTAAAATATTCAAAGAATGATTTTGATTTAGCTTTTAGTGTACAAGCACTGTTTTAGGCTAAAATTCACAATTTCATCTGTTCAGCTTAAGATTGGATCCTTAGCTCTAAGAATAATTCTTTTCGATCAACTGCGTTTGGAAAAAGTTTTCAATCGTTTTGTGCCATATCAGCTCTATAAACTCTAAAAAGCAGTATAAGAATTTGGTTTGAAACTTTGAATCTTTTCAAAAATGGCAGCCAAATTTTTTTCCAAGACTAAGACAGGCGACGCAACTTAAATTCATTTTTTTAATTTACCTATTCGCCAACAGAGTCGTGTATGAATTCACGAAGATGAGCAAACTTCGACAACGGCGAAAAAGCAGCAAGCTATGAAAAAATTAATACAATAGATTCTCTATTATCCAGACTGTTAGTGGATTAAGATGGTTCGGGTAATGAAAAATCCGGATTATCGAAAAAACTATTACCTATTATAAGCAGTAATTATACAGTATTTTTTAAATGGTTTTGGGGTTTACACGCGTAATATTTAAATTGGCTCGACGTTTCGCAAAGCTCTACCGTGCCATTATCAAGACCTCTTTTGAAAAACTTAACTTATTTTTATTGAAATAACTTGTTGTACATAATACATGTAGTCAGAAAATTATTGTTTGGTGAGAATTCGATAGGTGACACTATTACTAGGGTTTATACAAAAACCGACTTTTGAAAAACCGGTTTTCGAATACCAGTTTTTCCAAAAAACCGGTTAAAACCGGTTTCAGAATAGTTTTAAAAAAACAATTAAAACGTAATGAAATAATTTATATTTCATAATTTTATAAAATATAAAACAAATTTCAAATAAAACCAAATAATAAGATAACAAATAAAAATTAAATTCTAAACTTCCAACAAACCATAAATAGCATTTTTTTTAAATTTGCTTTTTTCTTTGGAAAACATGATTTTAAAAACACAAAACATTTACGTAATCATGACTTAATCTGGTTCGTATTTGAGATACAAAATTACCAGATACAGAAAACACTGGTTCGCTGACTATTGAGCTGGGTCTTACTGTTTTTAAAGCTTCAAACAGTGTGCCCAAATTCTTTATTCTTTTATTAGTTGATTCAAATACTGCAAATTCTGCCTTTAATGAAAAGAACAATGTCTTAAAAGAAGAGATGGAGAAATCAATTCTTAGATTTATCGAGGAACCTTTAACAAAAACAGCAAATCCAAAAACCCTTAATAATATCTTCATCTTCATCGAAATTTGTTTCCAGTTCTATAGCAGAATTTGGGTAAATTCTAGATAATATTTTTTCCGATAACTTGACTATATCGGTTCTTGAAGCCAGCGGAAATACGTTTGATTTTTTTGTAACAATGTTTTTTGGATTTTGCAAATGAAGCAGAAGTGTACAGATTTTTATGTAGATATTTATTTTTTACGTGTCTAATCTAGGCTTAAAACCGGTTTTTTAGTTTAAAAAACCGGTTTTTCGAATACAGAATTTTTTTCAAAAAAACCGGTTTTTCAAAACCGATTTTTAAAAACCGACACACCCTAACTATTACGAGTTATGCAACGAATTCGTAAAATCTGCAATGTTTCATGTACAAACCGGATAATCGGTCATCGGAATAATCGAGATCCGGATAATAGAGGTTCTACTGTATTGACAGTTTTATTCAGGAGTTTTGGTCTAGCCAATGTAATTAAGCTGGATGCACAGAAGATAGTTACAGCGAAATGGCACTGATGCTGAAGTGCATTGTTACAAAAAGTAATTTACTTTAAAAATGTTTACCTAAAATAAAATCTTGGAAAAAATTATTCGTTTCCACATTCTCACATAATTTGTTTTTGTTCTGATACGTACATGATGATGCAAAAATAACAAGACTATTCGGCGTAGGTTTATTCACGAAAATTAAACTAAATTATGTCGATAACCTATTAACTTATCACTATAAAAAGTTGCTATAAGTTTCAGGCGGTAATTCGATATAAGGCAATCATTTACACTTTTTATTTCATACGAAACCTAATAGCTAAGCGTTTTTTGTGTAAGTTTGTTTTATTGTTTTTGTTTGAAAAACTGTGTTTCCCACAATTGTACACCTAAACAAAAACAAACTATAGACGGTTTTATACAGTGTGTACAAAAAGTAACGTAACGGATCAATATCTCGTCTTGTAATAATTTCACAAAAAAAAATTTCATACAAAAGTTGTTTGTGGTAATTTACTACATGACCTTAAATTATTTTCAACTATACAGGGTGTTCCATTTTCGCGCTATAGCAAAAACAAAGATTTTTTAAATGGAACACCCTGTATATTTTTCGGTCTTCGAATGTCATTTTTTAACCTCTACATGAATGTCTTTTCATTTTTTGATTTTGTGACAGTGTTGCCAACTTTATAATTTTTTTCCGAAAAATCTGACATAAGCAGGCTTAACTTTAAAAAATCGTAGCGACCTCGTTTCTTGAAGTTAAGAAATAAGTTTTAACAATTATGTTAGTCCGGTTAGGGAGCAACATATTTATATTAAAAAATTAAATTTATTGATACAGGGTGTTCACAAAAATATGCCAAACATTCCAAACTTCAAAGTGACATAACTCATTTTTTTCAAATGTAACCACTCAACACCCTTGTTTTATTATGCTATTCGATAGCATTTTTTCTCCCTTTTAATTTTTATGAAGGGTGTCCTATGTCTAAACCCCGTAGTTGTTGAGATATTCAATACTTTTCAAAAAAGTAGCCATTTAATTACATTTGTATGCACCGAACTAGGCCGCGCTGATGCAAAACAAGTGCCAAAATGTAAGCAAGTGTCAACTTAACATTTGAATAAGTTTAGAATTTAAGCGGATATTAATTACGTAATAAAATTAATTGTTTTTATTCAAAAACTATGAAAAGTAACAAATTGAAAATACATAAAAGATAAACGACTACAATAAATGTTCAAAATGCAAACACGGCCACGCATTTAAGTGGGACAAAAAGCTCCGTTGCAAAAAAAATATGTATAGAGAATTGTACTGGTTTTTAGGGAGACATTTCTAAACAGTGTATAACCAAATTCTACATTATAAATGTACACTGAAGCTCATTTGACTGAGCGGTATTTAACTCAGGGTATGTGCCGTCTAAACTAAAATCAAAATGATCCAACATTTAAAAATAAGGTGCTAAGGTATCTGGTTAATGCCGCCTGATACATTAGAAATTACGTCTTACAAGAACTAGGAACCGTTTACGATGGAGTCAAGTGTTTTGCAAGAAAACATCAAAATACTCCAACTCCTTAACAATCGTGGATTAAAACAAAGATCCAAGGGGAATCAGTACGTTTACTGTAGCAATTTATATAAGAATAATTTTTAGTTGATCAGTTGATCCTTAATTTGTAAAATTGTCGCCGTAAGCTTTTGTTCATTAAAAAAAAAAATGTAAGACTTTCGAACGGCAGTAAAAATTGGCAAGAAGTAAAAACAAAATTTAGTTAACAAAAAACGAAGGGAGCTTCGTATTATTACGCCCAATTTTCGAACTCCGCCGGTCAGCGTTAAAAATTCCAAAATGATACCTACTCAACAGGCTGAAACGAAATTATTTTGATCGTGCTTTAGCCAACGGAGTATGAGCAAATAGGATATTATGCTATCGGTATAGAAAAACAAACATGTTCTTCGTGTAGAATATGGTAAGTTGGCTGGTCGTGCTTTATACTTCCTCAGCAATCACCATAAATCTGTTGTATAACCACAGGTGACCCACACTAGAAAAACTAGTTGGTTCCAAATTATATGCTGTCAAACGAATCCGGTCGCGGATTGTCTCCACCAATCTTTCTATAAATCTACCGTTGCCACATACTATTTACACAAAATAATTTATAAGGAAAACCATAAATTCTTTTAAAATTGCCCAACTCTTAAAACCAACCAATTAGATTTCTATAATTGAGTAATTAAATTTTAAAATACAATCTCCCCCATAGCTCAATAAAATTAATTGATTTTAATAAAAGTCGACAGTCGAGAAGTGTACAGAGCATGCAGGATCATATTTCCTGCTGGTTTTTAAACGCCCATGATTAACTGTGGTTTGTCTCGGTGTTGCTACGCCAGCATTTTAAAGGCTGAGGTATTTATCAATTTTAATATTTTTTAAACATTTTTCGAATAAATAGAAACGACAGAACGACACATACCCATAATTTAAAATTGTGTAAATATACAGGGTTCTCGTTTTTCGCGGGCCACTATGGGGATCTCGTAAACGGTAAGAGTTACGACTTCGGTTAAATTGGGGCAAAGTTGTATATTCAGGTGCTTAATAATTTGACGCAAACAGAACTTATCTATCTCTTTTAGTTTTTGAGATATAGGGGAAAAAGTAAAAAAGTGGATTTTTGTTTTTTGCCCGTAACTTTTTCATTTGATGTCGAATTTCATTTTTGTAAAAACATTTTCATGGCCACGTTTTGCAAGGAATCAAATTCCCCAATTATATTTTTCGTGCGACTTTTCGTTTTTTTAAAACCATCATCAGGTCAATTTTTTCTTATTTATTTATTTATTTATTTATTTATTTACAAAGGACAGAACAAAACAGGCCAAGCCCAAATTATGTTCTCGTTGATAGTAGAATACATCGGTTGTAAAGTGTGATTAAATTAAAATAAGATTACTTTAGAGTAATGTTTAAATGAATGAAATGATAGACTGAATATATCATTCTTTATGAATGTTTGGTTATATGAGTAAAGAATTCTGTTGATTGGCGAGTTAAAAAAGGCATTTGTGCTACAAGGTGTTATATAAAAGAGAGAATGGTGTCGTATGCCTAATCTCGGTACGTTAAAATTTATTAATGATAAAATATTAGGACAATCTATTTTGTAGTTAATAATTTTGTAAAGAAATATTATATCACTAAGTGTTCTACGAGATTTTAAGGAGAGCATGTTTAGGTCTTTACAATGTTGTTCATATGATTTCTCTGGAAGTTTGTATTTTTTTTGCAAAAATGATATGAATTTCTTTTGAATTCCCTCGATTTTACTATCGTAGGTGTCATATTGTGGGTTCCATATGATAGAAGCAAAATTTAAAATACTATTAACATAGGAATAATAAAGTGTTCTAATAGCATTAACATTATTGAAATGTTTTGAGGAGCGTATGATGAAGCCAAGCATTTTAAGAGATTTATTCTTAATGTATTCGATATGTTCCGCAAAAACGAGTTTACAGTCTAATAAAATTCCCAAGTCTTTTACCAATGTGGTGTTCATCAGAGTTGCATTATTCAAAGAATAGTTATATAGGATTATATTTTTGTTTCGTGTAAAATTAATTTTATAGCACTTACTAACATTCAAGGCAAGTTTGTTTATTTGACAGTATTTTTCTAATCTGTGGAGATCCTCTTGTAGCAGTAGACAATCGGTAGTATTTGTTATTGTTCTAAATATTTTTAAATCATCAGCGTATTGTAGGTATTCACAATTTAAAAAGCAATGCTGTATGTCATTGACGTAAATATTAAATAGCAATGGTGCTAAGAGACTGCCCTGAGGGACTCCGGATGTTACTTTGACAAATGTAGAAATGAAACCATTTAATTTTACAGCCTGTGATCTATTAGATATGTATGATTTTATCCATCTTAAAAGATCTCCACAGATGCCTATGTCGTGTAATTTGACTATTAAAATTGAATGATCTAACCGGTCGAATGCCTTACTAAAATCCGTATATATAGCATCGGCCTCTAGTCTTTTATCTAATGACTTAAGAACATATTCAGTAAATGATACCAGATTAGTCTCAACTGAACGACCTGGGGTGAAACCATGTTGTTGACTGGAGATATAAGGTTGAAATATAGTAAAAATTTTATCATACATTACAGACTCAAATAACTTTGCTGTGCAGCAGAGGATAGAAACAGGTCTATAGTTTTCTGCTTGAGTTTTGTTTCCGGATTTAAATATTGGGACCACGTGAGCTTGTTTCCAAATTAAAGGAAATCGGCACTCTGACAACGACTTGTTAAAAAGTATAGTGATTGGCTTTGCTAATGATGAGGAACAGTTACGTAAGATACGTGCAGGGAGATAATCTGGCCCTGCTCCCTTATTGACATCAAGCTTATTCATAAGCGACTCAACCATTTCAACGGTGATGGTTGTTTTATTGCTCGAAAAGTAGTTGCCTTTGGCGTCTATATTACAATTTTTTAACTCGCCATCAATGAATACTGATGAGAAAAAATTATTAAATGTGTTACAAATTGACAAACTGTTATTAGCAGTGGAATTGTTATGGGTTATACTATTTGGTACACTATTATTTGATGTTTTTAGATTAGACACATAAGACCAGAGGCGCTTAGGACACTCTAGTATTGAGTTTTCGACAGATTTGATATAGTTTTTGTAGTCTAGTTGAATTAAAAATTTACTACGACCGCGTAAAAGAGCAAAAGTCAAATAATCTGTTTTATTTTTGTAAAGCTTCCACTTTTTATGCCATTTGTTCTTTTCTTTAATTATTTTCCTTGTTGAGTAAGAATACCAGAGTGGAAAGCGTCCCCGTCTTATAGTCTTGATAGGTGTGAAAATGTTAATATATTCAAATATAATATCATAAAATTTAGACGTTGCTTCCTCCACGCGGAGATCATTTAATACTGTATGCCAAGGAACAGTTGAAAGACTCGCATTAAGCTCGTCATAATTACATTTTTTAAAGTTAAATGTTGACTGAGTATTATTCTTAAAATATGTTAAAGTTGGGCATTTAATATAGAATTCTACAGTGGGATGATACTGGTCTTCATTAACAAATTTCGAACCAATTGCAACATTTTCGATGATATGGTCATTGGCCAAAATTAAATCTAATGTCTTATTTAGATGATTACGAATATTACTGAACTGAAGAAGAGATGTAAAAGAAAGGTAGTTAATAAAGTCTGTACTTCTTTTATCCTTATTAGCAATAGAGGGTTTTAGATTTAGATTACCTTCAGTGGAGTCTGACCAGTCAATATTTGATAAATTAAAATCTCCAATAATTATAAACTTCTCAGTTGGATGATTATTTACAATCACCTCAAGATTATCAAAAAATTCCGTGAAAGAAACAACATCCGCAGGCGGTAAATACACACAACAGAGGTTGAAACTTATAGTTTTACTATTACTAGCACTCTTAACACTTATCCACATATCTTCTGCATTGGTGCACCAATCCGGCCTTGAGAGGGTGATGAAATTGTTGTTGGCCGCAATTAATACTCCACCGCCGCTAGATTTTTGCGCCGCAGTGGTTTCTCTGTCCCTTCTGTAAACATTATAGTAGCACGGGAAATATTCGAGGTCGTAGAAAGATGAGTTTAGATTGGTTTCGGTGATGCAGATGATATCGTATGAAGAGCCCAAGGTGCTTGTAAGAAATTCTGAAGATTTTGTGCGTAACCCACGTACGTTCTGATATCCAATGGTGGCCATGATAATTAAAATTGATAAGGTGTATGTTAAGTGTGTATCTGAGGTAAAGATTAAATAATTAGTTTAGAGATATCCTCATTGTTACGGATTGTTAGGACCTTACTGGTTTCGTTTTTGCGAATATAAATAGCGCCATTTTTTGTCCATGAAAATTTGTAGTGTTTACTTTTGCAAGCCTCCCTTGCATTTTTGAACAATAACTTATTTTTGGGAGATAGATGTTCATTTATATAGATAATATGTGATGAGTTTTCCATTGATATACCGGAACGCTTATGTGTTTTTTTGTATTCGCTGACTGCAGCCAGCAGATTTTCACGAAAACGCTTAGCTACAAATCGAACAACAATGTTGTCTGGTTTACCAGGAATACGCACTCGGGGAGCGACTCTGTGTGCTATTTCGATGTCGTTTTCCTTAATCGCAAAATTAATCGTGTTTCCTATTTGGCATACAGCTGCGTATATGTTTTCATTATTTTTTTGGGAATATCCCTGAATTTCAACATTATTTAAACGGCTTCTTTGTTCAAGTAAATCGAGTCTGATTGATAGATCTTTAGATTCATTCTTTAATACTGCATTCTCCTGTTCAATTTTCTCCATTAATTTGCACTTATTGTTTATTTCCTTCAGTTGTCCTTCAAAGTCTTTAACTTGATTGGAAATAAAGTCGTTGGAAGTCAATAAGTCGTTAAATTTGGTATTGAGGGCTGATAACTCTTGTTTGATGGCTCGAAGCATAGATTGCGTGTTATGATTTTGATCATCATGATCGTGATCAATAATTATTGAGGTATTAAAATTGCATTGTTTACACCTCCATAGAACTCCTTCGCTATCAATAACAGGTAAAGCAGAGGTCGTTAGTCCAGCACATTTTGCGTGAAAGAACAAATTACACTTATCGCAAGAAAGACCCGGTGATTTTTTGTTCAGAGCCTGTGTACACGTGGAGCATACCTGCGCCATTTGACCGTTTATATCGATATTTCGTTAATTGTTTATTGATTATTAAATAAAATAAGGCAAAGTTCGTTGTAATTTTAATAGATTAATTACGGAGAAACTTTTCCAATTAGAATGATATGAAACTAATGTTTAAAAAAAACACTACACTACCACTTATAAACACTGTTGTGCATTCAACACAAACAGTCACAACCGTACCGTGTGGAAGATGGAAAATTCTTCTTATGGACGCTATATCTGATTTTAACGTCAATTTGTAGAGCATTTTATTCTGAATTCGACAATGGCCCTTTTTTTGAAACAATTGTTGTTAAAAATGGCAAAAACAAATATTTTATTTAAAACAAATCCTAATCGGCATGATAAATAATTGTCTTTGTCCCTTTTTCCTTGGAAGCACGTAAGTAAACCGTATGAAATTACTATTAAAGGGATTTAATTTAAAAAAATCGGTATTAATAAATATGTTAGGATTGCATTAACATTGTTCACTTATTAGCAAATATTTTTAGAATATTTTCTTCGGTTAAGTAATAAATGTCTCTAAAATGTGTATTTAATCCTTTATTTGACATACAATTATTTGTAACAAAATGTTCGTAATGACATAATATAAGTGTTCATAGTTTACAAAAAACGTCTAGAAATCTGTTTATGCTTTTTGCTTATTAGAAGTCATTAACGCAGATAAAAGGTATAACTCGTTATTTTTTGTTACAAATACATGTATGCCAAATAAGGATTAAATACACATTTTAGAGAAATTTATTACTTTACCGAAGAAAATATTCTAAAAATATTTGTTATGTTAATAAGTGAACAATGTTAATGCATTCCTAACATATTTATTAATACATATTTTTTTAATTACTAGTTTTATGCGGTTTACTTACCTGTTTCCAAGGAAAAAGGGATAAAGACAATTATTTACCATGCCGATTAGGATTTGTTTTACATTGTCGAATTCAGAATAAAATGCTCTACAAATTGGGGTTAAAATCAGATATAGCGTCCATAAGAAAAAATTGACCTGATGATGGTTTTAAAAAAACGAAACGTCGCACGGAAAATATAACTGGGGATTCTGATTCCTTGCAAAAAGTGGCAATAAAAATGTTTTCACAAAAATGAAATTTGACATCAAATGAAAAAGTTACGAGCAAAAAACAAAAATCCACTTTTTTACTTTTTTCTCTATATCTCAAAAACTAAAAGAGCTAGATAAGTTCTGTTTACGTCAAATTATTAAGCACCTGAATATACAACTTTGCCCCAATTTAACCGAAGTCGTAACTCTTACCGTTTACGAGATTCCCATAGTGGCCCGCGAAAAACGAGAAACCTGTATAGAAAACCCCGCATAGAGAAGTTTTCGCCTAAATTATGTTTTTATTATTTGTCTGGTAAACATAATGTGATAAACGCTAAGAGCGTGAAAAACTGTTTGAAAAATTCTTAGAACTATAAATTAATTGACAATGGTTTTACGTAGAGAACATCAAATTAATTTAAAGTAAATTAAACCAGTGGCGTATTTAGAAGGGGGTTATTGTTGTAGAATATCTATCTATTTTGAAAAAACGAAACAATCAGACGGAATCTACGTATTTCATTCGTAAAGGAAGACATCCGAAATAAAAGTGTTATAGGGAGAGAATCAGAGTACAGGGTGGTCCAAATTCGATGGGATTGCATGGGTATCTCGGTTAGGTAATATTTAAGATAGAAAAACGGTTAAATTGCCAAAAACGTGCAGCTTTTTGGGACAAACTCAAAACCGTTATCAAAAATATTCTATCATTTCCGGTTTTTGAGATATTAGACAAAACCTGTTTTTTTGTTATATTAAATTTATAATATGTCATATCTGTCTTATTGTTGTAAATATCAAAAAATGCACTCGCCGTTAGAAAGTTATGACACACTCTTAACTTTTTTTAAATGGTAGCTATAGTTGGCTAGAACCTATTTAAATTTGTTATTTTTTTCCCATTCCAAATATATACCTAAGGGTTGATGTATTTATTTTCAATAATAAGCAAGTTACAAAGGTTTTTCAATTTAAAAAAAAAATGAAAAACAAAAAGTAGACTGAAAGCCAGGAACCAGGAAAGGATAGAATATATTTGACAACTGTCCTGAGTTTGTCCCAAAAAACTGCACATTTTTAGTAATTTAACCGTTTCTCTATCTTGACTATTAAGCGAAATACCCATGTCATCCCATCGAATTTGGACCACCCTGTACATCCAAACCAGCTAGTGGCAAAATTATTAAATGTGACAAGTGGTAAAACCAAAGTACCAAAGTCTTTTTCTTCTATCATGAAGCGGATCCTATTGTCCGTTACGATATTGGGATATCTGCTTCTGCATGCCTTGTTTCCAATTTCCAGCGTTTCTTTGGCCTTCCAATGGTTCTTCTGCTTTGTACTTAAAGAATTTCTTGAACAGATGGCGATGGCCCACTCTATCAACGTGGCCACTTCATTGCTATCGATACATTTGTATTTTTTACTGTACATGTTTAGCTCTTTGTTTTCCTATCACTGTGGGTGTATCCAGCCACCGATCTCAGAATTCACATTTCCAAAGTCGGGATGCGTTTTTCGTTCTGTTATAATTAAGACCCAATTTTCAATTTTCACGCGATTACAGTAGAGTGGACACTAACATTTCGTGAGAATTTCAAGTTTTATTTTGGTTTTTAAAGCGCGTTCATTTTTATAACGAAATCTTTTAGACAATTGTTTGTTTTTTGTATACTAATATTAGACAGCCTACAATATTTAATTATTAATCTGTTCCGCTATTTTATCAATTATAACTACAGGGTGTCCCACAAGGTATGCCGTATGCCTTCGCTAATTTTCGCGTAAATCGGATGTTTAGGACATAAATAAAACGTTTTTACCAAGAATAACTTTTTTCATCTGTCATTTTATCTATCTTCATTTGTTTTTGTTATTTTAACATCAGCCGTATTTAAAATAAGAAAGTTAATGTTACAAAAACAAAAACAAATGAAGATAGATAAAATTTCTTGACAAATTTCAAATCTACGCAAAAAAAGTGCCCAAATAATGTCCAATAATATTTTGAGTGTGATTTCAATTAAGCAAGTTATAAGAAAAATAAATAACCTGATGTGTTTTGTTTTGTATCAATAGCGCAAAAACGATTAATTTTTTCGAGTTTTTTTTTTATAGAACAGTTGCCATTGAATCATAGATCATTTTGACCCATTTAACCAACTCTGTATCTCTTACCGTTTCAGAGATCCCCATGCTTTTCACTATATTTGGGACACCCTGTATATCAAGGGACACATGAAAAAAATTATTATCGGTAAAAACCTTTTATTTAGGTCCTAAACATTCGATTTTTGCAAAAATTAGCGAAGGCATACCTTGTGGGGTTGTGGGACACCCTTTTTTATCTTATTATTTTATTACCGTATCACGCTTAAATTTTTGTTTTAAGATTATAGCTACTCATTAAATTTTGTAAATCAAACATAGCTAACATTAAGTCCAGACCACGGCAACGCTTTGATAAACTTTTTAAAATACATAGATCTACACAACAAAATATAAATTTTTTAATACATGTAAGTGACATAAAATGTAAAATAAAATTAAAGGTGCTAATGGCCTCTTTAGCCGACGTACCTACAAATAAATCTACAATTTAAAAAAAAACATAGCTCTTTGTAGTTTTTTTTTTTAATTCCAAACTACAGTAGGTACCTATACTGCTTGTAAAAACGAAAGGTAATACTAAAAACACGATACCTTTAAAGCAGAAGAGGTAGAAAAATAGTGGTGGAACCTTTTTTTACCTGCAACAAAAAAAAACAAATTGGTGTACCAAACAACTTATCGTAAACAACAAAATTTTTCATTCTAATCCTACAAAAAAACGTTATCACTTTCATAAAATTCCCTGCCAAAAACCAGAAAAAAGAATGATTACATCCCCTTGAACAGACTGGAGAAACAACCTACATATTTTCAATAATCAGCTGCAACCAAGTTCAGCTCAAGGATATAATTAGCAAGTTTGCAATAACTTAATTTAAATATTACGCATACTATGACTTAAAAAAAAAAGTTAAATGTTTTTCGCATATTTATAGCGGAAAATAAATATACCAGGTATGTGTTTAAGACATTTTATATTCGTTCATATATAACTAACTTCCTGTGGCCAGGTCAACACGCATGTGGTTATCTAGTTTACTATTCGTTTAAAATATTTATAAAAAATTAATTATTAGTAGACGCATAAAATTATAATTAGTTTTATTCCCTTAATTTAAGCAATTTTATAGATGCTGTAAAACTAAAAAAAAAAAAAACTTTGGGTCGCAAAAACATTTTAACACGATTTGTCTTTTAAAACTCTTTCAGTTAAGCTATTTTTGAAAATTAAAAAAATATTATAAATAACAAATTTGAGTACAATTTAGACTACAAGCTATAGGTTACATAAGATTACCATCGGAGTCAACTTTTTTCTAGTTACGTCATTAGTAACGCTTGCGTAATGTTATTACAATTTTTTATTTAAAAAAAAAAACAATTTATGCAGCAATATGTTAAATTAATAATTAACAAGGCAATTAATTTAAAATATATATATGCATAACTCAAATTACTCTGTATATAAATTCATATTAAAACAGTATAGAAAATATCAGGAACAGGGAAAAGACAATTTTAAATATCTGAATTTCCTTTTTAATGCTATAAAACAAACACTGCTAGAGGATTAGCAGCAAAAAACGCGTGCGTGCGTGCGTGCGCGTACCACAAAAGTAAAAAGAACGATTCTGATGATCCCAAAACATGTTGACCTGTTGCAATTTCCAAATCAACTTTTTGCCATCATATATCTTAAGCAAAACATACTTCATCAATACAGTAATAATGGTAATAGAATGTCAGTAAAGTCTACCTAAATTATTCACTATTAATAAGTTTAATCACACTCTTCCAACTCAAGCAGGAGTATGAAACAAAAGACGGTCTAAAACCAACAGTGCGATGCTATTCTCAGTCACGATAGATGGAGCAATAAAAACCGCAAAACTAATGATGAGACCATTTAATCAGGGTACTGGAACATAAAAAAATAAAATCACAGAGCTCAGGTTCGCAGATAATATGGTAATAATCTCCAAATCGAAAGAGAATCTATAGCATTTGAAAAGAATTATTGAAAAAGATCAACATGAAGATAAACAAAAACTATAATCATCGCAGCATAGGATAAATTCGGTATCCGGGATAAATTACATAACATCACATTGAAGCAGCGGATCCCAGAGTATGATCCGCAGACCTCTGAGGGTCCCTGAATTCTTCGGAGTTTATTCATTATGCTCGAAAATCATCCACATTTATTTAATTCATTACTTATCTATAAACATCATTTCTACAAAACATAACGGTAAATTATGATAATTTTATGAACAAAACAATTTATTGGGATCATAATTTCGTAAGCGCTCCTCAATGCCAAAAGTTTGCAAAACACCGCACTAGAAGAACAAAAAGTGAAACAGGTTGACAACTTCAAGTATTTGGCAATAATAGTATAATTGAACAAAATGGAAGGAGGGACAAGAAAATAAATGAAGGAACAGGAAAAGTTAAAAGAATATTTAACACATTAAGAACATCATTTTTTCGAAATAAAAAAATTCCAAAATGGACAAAAGTGGAATTGGTGAAAAGGTAGTAACCCAAATACGGAAGTGAATCATGAACACCCACAAATAAAAGCAGAAACTGTATTAATGCAGAAGAAATTAAGCTTTTTAAGGAATATTGACGGAACAAAAATTAAGATAAAATCAAAAATAACATATATAGACTATTTAAACGTGAACCCTAAGGCAACAAAGATTCAAGAAAGGTTGGTTCGGCCACATATACAGAATAGCAAAGAAAAGGCTAACAAGATAAGTATATGAAATAAGGAAAAGACAAAAGTGGTAGTAGACCCAGAAAAAAGCGAACAAAAATACACTTCAATTGGAAAAATATAGAAAAAAACTAGCGCAAACCAGGAAAGAGTGAAAAGCCAGTCAGTGCAATTTAAAACCTACACCTCACGGTAGATGGACGTAGGACTAAGGAAGTACCGTATACAGGGTTCTCGTTTTTCGCGGGCCACTATGGGGATCTCGTAAACGGTAAGAGGTACGACTTTTAAATTGGGGCAAAGTTGTATATTCAGGTGCTTAATAATTTGACGCAAACAGAAATTATCTAGTTCTTTTAGTTTTTGAGATATAGGGAAAAAAGTAAAAAAGTGGATTTTTGTTTTTTGCCCGTAACTTTTTCATTTGATGTCAAATTTAATTTTTGTAAAAACATTTTCATGGCCACTTTTTGCAAGGAATCAAATTCCCAATTATATTTTCCGTGCGACGTTTCGTTTTTTTAAAACCATCATCAGGTCAATTTGTTCCTATGGACGCTATATCTGATTTTAACGCCAATTTGTGGAGCATTTTTTTCTGAATTCGACAATGTATAACACTTGACACTTTTTTGAAACAATTGTTGTTAAAAATGGCAAAAACAAATATTTTATTTAAAACAAATCCTAATCGGCATGGTAAATAATTGTCTTTGTCCCTTTTTCCTTGAAAACAGGTAAGTAAACCGCATAAAACTACTAATTAAAAAATAGGTATTAATAAATATGTTAGGAATGCATTGTTCATTTATTAACAAATATTTTTAGAATATTTTCTTCGGTAAAGTAATAAATTTATCTAAAATGTGTATTTAATCCCTTATTTGACATACAATTATTTGTAAAAAAAATAACGAGTTATGCCTTTTATCTGCGTTGATGACTTCTAATAAGCAAAAAGCGTAAACAGTTTTTTAGACGTTTTTTGTAAACTATGAACACTTATATTATTTGATTACGAACATTTTGTTACAAATAATTGTATGTCAAATAAGGGATTAAATACACATTTTAGAGACATTTATTACTTTACCGAAGAAAATATTCTAAAAATATTTGCTAATAAGTGAACAATGTTAATGCATTCCTAACATATTTATTAATACCGATTTTTTAATTAAATCCCTTTAATAGTAATTTCATACGGTTTACTCACCTTCATCCAGGGAAAAAGGGAAAAAGACAATTATTTATCATGCCGATTAGGATTTGTTTTAAATAAAATATTTGTTTTTGCCATTTTTAACAACAATTGTTTCAAAAAAGTGCCAAGTGTTATACATTGTTGAATTCAGAATAAAATGCTCTGCAAATTGGCGTTAAAATCAGATATAGCGTCCATAAGAAAAAATTTACCTAATGATGGTTTTAAAAAAACGAAACGTCGCACGGAAAATATAATTGGGGAATTTGATTCCTTGCAAAAAGTAGCCACGAAAATGTTTTAACAAAAATTAAATTTGACATCAAATGACAAAGTTACGGGCAAAAAACAAAAATCCACTTTTTTACTTTTTTCCCTATATCTCAAAAACTAAAAGAGCTAGATAAGTTCTGTTTGCGTCAAATTATTAAGCACCTGAATATACAACTTTGCCCCAATTTAACCGAAGTCGTAACTCTTACCGTTTACGAGATCCCCATAGTGGCCCGCGAAAAACGAGAACCCTGTATACCGGCGTATAAGACGACCTGCGTAGACGAGATCCAATTTTCAAGTAAAATTTCATGCTTTTAGCTCATATTGGTCATATAAAGATTAACAGTTTCCAGTTATCATTGTATTTATTGGAAACTTTTTCGAATAAAATACATTCATTGAGTAAAGTTTAAAATAAATTTTTGTTACACAAAAGTTAAACTTTTTTTCTACATAAGGTCTGTAAGTTGTGTACAAGAAGATACGCATACCTACTTATAATTAAATATTTACCTATAGAAGAAACCAAGCTCATTATTTTTGTATCTGGCGTATAAAGACCCCCAATTTTTTGCTGTATTTTGTGATTTTTAAGAGTCGTCTCATACGCCAGTAGGTACCTAACTATATACCTCTGTAAGTAAGTAAGTTTAATCAATAATAGCTTTTTTGTCGAAAGATCTATAGCTGAAATGCAAAACTATCTCGTCACTTCATCCGCGGGTCTAAAAGCTGTTTTGCAGATTTAAAGAAAAAAACCTTTAAAAATTATATAATTTTTAAATTCACTTGTGTATACTAATAAAATCGCTTAAAAATCCATTTAGTGCCTATCATAGTAACATACACACAACATAATTACAATTAAAGTTTGATTATATTAAGATAATACGGAGACTCAAACGATGATACAAGACAGTAACCCGCCAATTACTCAACAACCTTAAAATACAAGTCCCACAATTTGACAATTAGTTTACTCGATTATTTTAACAAAATTAATAGCGACTGTCGATAATAAAGTGTACGGCCACTAAAGTTCATTCATCACGGCACTCTTGGACCTTGTTAGACCAGAGCGATTCGATCTTGTTTGCGCTTAGGCGAGGTGAGATGACAATACCACGCACGGCCTTAAACAGCGACCCAGACGACCCTCTAAAACAATGGACCACTAACTCATCACTTTATTGGCATATCGGTATAATAGTACATCTTATTAACTCGCGTTTGAAGCAGCCAACGGAGAGAGATATAAATTCGCCACGCAACTCGCAAGGCTGTATATTTAAATTGACATCGACAATTACCAGAACGTTACGCTGCTCGGCATAATAATTACATTTACATATATTTGTACCTTTCAGCTAAACTGGGCGCACATTAAAAACCCCCGCTGCGCTTCAAATGTGAATAATTCCGCTTGAAGATTGCAGTCGAGTTTTTTAATTAACACGTATTTAGCGGCACACTAAAGGAAATTAAGCCCGATTCTTTTGTAACCATACGTGAATGAAGTTGTTTCGTTATTAATAACGTCACCGTTATCCTTTTGTTTTAATATGGGTGTTCTGCTTAACCTGCATGAGGTTAGCCGGTAACAGAAAAGCAAGTAAAAAGCAAATCAAATCGGACATGTCTTGCTTGTAGCGAAGTAATGAAACTCAATACTTCTAAGCCACAACGACGGCAGAACTACCATACGATCAATACCAGGATCACATTAAATTACTTAATATTATAATTTTAATTACATAACAAGTATTTCAATAAAATACAGGATTCGCGTGACTTTGTACATTACACCATAATAATGATGAGTGTTTTTATGTCCCGATATCCAACACCACTGAGAATAAATTCTTGGCTACACGCTGATGACAACAATTTTCTTGTAGTTTTGATGGAGATTTAATTATTAATCGCTAACTCAAACCTTAAAATATTGTTAATTGAACGGTATTGTTCGGTAACGTATCGTACGATTATTTAAACTTTAATGTTTTATTTTAATGTTACGTAAAGTTGTTTATGGTATGGAAACTATTAACCTCCTTTGGACATTTAGCTGCTAAGATTAGATTCTGTTTAAATCAGGGCATGAAACCGGTTTCTTAAACCAGTTTAAAAAACCGGTTAACCTTTATTTTTTGTCCGAAAAAGTGATTTTTAACCGAAACCGAAACCGTTATTTTTAAAGGCAAAAAAAAACGGTAACCTTTAACCAAAATAATAATAAACCGGTTTTTTAATAGTTATTTTCGTATCAAGGTCAAAAAGTGTAACTTTTTCGGCCACGTCTGGTTTGCTGGACGAGACGTAGTCGAGGCCAGCAAACAGGCAAGGCCGAAAAAGTACGTTTTGGCCGAGGTGCATATTACATTTTTTGTGCGATCGAATTAAAAACAGTTTAAATTTTGTAATTTTCAAAATTATAGGTTAGAAACTACGTGACATTCTGTCACTGACAGATGACGGCGTATGTACTGCATTACCGGCCCTCTCCTTAGCAACGGCCGTAAAAGTTACTTTTTCAGCCGTTGCTAAGGGTAACGGCCTGAAAAGTTACTTTTACGGCCATTGCTAAGGATAGGGCCGGTAATGCAGTACTTTATGGTTGCTAACGCGTCCGTCAAACAGCTGTTTCTAGTACGATCGCACAAAAACATCTTTTTTTAATAAAAATTACTTTGAAAAAATACAAAATCTGTATTAAATGTGATTAGTTTACCAAAAGTAATTACTGAACGCTTGATTGTACATAATATATTATTAAATTATAAATAGATAATATCTTTTCATACTTTGCATTCCTAATCTGAATAATGTTAAAAACCGGTTAAATTAACCGGTTTATAATTTACACAAAACCGGTTTTTTACGGAAAAAAAACGGTTTTTCAACAAAAACCTTTATAAAAATAAAGTTATCGATTTCGGTAAACCGTTAACCAAAATTTTTTTCGGTTTCTAGCCCTGGTTTAAATACAGTCGCATTAATTGAAAGAAGTGCATAAAAGAATTAATTTGCGGGCAAAAAACTAAAATTTTTTATTCTTTAGTTGTTCCCAATTGTTATAAATCGCAATGAGATGTATAAAGTTACAAAATTCTTACTTGAAGAAATTCATTATTCCTTATTTATGGTCTAGAAATGTAACATTTAAGTAAATACAGTTGGCGGAGAACACATTTACTTACTTCCGTTTGCTAACGATCAAACAATCTTGGAAGAAGACGAACAAAATGCTGAATAATTGATTAAAAAATGTAGAAAAATTTTACCGCCCCCCGCTTCCAAACTGCTTAAATAAATTTTTTATGTCAAATTTTATTATTTGTTTTTATTTTTATTAAAAATTAATTTTTATGACATTTCCGTTGATAGTTATAGTATAATTTTTAAGATTTGATCGTTTCTTGTTATGTTAAAAAGACTGTTTGCTATGATTTGAATAAACTTTAAACTGATTTTTCTCGAAAATTTTCTTATGTATGCATACTTTTTTAATACATGGTCGGATTCAGAATTAAATTCTCTATCCGAATCAACAAAAAAATTTATACTATGTAATTTAAAGAAAAACAGTTGCCTATCGCGGATTTGACATACGTCATCGTAGAGATGACAAATGCACATCACCTAATAGAGAATTTGTCGCCGTTTCCAAAAATATAAGGTTTGTTGGGGTTATTTTCAATAATTAAAAAGTTATAGGGGTGCGACAGTCAAACTGAATCACCCGGTATATGGAGCCGTAGTTTGCACGATGTCTAAATATTGGAATATAGAATAAGAGCAATAGAATTTAACGTTTAAGACAGGTGGTCTCGATTCATAATCATAATTGATAAAGTAAAAAAAAAACATACCAGAAAGAGTAAACTTTAGACAAGTCGGTTGTTGCTTCCCTAAATTTTTAAATGGATGAAAGTGAAAAATAACCCAAACCGTTATTGATATGTTTTCGTTATTTTACATATTTAACACCCTTGACAAAAACTCAACGACTGATTGCGTGCATGCGACAAACGCAAATAATGTTCTATTCTTCTATACTTTTATTGCTAGCGAAACCTGCAAAAACAAATCTTATGATAATTCGTATCAAACATTGACTAAATTCGACTCAACCTCAGTTTTCCATAATAAGTTGCTGTTTCACAGCATGAACGAGAGCAAAGTTAAAAAATCACGCTCTGATACCCAACCAAGCTAAAGACTTCTGATAATCAATGTGAATGTCAATGAGTGGCCTCCACAAACAGCGTTCATTGTACGCCTGTCAACTACTCCCACTGTTTCATAATCGAATAACATTTTAAGTGAGTAATCATGATAAGAATATATGCGTATGATATAACAATGAACCACTGTATACTGTTGCGATGTAAGGAACGTATCGTCCTTTTTCAAGTTGCATCTCGCGGCTCCAACTGGTCAACTCGTATTAATCGACGCCACGACAATCGCCGACGTAAAAATGAGAATTTATGTTCAGTATACAAACATTCGAAAAACAAAAATGGCGTTGCCAACATGTTAAATTGAAAATTCGCCGAATCAATCGATTACGACGATCGGGTCGGCACCGCCTCTTCTATCTCCGCCTGGACCACCGAGAAAAGAGTTATATGTAAGTGAATATTCGACTACAATCGTCACATGTACATACTGCATCTACATAAAATAAGCAGATTCGGACTGAACTTTTAAAGGCTCTCAGTTAAATAACTCTGCATATGCTAGATTTAAAAAAAAAAACAATTTCATACGAGGGCGAAGCTGAAATTATTGAAAAGTATTAGGTCGTAAAAAACAAAATCCACACCTGCATAGTAAATAAGCGCTTTTGGCTACAATTTATCGCTGGTATAAAGAACGCGAAAAAAGTTCAGTTCAAAGTCAAAAATGTGCAGAACGTCCTTCTACGGCTGTAACCGAAAAAACAATGCTGCTGTTAACACATATCGGACTGGTCCGAGGCGTCAACTGCACTGGTCCCGTAAATCTACGTTTCGCTGGTCCGTGCACCATAGACCGCTCACGTAGATTTACTAATGCAAAATCTACATGAGCGGTCCATGGTGCATGAACCAGAGAAACGTAAATTAAAGGGACCTGTCCAATGTGTGTTAAAAAATATCTATAATTAAGGATGCCAATAAAGTCACCTATGGCTGGACAGTAAGAACGCTAAGGTGTATAATTGCTGAAGAAAATTGCTTTGAACATGCAGCAATCTCTCCATTTACCTCCGTGGTCTCCATTAACGCGAATTCACTTTAGCGCAGTTGAACTTTTTTGTAATTTTAAACAATCTATGGAACCCCAGATTTAATTATGTATTAAAAACTAAATTAGGGTCAGTGCCATACAATCCAGGGTCAAAAATATTTATATGCAATTAGAGTAAAGGATTAAGTAAGGGTCATAAAGCTTAATGATTTTATTAGAATTTTTACAGTTAGTGCGCACCGATTTTAACTCTCTCTTAACTCTATCTTAAATCTAGCCACTAATATATTTACAAAAATAAATGATATAGTTGCATCAAAATTACTGTTTTTTGCAGTAACCTTTTACATAGACGTAACTTAAATTTAAACTTTTGAATCCCAGCAAGAGTAAACTATCTAAAAATATGAAACAGATCACTATTTTAAATATGCTTTCCATGGCTCCATTTACGCGCTGTTTTCGTGGAACCAATTAGCTACTCGCTTAAATGAAGGAATTACAGTATTTAAAATAAAATCTTGAAAAATACTATCCGTATTTTACATTTTCAATACCTTCAGCTTCACTCTCGTGTAACAAAGGTTAATGCTTGACAAGTTGTTCGTGATGAAATATTTTGCTCATACGCACAATTCCTAGCTTGATAACCAGGAAACAGAAACATGAGTAAAACACACGCTGCTTACCTAACCCATTGAGATAAGGCTGGAATGTATCAGAAATCAGAACCAAGCGCATTATTAATATTATGCCTTTAAGTAACAGATAACCTTGTCTCATTTATTCTATTCTATTTAATTAATTACATGTATAAAATAAACGCGTAAACCCCTTTTGGTGTTAACTTTTGTCGCTGACAAGTATGACATCCACGGTCGTCAAAAACATGCTTAAAATATTTTTAATACAAACTTAGATTTTGACATTAAATATTTAATAATTATATACGTAACAAGACCGAAAAGTGCTACTTTACTGAACGAGCAGGCAGTTTTGGGACGAGCCGTAGGAGAGTCCTGAAATGATATGAGTCAAGTAAAGACACCAAAATCACTATATCGTCACTATCCATTATTAAACAATCACTCAAGAAACTACAGCTGAAAATTCGCTTGGTGGTATAACAACGCTTGTTTGACAGCGCAAATCAACAAAACAACTCATCACCATGGGAACCAGGTACTTTCCGGCCTAGGCCGGTAAAGACCACACAACACCATGGCAACCAGCTACTTTCTGGCCTAGGCCAGTAAAAATATATTTTCCAGCCTAAAAATTGATTGGAAACCAGGGGTTTGGAGCGGAGCTCGGAGCTGGAGCATGGAGCAGTGGAGCAATGGGTTTTTGCCCGGAGCAGGAGCGGAGCCCGGAGCAAATAATTTTGATTGCTCCACTGCTCCAGTTTATTATGTACAATTTAAAAAAAAACTACTTTTTCTCCTTTTTTCAAGGTTTGAAAATCAATAATTTTTTTTAAACATTTATTTAACTTCACTTGTTTGTTAGGGTCAAATATTGCTATTTTTGACCAACTTCTACATATCCAAAACCATTAAAACTTTGTTTTTAAAAACAATTTTTTTTAATCTTTTTTTTTTTTAAATGTCAATATTTGGAGCGGAGCGGAGCTGGAACAGGCATTTTGATGCCGGAGCGGAGCTGGAGCGGAGCAATTAAAAAATCGGACTGCTCCAAATCCAAACCCCTGTTGGAAACACCTGATTTTCTGGACGGACGCAGAAAAAAACATTTCAAATAAAACAAGACATTTTTAAATTTTTTAGCCTATGTTAAATTACCTAAGCATTTTCGAAACATTAGAATTTCGTTACGTATTGAGCTTTATTTTATGTTACTTTTCGCATATTATGCGAGATTCATGTAAGATCCAAATAACTGGTACGTACACCCAGCATTGCTAAGAAAGAAGTAATGAATAAACCTAAGCAGAAAAACAAGTACTTTATTTGTTAAGACATAGATTACCTTCGGAAATCTTCCAATTTTGATATTGTTTTAAATTTTAATTTGAACTGAATAGAAATATATTAAAAATCAAACAAAAAACTACACACATAAAAAAAAAATTTAAAAAAAAAGGCAAATAAGCCTGTATCATCGAAGGTATTTAACCTGCAAAGCACCATTTCTAATGCAAAGGCGACACCTCGGTAACATTTCTCTGCTACATTTGACTAAACCTCTGAAGTTACAACTCCAAATGCTCTTTTTATTCTGTCTCTCAGCTCTTCAATGTTTTGAGGTATATTTGAGGTATATTAATATGATTATTTAATTTTCACATAACATTTAATATCACCGTTTAAAAAGTGACTGGATAGACTAGCAAGGGTTGATTTAAAACAATGGAAGTCGATTATTATTTTTTCCATGGTAACCTTGATTTTAACTTATAAAGTTAGTGAAAAATTCTTTGATATTTTATAATACCATAGATAAATTTTAATCTTAAAAAACTGTTTTGAACCTTCTGAATTGTCTATTTTGTATCAAAATCTAAGCAGTGACCGTAAACTCGTGCCGCAAAAGTAAGATATGAGGGTACCATTGCTTCTCATAAAATTATTTTCTGAGGGTTTAGAATTGAATTTTGGATTAATTTTAATCATGATTTTTATATCTCAAAGTAAGCACCAGGGTTTGAAAAGATTCTTTATATCTACAGATCTGCAATGTCTTTCTTGGCCTTTTTTTACTATGAACCATAACCGAGATTTGAAAATATTGCCAAAATGTCTTTTTAGTTCATATCTTAAGTGCTGTGAATATTTTTATTGTGAATTTCGAAGTAAAGTGTAAACGTTTTACGAATCTTAACCAATTTTGTACGGCCATAGTTTCCAAGTTGCTGTAGTGGCCAAAATTAAACACATTTGAAGTGTGCCTCTGTTTGGCTACGCTCCTGCCACATAAATAAATAATATTTGGTCTCTGTGTGTTATTATACAGTGACAAAGGATATAATTACGTAGGTCCGACTCTGATGTGTGTCATACTATACCGGCTCATCCTTGGAGAATTTGGGAACGAGGCGGTCGGTGATGTAATAAATTAGGCGATAATGGGCAGGTAGGCAAATACTAATTCCCGGGCCATTGTATTAAGGCAGCCGCGGGCCTCCTGATTATTTATACATATTTATTTACATTGTCACCAATCGCGTATCTCGTATACGCCTTATTTATGGACGCCCCGGGCCAACACGGCACGCATCGGTGCATGCGTATATAATTTTTATATTTACTTAAATTCGGTGGGAGTGCACGCCGGTTAATTTATTCGAATGCCTACCAAATTATTCCCGGAATCGTAATTTATAGTTGTACGTACATGCACGGTCGCATTAAAATTTCTTGGCTATGGAAGCAACCAAGTCATGAGTCACTTGCGCTCATAAAATATCTAAATTATTTGACAATAGCGTATTCCGGGAATGTCCGGTGTGTTTAGATTTCTCGATACCGAAAATAACACAATGGTTCACCTGCCACTAATGTCGAACATGTTTCGAATAAAATCGCCTTATTTTCCATGTGCTTAACCGACCTATACGGAACAAAACAATTTGCGAAAGCGTATCTATCGATCGCGAATATCAGTTTAACATTTCCAGGCTGTAAAACAACGCAACGCGTACCACGAGTAACAATAAAATCAACTTGATTGGCCGTGTTACATGGCCATCCAAATAAATCTAGTGACTTTCACATAAATCCGGACGCAGTGTAAGACCACCGGACATCTACAAGACAATTGTACAAACTTTGCAATGCTAAATATTGGCCGCAGTTGGAAATGTTTATTAGCATCAATTTCGACAACACACAATATAAGTCGCCAAATAACATTTAGTGCAACGAATAACTCGAAAATAGATGACGAAGCTTACACAATACTTACATAATTTATCCGGTAATTATAAATTACGGATACCATTAACGACAGTACTAACGTCATCGCAAAATCTTTATGAAATCAATAAATATATTCAACAATTCTATTCCCTGTCAACGCAGTATCACGTACTAATTATGTGTTAATAATACAGCAGCCACGCATTTCACCTTGTGAAAACAGAAAAACAAACAGCAACAAGTATTCAGCCGTATAATCTTGTAAATAATAAAAGGGCAACAAATAAACCAGAACACATAAACATTATTGTTAAATATGCTGTTGTTAGCCTTCTACACAGCAAGTTCTTATTTCAACACACAAACCTATGTTAGCTATTATTAAACGGAGGGTAAAAAATATGGAAGTCATAAACAGGGAATAAATTAAACACAATGAAAAAATAAAGCAACTCAAAAACTAAAACTATGGTTATAAGCGAGGAAAAGATGGATTATACAGGGTGTTTCTTAAGTATTGTAAAAAAAAATGCAAAAGGTGATTCCTTATCAAAAATTAAAGACACTCTTCCATATATTATATTTTCCTAAGACGTCTCCTTTTGGAGTTACACCCCCCTAAAGGGGAGCGGTAAAATTAATTAAATCAAGCTTACAAAAAAAAATTTAATTTCATAATTTCAACCCACCAAAATGTTCTGATAAAAAAAACAACAGGTGCACTTTTCAGCCCCCTGTAAAGGTGGGAAATGATTAAAAATATTACTATGGGAAACCTTTTAATAAGTATAAAACATCTACCAAATATCATTCTCCTGGATTTATTGAAATTTGAGAAACAAAATAAAAACCTAATTTTACCGCTCCCCTTTAGGGGGGTGTAACTCCGAAAGGAGACGTCTAAGGAAAAATGTTATATGAAAGACCCCCCTTAATTTTTGATAAGGAATCACCCCCCGAATTTTTCGCAATACTTAAGAAACACCCTTTATATTAAGCTTAGACGGGATATAACTAGAACAAGTAAAAAACTATAAGTACATAGGAGTGCAGAGTGCACCTACATTCTCGTGAAAAGATAGACAGGGAAATAAACGAAGAAAATATAATCCAGCGTTTCCCAAATTGTGGGTCGCGACCTGGCACCGGGCCACGAAATCAAAATGCCAGGTGGCAGACTTTTCAATACTGGTATTCAAAAAAAAAAAAGATAGAAACCGATTGGAGGTCAAACCGAATCTAAAAATAATGTTATCATGTTTTTCTCCAAACCTGAAGTTCCTAGTTAACAAAAGACAGCATCATACTCAATTATAAGTTATTTGGTTTTAGTTTAATTGCTTTAAATTTTGTAAGAATGAAATTCGTCTTTATTATAATACATGGAAGCTGTATGGACATTCAAATTTGATTTATTTTACATTTAGACCAGTATACCTAGTCGATAAAAATTTTTGTAGGTCACGAAGGAGAAGTATAAAAATAGGTAATCAAACCACGAAAAAAAAATGGGAAACGCTGATATACTTAGTGTATTCTCCTATACCTATAGATTCAGCAGCTAGGCAGACTATTTAAGGCGATTTAAAAAAAAAACATACATAAAAAATATAAAAATAGCTACAGAAACAAACGTAAAGAGATCTTCACCACAAAGTACTGTCTAGCACGGTCCTAATATGTAGATGCAAATGATGGATCATAACTAAAAATCAAAAGCTAAATTAGAAGTATGGAAATCAGATTTTAAGAAAAATGTAAGGGACAAAATTGGGAATGAAACTCATAAAGAAAACCTTAAAGTACAACCAATGGGTGTTAGAACAACTGAAGGCACAACCAAGATGGCTAAGTCGTGTACATCAAATGGAAGAAAATAGGATCCCTAGAAAAACATCTAAAGCGCGAACGTGATAAGACCAAGAAAAACCTGGAATTAAAATGTAAAAGAAACTGCCACGAACAAAGGGATCAAGTGGAGTAAGGATAGAGAGCTATCTAAAAAGAGATCAATGAAGGGAAACATAAAAAAAAGATTCCACGTACACAGTAAGAAACAAAAGAGTCACACATAACGTTTAAGAGGCGTAAAATTAAAAAGAAGAAAAAGCGGAAGATTTTTATTACTTTTAAAACTAATCACTTTAATAATTTCAACATCTTAGTAGATCATGATTCATTCACTAATCATTTTATAAAACCACTGCAAATTTTATTTTAGTTTTGACGACTTGTAATAATAATTTGTTTTTGTGGTTGTTTCTTATAAAAAAAAGTTGTAGGGGTTCGAAATGCCTAACTTAATCATCCGGTATATAATTATGTAATGTTAGGTGGGCGATGCAAGATTGTAAAGATGAAATAAAAAATATTGGCACATTTTATATATTTTTGAGTTGAGAATCGTGAATAACGATATTCTTTTATTTTCACTCGCTCATACATACGTAAAGCAGTCGGCTGCTAATAACGGTGGAATAAAAATGATAAGAAAATTACAGCTGCAGTTATAATACCTAAGGCGAATACAGGATAATAAAACAAATGCAACTCGTACACGAAGTAACAAAATCCTTTAAAAATAACTGTTTACGCCCGATTGTGACAATTATTTGCGCATTCGTTATCTGTTTATGGCCATACATGGGTGGCTATTTTTTTTACTGAAGAAGGAAAATTCGATACAAGTATTCTAGGTTTGTTTACTCGCGTACACACAGACGTTAAAAAGGCGCGACTACTTACAATTTCGCAGTGATAAACATTTGAATAAACGTACAGCTAATGACATTTCATTATGTTTCGCAGGTATTCGGTATCGAGTCTGCACAATTCCCATTTAGACTGAACAAAATTACGGGAATTTCTTTGCAAATTACGAGGAATACTCTACATTTATTAACTTGAATGGGCGAGGTGGTCGTCACCAGCCTACTTACTGGCGAAGCATATTACGGGTAGCACTTTACATACATTAGACGCCGTAAATAAGTTGAATTGCATTCCCCATTCGAATAAAATCCAATTTTAATTTTTCGCGTTACATTTTATTCATTCAATTATCGTAAACATGTCCTCTTTCATGACCTTCCACATAAAATTTAATTTGTTTAAGTGAATGTTGCAGTTTTTTCAAATCTATGGACAAAGTTGGTACCTAACCCTAATTTTTTTGCAGCAATAATAAACGGCATTCCGAGGCAGTTGACTTTTTCATTAAGGCGCACGCTATACCTGTGCCTTTGCTGAATAAAATGTATGGAGGGGACATAAATAACAACTTATATTACAACAAACACGCCAATTATAAACTTTCTTAAAAAATATATAAAGACTAGGTGCATTTATAATGATTTTTTTTTTTAATTGGTTCGAGAAATCCGTATGTAGTAGAGCAAATTATATGTATATTAATTTTCGCATTCATTGACATATTTTTTGATTCTAAAGCGTCGTTCACCTTATTCAAGTTACTTAAATTTAAGTAACTTGAAAGCACTTAACCAACGTAAACCTAATACTTCGTTGACTTGAACTATCCTTTCAAGTTTGGTCAACTGCTTTCAAGTTACTTGGATTCAAGTAACTTTAAAAATGTTAATGAGGCTTAAGACGTCATTGATTGGCGCACCTTATTTTCAGTGCCACTGCAAAAATAAAACTTTAACTCTGCTAATATAGGAAACTATCGATTCTAAGACGCACCCCATTTTTATGGTTGATATGAGAAAGAAGTGCGTCTTAAAATCGAATAAATACGTTATTTAAAAATTTGTGAAAAAGTTTATAATTGGTTGAATTAGATAAGTGATTTTTTATTTATTAATATACTAAATAAGTTGTATTAAAAATAGATTTTTATTTGAAGGATCTCCTGCCGAAATGCAATACTAGTTTCAAGACTCAAGTTTTATCTTTTCATTATAAATAGATAAATAAATATAAGATTGCTATTGACGAAAAGACTAAGTCTTTAAACTAGTCTAGCATTTCAACAAAGGATATATCGAAAAAAAATTATGAATTCGTAATTTAACTCATTTGTATTTTCTTACATTTTAATCAAAAATAAAGAACACCCAATTTTTTGTTACATTTTTTACCAGTGTTTAATAAAATCACATCTACGGTAGAACTGGTAATTATCAAAAATATACTCGCTATTAAACATACAGGGTTCTCGTTTTTCGGGGGCCACTATGGAGATCTCGTAAACGGTAAGAGTTACGACTTCGGTTGAATTGGGGTAAAGTTGTATATTCAGGTGCTTAATAATTTGACGCAAACAGAACTTATCTAGCTTTTTTAGTTTTTGAGATATAGGAGAAAAGTAAAAAAGTGGATTTTTGTTTTTTTCATTGATGTCGAATTTCATTTCTGTAAAAACTTTTTCGTGGTCACTTTTGCAAGAAATCAAAATCCCCAATTATATTTCCATGCGACGTTTCGCTTTTTTTAAAACCATCATCAGGTAATTTTTTTCTTATGGACGCTATATCTGATTTTAACGCCAATTTGTAGAGCATTTTATTCTGAATTCGACAATATATAACAGTTGGCACTTTTTTGGAACAATTGTTGTTAAAAATGGCAAATCTACAAATTGGCGTTAAAATCAGATATAGCGTCCATAAGAAAAAATTTACCTGATGATGGTTTAAGAAAAGCGAAACGTCGCATGGAAATATAATTGGGGATTTTGATTCCTTGCAAAAAGTGGCCAGGAAAAAGTTTTTACAGAAATGAAATTCGACATCAAATGAAAAAGTCACGGGCATAAAACAAAAATCCACTTTTTTACTTTTCCCCCTATATCTCAAAAACTGAAAAAGCGAGATAAGTTCTTTTTGCGTCAAATTATTAAGCACCTGAATATACAGCTTTGCCCTAATTTAACCGAAGTCGTAACTCTTACCGTTTACGAGATCGCCATAGTGGCCCTCGAAAAACGAGAACACTGTATATAAATGACAAGTAATGTCCATGAAGTGATCGAGAATAGTTATTTATGTATCAAAGCCAAAACGTGTAACTTTTTCGGCCGCGTCTGGTTCGCTGGCTGAGACGTAGTCGAAACCAGCAAACAAGCAAGGACGAAAAAGTACGTTTTGGCCGAGGTGCATATTACATTTTTTGTGCGATCGAAGTAAAAACAATTTAAATTTGTAGTATTTTTAAAAAATATAGGTTATAAACTACGTGACATTCTGTCACTGACAGATGACGGCGTATGCTGTTAGCGGTGGAAACGTACTTGCATAATTCTGTGCATAATTTAAATAACCTTTTTTGTGCGATTGTAATGTTTTATTCATAAATTTAAACATTGATTAAATATTAATTACATAACGTAGAACATACGTAAATCAACACTAATTTTTTATTCAGTATTCAGTAACAGTATCAACACGAAAATATTAGGTTATAAACTACCTGACAGTTAACAACCTCTACGTCACTACCCTTAGCGGGGAAACCATAATCTCAAAGAACTTATATTCAGACACGCACATGCTTAATGCAAAGCAAATGATCTTTTTCGTACGCTGTAGCGGCCGAAAAAGACTAAGACTTTTTCGGCCGTTGCTAAGGATAGGGCCGGAAATGCAGTACTTTATGGTTGCTAACGCGTCCGTCAAACAGCTGTTTCTAGTACGATCGCACAAAAAAGTATTTTAAAGAACGTACGAGTATAATTAATTGCAATAACGTGAAACACTTTGGATGTTTCTTTGCAACAAAAACTGTTTCTACAATTAACTAATTATTTAAATTTGTTCGTTTTGGCTCTGCTTCAAATCTACTTAAAATCCACACTTACTAAAGGTACGCATAAAAATACAAAAGAAAAGTTTCCCAACAACAATGATAATTTGCATAAATTTAAAAAGCATAAATAAGTAGACAAACATAACTAATTAGTTAATATCTAATACTCCCCTGTAATTTCTAAATTACAAGAATTTATTAAAAAACAAATTGGTCAATTTGCATTTATCAGATGTAACAACAAGTGTTTAATTACTAACTTAATTTGGTATTCGCGAATAAGTGTAATAAAGCAATTAGTAAATCCCTGGCGTGGTGGTAATGGTCAATATTGCAGGTATTCACACAGTCACGTTCATATTTAACAATACAGTGATGTATTATTGTACTAAATGGAAATACGTGCTGTTTATCGAGGGATTCGTTGAATATTAATAAGTAAGGAGCTCAATCGAAGGTGGCGCCCGCTTATTGTTCTACTGTGATGTAATTATGCGACACACCTCAGACGGTAGGTAAGGTACTCCTATCCCATTCCAGGCTAATGCATGTTCGAGGTGGGCATAACAAAGCGTTTTGTAAAAAGGACGATTCAATAAATCTCTTATCGTGAACAAAAATCAATTCATAACTATACATACAAAGAAAGATATGAGCACACAATTGAAAATACGTATTTAAATCCAAGAATTATACAGGGTGGTGCTTTTTTCGATGCTCACCATTGCTATCTTGGAAACGGTAAGAGATACAAGGTCGGTTAAATTAGAGAAAAGTTACACATTTTTATGACGATTAAGAATCTGAAAAGAAATCCTGGATATTTTGATTCGTTTTTGATTTATTACAAAAAAACTGAAAAATGTGATTTTAGAAAAATATTATTATCTTCCCTACCATTGACGCTATTTCATTTAAACTTGGTAACTGTATATTTTTGACCGTCCTGGGTTTGATGACGTCAACAGAAATTTTCTAAGCCTTCTAGATTTCAAGTTGCGATAGTCAACTTTTTTATTTCTTATGGCCGTCATATTGGATTTTTACACCATCAGAGAGACAAAAAAATTAGCTTTTCAGATTGGTAACCAACATACCTTTTTTTTTTCAAAAAACTTGTTGAAATTTGAAAATTTGTGTAAATAATTCATAAAATCGAGAAAGCTCTAAAAAACAATTGAAACTATGATATAAATAAAAACTACAGAACATTTTATAGGTCTAATAAAATAACGAAATGACAGTAAATTTAAAACACCAGATAAATAATTATTTAAATTGTTTAAAGTGCGCGCCGTTATGTATGATATCTATAGTGGTTAGTCCTCAAATTCATTTCGTCCACTGCCTTTAGGATAGTTTGTTTCGAAATAGAGTCGAAAGCTTTTTTGATTTTACAGCGAAGAAGTTTAGCATTTTCCGTTAGGGTTGCATAAACAACATCAATGTAAAAGTAATCCATAGGCCTTAAGCATGGCGATTGTGGAGGCCAATGAACAGGACCAAACGTACCAAGTCATGAATTTTGAAAGGGTACATCTAAATTAATATCCTTTTACAATGCGGGCGTTATGAGGACCAGCTCCTTCTTGCTGAAACCACTGATGATTTTAAATTGTTAATAATGGCAATTCGCCTAACATATCTTCTAAATATGTTTCCAACAATCTTAATTTCGTTATCATTATACCAATAAAATGTTCTGTCGCTTTTATTTATATCATAGTTTCAATTGTTTTTCAGAGCATTCTCGATTTTATGAATTATTTACCCAAATTTTAAAATTTCAACGTTTTTTGAAAAAAAAAGGTATGTTGGTTACCAATCTGAAAAGCTAATTTTTTTGTCTCTCTGATGGTGTAAAAATTCAATATGGCGGCCATAAGAAATAAAAAAGTTGACTATCGCAACTTGAAATCTAGAAGGCTTAGAAAATTTCTGTTGACGTCATCAAACCCAGGACGGTCAAAAATATACAGTTACCAAGTTTAAATGAAATAGCGTCAATGGTAGGGAAGATAATAATATTTTTCTAAAATCACATTTTTCAGTTTTTTTGTAATAAATCAAAATCGAATCAAAATATCCAGGATTTCTTTTCAGATTCTTAATCGTCATAAAAATGTGCAACTTTTCTCTAATTTAACCGACCTTGTATCTCTTACCGTTTCCAAGATAGCAATGGTGAGCATCGAAAAAATCACCACCCTGTACGTATATAATACAGTTCTTCTTCGCTACAGGATGTCCCTTAAGTTTTGTAAAGTAAGTAAACCCATATTATGTATAAATACCTATCCGCTAATACTTGCAATTATACAGACATATATCATCTATTTTTAATGCGGCGATTGGACCACAGACTCCTAATATACATTGGATTGGACAATGTGAGAAGCGCGTGTAATAGTCACGTCATCTTTGACAGTTTAAAAATATGACATTTGCTGTTTAAGATCTACGATTTGTAAAAACTACAACAAATATATAAAATTCTGTTCTCAGGTTTGTAAAAATTCTCCTCGGATTGTTAAACATTGTTGTCTGCACGCGTAATTAGCAAAAATCACATTTTATAACATAAGATCAACACTTTTCAAGCAGATGTTACTAACAATCCTATTTTATTTTCTATTATTGCTGGCAACTGTCTGTCTAATTACACCTTAAAAAGTGAGATAAATATATTTTTACCTCACTCGGTCGCAATCAATCACCACTGATTGTGTATAGATAAAAAACGCGCAATATAGAGATATTACGATTATGGGTAAACCCATCACACGTTAAAATACAAAATTTATTCGAAAGTTTGTAAAGAGAGCATCAATCGGATGGGCAATTACAAATTTTAAATATTCATAAGTTATGTAGGTACGTCTCAAATAATGTTCCTTAAATTTAATATGAAACAGATGCAAATGCACTTCATATTTACTTCAAAGAACATCCATTTAGATAAATATATAGGGCATCCCAGAGATAACATTTCCAGCATGACGATCTCGCTTATAATATGGTTTTTCTTGATTTTCTGGATTATTCATAAAAATTGATATGGGGAGTGACCTCTTATTAGAAAGAGGTAAAAAAGCATATTAAACTAATCCAAAGCCAACAGCCCGTAAGAAAAAATAAAATTTCCGGTAATATCTCAAAAATAAAAAGTTATATAAAAAATGATCTTAAATAATAGTTACATTATACCTACATAAAAAATAGCACCTTAAGAAAGTACAAATAAAATTGAACTTATGATTAAGACAAAATGAAAGAAAAAAGAAATTTATCATGTTCATATTTTTTGCTATAACTTTAAAAGTACGAGGAATGCTGTACTTTTAAAAATATATTGAAACTCCTCTTAAGTCCGTGTGACACGATATAGTTTTCTGTACAGAAAACAATACAGAATATCTTGTATTGTTTTTCTTGTACAGATTTCAATATAGAATTCCAAACGTTTGAAACTGTGTGTGACACGGAGACATATTTTATATACAATTTACTACCCATGCACATGCGCCTAAACAGTATAAACACAGATAAGGCCCAAACAGAATGCGAGTTTCGGGTTTTGAGTTTTGGGTTTTGAGTATTGATGGTAGAAGTACAGATTACAAAGAAAGAATTGATAGGGGTGGTAGTGGCATATGGATCGAATGAGAATGCGGCAGAAGAGGATAACAGTAGTGGTATACTACAGTTCCTGCGACAGTTCGATTGCATGTCCATCCGGAGCTTACTATGATCGATGTTTGAAGGTCGCGAAGAAGTCTTTCAAGGTCGTCGACAATGACCAGAGGGTGGTTGCTGAAGGAGTCTTTGAAATGTTTGAGGGTGTGGTTTTTGGGGTTGCCGAAGAAGTCTTTCAAGGTCGTCGACGACCTTGAAAGAGTTCTTCGGCAACACCCTCCGATCATTGTCGACGACCTTGAAAGACTTCTTCGCGACCTTCAAACATCGATCATAGTAAGCTCCGGATGAATATGCCATCGAACTGTCGCAGGAACCGTAGTATACCACTACTGTTATCCTCTTCTGCCGCATTCTCATTCGAGCCATTGCCACTACCACCCCTATCAATTATTTCTTTGTAATCTGTACTTCTACCTATATGCACTCCCTCTAAAACAAGGTATTTATCCCTTGTAATTGCCATTTTAAACAATAACATCATCCTACTTCGGATGACCAAGAATTAACTGTTAACAGGAATTTTATATTGCTTTTATTTCCTTTAGCTGCAGATGTTCAAAATCAGCCGCTATTATTCACCAACTGAATGCGCATCTGTAGCACGCACTTTCTGTATCAAAACTTATATGGAAATAGGACAAGTCGTATAGTATTTTCTGTGCAAGAAACTATACAGAATTTTGTACGAAAAACCTGTATGACACATAAGATTTTCTATATAGTATTTGGTACAGATTTCTATATAGAAAACTATACCGTCTCAAACGGGCTTTATACTTAATAATTCATCTAATTTAAGCTAACCTGTATCTCTTAGTATAATACGCTAGATTCCCATGCTAGGGCACCCTGAATACGTAATAAATATTTAAGGGTTAAAATCGCACAATTCATTCGTCCACCCTTTGTTTGTAAGGTCCTAAAAAACCTTTATTACGAATATAACATCCATTCGTAAGTGTTATTATAGTATCTATTTAAAAACAAACAAGCACTATTTTTACACATTTGTGGGAAGCATACAATTAGCATATCATTATTCGCTGATAGTTTTAGATAAGTTGTTATTAAAAGTGAAGAAATATATCCACAGAACAAACGAATGTTAGTTACCTGAAACATTTGCTCTATTAATCCATGGCAAACTTAAACGTTCTTTTACCTAACGAAACCATCCTGGATTTTCCTTCAGGTATTAAGTTATTACGTCACAAAATAACGTGTGAAGACTGTTGGTCATTTTCATTTTATCTCCCTTGCCAAAAAAACGTGTATAACATGTTATTTATTTCTTTAAATTTAGCATAATATAAAAGTTATTTAGTTTATTTACCTATATCAACAATCTGGTTTCTGGTTTCACGATTTTAATTGTTGAAATTTATTCCCGGCTTGCACGTACTTGCAACACATTTGCAAATATACCTGCCTGTACCTTACTGGTAAATTACTACGCTAACAGCATTTAACTCAACAAAGAAAACGTAATTTTCGATTCCAATCTCAAGATTCACGGTATAATATTGCAAGATCTAATCTAACAAAAGCAATAATATTGTTTACAACTTCTGATTTTTGAAGGGATTAAAAAATGAAACACATTTTAATACAAACAAAAGTCCAGTTTACTAGATGTCTTTATTTTAGTGTTCAGTTTGAATACTCATAAATTATTAAGGACAAAGCAAACACTTTACAATGGAAATGACAGCAAATCAGACAAACGTATGAATTATTACGATTTAAAAAAAAACGCTAGTTGATTAAAATCAGGGTGTGTCAAAAATAATAAAATGATAAGAGCAAGTAATGCATTTTCATGCAACAGTAACCAAATCGAGTTGGTATAATCTCGCAATCGTGTCTGCAATTGAATGAATGCATCTACACCCAATTTTAAAACCAAAATTAAGAAATTTTTCATGAGTCGATTAAGATTTCCCGATAGTTTTTATTTCTCGAGTCTCGAGAATTCTTATATAATATATAAATTCACATTTACCCGCTTAAATTCAGTTAAAAAAGTTATATAACAATGATTATCACTCTTTGATATCTATTGAATTCATATATTTTACTTATTATTGTAACACATGTTGGACCGGCACGTAATAAATTAATTTTAAAATTCATCAGAAATTTATTTTTGATTTATTATTTATAACGTCAAAACCTGGATTTCATTAATAAGTATGTTATTTTATAGAAGATAATAACCGTAAGTGATTTTAATTAAACATTATTATTCTAAACATTATGAATCACTTAAAACTTAAGCATATAAACAAAATTAAATGTTTCCATTGTACAGATTTAAAATATATTTTTTTAAACAAAGAGCATCTAAGGTAGTACTAGACAATCTATTACTTTTTTTTGTCATAAAATCGTTGGCAACTAAAAAATTTCGTTCATTTTGTGTCGGCTTTATTGTAGATAAAGCACTACTGAGTAGTTCTAAATTTTTGGTTCTTGTACCTGATGATTGAAATATGAAATTCTTGCTTGATAGTTTTATTTTTGTCATTTACACAATGTTTCACTTAAACGGAAAAAAACAAAGTTTTTTGAATTTTTTTTTTCTCGAGAAATGAGAAATCAAAAAAATTACTCTAAAAAAATTGTTTAAAATAGAATGTTCTACCCAAAAACAATTTCAAGTTTGATTTTGAACAGGGCCTTACTAGTTTTTTTATAACATTTATCGAATCTGAACCCCCACAACTCCGCCACTGGTTGCTTGTGGGGCTTGAAATTCTCAACGAATGTGGTAACCGGTAAGGTGGTGCTGCATACCAAATTTGGTTTAAATATATCGACTGGTTTGGAAACGGTTAAAATTAATCGATAATTTTTCGAAAATTTAAAATGAAGCGTTTATGGACCCATGTTGATATGAAATATTTGCTTTAAAATAAGTTTTCATATCGACTGTTAAAGTCCTGCTACAAAAAATTGGACCACCATGTATTCGCCAAAATTCCAAAATCGAAAATTTCCACGATCACAATACTTCCTTCGTAATACTTATAGGGAAGTAAAAAATAAGCTTATTCAACTATTTAATTAGAAACTATTTTCAAAATACGTGATAAGTAAATCTAAAATAATAAATTTAATTTTCTAGTAATTATTTTATAATTTAAATGTTTTTAATTAATTTTTTAAAGATTTTTTTCGCTAAAATATTAAGGAACACAATAATTGTGTATTGTGTCGGTTAACATTTAACAATCAAACAAAACACGCCAGCCAACCGCTAATGTTCACAGCTTGGATGATTCGACTTGGAACGGGTCTGATATAAATGGTTCATTGATGCATCATATCCTTTTACTAAATCGCTATTTCATCAAATATTAGACTGGCGGGGCGCAAAACTTTTTCTCCGTGAGCAGTGACGCGGTACGGACCGATTAGTCGAGCCCAACACTGCATCGCACGATACAAATTGTGTTAGCCGCGACTGTGACTGGCAGGAAAAAACTTTATGGTACGATAGCTTTGTTACTTCTGAAGCTACCAATAATAAACGCGATGAAACATTCGACTTTAAAAGTTAAATCCCACGGCATGTTTTCCATCAAAATTTTATAATTATGCCCGCATTTAATGCGGACAGATCCTACTCGCACATATTTTATAAAATTTTTAATACTTACTTATTATATATTTTTATTGTATTATCATAATCCACGTGAATTTTTAATTGGTTCGTTTCATATGTAATAAAAATCGTCTGCTTTATTTCTTTTTATTCTTACACCTCTCTACTACTTTTGTTTCTATAGTTACCTTATTCCACTCAATTCCTCTGTTCGTTCTCACAATTTTTCGCCGTGAGCTTTCAAGTCCTGGTCCTCACTTTCCATATGCTATTTTACCATTGATGACGATATGCAGTAATTGGTACCTGCTGTTTTTTGATGACGTGGCCAAAATACTAGAGCTTTATCTTCTTTATTTTGTTGCTGCTTGTTTGTCCAGTCTCCGCAACACTTTCTTAATTGTCTCTCTTTCTGTACATGTTATTTTTTAAATTCTACGATAGGCTCACAGTTTGAACGTCTCTATTTTTTGCACCTGGTTTCCGTAAGCTCTCTAACGCTAAAAACCTAACAGAGGATAAGACGAATTCGGAGGGCGCGATTTTAACCGCGGTAAGTCATAACTTTTTTTATTCGGAGAAAACTACTTTTGGCACACCCAATTTTACAATGAATTTTTAGAGCGAGGTTCCAATTTTCATAGACACAACATTTAAGGTTGATTCCTAACTCTTATAATAACATTATTATTTGCTGTTAAAATACCGGCTATAATTTTATGGTATTTTTTGATAATGAGCCATTTGGCCTTTTTACATTTAGTTGTTGTAGACCCATTTTCATGCTTTCTTCTGCGACCGGTATTAGTAAATCCTGTAAATCTTTTAAGCTAGTGGTCAATAGTATATAACATAACAAGAGTTGTAAGAAGCATATTACGCACGAGTGGAAAAGTTGCGCACGGAGCCGCGTAGCGGAGAGTGCGTATTTCCACGAGTGCGTAGTTGCTTTACAACTCGCGTTATGTAGCTTACTTTTTCTACGATCACATAATACCTACAATTTTAACGGCTTTTTGGCTAATATACACATGTAATTACGTTGTCTTGTCAATTTTGACGTAAGCTTACTTTGACGTTTCCAGACAAATGCGCGTTTTGCTTACCGTGCGTTATAACTCGCTTACTATATGCATGTAGGCAGTGTTTGACATAAGGCTACTTCGATCTTTCTAGACAAGTAAGTGTGCGTTTTGCTTACCGTGCGTTAGGACCAGGGATGGAATAACGTTTTAAATCGTTACGTTATTGGATAACGTTATTTATTATTTGTTTTCGTTACGTAACGTTATAAATAAAGTTAAAAAAATGAATTGTTATGTTATATAACGTTATATAACGTTACATAAATTATGATATACAGGGTGTTTCGGAAAGTGATTCCTTATTGAAAATAAAGTGGGGTCTTTTATATAACAATTTTTTCTTAGACGTCTCCTTTCGGAGTTACACCCCCCTAAAGGGGAGCGATAAAATTAGGTTTTTATTTTATTTCTCAAATTTAGATAAATGTAGGAGAATGATATTTGGTAGATGTTTTATACTTATTGAAAGGTTTCCCATAGTATTATTTTCAATCATCTTCCACCTTCATAGGGGGCTGAAAAGTGCGACCCCTGTTGGTTTTTTAATCAGAACTTTTTGGTGAGTTGAAATTTTGCAAAAAAAAAAATTTGTTAGTGTGATTTATTTAGAACCTTTTTTTATTCATTAGTTTTTCTCGTAAATCTTACAGATTTGAGTAAAAAATTAAATGAGTGAATATGATGTTTATGTTCATATTGGGTAGAATTGACGGGCGTTTTAGCGTTGTCGCCGCGTAAGCGTCAAAATAAGTTACACCCGTCATTTCTATCCAATATCGTTTTATATTGGAATATTTGATGGTTCATGTTCATTCATATAATTTTTTACTCAAAAAATGTAGGTTTAACGAAAACAGTTAAAGAATAAAAAAAACTTCTAAATAAATCAAGTTTTTAAAGAAAATTTAAAATTGCTAGATTTCAACCCACCAAAAAGTCCTGATAAAAAAACCAACAGGGGTCGCACTTTTCAGCCCCCTGTGAAGGTGGGAGATGATTAAAAATATTACTATGGGAAACCTTTTTATAAGTATAAATCTCCCACATTTATCCAAATTTGGGAAATAAAATAAAAACCCAATTTTACCGATCTCCTTTAGGGGGGTGTAACTCCGAAAGGAGACCCTAAAGAAAAAAAAATATGAAAGACCCCTCTTAATTTTCGATTAAGTATCACCTCCCGAATTTTTTCACATTATTTAAGAAATATGCTGTATAAAAACAATTTTTATTTGTAACTCTGAAATTATTTTTGGGATCTGTAAATGTAAATTTAAAAAATAGTACCTACAAAATTACGTTGAGGTTGAGATATTTTATTTTCATTTTAATTTCTAAAATACAAACAAAATATTATATCTTCAGAAAATAAAAAGATCGCCATATAAAAATTTAATTTATAGAGAATAACGATACAAAATAACTTTTAACGAAACGTTATCGGTTATTATAACGTTATATAACGTTATAAAAATATCGTTACGTTATTGCATAAAAAATTATAGTTGAATCGTTATTATAACGTTATCGGGTATCGTTACGTTACGTTTTCCATCCCTGGTTAGGACTCACTTACTATGAATGCAGGCTGTGCGGTAAAGCTGCGTTCACATAGAAAAGTATTGCACTGTGTTGTATCGTAATAAATTGTATTGTAACGTGCCTGCAAGAGTAACGTTCAAATAGAGTTCATAGAGGTATTGTAGTGTTTGTACACTAAAGGCGATTACCACGCACATACGCAGGGTTAATCCACTGTGATTGGTTCTTGTTATGGGGTATTGCAAGAAGCTTGGACCTTGCGAACTCTTACAACGCAATTCCACTACTTTGCCTATGTGAACGCTAGCATTTGATATTCGCATACTTAACTTTGCTTACGCTACAATACAATACAATAATTTTCTATGTGAACGCAGCTTAAGAGTAATTTACATTAGTGGTAGTAGAAAAAACCATATTATTAGCGAATCGAATATTGTTGATGACCACTTACACACCATTTGCCACTATTTTAAATTTAATTTTGCAAGGCCTTTTCAAAGATCGATTCATATTTTGGCTCTATTAATAATGTGATTTGGTTTCACCTTGTTTATTGTTTTAATCATTGATTTGGCTGTGTAACTATTGTTTCATTTAAGTATTTGTATAAATGTTTAGAAAATAATAACAACAAATACTAGTTTCGGTTTCACAATCAACACAGAGGTACAACTAATTAACTCGTACCTCCCGCAATCACAGTTTAATGAAATGCAAATGATCCATGGACACTTGTTGGCATGATAATTCTAATATAATTGGTGGTGGATAGTGGTGAGTTATTGGCCACTGCGGGGGTTCCTAAACCAGCACCCCCTGCAGGTTCTCACTTAACGCTGTTTCCAACCGACCGAGTAGTCACATGCCTTATTGTATTTACTAGTGTGTATCAAACAGTTTTATCGATCTCTGTTCGGTGTTTAAATTGTTTGTTGTAACTAGCCTGTGTTTCGAACCTGGTTTTCAATAATTACACAGAGCCAGTACATCAGTCTTCCATGAAATTGCTTTTGTTAGTAAACTCGCACCTGCTATAGACAACCGGATAAAGTGATGTTGGTATACACTGACTTTTTGCTTTTTGCTTTTAATACTAATTAATTTATTTTCGTTACTTAATAGATTTTTTATTCAGCATCACATCTCTATTTGGAACATTCGTGACCACATCCACATTAAATTGTAATAAAACGAAATTAAAATGAACAAAAAAATTTACATATGAAAAATATTCGCGCATCAATTTTTTTTAAATTTTAAACATACTTGGGATGGGCAAGTGGGCAGATATGATAAAAAGGAAATATTGTTTTACGTTTTGATGTATCCTAAATCAAACACAAAACAAAAACAGTAGAAACGCAACAAAACAATATGTTACACAGCAACTAAAACACAACTCTATAAACAGAGCAAATGACAAAATTTCCTAATAATACAAAGAACTTTACAAAAGTAGTTGCAGTTGTGGTTTGTTTGTAATAGGATTTTGCTCCAAATTATTTAAATTTTTTTGTTAAAACTGTAGATGTGGAAGTTTTTTTTTTTTTTAATCATTTAGAGCAAAATCCCATCACAAGAGGGCGCTGATTGTTACAAAAAACGAAAATATGACATCTGACTACATTTGTTTCGTTTGCTAATTCACAGTAAACTAGTTTTTGTTAAATACTTTCAATAAATATCAAGAGTTATATTTTAATAATATCGAGTTTTTCTCCAAAACGATGGTTCCTAACAAAAAACTCTTTAAGTTACTAAAAATGTACATTGAAATTACGATCGACAAAAAAAATACAGCAGGTTATTTATCTGCTATTATCGATTGTAGCGCCCCCTGTGGTAGGATTTCACTTAAACTTACGCATAAGAACATGCTTGCCTATTGTAGAATACGTGCCAAATATAAATGTTGTAGGTCAAAGCGTTCTTGATTTATCAATAAAAAAAACAATTTTTCATCTTCTTTTCATGGAGCTGTAACTTAGCAACGATGCAACTTTCTATAAGGCATGATGGGCTAAATCATCCTATGTAGATTCACCAGTAGAAATTATGCTACATCGTTCAGAAACACCCTGTATAGCCTACTAAAAAATAATCCATACTCCTAAAACTATTATTAATTGTAAACAAGAAGAAAATGCACTAATAAATAAGACAGGTGATTTATAACGAAACAAATAACTACTTCTATAAACCAAGCTCATAAAATTAAAAACGGTCCCAGGAACATACCAAACAAAACAACAATTATTCCAACGGTAAAATATTATATAAAGAGCGATATTTGTTATTCAAAGTATTCGAATGTTCGGTAACTCAACAGGCAACATATAAATTGTCAAATGTGTGTTAATTGCGTCGGAAAAATTTGTTAACGTATATTGTTGAATTTATGAATACGCCTTGCCATAAATCTTGACTTCCCAACATGCTTAATCGATTTAAAAAACAAACTTGTTAAACAAACTCAATAATTTAAGCTATCATCTACACAAATACCTATGCTGCTACTCTATTGTATCATTTAACGTAATAACGATATTTAATTAGCGTTTATAATTAAGTTAGAATTACGAGAAGTTATAATTGTTTTGCTATAATAAAAACTAAACGCATATTACTGTATCAGATATCAATAAACGAAAGAATACAAATTTTAAATTAAAAATGCTTGATACAAATAAGCTGCAGTAAAATCTGGTTAATTAGGACAACGGTTAATCGGACCAGCGGTTCAAGTTTTGTAGGAAATTAGCTTAATTCGTTAATTGTTTTTTAATTAAACTTTTTTTTTTAAATTTTGTTGGACTTTTCTAAAATTAACCGAATCTTTGACTTTTATAATAATTAAGTTACCTACAGACAATTATTGTCTTGTTTGAATCAGTTCCAAAAATAACATAACAGGGATAATAAATTACACTGCAAGTACAGAAAGAACTATTTCCACAATAATCTATGCATGTAAGTTAGTAACAAATTGTACCACATTTACCAACAGCACTGCGATAGAGGTAGTAACTAATGTAAATATTTTGATCGGACGCTGTTGATCTTCAGCATTTAAAACAGTTCCAGCGAATATAATTAATTACAATTGCCCTGCATGCACAACGAGAGAAAAATTACTACAACAAATCACGTTGAAGACAAAATGTATGGGGTATTAACACTATACTTTCTAAAATAAATGTAAATCCTATTAACATTGAAAATCTGCATTAAAAGTGATAACAAAGCACAAACTACATTCTCAACTTATTAAATGAGTTAAACTTTCGAGGCCAATTTATGAACAGGAAAGCAAATTGGGTTTGGAACTTATACAACTTTTAGAATTTTTTGATACAGAAACAATTAAACTAAAATTATACCACTGTATATAAATCGATAGTGCTGAAAGATACTTTACCAGACAACCATGATAAATCTAAACTATTAAGTCATTGTGAAGATATTAGCACGTCGTATTGATCAAATAATTGCAGTGGATAAGTGGCGTGGGAATAGCTCCAACATAATTATATGCACTTTATGCTGCAATATAATATTAATCATTCACTTACAATTTGTCCGCTATCCCATTATAAACTACCCACAACTTTCTTCTGAATATGCACCTTGAAAGTAAATCTAGTGGAAATATACGAGTAAACGTATTTTAGTCGTTGTATTACCCCATTAACACTCAAAGCACAAAATGTGCATATTTTACATGTATTTTTTTAAATTACTCTAACTGTTCGCAGGAAAAACGAAATTTTGTTATTATCAGTTTTTTATAAGGGCGTGCTTTCAGTACGTAGGTATGTACTTATACAATGAGCAACATGTTATTTAGTGCAAAATATTTCAAAACGTTATCGTTTATTGCACAGAAATACTTCATACTTTTTGCAACTACATCTGATTTTTCTTTGACCATTCTTTGGCCGAGTTACAGTTTTGTCTTGATCATTTATCAAAGTTTCGACTAAGCTATTCCACATTTGCCTTGACCTTCCTCTTCTGTTCTTTTCCAACGGTCGGTCTAGCTTTCTATATTATTCTCAACTTGTCTCTCGCCTCTAATCCGTACACATAAATTCTTGGCCTTTTGGCATATCTTTCTTGATTTAACCTCTAGCTTTTTTCTTATTTTCTCGTTTCTTCACTTTCCTATGCATCTTGCTCCCGGGACTCCTGGGAGACTCTTCATTTCTGCCGCTGCCATCCTTTCAGTCAGTATCCAGTTCTCTCTCCCAAATAGTAACACTAGTAAGTACTCATAGACAAAAAAAAACTTTATTTTATAAGTTATTTCCTTGTGGAAGGCAAATTTTTATTGTAGTGCATGAAATATTCTATTTGCTACCGTATTATTTTATTTCTTTGCAGGTAATTGTAATTCCCAAATATTTTTAGGCATCTAGGTACTTCTTCCATGGAGTCGTTTCTTATCGACATTTTAACTTCTTTTTCTTTGAGCTTAATAACACAGTTTTTGTGTTTCGTGTTCAGGATAAAATCCTATGCCACTATTACCTCTGTCCTCTGTCTATATTTTTAAAAAAGTTAAGTTTTTTAGAATCACGTAAGTTACCAATGCCGTCTGCAAATATCTTTAAATGTATCGGTTTCAGTTTCTTATATCCTATTATACACTTTTCCATTTTTGTTTGGCACTCCTTTATAGTACCATGATTACCATCTATTGCATACAAAAACAGTAGCGGAATTAAAACACTGCCTTGTCCAATAATACTCCAGTTATAACTTTTTATGTTTAATTAAATTTACTAGTAAAATAGTTTAGTATTAAAAAGAATAAAACTACAATGTTATTAAGACACTTAACTGAATAAAGTAAGTAGGTATATCAGAATTTAAATCCTTTTTTTAGTTAACTCTTCTATTGCATATAATTTTTTATCATCACTAATTATTTACATTTCGTCATGTTTTAAAAGTAAAATTTTCCTGCTGTGGCGCCTCTAAAATTCCTCTGACTAAATTTCTAATTGATGTATATAAATCATGCTGTTAATTTTTTGATTGTTAAAATATTGTTAGCGGTACTTGTTTTCTGCACTTAAGAATGAACATTTAATTTAACAAGTCACGCAGTTTGTGTCTACATTGGATGATTTTAAACGTAAAAATATTCTCATCGTACAACCGAGTAAAATGCACAGTGTAATCCAAGTTATCCAGGATCGAAACACACCTTATGCCTTGTAATATGCAGGGTAACGCTATGGGGCCCTCTCCATAAATAACACGAGTCAGACGGAGGAATGCTGAGAAAGTTGGGCGCGGGCCGAGGCGTCATTTGCGTAGGGGGTACGCAACTTTAGCTCGCACTTCTTAAATAAATTATTAACAAGCACAAAGACTCAATCTGGAAGTAAACATATCGTCCAAGTTGTTTTTTTTTTTTTAAGATATCCGTTGTACGAGCATTGTAAGTATGATCAGAACATTATGGTTTTTATTTCGCTGATACACGACTGGAAACACACTACACAGGTAGGTATATCCGCTTACACACGGAGGCAGGTCGCGAGTTGAAGATGTTTACCCAGGCATGCACACAATACGAAGCTTTGTGCGCCTGCTACACTTCCGAAAATGCCTCGTCACGCCAAACACTGCCACAAGCCTGTTTAAAATTTAATTTAAATACACGCGCATGCAAGTTTTACACGATGATTCGCACAAAACGAAACCTAGAATTCGAGACATTCCGCTCAAAAGACCGTTTGACAAAAGGATCGGCGCTAGTTTTTTACGCAACCGATCAAATTTATTCATTGAGGCACACAAAGGACCGATATCTACACAATTCGAACAATTACCGAGTGCTCAGTTCAGGTATATAAGCGTCACAATATTATTTAACAACCAATAACGTCCTAGGCAGTTAGGGAAGAGACCAGGTAAGGACTATTTGTCGAGGTCCTCAAACAAACCGACCCATTATATACGCATTACACGACAATCAGCTACCTGGCTTGTTTGTCCACTGGAGACACGAATTTTGAGTGGCAGCCGGCAACAGAATTTAAATTTTAAAACCCAGGCTATATTATTATGCCAGTTAACATTCGCCCAAGTTGTTGAATAAAAATCTATCATTACGGTAACAAATGGCTCACTTAATTAATAGTGCACCATCAATTTTGATCATTAGTGTATTTTTGAGATTAGAGATCCACAGATATCAAATATTTTAGAACCGTTAAACACAGATAATACGGTTTCTAAACAATCTATTTTTATTTAACTACAAAAACGCAGCTGCTTACTGAATTTTTATTGTTATAAAACCACATATAACAGTTATAAACAAAATATTTTTTTCAAATAGGTAATTAATGTTTTAATTTTATTTTTAATTTAAAAAATCACTTTTTTACAAACATCTTACGCTTTTTAAATTTTAACTCCTAACTTGTTCTTTCTGTTTATTTATTTCTAAATGATTATACAGGGTGGTCCACATAGAAGGGCCACTATTGGAATCTCGTAAACGGTAAGAGCTACTAAGAAGTTTAAATTAGACAAATTGTTCCATTTTCGGAGACCTACTCATTGATGCTTTAATGTTTTTAAAAATGTCCATGACACGCTAGATAATCAACATAAATCAAAATAGGCATTTTTTTAAATCGATAATAACTCGGTTATACTTGATGGTACAAAAATATTTTTGGGGAAAAAGTTGTAGATGTTTTACGCACTATAAAATGAAAACATTCATTTGTTTCAATATTGTTTCAATTCTCAGATAAATTATAAACTTGCATTTTTTTAAATGGAAACCCTAGTTGGCCATGACTTTATGTGAAAGAGTATTTTTTTAGCTTTTCAAAAATATATAGTTTTATATATTTGTTGCAAAAAATAACCGAGATATGGCCAATTTTGTAAAAATTCGATCATCAAAGTTTGCCATGATTTCGTAAACAAGTGATGTTCGGAATTATTAAACAACTAAACGTCGGAATAAATTTTTAAAAAAAGCAACTTGGTTGGTACGGGCATGTCAAAAGAACTGCAGAAGAAACTGCCAAAAATTGTTTTTAACTGAAAGACAAACAGGGACGTCCCAGAGAAACAAGGATAATAGGTGCAACAAAAGCAATTTTACTTAGAAACTTGCACAAGTAAGAATGGGGTGACAAAAGACAATGGCAACAAGGATCTGGAAAGCGGCGCCGTGATCTCCAACATTTTAAGCACTTTAGTCATTATTAATTATAAATTATATTCAACAGATAACTTTGAAAATCGTGCTTTATTTTATTACAGACTTCTGTGAAAACATAATTAAAGGACATTCTAGATATCAAAAATAATTAATAAAATATACGCACATAAATTAAAGAATTTATTCTGTATAATTATAATGTTAATAAAAATAACTGTTTGCTGCCTCGGTACACATAAAAATCTTGAATAATTAGCCATATTTATGTGATAAACGTTATTTAAACTCGACTGCATCTGCTTTTTATTTTATAGTAGCACGATAAAACAACTTTTACTGCAATTTTTCAGCGGCTTTAAAAAATATTAGCATTAAAACATTAACGACAAAGATTATTTAATGAAAAGATCTCCCTTCAAAATTTCGCACGCAATATACATGCGTGCCGTTTCGAAATAAATAAAACCGTAATTTTAGATATCCATTCCAAACCTATAAATAAGCAACAATAATTTGATTTCATACTTTCGTACCTACAAGACGAGTACCTCGGCACGAATGCAAAAAAAAACTGCAAAAATAAATAACTGCGGATATAAAATTTGCAACTTCACCTTACGTCTTCATTAAAAATGAAAAATATGTGTCGATTAATAACAATACCATACAAGTACGAGCGCAACTATTACCATAACTCATTCCAGACAAAGATAATCGGACAAAAAGACAAATTTATAACTCCAGAGTTTACGACATAAAAAACCTTTAAAATTATCCATCACTACAAAGCGTGCATATGCTGAAGAAAACAAAACACACAATAAAGAATATACTGGGTGTATGTTTCAATGTAAATACAATGGCGATCTCGGAAACCGTTAAAGATATAAGGACGGTTAAATCAGCAAAGGGAGTTGAAACTGAAATTATTGTACGACCAATTTTTGAAATATCCCGAAAAAATTGAAATCGTCCCATAAACTTGAGTCGATTGTGTTCTATTATTGTGTTTTATTAACCAAAATACTTTTCTAAAGTTAGAAAAAAATTGTATCATTCCAAAAGTTTACGACCTTGGAAAGAAAATAAAAGAATACCGAAAGAAATATAAAGAACACATTAGCAGAATGGTTCAACAAAGAAACATGATATGACAGTAAAAGCCAAAAAGAATAAAAAAGTTGAAAGAGCCATGATAAGATGGAAAAAACTAAGGTGTATCGAAAAGTAGCAACAGGCATTTTGCTTAAACCTAGAGGTGAAGAAGAAGAAGATAAGTTCAATATAAAGTTTTGCTTAACCCTTGAGGTGAAGAAGAAGAAGATAAGTTTAATATGAAGTCCATTAGAAATTGAAAAAATCAAGCTGACTGGTAAATTTTAAATATATTGACATTATTCATCACACACCGGGATCGAGGGAATTACCAGGAAAAAATCCGATTTCGTCACGGAATCTCGGCATAAGCAATAAATGTTCAAAATGAGAAACCCTAATTTAGACCTTTGCCTAACGTAAAGTTACTTAAGTTCTAATTTCTTGTGTTAAAAATTTAAAAAATGTAGATACCTTTAAAATTGAAGTTTATCAGTATTTCAGGATCTGTGAGTTATAGTTTGCACATTTTTAGTTTGCATATTCGCTAAGCACACTTATTTCCTAATGATCATCTTTCTATGCGCAACGGTCTCCTAGATCAGTGTTTCTTAAACTATAGGTCGCGACCCAAAAGTGGGTCGCGAGAATTTTATTTTGGGTCGCAAACCATGTTGAAACTAATAATAAAATTTTTGTATATTTAACCAAGCAGAAAATTAATATTTTATTCATTTTAAAGGTAATTTTTGTGCAATGAGATTTTTATTTTAGTTGATACCTACATAAATTTAATAGCAAATTCAATAAGTTTGTTTTTATGATTATAAAAATAATAACGGTTATAAACAGAGACCCGAACCGCAAAAAATAACGGTTCAGTTCCGGTTACCCGTTCGATAAATTTTAACTTTTCGGTTTACGTTCCAAACAACCGATTTTTATCTTATAATGATTCGGCAACCGGTTCGGCAGCAACGGTTCAGTTCCAGTTCCGGTTTAATCCCCTTCTATTTTAAATAGGAAATTTAAAAAAGTATACATTATGCAATGTTTATGATGACGATGCATATTTATTAAGTGTCTGAAATTTTTCTATTTTTAGTCAAATGTAATCAAAATTACGAAAATAAAAAATATGCAGTGTCATTAAGAAACGTAATTGATCCAAATTGAACCGGTTATAGCGGTTTCAACCAGTTCACACTAGTTGTATCGGTTCGACTTCGGGGTTTTATAATTTTTTAACTAAAAGGTGCGGTTCCGATTCACGATTCATGAAAAATGTACCGGTTCGTTACGGTTTTTGTTCCAGTTCTGGTTCGGTTCGGGTCCATGGTTATAAATGGTTAATATTATCAATTGAAGTATCAAAATTTTGTTGGATCACGACAATTTTTTGGATTGGAAAGTGGGTCGCGAAGAAAATAGTTTAAGAAACACTGTCCTAGATCATCATGTTGTTCATGTTGAAGCATGCTCAAGAGAAACACTTTAAAAAAATATAATAAGATTAGACCAACTGGTGGTGAACGATTAAAAATAAAGTACTGTCCTATAATTTAAAAAAATTACTACTAGGATGGTTTATAAATATTCTTAGTAAACCAAACATTTGTTGACCGTAATATAAAATTAAAAGACGTATTTAATTAGAAAAAAAACGGGTCTCGGCATATACAAACGTGTTTTAAAAAATCTGTGAAAAATGTAGTAGTCTTAACATTGATATTTTAAAATAATGTACTTGAGTGACCAGCATAGAAAAAATAAAACTATTTCAGCGTTAGGAAAGCAACACAACCAATTTACAAAAATAAAGCATTAAGCAAAATTACGACCGACAGTGGTAGTTCGGTCCCACATTCTTTTGACAAATTTCAAACAAAATGGTTCCCTAATGAGCCACTAAATAGCAGTTTATATAATTAACTGACGTTTATGGAAATACAATTTCGCATTTTATAAATAACTAGTCCTGTATGTGTGTTATTTAAATATGAATATAAAATGCTTAAAAATGACGAAAACTAATAGTGTGCTGGACAAGTTTAGCCTCTGAGATAAAATCTTGCATGTTTGCACCTCCTCTTTTGATATAGTCGTTTTGCATTTTATGCCACAACCTTTCAAAACAATTATTAACAAGAGAAGTTTATACCTGTCTCTGTCTAAATGTTCACAAGATATCTTTTCTATATTTATTAAAAAATTCAGATTCGCATATTCAAAATTAAAATATTTTGTAAAAGAGTTTGTAATTTATTACCTCTACAAAAATGTTATTTAAAAATACGCATTAAAAAATTTAAAAAAAGATACTTTCTAGATCCAACCATTTTAAAAATGACGATTGCAGCACTCAGGAGATCGTAGCTATTATCAAGCAAACCTAAGCAATGTGTAAAAGCCCTTTGATTGTCGATTTTTAAATTAAAGAATAGTAATAAGTTTTTGAATTTGTGTATTTCTACATAAACTCTTACTTGATATACCTACAAATTATCTATCAAAAAGTAAAAAAAAAAAAAAAACATTTCCATTGATAGTTACAGTATAATTTTTAAGGTTTGATCGTTTTTTGTTATGTTAAATAGACTGTTTGCTACGATTTGAATAAACTTTGAACTGATTTTTCTCGATAAATTTCTTATCTAAGCATACCTTTTTAATACACGGTCGGATTCAGAATTAAATTCTCTATACGAATCAACAAAAAAATGTATACCTACCTACTATGTATTTTTTTAAAAAACAGTTGCCTATCGCAGATTTGACATACGTCATCGTAGAGATAACAAATACACATCATTTGATAGAGAATTTGTCGCCGTTTCCAAAAATATAAGGTTTTTGGGGTTATTTTCAGTAATAATTAAAAATTTATAGGGGTGCGACAGTCAAACTGAATCACCCGGTATTATATTACTCCTATGTGATTATGAAAGTGGCGATAAATTTTAAGTTCTGGATCTTAAGGTAGACCATTTTTATAATCACCGGCACATTATACAGGGTGTGTAAAAATTGGCGGAAGCTATACGTGGCGATGTTCTTCGTAAAATTCTAAGTCGAAATAATACGAAAATGTTGTACCATGTGTCTGCAAGAGGTCCTCAAAGTTTTGACATTTAGTCCTTTAATAAGCGTTATTATTTAATACTTGCAAAATTAAAAAGCTGCAATTTGGAATAAAAATAAATTTCGAATAGTATTTTTTCCTAGATATTGTGTTCTTCCTTTCAAAAATTGGTGTTGAAAATATGTAAATCACTGATTTGAATGAAAATAATACATATGGCAACATTGTCATTAGCTGTCATCTCTGTTTTTCTCGTAATTATTTCTAGTTTGTGTTTTACGATACCAAAAAGTTTGCAACTATGTTTACGAACTGAAGGCTTTCAGTTCGAACAAAAATTGTAAATACTTAAAAGTAAAAATTGCTGATAAAAAAATGTCCAAACGCAAATCAATGTATGCAATGTTGCCAATTGTTTTTTCTTTAAATGGTTCCTGAGGCCATAGAAAGCATGGTACCTACAACATTTTCGTATTAAGATTTTCGACTTAGAATTTTACGAAGAACATCGCCACGTGTAACGCTTCCGCCAATTTTTACACACCCTATATAGGTATTCTATATACGATATACCTATTTAAAAAAGTATTGAGGTATAAATTATGATACAAAAGGGGCCCAATTTGAAATTTTGCGTAAGGGCCCAAAAATTCTAGCTACGCCACTGGCAGCACTAAACATTTTAGGTCTTTATAGCAATTAATAACTGCGTTTCTATTTGGCTTAAATCAAAATGTATCTGACAGTTCGCTTTAAATCATAAATCACAACAATAAACACAAAATAACGTCCATGTTTAAGATGCGAGAGAAGTTCTTAATTATCTTAAATTAAACTTTAAAGTGTTATCAACATAAAGTATTCATTACTTAAATAAAACGAACAGTAAACAGAAATATCGGCAGTTTAGTAAAATTTATTGTAGTTGTATTTGATAGAACCCAACACAGGTGTCACAATGTATTCAAAAATATAAGATGGCATTTAGTTTATCGACTTTCAGAAATGCGGTCAAATTAAGTGCCTATTACGATAACACTAACTTGATACAACCAGTTCTTACACTTTACACTCTCGTCAACTAAACCACGATCACACACGAAGACCTTATCAAGAATAGACGTATTATATTTATCAACAACGGACTAATAAAAATTACGGTTAAATTAAATAAAAGAATTAATTACGCATAACCTAAGACGCATGTAATGCGTTTCCGATGGACGATGATTGAAAATTACAAGCTAATTCCAGAAGCTATTTCTAGCTGCTACACAATAGCGCGTGGAAAATTAACCAATATCTATGTACGCCTCCTTAGTCATGTATTGTGCTTAATACAATAGAAATATCGCGTAAATCAAATTAAGATAAATTTTATTGTAAAATTGATTGTTCGTATTTTGTGCTTAAAATCAAAACGCTTTTGTAACGAAATGTAATAATTTTAGTAGATCATTTAAAAGGTTTGCCATGATTTCATAATAAATCATAATTCGAACACTCTTGCGGGTTAACTCAGTTTTATCACTATTTTTAATAAATTCTAAGCAATTTCACTTTGACAATTAAACCTTTAAAACAAATATATATTTCCAATAAATTCAGCTTGGCCCACGTATGCTACAGGAACGAATGTTTTTTTATACATTTTGAACGTGTGAGGAGTTGTCCGATAGTGCTTGTTACAAAACGGTTGTGCATTCTTTCCGTAATAAACTATTAGAAATGTTACAAAGGTCAGCACAAGAACAATAAAACACGATTTATTTAGTTTACTTAGATAATTGCCACTTAAACACCATTACGATATTTTCCAACGTACAAGCAGTAATTAGACATAAACAATTTAACAGTTATAAAAAATTACATGTACAGATGCAATGAAAGTTGGTACGATTACCCATTAGGGATATCTTAACGACCTCGTTCATTTGGTTTATTTACGGTAGGGATGTTTTAATATTCTCTCAAAGATGGCCTTTTCATGTAGCTGGATTCCTCGTGCTCGTTATTAATTGGGCAATAACGTGCAGCGCCGCAGACTCGCAGTGTTTTATTGCAGGCGCAGACCGACTGCATTCACCGCTGTCTACGTTTGTTTCGGTTTGTCTAACAAGGGTACGAAGTATATTTATCAAGTGCTATGCAACAACGAATTAACGCGCACTTATTTGCATTCTTAGCTACGAATGCACCTAAACGTGATAATTGTTATTGTCTGGTCTCATTTAGATAATATCCTTTGGATTTATACGTGGAATACCCATATATGTACATAATTGTACCTAAATACTCTCATACTCCTATTGCCTCATTGTGAAAATGATTGGCTCTATGCGTAATTAGCAAATCACTTTAAACCATTCTGGTTTGGATACTAAAAATTGGAAAGGATAGGTATTTAATGAGTTAATTTTCGAGAAGATACTAGGAGAATCCCAAAAAGGTCTATTACACAAAACCCGTTATTTATAAAGAATTATTTAAAAACAGTATGAAAATAAGCAAATTTAAAAAAAACTATGGTCATAAGCATAGAAAACATTGTACACAAACTAAGCCTCGATGGAGTAAAACTAGAAAAATTATAATGCTTTGAGTATACCTAAGAGTGCATCTATACTGCAATGGAAAACAGGGAAATGAAGGAAAGAACAGGTTCAGCAGCTGAGCTATTTATGGCGATGAAGAAACAAAGGTGGAGATCTAGCACAAGTGTTTAAGCCGGTCCTAACCTATGGAAACGTATCATGAACTATGACCAAAAATCAAAAAGCCAAATAAGAAGAATGAAGTTGGGCTTTTTCAAAAAAAAAATACATAAAATAACCAATGGAACACAGGAAGCTCAAATAAGATGGCAACATAGGTCATGTGCATCGAATAGGAAACGATATGGTGTCCAGGAAGGTCTATGAAGCGCGAACTGAAGAAAAAATCCGAAAGGGACGACCAAGAAAACCTAAAATGAAGGGATAAAAGAACGGAGGGGTCGAGTCGTGTTAAGTTAAAGAAGTTGCTAAAGACAGAAAGATAAAATAAGCAGAAATATTGCAGAATAATTGGATTAAAAGTATTCTTAAAAGCTATAAAAAACATAATAAATTTTTCAAATGAACTTTTGATCTGTTAACGTTTAAATTATTTAATAACTTCATCTTGAATTTGTGTTTATTTAAAACAAAACAAAGTTACAATTTTAAATGAAAAAAAACATGTATGTACAATGATTAACCTAGTTATAGTGTGAAGATGAAACTTACAATTAAGATATTGTCAAGAAACGTTTTAAAATGCTTTTTACTCCTATTAATCACACAAATCTAAATAGCTATAACAACAGTTGCGACTACTTAGGTATACATGAATACTTAAACTGAAAGAAAAATGCTTATTCTACTGTCAAAGCCACACGGATAAAGAAATTATAGGAAATTAAATAACAAACAATAACACAATTAATAAGGTAAAAGATAGGTACCTAGGTATCTGTTTTTTTTTTTTTTTACTTAAAGCAAGTAATAAAATTTTCGTAATTATGTTGAAAAAGTCTACATACAAAGCACTATGTACAAAGAGCATTATACCGATTTAATCAAACTGCTTGAACTAAACCAATTATAAACTAATCATAAAAATGTTCAACGTTTTTTACTCCTATTGACTGAAGCAGTGCAATTTAAAGTTTACCACCCACACAGATTTTTCTTAAAACACAAAGACGTGGTTCAAATAATTAACCCCGCATAGTTATTGTTTTGATATATCAATTATGTTAAAATTTGTCTCAACAACAATCAGCAACGACAGTAAAAGCAATATTCCGCTTATAGAAGTTTTACGCCCTAAACAATATACAATTAGAAAAAGCAATTGTAAAGCTATCCAGAGTAATTTTACTATTGTCAAGCGTAACTATACATTTAGTTTATTTGATTACCCTTAAGTTAAAAACAAGTTTTTATTATTATATCTATTACATTTTTATTAATCGTTAATTAAGTGTTAACGGCCAATTAAACATTGATATTTTATTAAAATCTTATGCTGCTATAGCTGGATTATTTCACTAAATGTTTTATTTAATAATTATCACAATATTGTTGTCCATACCATCGTTGAAATCTCCAACCTTTTAAGTGAAAACGAGAATTTTAGAATATTTACACGCAAATGATTTTGAAATTGTTGTCCAACGCATCATCTACATCTCCAATCTATTAAATTTAAACCGAAATTATGTTGATTTTATAATAAAAATATTTATATCATTTCAGTATCATTTTCATACGCAACGTTGAAGTCTCCAATCTTTAGCCGTTAATGGTAATTTTATCAAGTTTGTAGGCAAAATTCTATGCCTGTAAAGTTAAAACAAGAATGTTACATACATAACAAAACTGCACAATTATTGTAAAAAGTATTATCATAGGTAGGTAATCCATAAAAAGTAAATATTCGCACTGAGTAAAAACATGCCTATCGTGTGGGTACTCAACAATAACAAATAATACTTATATTTCTTAAGGTAAAAATGCATCAAATTTTACACTTATAGAAAAGAACAAGAGATTGCATTGAGGCGCGATATTCTGTAGCAATTTCAACGAGCGATCAGATAGAAAACCCGGCATTTAAGTAAAAACGCAGCCCGAGTTAACAGTTTTTTGTGGCTGCCGCCGACTCGGTCTATTCTTAGGTTGTGTCGAGTACAGCAGGAGCGCGACGAGCGGGCAGGTGAGGAGTTCGTGGCCTTGTGTAAGCGACCGCAGTCAAGCGGCGAGCTGCGAACGAGACGGACGCGGCATGCAACAAGACATAAACTTTGCTGCATACAATGGTGTAGCTTCACGACTCCATCGACATGGGCACCACGGTGGTGTGTGCAGTGCTCTTCGGGGCCATCTTCGGGGTACTGTCAGCATCCCTAAGCAAGCCGCTGCTCTACCAGGCACCCGACGAATGCAATTGGGTGGTAGAAGGTGGCGGCGCCGACAAGGACGTGGCTCTTGTATGCCGGTTACGCACAATCAACAGCGAATTAGAAAACACCAACTTTAGTGTCATCCAACCCCAGCGTACGGTGCGACTACGACTAGAGTGCAGTGACGCCTTGTTCTTCCAAAGTTCTTTAAAAGCAGGCAGTTTTCAATCACTAGTGGAATTGCGAGAGTTGTCCATCGAATACTGCAAGATTGGAAATCTATCTGACGGCGCATTTCGCGGCCTCAAAGAACTAAGAAATCTAACCGTACGCACGCATAACACCGACTGGTCCATGACTCTAGGAATATCTCCGGGTGTTTTTACTGAAGAACTTCGACTGTTGGAACGACTAGACATGGGCGAAAATAACATAGGCAGTCTTCCCGAAGGTGCGATGTGCCCTTTATACTCCTTACAAGTGTTGAATTTGACCAGAAATCGAATACAAGAAATATCCAGCTTTCGGTTTGCTCACAATCCGTCGGAAAGGTGCGGTACCAGTCTTCGTCTACTAGATTTATCACGTAACAACATCGTTCGATTGCCATCTGGACAGCTATCGGGACTGACGAGGCTGCAGAAACTGTATCTGCAGGGTAACGGATTAGCGTATCTAGCAGATCGCGCCCTCGAGGGGCTGGTGACGTTAAACATACTGAAATTATCCGATAATCGACTAGTGAGTCTTCCTCCGGAACTGTTTTCAGACACACGTGATATAAAAGAGTTATATTTACAAAACAATTCAATAAATGTGTTAGCACCGGGACTTTTTAGTGAACTTAAACAGCTTTTAGTGCTCGATCTATCACACAACGAACTCACAGCCAACTGGATTAATGCGTATACATTCGCCGACCTTATTCGGTTAGTTGTGTTGGACATTTCGCATAATAGAGTAACTAAATTAGAACAGTCAGTGTTTAGGGACTTATATAGTTTACAAATTTTAAGACTGAACGATAACTTTTTAGAAATTATTCCCGAAAATACATTTTCCGCGTTATGCAATTTACACACGCTTATTATATCAAATAATAGACTGATGAGTATAGACAGCGGCACGTTCAGTGGATTGTGTGTGCTCTCGCTGTTATCGCTGGACAATAATCGCATATCGAGGATTCATCCTGACGCTTTAAAAAATTGTTCCAGCCTTCAGGATCTCCACCTAAACGGCAATAAACTTTTGCAAGTGCCAGAAGTTATATCCAATGTGCCAATGCTAAGAACCTTAGATCTGGGCGAAAACCACATAGACACGTTAACAAACGAAACGTTTCGAGAGATGAAAGACATGTTCGGCTTAAGACTGACAGAAAATAACATCGGAAACATTTCCAAAGGTGTATTCGATAAAATGGCCGCCCTGAAAATTTTAAATCTTTCACGAAATAAAATACAAAAAGTGGCAGCGGGTACTTTTGATTCTAACATGAATCTACAGGCCATCAGACTGGACGGTAATTATTTAAATGACATCGAAGAGCTGTTCGCAAAGTTGCCAAGTCTAGTGTGGTTAAATATATCGGACAATCAATTAAAATGGTTCGATTACGCCTTGATTCCGACAGGACTGCAATGGCTCGACATCCATTCAAATCAAATTAGTGAACTGGGTAATTACTTCGAAATCGAATCTTCTCTATCTCTCAGCACATTTGACGCGAGTGCAAACAAATTAACAGAAATAACCGGAAGTGCAATTCCGAATAGTGTGGAAGTGTTATTTTTAAACGACAACATAATAGCAAAAGTGCAATCGTACACGTTTTTTAAAAAACCAAATTTAACGCGGGTGGATTTATTTGGAAATAAAATTACGCATTTGGACCCGAATTCTTTACGGATATCAGCTGTACCGCCCGATAAGCCACTACCAGAATTTTACATCGGCGGCAATCCTTATCAGTGCGACTGTACAATGGATTGGTTACAAAAAGTTAATGTCGGAAATCGAGCCCGCACTCAGCCAAAACTTGTGGATTTGGAGAGCATATACTGCCAGCTTCTTTATAACCGCGGACGCACGTACGTACCTTTAGTGGAAGCCGCCCCGTACCAATTTCTTTGTACTTACGAAACTCATTGTTTCGCTCTGTGCCACTGTTGTGACTTTGACGCGTGCGATTGTGAAATGACGTGTCCTCACAACTGTACGTGTTATCACGATCAATCGTGGTCAGCGAATGTGGTGGACTGTTCCTCGAGCGGATACGTAGAAAAACTACCGGAGCAAATACCTATGGACGCAACTCAGCTTTACTTGGATGGAAACGATATTCGATCTCTGGCAAGTCACGCGTTTATCGGCCGCAAACGTTTGAAAGTTTTATTTTTAAACAACTCGAACATAGAAACGATACAAAACCGTACATTCAACGGCTTAAAAGAACTAGAAGTCGTACATCTGGACGAAAACAGGATCAAAGAGTTGCACGGCTACGAATTCGAAGGAATGGAGAGCATGAGGGAAATTTTCTTACAACACAATCGCATAACGCACATTCATAATTCAACATTTATGGGGCTTCGGCATTTGAGAATTCTCCGGCTCGATCACAATCGCATAAATATTTACGCCATATGGCAGCTCCCGACGACGCTGATCGAAGTTAGTTTGTCTCATAACCCGTGGTCTTGTGACTGCGAATTTACCGAACAACTACGAGAATGGATGATAAGGGGAGATGTAGTGACAGATTCGGCGACGGTGCGTTGCGTGTACAATACAACAGAACTAGATTACTACACCGATGACATTTATGCGGATAATCCAGACGTGGGATTTTACGTGGGCGCAGAAAACGGAACTGCATGCACCGGAGCTGCTAACATCGACAACAGTATCAATGGCAATTTAACGGCAACAAAAACGATAATTCGACGACAGGCCATTCAAGATTATTTGCCATTGTTGGTTATAACGTTGGCAGTGTTCGCTTTGATAATAGCTATTACGTTGTTATTGTTCATATTCCGTCAAGAAGTTCGAGTATGGGTTCACGCTAAATTCGGAATTCGCTTGTTCCAACGACCCGCCGATGTAGACGCAGACGACAGGGATAAACTATTCGACGCATTCGTAAGTTACAGTTCGAAGGACGAAGCATGGGTTGCTGAGGTTTTGGCTCCCGCTCTCGAGCCCAATTACAAGTTGTGCCTACATTACCGGGATTTCCCCGTAGGCGCCTACTTAGCGGATACCATCGTTCAGGCAGTCGAATCATCTCGCCGAACTATAATGATTCTTTCCGAAAATTTTATAAAATCCGAGTGGTGTAGGTTCGAGTTCAAATCCGCTCATCACCAAGTGCTCCGAGACCGCCGAAGAAGACTTATTGTGATACTCTTAGGAGAGGTTCCTCATAAAGATCTGGATCCCGACATTCGGCTGTACTTGAAGACTAATGTGTACCTTCAGTGGGGTGACAAACTGTTTTGGGAAAAACTTAAGTTCGCGCTTCCAGATGTGCCCAACAACCAACGACATCGGAGTTCAGTGCGTGGACCACACGTTCACCACCATGTACATAGACATAACACGCGAGGGCAGGCGCCCAACCCTCCGGGTGGTGCTACCCGAACGGTGGCCATTCATATATAAATAATAATTAGCTAGTGTTAACTAATCCTAATGTCTGCCGATTGTGATACATAGAATACAGACGACTGTGAGTGCAATGCGAATGCTATGTGATAGTCGAGCCCGAGGAACAAGTGAGTGCGTGAGTGTATTTGTGATCGAGTGTGTGAATTCCTCGGGCTACTCGGGCCCTCCGGAAGTGCACAGCCTCTAGGAGCGGCCGGAGTCTAACATTTGCTACTACTGTACATACGGACTTGTATAGCTAAGTATATTTCACTTGTATGTAAAGCTGTAAATATTTATATATTTTTATACAACTTTTACGAGTATTTATTGTTGAAACTTTTTGACACTATCAATAGTTGCATAGAAAATAACTGATCGATTCATTTTCCTATCTTTACACGAATACTTGTATTAAAATTCTGATAACTATAATTTATGAACCATAAAGTAACCTGATAGTTATATCTTCCCTGTGAATATATATAAAAGACAATAAAATCGAAATCGATATTTGAATTACTTGTGTTTTATTTAATTAAAACAGGGCACTAAACCGTATAATCGTTAAATACAGTTTACGATAAGAAATAAATATAATTAGTTAACATACATTTTTAGTGATTCGGTCCACATTTTATTATAACATTGTATGTAAGTGTTGTTAAATAACATAATTTTTTGAATTAGAAAATTAATGGCTGCAATATAACAATCACAAAATCAATAAACATGTATTGGTCATTAAAAATCGGTAAATTAATTTGCGAAATTCCATTTAAATTCTCTGTACACTATGCGAAAAACGAGAACTAGGAAAGTACGAAATTTTCTGAATTCACAATGTTAATTAAAAAGACCGGTTTTTATTTGTTTCTACTGGGCAACTAAATTTGAAGCAGGCAATGAACTACCAAGATTTTTTGAACGTCGCAACAAGGCACACAAAGAAAATCCAGGCCAATTATAAAAATTAAACTGCAGGTTGTCTATTTGCATATTTTCTAACAATTTTAAAATTATATCGACTTTTAATTTGGTAAAAAAAATGCGCTGTTAATAGAAAGTTTTATTACAAGGCTCTAAGCATAATTGTAAAAATATTCAACGATTAATAATCATGTTAACATTTTATTACTCCCATTATTTACTGATTTTATTAAAACAAAGTTTTGGCACATACCCTTTGCAAAACAAATATGTGAAAACGTTCATTCAAGTAGGCCTAAAATGTATAACAGGCTTTTTTCATACAGGTTAAGTTTTTAATATATATATATATTTGCGGATTTTGAATTACAGCTGTGGTCGTTTGTTTTTAAATTTTTAATACTTACATAATTTTCTGAAACAAATGATTTTATAAATCAACTTGTCATTTGCAAAGCAACAATTCTTTATAATCAAAAAAAAATTATCAGCTATTTCTTAAAAAACTAAATAAGTACACATATCTCCTTAATATGATGTAGGTACATATAGTTGGTATAATAAGTGTTGCACTAATACCATTGAGAAGAACTCCACGTAAGTAACTTTTTAACAAGATGATGGGATCACAGAGGATTCGCATTTTAATGGCTGGTAATATTGGCAGCGCTGTCTGCATCTTACGCTTCGACGATCAATGACATGATCCAATAATTACAAAAAAAAAACGAACGAGATCACGCCAAGCGCTTAGCACATTATTTGTTAAGGATATATCTGCAATAATGATGTAGAGAAAATGCTTAAATTATTAAGGTTAACGCAACAATATCGCCGAAAACGAATTAATTATTTTTAACTTACAAATGAGTACCTAAATATCTAAACATTATGAATAGTAAATGTAAATCTGACAACCTTCTATAATAATATTTATCGAATATTCAACCTCAAAATCCATGCACTAAAAGTTTTGTCGATTTTTGTGTTTAAAAATTTCATTGAACGGAACAAAGGAAATTCTTAGCAATAAAATTATAAAATCATTTTTAAACAAAGACAAATGGAAATAAAACAGCAACTCCTGGATATTAGAGCCACTCTTTAGGTTTCAGTTAATTTTGAAAGTAGCATAAGTCACTTGTATGTTATTTTAAGATAATAAATGTTATGCATCTTAATATGCATAGAAATATTTATTCTGACTATAAAGAAATTTTTCACTTGTATTTGTTATTTCGGTTACTTATATTTTTCTTAGTATACATAATTCCCCACAGACGTTAACAAATCGTAATTTTTTATTACTGTAAAGTGACTTAAGTCACTTTCAAAATTAATAGTTTATAAAAACCAGGGTTGAGCAGATTTAAATCAATTGATTTAAATCACGATTTAAATCATGATTTAAATCAAGTGATTTTTTTAAAAAAATCATCGATTTAAATCAAATGATATTTTTAAACAAATTATCAATTTAAATTACAGATTATATGAGTACAATATAATATTTATAATAAAACAAAATTGTATTACTATTAGTAATTAAATACACGAAATGGTGAATAAACCATATTAATTTGCTCTTGTAAAGTAATATTCATTGTGGAAATGCAATAATTCAAAAAATAAATGACAAGTTTTTGACGTTAGCGAAGTGAACAGTCAGTTTTTTCGATTTCCACGGCACTCTAATTATTGCTTCAATAACGATTAGAAGAAAAATGTCGAATATCTCGAAAAGTACGAGTTTTGGGTATAGAACATACTTAACAAAATATGAAACTCTTTTAAAGACGAATTCGATGACATAAATAAATACAAGGGTTTGCATTTGAAAAAATTGAGTTATGTGCTTTTGAAAATCATGGAAGTTGTATTTATAAACACTCCTGTATGTGTCATTCAAATTTTTTCATATCGAGCGAACAGAGATTTTTTTTCTGCATGTCCATACCAAATTACAACTCTGTACATCAAAATAACCTCAGGAGAATTTTTTAAATAAAGACTTAAAACCTTGAAAAATTTAGAAAATTAATTTTTTTTTTACAACGCCGTAAAAAACCAGTAGTCTTTTATATTGATGCAAAGCTAAAATTAAGGCGGTCAAAAATATTAAATAAAAAATTGGGTGTTGTATTTGAAATATAAAAGTTGCTATTAGTTCCAGAGAGATGACTCACCCTGTATATTTGAAAATATTTTTATCGTGTTCGGAAGAAAAAACTGTATGAAATAGCGTTTTAATCAACTTTATATCTCAAGCCGTTTAGCCAAAATCGACCGATCTTGCACTAATGACTCACCCTGTATATAATTAATTAAACATCACTATTTAGCACTGATTTTTTCAAAATTCTTAATCATTATATTAAATTTTTCATTTTGACAAAAATTCACCACTGAATTAAATATATTGGTTATTAAAAATATATTAACACAAAACAGAAATAGCATGTGAATATGTCACTAAATTCGATAAAATGGTACATTTGATTTAAATCAAAAAAATCTGATTTAAATCAAATAAATCGATTTTTTTGATTTTTTTAAAAAAATCATGATTTTTATCAACGCTGATAAAAACTACGAACTTATGTTGATTTGGGCCGATGTGTTTTACTGAAGTGATGTTTGATAAGACAGTAGGTAATTTAAGCTAATTGGCAAGTAAATTATATAGTAAAAGTAATTTATATCATGCATTTCATTAAAAGTTTATTCAAGTATTTTTTCATTATCATTAATATTCATAAAATACATAAGTAATAAGTAAATTTATCAGTACATTTTAAAATATAAGTATAAGTAATTTACATTACGTAAGTGAAGCAAATGCACCATTATGCCATTTTCAAAATAAATGTATTTGCACTTCTGTTTAACAATAAAATGTTTGTTGACGAAAATAGTAATGATTTTGAAAGGAATTGCAAGTAACTGAACGAAACTAAAATATTTAACAAGGGAACCTAATGTCGATCTAACTGTAAAAGTATAGGTACATGAAAAAGAAAACCAAAATCGTAACAAACAGTGGTAATTTGATAATTTGGAAATTCTTAATCGGGTCCTTTTTTTTTCTAAATCAAATAATCAGCATGCAATGTGTGTATGTATTGTCTGTTTAAATGGTACTTTATAATAGAGCAAACGTACCACATAACCTAAACACAAAATTCATGTTAGAATTCTCAAAAATTGATCAGAAATGCAAATACTGATGATAATTTGTATTATTCTGTCATTATTCTGACAGGTAACAAGAAACTATATCGATTGAATGAACGGTGATTTTGTTGTTTCCCATTCGAAAAACCCACACTCGGCACAAAAATGGATATATCGGTCTAACACGCTTTAGATGTTTCGGAAAAATATTCGTTATAAAACTAATAAAAATCGTTTTTTATATGAAAATAAAACAGTTAAAAAATTCGCAGATACAAAATTCCAAATGATTTTAGTATATTGCCTCGAAAATAAAGTCACCTAAATAGGGTTTGTACTAGGGTTTATACAAAAACCGACTTTTGAAAAACCGGTTTTCGAATACCAGTTTTTCCAAAAAACCGGTTAAAACCGGTTTTCGAATAGTTTTAAAAAAACAATTAAAACGTAATAAAATAATTTATATTTCATAATTTTATAAAATATAAAACAAATTTCAAATAAAACCAAATAAAAATAAAATTCTAAATTTCCAACAAACCATAAATAGCATTTTTTTAATTTGCTTTTTTCTTTAGAAAACATGGTTTTAAAAACACAAAACATTTACGGAATCATGACTTAATCTGGTTCGTATTTGAGATACAAAATTACCAGATACAGAAAACACTGGTTCGCTGACTATTGAGCTGAGTCTTACTGTTTTTAAAGCTTCAAACAGTGTGCCCAAATTCTTTATTCTTTTATTAGTTGATTCAAATACTGCAAATTCTGCCTTTAATGAAAAAAACAATGTCTTGAAAGAAGAGATGGAGAAATCAATTCTTGGATTTATCGAGGAACCTTTAACAAAAACAGCAAATCCAAAAACCCTTAATAATATCTTCATCTTCATCGAAATTTGTTTCCAATTCTATAGCAGAATTTGGGTAAATTCTAGATAATATTTTTTCCGATAACTTGACTATATCCATCGGTTCTTGAAGCCAGCGGAAATACGTTTGATTTTTTTGTAACAATGTTTTTTGGATTTTGCAAATGAAGCAGAAGTGTACAGATTTTTATGTAGATATTTATTTTTTACGTGTTAAATCTAGGCTTAAAAACCGGTTTTTTAGTTAAAAAAACCGGTTTTTCGAATACATAATTTTTTTCAAAAAAACCGGTTTTTCAAAACCGATTTTTAAAAACCGACAAACCCTAGTTTGTACTTTCCGGCGGCACATTTTCAAAACTTGTTGGTTTTTAATTAGCATTAGATTTGTTTTTGTTAACATTCTTAAATATCATTTGTTCGCACAACGTAAGTTTAAACACTGGAATATACAAGGTGTTTCACTATTCAATGTGACACTATTGCTATCTCCGTAAATGCGTAAATAATAAAAATACAAGGTTGATTAAATAGGACAAAAATTACTTTTTTAGGAGTTTAGTTTAAAAATTTTATGGCTTGCGTGAATCAACGAAAAAACCGAAATCGACTAAAATTTTAAAACTCAAATATATAGGCTATCGTTGCTAATACACAAAAATGCGAAAGGAAAACATTTTGCCAGATTTTCAAATTTTTATTTTTAAATTACCGCGCGAGATATTGAATGAAACTATTTATTTATTATTGGCGATGAGATACAAAGATTATTTTTTTCTCTTTAGATACAGGAATATAATATATAATAGGTATGTCTATTTGCAAAAATAAGCGGTATAACTTTAAAAATTACGTAATCTGAGATAAAAATCAACGTTGCCATGAAAAAAAACAACACCGCCTTCCATTGTTTTATTTCGATCCTTGCTAGTCTATCCTGACATACTGTAAACGGTGACATTAAAACAAAAGTAATGTGAAAATAAAATAATCATATCAATTGTTAGTATATGTGAATGTATTTTATATTTCTTACTAAAACATAAACAAAAAAGGTTTTAAACATTTACATAAATTGATTACTGTGCCACATTGAAAAGCGTCACAACTCACAACAAAAAATAAAACACCCTATATATGACAAATAAAATAAGACAAATAAGTTACATTTACTATAAAAAATTGTGACGAATAATAAATTGTTGGATAAACAGCAAATTTTTATTAAAAATCATTTAAAATTATTAATTAATTTAAAAAGATAGTCCTCACTACTATAAATATAATAAATTAAAAATCATTTATCTTTTTTCAAACAATCTGTTTTGCAAATGCGACACCAGTTACAGGACTTTCGTGCTTTCATATGTGGCAATTTGATTAATTTGTTGATTTTTATCAATAAATAAGATAGCAACTGATAGAGACGAGAGTTTTGAAACTGATATTGCATTTGACCAGAGATCGTTCGAAAAAACGTGATTTTCATTTAAACATAATTATATTAAGATAAAGTTGAATCAAAAAACGTTAAAATACTAATTATTTTACGACCAAAATCGTATAAGAAATTTAAAATTCGCGCCCAAACATTCAACAAAAATGGAAATAACCGGTTTCCGTTCGCGATAAAACTGCATAGTTAACAATTACAGCGGTATCAAATCTGACGACCATAAGCTCAGGTTTTAATAAAAACACAGAAAGGCAACGCGAATGAGAGCGTAGGTTTTAAATCACATGTTTTCTCATTTACAGCAAACAAAAAGAAGTCAGAAAGTACGTGTTGCCTATGAACATAGGAAATTACTCCAATAATCATGCCTCAATGGTTCAATCAGTGTTTGAATATCCGTTAATAATTTCTCAATACATAATTATCCCACCGGACAAGGAGATATCTGCGTTTTAACAAAGCCATTATTTACACAAATACAAAGTAACTTTTATTAGCTGTATAGTAGAAGCGGCTCACTTAATACACTTTATAGTTTTGAATTTGTAAAAAAAAAAAAATAGAAGTGGAAAAAGAGCATATAAATACATTTCTTAAACAGGCACATAAAAAGCAACAGAATCGAAAACAGCAATATTTACGGAAAACAATTGAAACCCAAATCAAATTATGAAAGTGTTCGGAATAGTAAAAATAAAATTGCCTTAGTAACTAACATATAAAAGGCTTGTGATTTTGTCGACTTGATAGTTTATAAATAACATTAGTAACATCATATGACAAAATCGGAAACACGAGGCGCGAGGAATTTTGTATTTCAATTTATCGAGGAATGTTACACACAAGCAACGAATCTCGTGTTGTGTAATATTAATTTTTTCTTGCACGAAATATATTTCATCAGGCCATTTTACAAATAATGTATTTAATACCACAACAATACAGTTTTTACTTTTTACCACTGGAATAAAATAATTATCTGTTATCATCATTGAATAAAAAGATAAAGGAAGGAGCATTTTAGCGATCTTTAGGCGTCCAAAAAGGCCTTAATATGGCGGATGCATGTTATCGCTTCTCAGTGGCGTATCTAACATTTTTTAATATGTATTGAATCATGTAAATACTTGCTTTGTCTTGACTTGAGCCTGTTATTTACTCATTTATTTCTTGTTTCGTGGTTGAGGGAATTAAAAAAACGATTTTTAATACAAAAATTTCGTTCAAGAATTTAGCATGGAAAATATGAACCATTTACATTGTACTATTTTTGGTACAAAAACTCCAATATATTTTGGTTACTTTTTAGTAACTTTTATCAAATTTTGTTGGCACCTTGAGTAACCATGTCAAATGTTCAATTTGATCACAGAACAGAAAGCGAATCATTTTCCAATTTAACGTATATTTAACGCTTGTTCCATTCTACATATTTATTCCTACAAAATAAATTGTGAGGGATTATAACGGTAATAAGTAGTATTTAACATCGTTTGATTGTTTCAGTTAACCTAACCCACAAATGACATGCGGTCAGATACAGTTACAGTAGAATACGCATGCGCCCATGCTAAAATTGGACGCATTTAAGCATGCGCACTGCGGGAGGGTTGGCTGGAGGGTAGAAACAATGCGCCTGGATTGTCGCCAGGCGACGGCGTGTATCTACCATCTACCCTCCAGCCAACCCTCCCGCAGTGCGGCTTTAGCTGCAGTGCGGCCTTAGCTTTAGGGCATGTAGTAGTAATTTCGTACGAATTTTTCATTCAAGATTTTTAATTTCTGATTGACACCGTACTAGAAAATCGTATACGATTTTCTTAAACGAAAAAATAGTATAGTATAAAACAGACTTAATATTAAAAGCTCCTTCCTTTATCTTTTTATTCAATGGTTATCATATTCAATGTCAAATGTTTATGGCAAGTGTAATACTGTTTTTGTGCGATCGTACTAGAAACAGCTGTTTGACGGACGCGTTAGCAACCATTAAGTACTCCATTACCGGCCCTATCCTTAGCAACGGCCGTAAAAGTTACTTTTCAGGCCGTTACTCTTAGCAACGGCCGAAAAAGTAACTTTTACGGCCGTTGCTAAGGAGAGGGCCGGTAATGCAGTACATACGCCGTTATCTGTCAGTGACAGAATGTCACGTAGTTTCTAACCTATAATTTTGAAAATAACTAAAAATTTAAATTGTTTTTAATTCGATCGCACAAAAAATGTAATATGCACCTCGGCCAAAACGTACTTTTTGGCCTTGATACATAAATAACTATTATATGGTTGCCATGATTATGTACGGGTGATAAAACGAAAATAGCAATTTCCCTAGAAATTATCGCCGCTACAATGCCGCTCTTTCTGGCTAAATTTAAGAAAATACACGCATTCAATGGTTCAATTTTAAATAAGGGAAACATTTAAACAAAAATACCTGTCTATAAAATTATTTTGTGTTCAATTTTTTCCAAATTTTGGGGACGAAAATAAATTATATAAACTGATAGCGGAAAAACTCATCTATTGTATTTGCGGCTATCTCTCGATATATTTTTGTTAAATTTAATTAATTAATTAAACACGTTCAGTTGTTTACAAAGTAAAAAGTTAATATTTTAACATACAATACTAAACCATACAGTTTTCATTGCTATTGTTCGCACACATCAAAATTTTGCGATGAATATTTTATTCTAAATGGTGCCTGTCCACGTGAGAGTAAACAACTCTCGATAGCAGCGTCGCCAAGGATTCAGCCAATCGCGAGTTACTCTCGTTGAGTCGCGTAAAATTTTTATTGGGTCGCGAAACGGAACTGTTTTGATAAAAATACAAAAGAAAGACAACAATTTCGTTATCAAAATAGGAAGTTAAATTATATGAAAAATAATGCCATTTTTTCTTTTTAAACTTCTGTTTTAAAATGCTTTAAAATTACTTTTCTAAAGGTTTTTTTTTTTTAATCTTCTTGCGGGGATGGAGACCCATCCACGCGTCCCATCCCCGTGGGCGCTTCAAGCAAAAATTTGCCTGGTCCCCTATGGGGGAGCCCTATGGGTCGTACTCTCATTTCTAGAAAATTATTTGGGTCGCGTGTTTAAAAGTTTGAGAAACGCTGATTTAGACAGATTGTTTCTTTTAAAAAAATATAAAACAGTTACAAATTCTAGTCCCACACCGTGTCTTTATAAAATTTTTAACAATTGAAACTGATTATATTACATTAATCTAATAACTCTTGACTAAGTACATAAAATGGAACAATAAAATAATTGTTTGTATAACATGAAAGACCAACAATACTTTGCAGCCACAGCGCGAATTGTTGCAAACCGAGACGCAGTCGAGGGACGTGAGACCGCGAAGGCAGAAACTTACATTCGTTTGAGTTGCACACACGATCTGAATAAAATGAACAAATATTAAAATATTTCTGTCATGTTACCACAAAAACAACAATCAACACAACAAACTTAGAGATATTTCCATCTAAAAGTGATATGAAAATTAAAAATTGTAGGTACATATTGCAACATTAATATGAATTTTTTAATGTTTTTGCAGTATTTGATATTTTCAATTTCTTTAATTTTGATTTATTACATTATTACCGTTCATTTACATGATCATGACACTTTCTGTAGGTACATGTATAAACACGAATTGAAAGAGTTACTTTCTGTCCGTGTTATGCGTTGCATGAAAACGAAGTGCGTAAACATAACAGCAGAACAGCACATGAAATGTAACATTTCGATGTGTCATTGAATTTAAAAAAAGCCTTGTTCTGATAGATCGAAGAAATTTTGTTCGTGACGAACTGAACGAAAATTAAAAAAAAACACTTTTCGTTCCAATACGTTTTTATACACTACAAGAAAATTAACAACAAAAATCACTAATGGTTTTAATATTTGCTATATAAAAATCGTTAACCAGTAAATATTATAGAATGTTCCGCATTTTATTTTCAGAAATGTATCTAATATACAGACAAAACTAAATTTATTTATCAAAACGATATGGTTTGCATTATTCTAGTCTATCACAGAAATTTTACTTATCACGCAAATGCTTAGTTTGAAAGCTAAGGAAAATTAGAATTATAAAATACTAACCTTTGGATATTCCGACTTATATGGATACCATAAAAATATAAAAGGGCCTGTTTGTTACACCTGCTAGATTCCGATTATTTCAGTCTTATCTTGCCTTAGGCCGATTTAGTGTATGATGCAATTAATATTTTTATTTATGGTCGCCACTCCTCCTTATCTAATAGAATGAACGGAGCAAATACCTGTGGACACTTTACAATGTTTTCAGCAGGTAAGAAACCGCCTCAAACTGCAAAAACCCAAAAGTTAACGGTTTGTGTGCGGAAGTTAAGAATATTTCATGGTCGGACGCGCGTGCTCTAATATATAATAAAGGCATTGTATGAAGACCAATATCTCGGTCAAACTCTCTAACACTCAATATTTTTCAAATTTACTTGCCCATTTTTCTGACAGCAATAACCGCAAAATACACCGTTTATTGGTAACGGCAAGAGGATAAAGTAACACAATTACAAGACGACGATGCCGCTAAAGTGCTTATATTACTAAGAAAGCAAAAAAGATATTGCAAATAACGAAAAGTGTAAAATTATGTTTCGCTTGTCAAAACTTTAAAAAAATATGCATGTATTATTACTACAAGATGTGGTAATTCGCAATGGTTTAATTTACAACCTGCAATACAGTGTACCACAAACTTTACAATAAACATCCATTTGTGCAAAACTAATGAATAAATCTAACAGAACCGCTGATAGTAAAAACGGTAGGTATATTAAACGACAAAACTTTGCAACAATTTTATGGAGTACGGTACTTAATGATACTGTCTTAGCAAAGTTGTGCGGTGGCAATAACTAAAACGGTATAATAATCAGGGATGCTAAAACGATATATTTCATTTAACAATATCATTTATAGCATTTTAGTATTTTTTACATAGCACTTATGTTTTGTTTTTTTTAATACAGAACGTTTGGTTTTTTTTTTCTAAAGCATTTATAATAATAAAGCGTTTTATAATAAGATTGTGGAATAATTGAATTTAGCCTCTAGCCAAAAAGACAGCATGATGAATCAGTAAAATAATTAAAAAGAAAAAAATTTAACCAAAATGTATAAGCCCTTAAAGCTGAATACAATGTTGAAAAAACAATAGTGAAAAAAGATTTTTTAAAATAGACGAGACATTTACAAACAAAAGTGTTTTAACAACGGCTGAAGAGGTAAATCTAGACATATTAAAACATATTTTGATAAAACTTTGTCTCCAGATATACATTTGATAAGCAAATTTATTATTTAGATGCGCATACTCAAATCGAAGCCATTGAAGAGATGAGTAAATGTTTATTTGTGAAACGAATTATAATTTCGAAGTAACCAAAAAAAGTTGTGTATTAAGGATGTAGTAGTAACGAAATGAAAGACTCTGAAACACTTGAGAAGTATACATAAGTAGAATTTGAAAAAGTTTTTATGCGAAAACTGATGGTGCGAAAAATATAACCGGTTGTAATTTTTGATTAATAGAGTAAATTAAAACATTTTTAACTTAAAAATATTCAAAGCACATTTTAAATTTCGTTTTATCAATCAATAGTGTCTATGTGGTAAAGTCTTAACTAAGTTCTTTAATATCTATGATTATTTATAAGGAAAATTACACAAAAAAAGTTGGATTATATCGAGGTCAGATAAAAGGTTTTTTTGGGAATTATTGACCACCTAGTGGATCTTGGCAAACCGAACAAGAAAGGCAATATATTTTATTTAGCTGTAGAACAACACAGTATATTTCAGATTAATTTTATATTGATATTGTACACTGCTTACAACAATTGAGGGATATCTAAAAGTTTGCAATTAACATCTAAAATATCTCTTCATTGTTTTGAACAGCACACCTAATTAGGTACTGCAGATTAGTATTATTTGTTCTCTCTACAATTTACTTTAAATTCTGTTGAATACACCTACCCTCATTAGGTAAAACATCTGTGAAATTCCTTGTGTTTTTATTGGTAAGCGTAAAATGTAATACTTATCATTGAAGATATAAGCCGATGCACGATATTATGGTCAGCATATGTTCGTGAAGCAATTACCTGGGTTCTTTATAAAATTCAAGTTTACGAGATGAATTTCATTAAGGATGATAAGATATGTCCATTAAAACACGTCGGAAATTGCTTCTTACCCTACAAAATTATAAAGATATCAAAAATGCTCCGTTGAAACATGCGCTTTCCCAAACTTGTATTTACTGTTAATTAGAGTATTTTCATAATTAAAATCTTTAATCGCTTCCTATTTCTTTCGTAATAAAATATAATGATGCTCGTGATACAATTTTTATAGACCTACGATCGAAAAATACAATTGTTATCAGTTTTTTCCGCTTTAATAAGAGAACGCGCATTTAATTTTAGATTAACTGGACAACTAATCTATTTATCTTTAAAAAACGGAGGATTAAATTCGGAAGTAATTATAAAATAAATATCTTAAAGTTAAAAAGTAGTAAAATTAACAACTATATAAAGCAGTTGTCATGATTATTTATCTTTAAAGAGATTAAGTTGCAACGGATGGAGGAATGCTCTACTTTAATGAGAGCTAATATCGGTGAGAAATTGCCAATGAGAATTAAAAATCGTTAACAAGCAATTAAACTATATATTCCGTTTGCTTCTAATACCCTTGCTCGAGAGCACGAACGATGTTGAGAAAAAATAAAATCTTCAAGTTATCCAAATTCCAATTAAGCAAACCAAGATGTCAGTACCAAACTGAATAATTGATTTCCTACTCATTATATGTAATTATTGGATCAAATAATGAGGTTGCAAAACCTTGCATGATGTTAATTAGACAGCTGACTATAAGCCGATGGAATTATATGAGGGATTATATTTAATGACTACTTCCACTCGTTATGAAATATTTCTATACGTAAAAATTATATAATTAAATCACTCTTTTGAACTAGTGTACTACTTGTATTTATTTTGTATCGTTTTAAAACAAAAATTTATATTTTAGATGTTTAAAAATTAACTCAAGCAATTTTCGTCTCGTTATGTAAACAGCGTACAAATTCCTTATACAATTTACCAATTATTTCAACTTTTGTACTAGCAATTTATTAATTAAAAAATTATATCACAAATAGAAACTTTTATTATTAATTTCTCTAAAAATGTTATTCTTTATAGAAAGAAGTTGGTGCATTGCCTACAATCAATTTTAAAATAAAATTATGTGCAATTTTACATGACGCTAAATATAACTGATTTCATAAATTTTCAAAACAGTAAAGTAACCTTATTTTAAAAAGTAACTTGACTACATTTAAAAAAAAAAAATTGTTACATTACCAACATTTCTTCTACGCGAAACACCTTCAAATTTAAACCTAAATTTATTTATTTAAAAAAAAGGCAACACTGCTGAACGTCTGAATACACTTGCGCCATCGATCAGGTAGTTTTCTGATTATTTGCTTTTAAGCTGCATGTTCACCCAGTCCAGCTTTAATTTCTTCAGTGTTTTACTAAAAATTACTAAAACAAATTTCGAGGTCCTAACAATAGAAAGAAGGAATATCCCGAGTGTATATGTCACGTGGGGAAGAAGGTGACACTTCGTTTTAAAGAAAGAAACTTTACTATCTATTGGTCATAAATGCGTTCTTAATTTTATACCTTAAATAACAATAGTCTGCGTTTACAATTAGTTGCATACAATTACAAAATCAATCACTAACACTTTTTGTAAACCCAAAAGCGCTTAAAACGTGCTCTTTGAACGTTTCGGCTCAGAAATAAAATGGTGAACCCGTTTCGTCAGTTGCCACAATGGAGTCCAAAAATGCATCTTCTTCCTAATATCGTTAGCTATCCACAAACAATTATTATTGTGCCTTTTGGTCAACATACCCGGTAATCATCCGGCGGTATTTCAGGTGAATTTTTATCATCTCTTCACATAACATTTGCTACTAATCAACTAATATGAAATATTTCTGATATTTAACGAACCATTATATTCCTATTTTCCTAAATCAGGGCATTTATTTCTAGTTCATTTCCCTGAATAACTGGAATTGAAACTTCTCACATGAAGCTCATTTTTGACACAATTTTTTTCCGTAGTTTTAACTCCGTATAAAAATCCGACTTTTGGGGAAAAAAATAATTCTCAAAAGGTGCAAAACAGTGTAGTAAAAATATTGATACAATGTATTCCTTCTTTTGCCAAGAAATTGTTGCTCCACGCTATAGTGCAGCGATTCTTAACCGGGGGGCCGCGGCCCCCTGGGGGGCTGTGAAAGATTTTAAGGGGGCCCGCGAATAATTTATTAAAGATTTTTCTTTTCAAAATGTTGAAGTCTTAAAAAAATGTTTTTTGCTCCTTATTTTACTCGAACCATCTTCTTAAATAAATCGTAATATTTTGTTGTAGGGGGCCGCGAAAATATTTAAGGATATTAAAGGGGCCGTGACTACTTTTAAAGGTTAAGAACCAGAGAACCACTGCTATAGTGTATAGTGCCGAATTTACATTGGTAGAGTAGCTAATGCAAGTTACTGAATCAAGTAATTAGCTCCTTGCAACGTGTGTACAGTTTAGTTTAGTACTTGCGCACGTAAACGATTTAGTGACTTTTTGAGTAAAGTAAATAGAAATAATCATATTAACTTAAGGACGATATTCCATTTTTTGTCAATTACTAAATATTTTCACTTTCATATGATATTGTGTAGACACTCACTAACAGGGGTTTGGAGCGGAGCTCGGAGCTGGAGCACGGAGCAGTGGAGCAATGGGTTTTTGCCCGGAGCAGGAGCGGAGCTCGGAGCAAATAATTTTCATTGCTCCACCGCTCCAGTTTATTTTGTAAAATTTAAACAAAAATTACTTTTTTTTTCCTTTTTCTCAACGTTTGAAGATCAATAATCTGTTTTTTCAAACATTTATTTATTTTCACTCGTTTGTTAGGGCCAAATATTGTTATTTTTGACCAACTTCTACATATCCGATAAAATTAAAACTTTATTTTTAAAAACAATTTTTTTAATCAAAAAACTTTTTTTAAAAATGTTAACAATATTTGGAGCACGGAGCGGAGCTAGAGCAAGCATTTAAATGCCGGAGCGGAGCTGGAGCGGAGCAATTAAAAAATTGGACTGCTCCAAACCCCTGCTCACTAACTCAAAATTTTAACAATTTTTGCTTCTTGATTCAGTAACTTGCTTTAGCTACTATAAAAATGTAAATTTTGCATAAGCTTCAAATAATATAATTGCAACAGTCAAATAATAAACAAACTGATAAGTTGCCATGGTTAAATAGTCAAGAATCACAGCCAATCTGTACAGTGGTTGCATTTTAAACAGGGACCCGAACCGAATCGGAACTGAAACAAAAACCGGAACGAATCGGTGTTTTTTTCATGAACCATGAACCGTAAATGGACCTTTTTATTAAATATTAACAAAACCGCAAAATCGAACAGAACCGATTGGTGTGAACCGGATCAAACCGCTTTAACCGGTTCATACAACGGTTCGGACCAATAACATTTTTTAATTAGGTACATTAAATGTGTTTTATTTTAGGAATATTGATTACATTAAAATATTGAAAAATTTCAGTTTATTTTTAAATACAAAAATTTCCTATTAAAAACCAAAAGAGCCTTCAACCGGAACTGGAACTGAATTGTTGCCGCTGAACCTAATTACCCACTCATAAAATAAAAAGCGGTGGTTCGGAACTTGAGCCGAAAAATTAAAATGTATCGAACCGGTAAATGCATTTTAAATTTGCCGTTCAAGTCGGTATTTATGAAAGTATTCGTAGTTAAATTTGGACGCTCCTTGTAGTGATCTAGTTTTATCGTATCATATTGCACACCATCCGTTAAATATTAATGTCATAAATTACAAACACATATAGTTATGTGCGAATAGCTTCGGGTAACAAGTCTAATATCTGTTGTAACGACGAAATAAATGATCACTTCCAACAAGACATTACAAATTAATTATCGCAAACTTCTTTGTGTTCGCAAACATTTCAACAAAGAAGTGGTTGATTGTCGGTTAATAGCACGAACTACATAAATTTCCCATATCAAATAGTACTTAAGTGTACATTGCGACCACCCCATAAGTATTTACAAGTCGCATGCAATTGCACCGCAAGTTTTTCAAAGTCCATGCACATTCTAGGAATGCTCTGCAAGTCTGCAAACTGCATCAGCTGCCAGTTTATCATTTATGAATTATGACAACCTGCAGTTGCTTTGTAACTCAACCATAAATCTTGTATATGTCACAACTCTATTACAAAGTGTATTTTACAAGTATTACATACAGACACAATAACTAAAGAGCTTAAAACAATGCCTAGTACACGTTTCATCCCTTCCAACAACTACTAAAACTTGATTCAACAAAAACTGCTTACAAAATCACAATGTTATCCATAGACCTAATAAGAATAGTTATTTCTCACAATATTTAACAACGCCAAGCAAAACAAAACGGTTCAAACATTTTATTATGTCGCAACAAAAAATTATATCGGTATTTATTTCAAAAGAACATTCGGCATGCCCAGAAGATTTTCAAATTGATTAGGATCGCCTTCAGATTGTAAAACTTTATAGTTTCGGCTCTAAAAAACGTACTGTTAAGAATTTTAGGACAAAAAGACGAGAACTTCCTGCCTACTGTTATTAAAATAACGCTGACAATGCCTGATCTCCGTTTATGAAAGAGACCTTGTATTAACCATACTTTCAATATAATATAATATATTTATAATGCCAAGTAAATCAATTATAACATTGGCTTACAATAATTACCTACTTATTTCTATAAGCATAACAGTACAAAAGTTTGCATATTAATATAACATAACTTCATAAATTTAAAGCATGTAAATTAACCGTTATTATTTTGTCAAGTAATTTTCAGTCAATTAAAATTGTAGATAATTTACTTTCTTTTAACAAAAATACGAACTTTCACCTTATTATCGCTCAACGATTCTTCTACCAATTCTTTATTAAAATAGTTTAACTCCAATTTTGCAACCATTTAATTGCCAAAAAATATTTCGCAACTATTTAATTTTAAACCAATACCGGAAAAAGTAACTCCCTGTTCCATAGTTTCAAATAATTTGCTCAAATATATTTACGGATATAAGAAATTAAAGATATTTTACACATAAATAACATCTCCAATTTTATTTACTATCACAAAGCATACATTTTCGTTAAACACAGAATGTCCACCTAGTGCGTGTTTTCTTCATGTCTGATTTTTAATTCAAAAGGGAAAGCAAATAAAAAGACAATTTGTTGACAATACATACCTAACCTTAAATTATTTTCAGCTATAACGATTTAACAGAGCCTAAGTTGGAATTTTTATTTATTATACTCTTATAGTTTAATGAAACGTACAATATTTTTCTTATTGCATTTAATAAACTATAAAATATTACAGACCAAAAAAGAAATTGAAATAAAATATTAATCTGAATACTAGATATAAATAAATTTTAAACTTAAGTGTTTCAATTCTATCAAATATCATATACTTCATTATAAATTATGGTTAAAATAGCAGTAACTCGAGTAATATTAGTTTTAAACAAAATAAACTAAATGTTTTTCAAAGAAACTGTAAAAAAAAATGGCTTATTAATATTAAAAATTCAGCAAAATGGAACGAACTAGACAAACACACACTGTGTATTATTTTAACAGATTCACTACTCAGAAGCCACTTGCAAAGTGTTATTAATGAACCTTTCAAAATATTTCTCACTGGCATTGTTTGGCCGGTAAATATTTATATTTTGTTAAGGATTTGTATTAATTAATATTATAATTGTAGATAATTATGTCCGTTTATAATGGTCTGATATATATCCACATTTTTTATTTACCTATATCAAATCAGTTAATATTTTTTAGAAAAACATAAATAACTCAAATCTGTTGATGTATGGTACAAAAACCATAAAATTCAAAACAAACAAAATTGGATTAAAAAAATAAGCAGGATTTTTATTTAAAGTAACAAAAAGTTATGTAATGTTGCGCAGAAATAAAACGCTTGGTATAGGTACTAAAAAATAATTTTAGGTTAGGTAGATCACAGACACCATTAACTTTTACTGATACACTTTTTTTATTTAATAAACCAAATATGAATAAAATACGCACTAGGCGGGTATATAATACGTATTGTTGATTGTCTGCGTTAAAAAAAACTAGACGTTACGATAAATTTTTAAAAATATTGAAGCTAAAAATTGTTAAGTACCGTATTTTTTATAATGTGTTCGTAGAATAACGCAAAATGTTATAACCTCATTTACTTTCGCTATGCCGCCATATTTCCGATTCTCAGTCAAATACATCACACCGGCGAAATGTTAAAAACAATTTTATTATCGCACAACAGTAAAGCCAGCCTCACTTGCGTTAAAAAATATCGTACACTTGCTCTCAACTCGCAATGAACTCGTCTTGTAAAATATCAATCATAAAAGGAATGGTTTGACAATTACCTGCTAATAAGATACATGGTTCAAGAACATTTTTCTTGTATAAATCAATCACAAGGTGTTTTATGAGCAAAAAACACGAATTACAAATTAAATTTCTGAAGTAAATATTACCGGCTCTCTGGGTAATTGCATAAACGTCCCAATGATTAACGCCTATAGTTAATGTCACACAAAGAAGACGACACGATATAAATTTTAGCCGGACAATCTTGCAAGTTCTGCTAGACAATTGTTAATAAAAGAATACTTGTATTTATAAAGTCGCCATTAACTGGAAGCCAACGGCACTTGGATGGACACTGCGAAGAGACAGCTTAGGAAATCAACGAACCACGTTCTTCAGCAGCAGTCAGCGTGACGGAAACCGACAAGTGAACGACATTGCCGTTGGAAAAGTGCAACTGTTGGTGAATCACATATTTTTATGTATAAATAATACAGCGAACATAATAATAACAAGGTTGATGATGGTCCAAAATTGACACTAAATCTACAATGTCATTCAAAAAGTCTGCAACAAATGGACAAGTTTTTTATAATCGACTTCTTACAGAAATATCTGATTTTTAGTTATTTGCATACATTAGGCCATCACCTACTTTTATTAAGGATAAATTTTTTCGAGAAATCGATAATAAAATATTTTTTCATTTTTTGTAAACTTTTTGAATATCAAATTTACTGAAAGAAAAAACTATAAATTTAAAAATTTACGTCAAATTTCATATTAAGTCATATTTTTGAATTCCTTTTTCTCCTGAACTATTATTAACTCTTAAAAACAAGGCACTTAACTTTTACGAATACTTCTAAAATCGTTAAATTCTGGTGTCGTAATTTTTGTTCACTGTTTTTACCTTGAATTAGTTTTAGGTCGTACGAAATTTTTGTAAAAATGATAATAAAAAACTTTTTCGATTGGTGCTGACTATGTGAATGACACTGTATACACAACAACGAATAACAAATAAACGTTGCTTCAAAAAAGTATATTTAATTTTTTTGTAATTTTAGAAGAAAAAAAAATTTTTTACTATAAGGGCAATGTTACTATTTTTTCAGATTTAAATGTAGCAACAAACTTCGTAACTTTGTCCCAATTTCACTGACTTTGTAGCTTTTAAAATAAAAATGCTGAGCCTCTAATTTGGAATACCTCTTCATGGAGTCATCACATCAAAAGGTAAGACAAAGAATTTTTATAATTAAAAGTGAGCCAAACTAAATATAAAAACAAACGGGTTAAATATTCTTGGATGTCTGTAACACATTTTTACTTCAAAAATTCATCAATCAGAAAGCTATTACTAAATATTTGTGATAAACTTACATTTTGTGCATCGACAACTAACCAAAAAAAACGAAATTATTTGATTAGTTAAGTAAATTACTCAGATACATAAAGTTGTACTTAAAAAAAAAAAACACACCTTTACGTTAATGAATCAATGACAAAATAAAAAGAGCTACAAAAACATATTTAGGAGCATTTAATTTAGTCAAATATCAACATTAATCAACGCGCTGTGGTCAAACGTATTGCAAATTTTAAATGTTGTAATATTTGGGGGAGTACTTGTCTGTATGTGAAATATTACTCTCAATTGTGCCATAAATTGTACATAAAGCAGCCGCATATATCAGCGCAAACAATGTCACTCCTTTTTCTCGCTATTTATGGAACACACTTCGTGATACAGTTAAATTTTCTTCGTAAGCGCATGCCTTCACGATTCCAATTTAGGCAAATACATATAAATTATTGCATGTTCAAAAATTCATTACACCAATTGTACTAAAGACCGATTCAGTAATAAATATCGTAACTGACAACTCGCACGACAAACTAAAATTTTATTGATGTATTTTAGAATAATTAATAATAATGGGTTAAGGCTGCTCTTACGAAATTACAAACGACAAATTTAATGTTTAACTATATACTTGGTACATATTGCATATCTATATAAAATGATTATAAAATAAGGTGTTAAATTTTAATTACTTTAATCACTTATAATTTATAATAACGTCATAATTAAGTTTTTTGGCCAATTCAGATTCAATTGATAAAATTGCCAATGCAGAAAATCGTTCTTGACTTAAGTACGCTAGATCTTAAATAATTTTTTATTATTTTTAATCTAAAAAACGACCTTTCTGCGGATACAACTCTTACTGGCATTGTTAATATAACTTTTAAAACATTTACAAAATCAGAGTACAATTTAAATAATTTGTTCCTATAAATATTTTGCGAAATTTCCAACATTGTAACCCTAGGCGACAAAGTCTGACGACACATTTTAATTTCACTAAATAAATCCGCTCAATTAATGTTGTCTTCAAACCTTGAATTTAAATCTAGGCAACATTTAAGATCATCTCCACTCATAATTTGTATATTATCGAAATTACACACAAAAAAAACGAATACATTTTCAAAATGGTGATAAATTTCGAACCCATTAACGCGCGGGCCTTGTGCGGGCGGGCGCACCATTCGCACCGCTCTTGGGCCGGGCCTGCACAAGAGGTTAGTGCGATAAATTATCATATCACAAAAACTGTCGCAGCCCATTAAAACTAATTGATTTATATTAAAATTAAATTTTGATACATCACTGTAAAACAAATGTTTAAAAAGAGGAAAAGCAATTTTAATACAGCTATTACCACTAACACGGTCAAATACCGTTCAGCATATTTTTACCGGAATTACCGTACGGTATAAAACAGTAATTTTCGAAAATTAATTGACTAACTAACACAGCCTTCTATTGTTAGCACCACAAGATAATTGCGTAAAAAACTATAAATTCTACTTACGTACGACGTTAAGATGGTTCTCAAAATGAAGATATCATATTTATCGAAAAATTATTCGCACGGAAAAACAAACATCCGCCCGTGGGAAACTGATGACTTATGGTTATTACTAAGTCGTAAATTCCGTTTTTAAACGCACCCTCTAATACTATTTACGTGCAGCACTATTTTTTCAGCATAACATTCACGGTTTTTGTTTGAAACCGGAAGCCGATAGTAATTGAAAATATTTATGCCCTTATTATACAATCTACATACCGATCTTAATTAAATATTGTATGATACGTTGAAGTATAATTAATTACTTTATCTAAACGTGAGGACTAAAAGGCACTGTATTCAGTCTGATAAAACGAATTTTAAATTTGTATTCGTCGGAGCATTATGTAACATACTTAAAATACGTAACAAAAGACATACTGACAGACGATATGCGTACCATATTAATGAGAGTCAATATTTAAATATAATTAAATAATGTTCTTGCGATAACACCGATAACGCTCCAGACTATTCGACAAAACAATAAAGCTAATTAATATTGTATAATAATACGATAGCACACAACCATAACTATGAACTAGCAAAAAGTCAGTTCAATTGTCTTAAAAAATTAGAGTCGAGTTCAAGGGCCAACCTGCATTTATTGAGAATGAAAAAATTCAAATAATTTTGTTCTTTACCTGTCAGTTGAGCTTTCAATGTTAAAGTCACGTTGGTTAGAATCTTGTTATAATGGAAGTAGTGAAAAAATTGCGTAAACAAAAGCATTTTCGTGTTATAATTTAATACGATTTTTAAAAGGCCTTAAGATCTTATGCTAGAGCAAGGAAATGTTAGACTCTAAGTGAACAAGCGCCTTCCTTGGCTACAATAATTAATTAACTGTTGCCACTGTTGGTATTGTGCCTGGTATCAATTATTTTTATTTCACTTTTATGTTATATCATTTACTTTTTAAATTATCAACAAACACTGACACGTCATTTACTTAAATTTGTAACATTTCAAAAAGACCAATTTATGAGGATTGCAACTTTAATCAAACAAAATAACGTTAACAAATTATGGTCATCACTTGGGGTGTACAACGTCAGTCAGTGTTTTGGTTTTGTCTATTAACAAGCGATTTGTTGATAGATTTGTACATGGACTAGAACACGCAAGTCGAACAATATGTGCTTTTAAGAAAAAATCACAAAAGTACGCTTACAATTCCTTAAAAAAATAATTCAATCAAAATCTTAGGACAGCCGTGCTTTGGTAGTTAGGAACCAACCACAGGGAAATTTACAGTCAGTGGAAAAATAAAGAAGTTTATGTTAGCTGTTGTGTTTTATTTGTTTATTACTCTGTAATATTTGTTCTAGACCTGTGTCCTATGTAAAACGACGTTAAAGGGTTCAACCACGAGCCATTAAAAATATATATATATAGAAGAGTAACAAGTATTCTTTGTCATTAGTGTGAGACGATGTACAGTACGGCCCGTCTCAGTATGGAGAATCTAAATGCGAAAGATGTTCTGTTCGGCATCAAAAAAAAGGCCTAAAAAAAAACAAAAACTAAAGTTCAAGAGATAATTGAAGATGACACTGAAGTCACCTACACGGTGATACAGCACTAACTTAGATTTGATTCTTAGGTAGTAGTTAGAACAACCCTCCACCATCACCTATTGTGCATCAGCTCCATAAACTTAAAAAAGCAGCGCGTGTAAGACAAAAACTCAAGATTTTCTACATTTTTCCAAAATTATGACATTTCACAAAATGAACATTCCCTTTTTTGATGTATCTATCCGCAAAGAAAGTATGGATTCACGAAGACGAGCAAACTTTGATAATGACCAAAAAACAACGAACAATGAAAAAAGTAATGTATTTTCAAGCAGGAGAAAGTAATTAAGAATAATGAAGTGTATTCTGCTGAAGGGAATTACTTTAAACATATTTAAAATAAAATCTTCGAAAATATTAATTGTGTTTTAAAATTTTAATAAATTCAGCTTGACCCTGGTATATCAAAAACTTATAAAACAAAACTGAGAATAAAATCTTTGATGATAGCTACTAACTGTTCTGGCTAAACTTTCCGCCAAAATTGCAAAACTCCATTAACAAATAAAATACAGATTTATAAAAATGCGTTTCTTTTCTGCAACTTGCTGTACTTAAAAAAGCAACGATAATGAATAAAATTATAAATTTAAATAACCAATTACATGAAGAGTATACGTTAAATGTAACAGGACGGTTTTAAAAACAAGCAATTAGGTACGTATATTTGCTCTGCAAGTCCTACTCAATAATTTCGCATAAATTAATTAAATTCATTCTTAAACAAGTTTTAAATGATATGCAGTTATAATTAATATTTGGCTTTACAACGAGCGCTCATTAAATGTAATGTGTTCCACATTAACAGCAAGGACAACTTTAAACATTAACAATATTCGATACGTTGATAGTTTTATTGGCCACTAGTTTAAAAAATTGAAAGGAGATACTAACATCTGTGGCAAAAGATGACGAGAATGAGTCTTAAACTACAGGGTAAAGGATCACTTATGACACTCCCACTTATTTTGTTATTGGAAAGAATTATCAAAAAAAGTTTCATATAAAAGTTGTTTGATACAGTATTTTCCAAAATATTGTCATGTCAAATTTCGTTTTCTTTTGTTTTTTTAGGAGTTACGGCAGCATATTTCTTTTTTTTTTTAATGGCCACACATTTTTTTAAACGGTTTGAAAGACATTTTCTTTCTCTTTCCAACGCACTAAAACTTTTATACCCTTGCATAACCCATAACAAAATTTTTAAGAAAATCGCAAAAGAACAATTTTGTTTTAAAAGCGTACGGTATTAATTATTTTACATTAGTAGGCTTTGAAAATAATACAAAACGGTAAAAAATGTATTACAGTAGTTTTGTGTTTACGATTGTAACCTAATTAACTTTTTTTTTATCTTTTGAACCTGTCTTAAAATTTTAATAATATTATAAACATAAAAAATGAGAAATGTGGAAGTAAAATATAAGGAATTACTTTACTTACAGCATAAAGTAAAGTAAGCTCGAGTATTTTGGCCATTTCATCAGTAACAACAAGACCAATAACTGCATATCGTCATCCAGGAAAAAATAGCAGATGGAAAGTAAGGATCAGAATGTAGAAGAACCTCATCGCTAAAAAAATCTGAGACAATGGTATTAGCTAGATCACTCTTTTGAAAAGCAATTGACAAAATGGAAATGATAGTAATGATCGCTAACGTTCTAGGACGACATGGCACCTAAAGAGAGAGAATAATAACTTCAAAAACTTAACGAATTGGGAGCACCACCATAAGAGATTACATTGTTGTCCGTTGCAATGCCCATTAAGCGATGAAAATCGACAATTTTTATTATTGCTGGTTGTTCGTATGTGTTCATTAATTTGCATGACAAACTGCAGAAAATTGCCCTTTTAGGCGGGTGGATGTACAAACAGCTACCGTTCAAAGCCTTTAATTTACATAAATAGTTACACCGACGTTTGCATTAGTCATCCGAAATAAAAACTCTCGCACAAAGCAATATTCTCTAAACAGACTACAAAAGAGTAAATAGCGCTCTCCTTGAAAGGTAATAATGACAATGTCAATAAAAATCAGGTAATGTTTACTTACAACCTGTTATCTTTACCAAAGAACTTAACAAACTCGCTTAAGATTGTATATACCTAAGCTTCTACAACTCACTGTTTTAAACGGTACACTTAAATAAAATTATGAAAATATATCCTTCAAATGATACTGTCTTGAATATAAAGCACAATACACAAATTTGAATAGCGGCGAGTTAAATTTCATTTAATTAACCACTTTATACGTCTCCTGCAATTCCTCAAAGTAAAAAAAAGTCACGCACCTTTTACAGAAAACCAACCATGGATAATATACGGAATGGAATTTGCAGAAAAAATCTCTTACCTGCAACAAAAACAAAGATTAGAACAAATCAAGAAATGAAACTACTACACTACATATTCCTTTATAATATCTTGAATACCGTCATATCATCATTCAACGAATTAAAACGTCTTTAGTATTAAAGGAAACACCTTCATCAATCTAATGTTAAACTAGTAGTAGAGATACACTTATCAATTTAATTGACTAGAAAAATGCAGCGTTACGACTTCAAAAAATTCTCTCGACGCGCTTTTGATTAAAGTGTTATTTAAAATAATTGGATAACCTATCTTTTTGGTTTTATTATATTACTTACTAATTTGCATCAGATACCATTAAATATATTATAATTAAATGAACGCGCACATTTACAATAATTATTTAACATTCCGCTCACCGATCCATCATTTCATAAACATCTGTTCATTTAATACACACAATAAAAATAAGTTGAATTAAATGTTTTCCAATCCTCCTAAATACTTCCCTTATAGCAAAAATTTAAAAAAAAAAACCTTACTTGCGCATCCAAGACTCATAAAATTACGACCATAATAATATGCTATACATGTATAGGAATCCTTAAAAACAGCAAAGCAAAATATCAATTCGTTATCTTATACAGTTGATAAAAACGTATTCTCAAAAACCAAAATTTGTTAAAATTATAAACAATACCTTTTCAATAATTTACACACCAAGTAAGTTTTGTTTACGTGTTTATTTAATATTTAAGAGACTTTGAAAAAACAACGCGTCATCAAATTATTATTATAAACCAAAATGTTGGCTTAGTTAAGTTGATGATACTTTCGCCTTATTGCTACATAATTTAAAGAAAATTGAATAATTTTCTTAATTACATATACCGGGTGTAACTGAAATCAGGCTCACCCCCTTTTTTTTCTTTAATTTTGAATTTAGACAAATGAAATTTTAGACATGTAACATTTGCAAAAAAACTGGATTATTTGAACATAGGTACACTTTTGTTTCACTTCCGGTTTCTCCGGAAATGGCCATAACTTTGTTATTTTAAATGGAACACCCTGTATATTTTTACATTTTTGGAAAGAGGAAACGATTTTGGATACAACTGTACCATTTTGGTTAATTTTTATAACCTCAAATAATTTTTTGACAAAAATTAAATTTTTTATTAAGTGTGCCGTGACCCGCATAAATTGAATTTTATTATGTCAAAAACTGTCAGATAAAGAGTTTTGTAAATTTTAATTGACATTTGGGCTGCTTTAATAGACCTTAAAGGTTGCGAAATTGGTTTTTTGACAAAAAACAATTTTTTTAAATGGAACGATAGTGGCGCATGCGGTTATTTAAATAGAGTATTTTCTGGCGAATTCAACAATACCAATAACTTGGAATTTTTATTAGGAGCAGGCATTAAAAATTTCAAATTATTGTAAGATTTTGGTAAGATATCCCAATAATCATAGTTGACTATACCAAATGGCAACAAAACAAATGCTTTTTTTGTGTTTTTTTACAAAACCGTTTTTCGGACACTTGTTGACAAAATAAAATTTAATTTACGCGTTAATTTATGCGGGTCACGGCACACTTAATAAAAAATTTAATTTTTGTCAAAAAATTATTTGAGGTTATAAAAATTAACCAAAATGGTACAGTTGTATCCAAAATCGTTTCCTCTTTCCAAAAATGTAAAAATATACAGGGTGTTCCATTTAAAATAACAAAGTTATGGCCATTTCCGGAGAAACCGGAAGTGAAACAAAAGTGTACCCATGTTCAAATATTCCAGTTTTTTGCAAATGTCACATGTCTAAAATTTCATTTGTCTAAATTCAAAACTAAAGAAAAAAAGGGGGTGAGCCTGATTTCAGTTACACCCGGTATAGTGTAGATTTTTAAATGTTCTAGAAACCAAAAATTAAAACAGCTCTTTGGGGCATAAAATGTATAAGAACGCATTAGATAAATCTGCACTCGAGGAACTTTCGTACAACAAACAACATTTAATAGGATTTGAAAAACTAAAAACAATAAATAAAGAATAATAAACTATCTCTAAAGAATACTTAGAGAGTCGATGAACAAACACCATTTTTTTGCATTGATTGAAAAGAAAGTTTTATTTTAGACAAAAATTGGAAGACTAATAAAAATTCATTCAAGTGAACCAATATAATTTTAGAAGAACGTCTTTGCCAACAACAGCTGGTGAGTAAATTGCGTGTTAATAAATTAATAAGACTGCAACTGACGAGATACTTTTATCTAGTATAGCGTTTCAGCAAGAAATTCTAAGAAAAAATTAAATGAAACTTATTTATATTAATTCATATAAACTTCCAGCCACCGTGCAAAATTATTTCGTGTCGACTGCTTAGACCTTGTTAAACCGTCTGATATTCCACGCCAACACGTGAGCTGATTCATACACCAGTGACGATACAATCAGTGAGATCTGGTGATATGAACAAAAGCATTTCCTGTCAGCTCTTTTGTGATCTTAAATTTTATGACAAAATATCGAAAGCCTTCGTTTTCCACGCAACTTAGAGAATTGAATCCAGCACCGGATTTAACCTTGTTGAGGCTGTAAGTTGAAATATAAATGGCATCCTCATGCGTTCAAAAAATAGTTTCATAAATTTTTGTGGATATATCAGGAACTGGGCATAATTTGCACATTTTCAGTTTATATTTTAAGGACAATCGAACCTTGTATTGGTTTGTAGACACTTTCCATACTAATCTTTTCTGTGCCAGTTTTTTCGTTTCTGTATGTAGTGCATAATACATCGTGCATGATTTGTATTTTGTAGCTCAGTCTCAGACTTAACACTTTATTCCTTATTACGGTAAGCAGTAGGGGTGGGCGATATATCGATAATTGAAGGGTTTGCTGCAAAAAAGGATTCGCTCCAATTTTATAAATGTGTGGAAAAATTTTAAAAAAAACGTTTTAACAGTTTAAATCTCAAGCTACAAGAAAATATTTTTTTAACTTATTGTACAGTGTGGTCTATTTTCGATGCCCATACAGGGTATCTCGGTTATTATCAGAGATAAAAAAAAAGTAAATACATAAACTCGATTTATTTTTTCGAGAGAAATTTATTGCCGTAAACAGATTTTTAATATCTTTTTTAATTTTCGAAATATAGCCGAAAACCGATTTTTGGCACTTTTCAAAAATGTTAAATATCTCGTTTAAACGAGAAGATGGAAAAAAACTTTAAAGACATTTTTCGCATGATTTTTTGTGCTTAATAAGATAGCGATGTTCAATTGTTTTTTACTCATATTAATGCCGATATATTACACCTAACTTTCTTATTTTAAATGGCAACCATAGGCAAATTATATATTTTTGAAAAGCGCAAAAAATAAGCTTTCGATTCATGTCAAAGCCAACTATGGTTGTAATTTAAAATAAGAAAGTTAGGTGTAATATATCAATATTTGTATGAGTAAAAAAAAATTGAACATCGCCATCTTATTAAGGACAAAAAACCATGCAAAAAATGTCTTTAAAGTTTTTTTCTATCTTCTCGTTTAAACGAGATATTTAACATTTTTGAAAAGAGCCAAAAATGGTGTTGGCTTAATTTCGAGTATCAAAAAAGACATCAAAAATGTTAAATATCTCGCTTAAACGAAAAGATAGAGAAAAACTTTAAAGACATTTTTTGCATGGTTTTTTGTCCTTAATAAGATGGCGATGTTCAATTTTTGTTTACTCATACAAATATTGATATATTACACCTAACTTTCTTATTTTAAATGACAACCATAGTTGGCTTTGACATGAATCGAACGCTTATTTTTTGCGTTTTTCAAAAATATATAATTTCCCTATGGTTGCCATTTAAAATAAGAAAGTTAGGTGCAATATATCGGCATTGATATAAGTAAAAAACAATTGAACATCGCTATCTTATTAAGCACAAAAAATCATGCGAAAAATGTCTTTAAAGATTTTTTCTATCTTCTCGTTTAAACGAGATATTTAACATTTTTGAAAAGTGCCAAAAATCGGTTTTTGGCTATATTTCGAAAATTAAAAAAGATATCAAAAATCTGTTTACGGCAATAAATTTCTCTCGAAAAAATAAATCGAGTTTATGTATTTAGTTTTTTTCTATATCTGATAATAACCGAGATACCCTGTATGGGCATCGAAAATAGACCACCCTGTACATAAGTAGATATTCCTATGAATAAGCCCTATTAGCATGAAAAAATATCTCTTCTGGAGTAATAGGCCATGTTTTGAATGTTGGAGCTACCTCCTTCTTGCCCCAAAGTGTAAGGCAGGGGTCGCAAACTCAAATGGTACTACGGGCCAGTAAATTAGATGTGTGAGTAACGCGGGCCGTATTGAATAAGTGGGACCTTTTTTTCTTTTTTTTAGCTCAAAACCTCTCTTTTTCCCTTTTTTTTAAAAAAAAGTATTAAAAAACGACGTCTAAGTACAAAAAGCACAAAACTTCTGTCAAAATAACGTACTACCACACGCGTAACAACAAAATCTGTTAACTATAACCTTTATATCAACGAACCACCTCAGCCATTTGTTGCAATAGGGAAGCAGCTCCAGGAGCTAGCTGTATCTTTCTTGCCCCAAACGAACAAGATACAACCCCCTAAAGGAGCGGTATTGTAGGTTTTTATTTTATATCTCAAATTTGGAGATATGTAGGAAAATGACATTTCGTAGATGTTTTATCCTTACTATAAGGTTTCCCATAGTAATATTTTCAGTTATCTCCCATCCTAACAAGAGGCTGAAAAGTGCAACCCCTGTTGGTTTTTTCATCACAACTTTTTGGAGGCTTAAAATTTTGCAGTTTAAAAATTTTTCTGTGAAAGCTTGATTTATTTAGAAGCTTTTTTATTCTTTAAATTTTCCTGCAAAACCTACAGTTTTTGAGTAAAAAATTAAATGAGTGAACAAGAACCATTAAATATTCTAAAATAAAACAATTTATTTTGGTGGTTACCATGGTTTGTTTATGTTCGTATTGGGTAGAATTGACGCGTGTTATTCATTTTGAAGTTTAAGAGATGACAACATGACAACACCTGTAAATTCTACTCAATATGAACGACAACAAACCATGGTAATCACCAAAATGAATGGTTTCGTTTTATAATATTTAATGGTTCATGTTTACTCATTTAATTTTTTACTTAAAAACTGTAGGTTTTGCAGGAAAATTTAAGGAATCAAAAAAAAATCTAAATAAATTGGGCTTTCAAAAAAAAATTTTTAAATTGCAAAGTTTTGAGCCTCTAATCCAAATAGTTCTGATAAGCAACAACAGGGATCCCACTTTTCAGCCCCTTGTGAAAGCGGGAGATGATTAAAAATATAATAATGGGAAACCTTTTAATAAGTACAAGACATCTACCAAATATCATTCTTCTACCCCTATACAGGGTCCTCGTTTTTCGAGGGCCACTATAGGGATCTCGTAAACGGTAAGAGTTACGACTTCGGTTAAATTGGGGCAAAGTTGTATATTCAGGTGCTTAATAATTTGACGTAAACAAAACTTATCTAGCTCTTTTAGTTTTTAAGATATAGGGAAAAAAGTAAAAAAGTGGATTTTTGTTTTTTGCCCGTAACTTTTTCATTTGATGTCGAATTTCATTTCTGTTAAAACTTTTTCATGGTCACTTTTTGCAAGGGATCAGAATCTCTAATTAAATTTTCCGTGCGACGTTTCGTTTTTTTAAAACCATCATCAGGTCAATTTTTTCTTATGGACGCTATATCTGATTTTAACGCCAATTTGTAGAGCTTTTTTTTCTGAATTCAACAAGGTATAACACTTGGCACATTTTTGAAACAATTGTTGTTAAAAACGGCAAAAACAGATATTTTATTTAAAACAAATCCTAATCGGCATCGTAAATAATTGTCTTAGTCCCTTTTTTCTTGGAAGCACGTAAGTAAACCGCACGAAATTACTTTTAAAAGGATTTAATTTAAAATATTTTTAGAATATTTACTTTCGTTAAGTAATAAATTTCTCTAAAATGTGTATTTAACCCTTATTTGGCATACAATTATTTGTAACAAAAAATAACGAGTTATGCCTTTTATCTGCGTTAATAACTTCTAATAAGCAAAAAGCGTAAACAGATTTCTGGACGTTTTTTGTAAACTATGAACACTTACACCTATTATTTGATTACGATAATTTTGTTACAAATAATTGCATGTCAAATAATGGATTAAATACACATTTAAGAGAAATTTATCACGAAACCAAAGAAAATATTCTAAAAATATTTGCTAATAAGTGAACAATGTTAATGCATTCCTAACATTTTGATTATTACCTATTTTTTAATTAAATCCCTTTAACAGTAATTTCGTGCGGTTTATTTACGTGCTTTCAAGAAAAAAGGGACTAAGACAATTATTTACAATGCCGATTAGGATTTGTTTTAAATAGAATATTTGTTTTTGCCGTTTTTAACAACAATTGTTTCAAAAATGTGCCAAGTGTTATACCTTGTCGAATACAGAAAAAAATGCTCTACAAATTGGCGTTAAAATCAGATATAGCGTCCATAAGAAAAAATTGACCTGATGATGGTTTTAAAAAAACGAAACGTCGCACGAAAAATTTAATTGGAGATTCTGATTCCTTGCAAAAAGTGGCCATGAAAAATTTTAAACCGAAATAAAATTCGACATAAAATGAAAAAGTTACGGGCGAAAAACAAAAATCCACTTTTTTACTTTTTTCCCTATATCTCAAAAACTAAAAGAGCTAGATAAGTTCTGTTTGCGTCAAATTATTAAGCACCTGAATATACAACTTTGCCCCAATTTAACCGAAGTCGTAACTCTTACCGTTTACGAGATCCCCATAGTGGCCCTCCAAAAACGAGAACCCTGTATACAAATTTGAAAAATAAAATAAAAACCTAATTTTACCGTTTCTCTTTAGGGGGGTGTAACTCCGAAAGGAGGCATCTAAGAAACAAACATTATATGGAAGCCCCCCCTTAATTTTCGAAAAGGAATTACATCTTGAAGTGTTTTGCAATATTTAAGAAACACCCTGTATATCACCAGCCCTCAAGTGATTCCAATATCTTCCTTTTTTGTGTTTCCAATGTAAGAATTTCTTATACATATAATACCTACAACGTTTCACACTTACGTTTTTAAGTTTTTATTTCTAAACGTATTGTATTGTCTCAGTTGTACGATTGCTTTTAATAAAATGCTTGTTTAGCCAGCTGAATTGTTTTAACTTCCAATTTGGAGCGTTCGTCTTGTATGATTATTTTGCCTACATAATAGAATAAATTGTTTTACTCGTAGTTCCTTCTAAGCGCGTAAAACACATTTCTTAGCTAATTTAATTGTCCTTCTATCTTTGCCGACTCCCGAAATTCCCGTGTTCTTCATGTTAAAACATACATCCTGTGATTAAGTGATAGGTTTACAAGGACGTCGTTTGCTTGCACGGTAGCTAAAACAAAAATTGTTGAAACCCAGGACAAAGCAAATTTGTGTTTGCACTGTCGCCTTTTTCATAGCGTGAGGCCTTAATCCGTGAATTGTTTAGCTTATACGGAGCTTATCCGGAGCTGGCTGAATCATATACGAGAAGCGATATCGTCGGTGCAATCTGGTGACATGAACGCTACGGCAGGAAGCGAACCCGGCACGTTATGTAAGTAACGAGTGGTGCATTGCTCCCACCGTGCATCATCTGGGGTCACCTGCACACGCTGGGCCGTCACAACTCGACAGCCTCACAACTTTCTGCAACGGACTTATGGTGTTTGTTATACACAGATGCTCTTCACGCATCTCAATATATTTTATAGGAGATATTTTACGGTATGGTGCTTTAATAAGCACAACTCGACTATGCAGCGATCGTCCAATCGAAACAATGAAAAATTCGAAGCATTCCCCGTCAGGAAATATTTACGATGCATAGGTGAGAAGCGAGTTCCCATCTTACAAGCATTATGATTGCATGGCCTGCTGTAAATAAGGCCGATAGCAGTAAATGACAGTGCAGTCGTAAAGCGACAAGCCGTGGGCCCGTCATCGTAAAGAGCGCGTCTTATGGGCTATCGCGCCACCTCGACTGCTGCATTCATTACCGACGCTAATAAAGTCCACCACCGCTGGTTTCATCTCACACTTCGTCCAAGGTAGGTGCATGGCATGCGACGCGGTTCGACGACCATCTTTCCCTGTTTATGTGTTTGATATTTAAGAAATCCCATAAATACGGTTAATAAGTCTATTAAGTGGAATCCAATTACGATTTTTTAAAATCAAACACACGCTGTTACAACCTCTCTTATTTCCAGTTGCCGTATAATAACGCCATAAAAAAATTTTAATATGACGGCGTCTCGTAGCTACGAAAACCTACAGATAAATCCAGTAACCGTGTATAATGAACAATTTTAAACCTATAAGTAGTGGTCCGATATATTTATCGCTGGCGCCAAAACACACACACAACGAAGGTCAAACGCTGAAAACCTTAGAAAAAATATAATATTACATTAATATAAATCATTCCAAATGTTTTATTACAAAACAAGTTTAAATAATTTTTGGTTAATTAAGTATATTTTACCGTGTATCACATAATTTTATTAGATACGATGAAGTTGACATTTACTAAATAAAAGATTAGTAAATAAATGCGTACGGTAACGATAAATTCATTTGGTCCCGTTTCCCGAGGCGCCGAAGAAACAACTTTTATTTCTGTGCACAGTTTTTCATTGATACATATAATAAATAAAATGCCTATAAGTGAATCGCCAATTTCTGCTGAGTGCAAAAACATTCAGTAAAATAGGCAATGACTTCTTTTCACCCGTTAACGTTTATGCATATAAATGACTTATTTAGTACTAGACAGTGCAGGTAATTAAATTTTAATGTATTCCGTTTATGTGGCAACCACATGTTTTGACACGGACACTACTCTACACAAAAAAAAGCTGTATTTATTTACATAGTGATTTATATTATACAGGGTGTTTCTTATAGATGTGCCAACTTCCCAATTTTCAAACATCAATAACTTTATTTTTTCAAATGGAACACCCTGTATATTAGTAGAATGGAGGCTTTCACGGCCGTTGTCTGATGAGTGGGTGGTTTTCGGGTTGTGCCGTGTGGAATTATTAATTCCACACGGCACAACCCGAAAACCACCCACTCACCCTGTATATTATTACGTCATTTTGTTGCATTTTTGTTTTTCTTCAACTTTTCTTAATACTTACCTATACCTAAAATGAATATTTTCTGAGATATTTACATTTTAATTATTCTTATAAGCGTTGTGTAGGAATTTCCTAGTTTTCTCTGAGTGACAATAGAAACAATAATTTCTGTAGTAACAAATGTCAGAGTTAATTGCTGTCAATTGTTAAAACATAAATAAATGAGTATAACATATTTAATAGGAATTTTCCAAAAAAAGAATTGATTGATGCGGTCTATGTTCAGGGTGGCGTATTTTCGATGCCCATATCTACAGGGGGGGTATCTCGGTTATTATCAGAGATAGAAAAAAACTAAGTACGTAGTCTCGATTTCTTTTTTCGAGAGGAATTTATTGTCGCAAACAGATTTTTGATCTTTTTTAATTTTCGAAATATAGTTTTTTTTTTAATCTCTGATAATTACCGAAATACCCCCCCTGTATGGGCATCGAAAGTACGCTACCCTGAACATAGACCGTATCAATGAATTCTTTTTTGGAAAATTCATATTGCATATGTTATACTCATTTATTTATGTTTTAACAATTGACAGCAATTAACTCTGACATTTGTTACTACAGAAATTATTGTTTCTATTGTCAAAGTCGGGGCCTACTCCGAGAAAACTAGGAAATTCCTACACAACGCTTATAAGAATAAGTAAAATGTAAATATCTCAGAAAATATTCATTTTAGGTATAGGTAAGTATTAAGAAAAGTTGAAGAAAAACAAAAATGCAACAAAATGACGTAATAATATACAGGGTGTTCCATTTGAAAAAATTAAGTTATTGATGTTTGAAATTTGGGAAGTTGGCACATCTATAAGAAACCCCCTGTATAATATAAATTAATTTTGATGTATTTAGACTGTGACTACACCTTTTGACTTTGTATGTGCAAAATATCATTTGCCAATTATTATTCATAAGGTTGTGCTCTTGACAAGTATTGTACCCTGTTTTTCTGAAAATTCAAAGATTTTTTAAGATAAATTGGCAACGGCACAAAAAAATTAAAAAAACAAAATACTGTCATATGGAGATTTTCTTGCTGAATTCGATTATGCAAAAATATACTGGGTGTTCAATTAAAAAAAAATACCTTTAGTGACGCCCCACTTTTATGAAACCCCCTGTACACTTGAAACTAATTTTAAAACATGCACGTGTAGAAATACTATAAGTTTCATTAAAAACTTTTTTTTATTAAGTTGACATTAAGGGCAATAATGGACTTTATCGCACTAATGGCGCACCCTGTATTTGTTGGAAAAAATAGCCGATGGCTAATTTTGTAAAAATATCCTTATCAACGTTTGCCCTGATTTTGTAAACAAGTGATGTTTGCAGTTATTAAACAAGTAAACATCATTTCCATGTTTTATATCTCTATAATGAATATAAAAAAATATACCAAAGTATACATTTTTGAACTCGCGATTAAATCTTCAAGCAAAAATGTTAAAAATATATACGGTGTTATCTTTCAAATTTCAAAGTTTGGACCCGTTTTTACTTAAGCTAGAAATCGTATTTTGCAAATTCAATACTCGCTTCAAATCCGCACCGTCCGATAATTACCAGAAACCAAACTTTATTTGATGTCTTTGATGAAATCCTAGAAATTTGCCTGTAGCCAGACTTTCTGCTAGCACTGTAAATTATATTCTTAATTAATTTAAATTATTGATCAAATGAACGATATACTTGATTTGACAAAGTACGATAAAATTAAACAAAAAGTATAATCATTTACGAGCGTAAGTAACCATCAAGCAATTGCACATGGCTTGCTGGGGACTCTCTTGGAGCGCATTCTTCAACTCTGCGCCTGTTTGTGTCGGTTGCGACCAGTGATGGCCTAACAATGTGGCCGTCAGTCCGGACAGCCAACAATTAAAGCGCGCTCGGACAATCGGACACGCTCTATTCAGCTATCGACACACGACAGTTGGCCAACCTGTCTGTGTAACATACGCGCCGCGAGCCTCTTTCCCAGCAATAATTTGCACCTTGTTTCACATACGTACGCAAAACGAACACGTGAAAGAGCAGAAGTTCGTGCAATTTAAATTTATTCGAGGTCATCAAAGACACCGATTCATCTTTAGCTGTATCTTGCAACCTCATCGTTAAGAGTTCACTTTCGATTCGCACTTAATCTTGTTTGATATTTTCCACAAAACACATGTAATAAATATTTTAAAATTAAAGCTTTTAAAAATATGTAGGTATAAAGTAATAAACCATATCCAAAGTAAAGGAAATGTTGGGGGAAAAAAGGATGGTATACACTGGTAGATTAAACCAACTGAAAATTGAAAAAAAAAACTAACCAGCCGCTGTACCATTTAACGTGGAATAATGAACCCAATAAAAATCTTTTAATGGAGTACTTAACCCTCCGTCCGTCGGGTGCCCTCTTGAAACACTTTCGATCGGGTGTGGTCTGTGGAGACCAAAATAAAATAGCTTCTGAAGGGCACCAACATGCCTTCCAGTGCTAATTTTGCATAAATGTGTTTTCTACGAACCTTTTTCTATATGTGTAATGCCTAATACAGAATTAATTCCAAACACATTTTTCTAGTGTCAGTTGAATTTGAAAAAAAACTTACAATTTTACCGCATATTTTTCAAAATTTGAGAACAACGCCTAAATAAATGAAAATAAAATTGTCTTACAAGAATATCTATTTAAAAGTTAAATATATACATTTTAATAGGGAAAAATTAAAAAACTAAAAAATAAAATTCTATGCACAATCTGGAGGGGGTCAAACTGTGGTCTCCATGTTTGCCGAGCAATCTTTGCAGCAGGCCATTATGTGGTCCATGCACAACCAGGATTTACAAATTTTGCCAAAAAAAAAAACGTGTTAATAAAATGTAACTATAGTGAAAACTATAGAAACTTTTTATACACTTTACTACTTTGTAAATAATAAATAACAGACATCCACTACGAATAGGTTCAATCGTGAACTGACGTATTGATGTGGTGACGAATAGTCAGTAATTAGGGGAATACCCGAGTTATAACGTATAACATAAATCTAGTTGCTTGCACGAAGTTGATAGACACAAAAATACACAGCGCTATCAACAGAAATGAGATGGTAACAACATAATCAACTGAGAAACATTGCAAATATTGTTACACGTTTGATCGGGTGGGGTCTATCAGGACAAAATGCTATGCGGCAACTAGCTGAAATTTTTAATAACAATTTTGTAGGGAAAACAGTTGCTATTCATATACTTGAAAGGTACTGAGGCGGTAGAAATTTTGTAAAAAAATAATAAACAAATTATTAAAAATTTTATTTTGCCGTGGACTCACAGACCACACCCGACGAACGGAGGGTTAACAAAGATTTTTTATTAATATCGGTAATAAATTGATAAAAATATACATCGGAACTCATTTTTTCGTTTGTCAAAACAATGGCAATTTCTAATAAAGGTTGTTTGTTTTTCACGGTTTCGTTGCCATGCTTACGAACTTTCTTATTTTAAATTTTAAAAAACTAGAGTATATTTTATTACATTTTTGGACTCTTTAACAGCACTTTATGAAATGAATAAAATTATTCGTCTAAAATTAACCGTATCGCGTGACTTGAATTTCACAAAAATTTTGAGCAATGCAGCACTCTCAAACATTTTGAATATTTAACACCTGTTGTATGATACATGAGTTCTATGTGAATAAAATTAAACGAATACCTATCGACAACTTATCCACACCTCTATATTTTTGTGGTGATATCTAACGTACAAAATGTTAAAAAATCGCCCGAATAATTTGGATGCTTTAAAAACGCCGATATTCGGGATTTTGTCCTTATCACGTTAACAGATGATATATCAAAAATAACGAAACATCGTTTATCATAAACTATCTTTCAGAAGTTGTACGCGATACCTTCTTCTTAATCTTACTACTCTCCACAGTCAGGTGCGTTACTACATTAACACTCTGTATATGTTTTTTTTGCTATCATAGAGAGTTGCATACATTTTGAAGAAAATTGCTGTGCCTTGAGAATTATTTTAAGTTGTCACGCCGTAAAATGTCACGTCCGCGGTTTAGATCCGATATCATCTATGTAAATAACAATGCGACGGTGGTGTACACATAAAGCTGTGCACTGTAACTCGCTGTCATTAGCTCGACATGGAAATTGTGCTAATTCATGATCAGTCACGTCGCTGCTACAATGTTACCGCGATTTAAATTCTTCTCATTTTTAACGCTCAGGCTGTAATGGGATTTCGATCGAGATGGGTGTTCCATGTTGCTTGTCTCGGTTTAGTTTGTCAGCTTTGGTTGTTTAATAAAATAAGTTTCTCGTGTTAGCAAACTTGGTGGACTTGATTTACTAAGTTGGGTTTATGCCTCACAACGTTCTCGAATCACATTTTTAAGACTGACTAACAACAACTAGAATAAGGAAAGAAAAGTCGAAGATAGGAAAGCTTATGGTTAAGACTCGTACCACTACAAAAAAATGCCTACTTAAAGCCTCATAGTCCCTTAATATGGGTTAAGTTTCACTTTTTCAGATATTTTTTAAATTTCTTTAAAGACCCTGAGAAGAGGACTCATAAACACAAGAGAAATCTCAAAAGAAACAAAAATGAAAGTATATAAATCAATCTACACACCAATTCACACATGGCTGCGAAATACGGGTGTTATCAAAACAGATAAGACTTAAATTAGAGCAGACGAGATGAACTACTTGAGAAGGGTGAAAGGAGTAACAAAAAAAAACTAATAATGTCCAAATAAGAGAATAATCAAAGATAGAAACCATAAAAGAATTCATAGAACAAAGACAACTTGGGTGGTGGGGATGGCTCAATACAAGTTAAAAGATTATGGAACAGTAGAATGTTAGGTAAAAGAAAAAGAGGAGACCAAAGTAAACATGGGACAACGCAATGGAAAAAAATTTAAAGAAAAAAGGGAAAACGTGGGTGGATGCAAAAAATCTAACACAGAATAAAGAGAAACGACTGGGAAAATTGTACAAAGAAATAATTTTGGATGTATGAAAAAACACCACCCTTACACCCTATGGATAGAAAGAGAATAGATTATAGCTAGATAAAAAAGACTCTTTCATATACAGGGTGTATGTTACAACTTGGGAACTCAAAAACTGTTAGAGGAAGAAGGGAAATTAGCAAAGCATTTTGTACCCAGTTTTCGGAATATCATAAAAAGACTGAAACACTTCATTTACTTCTTTTCGTGATAGCTTTGGAATCATAAAACGCAAATTTTGACAATCGAAACACGTAAATAGCCAAACGCTTTGGTCACCATGGTAACCAGCAACTTTCCGCCCTAGGCCGGTAAAGACAACTTATTGCCATGGCAACCAGTTACTTTCTGGCCTACGCCAGTAAAGATGTATTTCCAGCCTCAAAATTGATAGGAAACAACTAATTTTCTGGACGGACGCAGAAAATATACAATTACAGGTTCATGTTGGCGTATTTCTGAATGTAAAAGGCAGTGGCGCAATAATAATGTAACTTGCAATTACTTTTCATTTAAATAAAACATAAGTTAATGATACATATATTTAATAATTAGAACCACACGAAAATATATCGTTACATAGTTTATGTAATATATCGTAAAACAAATAAGTTATGAGAACATGTTTAACAACAAACAGGTATTGTCTTTGGGCAATATCTCGGAAACGGGTTAAGATTAATGATTTCCGTTTTAACTGTTAGATCTTTCGCATAAACTTGAGACGATAATGCTCTTTACTTTTTTTTTGTAGCATCGTTTATAACCGAAATATTATGTCCCATAAGGCGATTCAAATCGGAACAACATGTATATCCCTATAATTTTAGAAAAATTATAAACAGTGTGTTCACCATGAGATTTATCAGTACGATTTAGAGCATAAAAATAAACAGTTTGAGATCGCATCCGAAAAACTAAGCTAGTGTTGCCGCCGAGACGAGACAATTCTCGATCTCGTCTCGTCTCGTCTCGAATTTCGAGATCGAGACAGGCATTTTTCTGTCTCGAAAATTCGAGACGAGATTAACAATCGTCTGGAAAATTCGAAACGAGATCCTCGAGATTCTCGATCTCGACAGTATTTTTACATAAAGAAAAACTACGAAAAGTTTTATTATATATTTTATTTATAAATTTTTGGAAACCACTAACAAATTAAACTTTTTATTAATTTTAAATATTGTGTAATAAATTTACAAGATTGCCAAGCATTGAGGCACAGCAATGCCCTTGCGGGACTCTCTGTCAAGCCTGTTGCGGTGTTTCCGAATAATCAGGCCAGCTTTCGAAAACTGTGGACTTGTTAAATAGGACATTTAAATTAAAAGAACCCATTTCGTCAGAATCGGAATCATCTGGTCCAGAATCGGCTGATAATTGATTTTGGTTTGGTGAATTATCTCTGAAGTAAAAGTTTTTATAGACTTCCTTAAATTGTTGTATTGCTGTCGGCCCCAGGACGTTAGTGCAAATGTTACATTAAATACGCAATTGTGAATATATCTTTCAAAATAACCGATTCGTACGTGGAGTGCACTCCAGTGTTAAAAAATTCAAATAAAATTTGTTTACGCTTTTTAATTCTTTTTTTTTTGAGTGATCTTTGCTGCCCTTGAAAGAGTTAAAGAAATAAAGGCATGCATCTAATAATATGCGTCCCCATTATTTGCTTACAGGGGAAGCACCGAACTTGAAACAACAGCGTTCTTTCTGTATATCGTCAGGGACACTTAGTTAAAGCATTGCAATGTATAAATTCGGTTTGCACGAACTTAAAAGTCGAGACTCGAGATTCTCGAATTCAAGACCGAGATTGCACGTTCGAGAATTTTCGAGATCGAGATTGATATTTAACTTTCGAGAATTTTCGAGATCGAGATCGAGAATGAATAAATCTCGTCTCGTCTCGTCTCGTGGCAACACTAAACTAAGCAGACTGAATCAGTTTTGACAACGCCATGTGATTGAGGTCTTTGGAAATAGTTACCTTTGATAATGAAAAAATTGTTTCAAAACACCGTAAAATAAAGGTTTTTCAGGGTATACATACAATGCGCGGCAAAAGTATGGAATAAAATCATTAAAATCCGAACAACATATTTTTGCAAAAATCCTCGGACACGTCGATTTTATTTTCTAAGAACACACTTAGTTCTTGACCTTTATTTGTTTTTAAGTAATGACGCATTGAATTGTTTTTTAATGGTAACCCCTATGTTTTTTCTTGATTTTTTAAATTCTCAAAATGACGGGGTATAAAAATTCTAACAACTTACATACCTCACCGATTTTGTATTGTTTTCGAGTATAGTTTATTATTGCAAAAAGTTATTTGGTAATTTATGAAAACACAAATTTACATCGTCATCATACAACAACGTTCCTTCTATCCATCTCAGCGTGTCTTTTTCATTAATTAATAACCCATAAACAAATTAACACTATACACAAAAGCCTCAGTGCATAATTAAATCAATCAATAAACTCAATATGCAAATATAAACGACACAAACAGACACACAACTAATCAACTTAAAAAAACGTCTAATTTACGGCAAAAAAAATTAAAACCGATACCAAAATATCGATATGAGAAAGAAACTGTAGCGTTTGAATACTTGTGGCACTACTACCACATTCTGAAAACGTATTTGATGTTGGAATCGGGAGTGTAAAGCAAGTTTGAGCTCGTATGTCGTAGGTTGGTTAGTAGACGAAGGACTTCAAAAGTAAAAACTTGTAAAATGAAATTGTTCAGGCGAGCAACGCACCGCACCAACGTTACTGTGGATAACTTTCGGCTGGATCCCAAACAACTTTTTCACCACATATTTGAAAGCTGGTATATTTTAACTGTACCACTATAAATATGTGTACCCTTACAGCTTACAACATACAGGGCATTCCAAAAGTTAAAGCCCTTTATATATAACAAAAACTACAGAGAATATTATACTATAGTACGTATACCAGCCAAGACGAATTATTCGATAGCTGTTTTTAGTGACAATTTCAAAAGAACGTTTGAAGAAAAAGTTATCTGTGTGTAACCTAAAATTATTTGCATCCATACAAAGTGTTTTGTTTTTGCGCACCGACCCGTAGCTTCTCTTACTTTACATAGAATAACCGGCATGTTTTAGGTTTTTAGTTTTAAATTATATTAAGTTTTTTTTTTTAAATGTATAAGGTCTTCTGTACCTAAAGTCAGTCTTTTTTTTAGTATAGGTACATACTCGTTGTTAAAATTTAGCGAATTGGGCCGAGCATAAGAAACACACTGTGTATTATTTTAAAAGATTAACTAGTCAGCAATCACAATGGTATCTACTATTGTAAATTAAATTTACTTTTAAAAAAATCTGACCAGGGTTGCCAACACTATCATTTAGATCTAAAAACTTCGGGTATGGCTATCATTTTTCGAACTTCGGATTTTCAATAAAATGCTTTAAATTAACTCCAGAACAGAAGTAAATTGCGGAAAGTGTGCAAAGAGGAAAACAATAATTGTAGGAAATAATTTTTTAAGTATAAATATTTAGTTTTTTACTAGTCTGGGTACTTATCTTCTGAGATTTTTTTTTTTTATTTTATTATTTGAAATGTAAAAACTATATTGTTTAATAAAATAACTTATTTTTAACGTATCTTATTAATAGTCATTCAAAAAGGCTGAGAAATTTTAAGGTTTATTTTAAGTTATGATTGTCAAATAATACAAACAAGATAAACAATAATATACTACATAATTGCTAATTCCGATTGTATTGTTGTTATTTTAAGTGCATATATTTATAAAGTTTATCTTAACGACAAATTAAAAAACTTTCGTTACTTGTACCAAATGAGTTTTAAAAGGTTTTACACCTTGTTTTGTTTTTGTTTCCAGAGCCTATGCTTTTCTAAATAAAAAACCTTCGTAACTTACGTGTTATTGAAAATAACTACATCCACACTTATACAGTGTGACCCATTTCAAATGGGATCACCCCTATAAAAAGTTTATTTATGGTCCGATTTTCATGAACATTTTTTTAAACAATAATGCATCAAAAAAAGTACTTTGGCACCCTATTTTAAAATTCGGTTTACAATCGCAAAGCCTACTATGATTCTTTTTTAATGTTATAATTGGCAAAATTTGTTTACCGATTTTTTTATCTTAAATCTGACTACACCACTGGATTTAGGATGCCCTCAAATGAGTTTGTACCAAATTTCATAAAAAAATATATATCATTAAGAAATTAATTATTAATTCAATATTTCTGATTAAATTAATATCGATTTTGGCAACCCAGTCTGTACTATACTATGTAAAAAATAAAAGTTAGAGTTGCCATTAAAATAAATTTTTTTGACGTACGATCTTTTAAATAAGCAAAAATTTATTCGTATCAGTATTAAAATCGCAACTTTGTTTGAATTTTCGATGAGAGAACAACTAAATCCACAAGAAAAAAATAAAACAATACAAAGAAAAATAATAAATATGTTTTCATGATATTTGGTATAAACACAAACCCATCATTTAAGGGTGTAGTCAGATTTTAGAATAAAAAATCGCTAAACAAATTTTGCTACATATGACATCGAGAAAAAAACATAGTAGGCTTTGTGAGAATTGTGAGTGTAAACTGAATTTTAAAATAGGGTGCCAAAGTACAATTTTTGATGCTTTGTCGTTTAAAAAAATGTTCATAAAAATCGGACCATAAATAATCTTTTTTTAGGAATAACACCCTTTGAAATGGGTCACACTGTATATTTGGAATAAGAAAAAATTAGGAATTTAAATAGGCCATAGCCAACTATAGCTTCCAGCTTCCGTTTAAAAAAAGGTAAGTTTGTGTCATAACTCTTTAACGGCGAGTGTAAAATTAATTATTTTTTTAGTATAATCGAATTTTACATTAAAATATCTGGAAATAATCTTCATACATTTTTTCGATATTTACAACAATAACGAAGATATGACACATTATAAATATGACAAAAACACTTTTTTCTAATAACTCAAAAACCGGAAATGATAGATATTTTTAAAGTTCTGAGTGTGTCCCAAACAACTGCACATTTGTGGTAATTTAACCGTTTCTCTATCTTGAATATTAAGCGAGATACCCATGCAATCCCATCGAATTTGGACCACCTACATAGTTGAATATTATTATAGGTTAGTTATGATCACAAAATTTTGAGATTCGACATTTTTGTGATTTTCACTGACAAAGTTATCAAATAATTTGTTTTGGCTGGGACACTATCTATAATAATTTTAAAGAAACAAAACAAAACAAATTCTGCTCTACTTTCACAATCTGAAAATGTTAAAATTATCTTTAAATATAAATTGCAGTCCAATACCATTAAACAGTTTTGAGAAAGTGTAAAATCGATAATTCTACTTATCGATATCTCGAAATCTTAAATCGCTTTCTTGTTACGAAAATTAATCGCGACTTTGACGAAGTTTTTGCTTAATGAAAGGAACTGAACAACGGTTTTCACTTGTTTCGTAACGCTATCCTCCGAAACAAATGAATTGTCACGTTGTTTCTGAAGTTTAAAACACGCGAAACCGAATTAACTGATAAGATAAGACAGTGTTGGGGAGGTCCAATTTAACTACGACCCTAAAGGTGTACCTCCCGTAGAGAGAGTGACAAATAGGTTGTATTAATTAGGGAACCAAAGAGAAATATGTGCAGTTGTTTCGATTAAGGAGGTATTTGATATCCAAAAGTGACGCGAAAAAAATTATAAAGTAAAATATTCATAATTTTTCTCCGTAGATTTAATTGTAGGGGAAGTTGGGGTAAGATGACGAACGGGGTAAGATGACCAACGATTTTTACAGGCAATCCATCAAAAACTCAAATTCAAAATTTTCACTACCATCTAGACCTAGAGGTTAGTAGACGAAGTTAATATTAGCTGATGATTTTGATATAGTTCAAATTTTTTCCGTTAAAAGCAATTGTTTGTCATCACATGTTCGGTTACAATATTTATTGCCGGTGTTTAGTGTTTTTTTGGAAAACTCGGGTAAAAACAAATCGAATTTTGCTGTAGGTTGTACATTACCTGTGATAGTATTGGTATTCTGTTTAAATTTTATAAATCTTTTTGTAGTTTTTTATGTAAATTAGAAAAACATTTTTAATATGTAGTGGGGTAAGATGACAGGGGTAAGATAACGATTCGTCATCTTGCCCCAGCAACCAGTAAGCACTGTTTTTGGTAATAAAATTTTATTACATCCAGAACATCAATGCCAACAACCTACAAAAAAAAAAAGACCAATGGTGGTCAGTGGTCTCAAGGCGCAATGATAGCGGCTATGCACGACATTGAAGAAGGAACTACATCCTGCAATGCAGCTGCTGCTGCTGAATGTTTCTGACCATATCAATGGTAATATTGGTAGAGATACTAATGGTAAACATTGGTAGGGAGATTCCTGATGAAAACTCAGATGATTCAGACTTTTCTTCAGATGGCAATATTCCGTTGAAGCAAATGAAAAGCTATGCTTTGTTTACGCCTGTAAAAAATGATGGAGAACCTGAACCTTCTTCATCATCAAGGATTGTAAAGGGCAAATTATTTACCTCTAAAGGAACAAGCCCTAGCTGCTCAAAGTCGAAATCTGACACCTCACTGTGGAAAATCAGACCCTTGCCAACTATTAATCGTCCTGTTCAAAATAATAAAAAAACTCTCAGCGAGCGTAATTACTGGCACTCCCATAAAAAATCAATTAGAAGAGAAAGACAGGTTAGCAAAACAGAAGGGAGGAAATGGGCCTAATGAAAAAACAACTGAATCTTTATCCTATTATTGTCTAATCTGCCACAAACCTTGTACAGAACCACCAGCGACAGACTGGATTCAGTGTTGCAAATGTCAAGAGTGGTGCCATGAAGACTGCACCACTTATGATGGCCAAGGACAATTTATTTGTGTTTTATGTATGTAGGCGCCATCTTACCCCATTATGTTCGTCATCTTACCCGCACTATGGGGTAAGATGACTAAAATGACATTTTTTCTTTATGTTTTTTTATTGTAATATTGGAAGCGCTGTTTAGTTTAAAATCATAAGGAATTCAAAGGTAATTCACCAGTGTATGTATTCGTCATTTTTATTTAATTATATCATTTTTCTCTTGCCCAAAACTTAATTTTCTTGTTAACCTAGTCATCTTACCCCAACTTCCCCTACATGTCTTCCTAAAAAATTTAATAACCTTGTTGTCATATACAGAAGAACTGTAGCACATTTTAAAAGATAGACATCGACTTTATAAGATTAAGTTTTTACAGAATCTAAGCCAATTATTCTAGAAAGCGTAGGCAATAAACCAATAAACGTACCTCTATAAAAATGTATGCTTCTTTGATTACTAATTTAATCAAAATAGCCGGTGGGCCCTCTTGCCAAGTTGCCCTCATATATAAAAGTTCCAAAACAGGTTCCCATTATTGCATAATTTTCTTACAATTTAACGAAGTTTAACAGCGTTAATAACGCCTACACGACATTTTTTTAAGCTTTTACGGCTCCTTCAAAATAGCGAAATAAAATTTTATTTTATTTTTATTGCAAACACGGATTCACTGAGTTATTTCTTATTTACAGATTTAGTTGAACCAGACATATTTTACGCATTTTTAATGTAAATAATTCCTTTACAAAAAAAAAGTAATAAAATACTTTCGGCTTTGCACAAGTAAATAAATAAAATAAAATAGACAAGTGTTGCTACATCCTCATTTGGGAACTTAAAGACAAAATATTAAAGTTTTTGCTATTCGAATCAAAAAATAATTGTCGCCTTGTTTGGATTTAACATGGAACATCATTAAAAACATTTGTTACGTTAAAAATGGCCTTAAAGACCACACTCATATGCATTAAAGTCCTGAATTTGGTGTTATAACAAAATTAAAACTTCTTCAAGTTTAAAAGATAGACTTGTAAATGATTAATTTTATGCACATTTCCATAATTGCTAAAATTTTGTATTCTATTGAGTCAACGTTAAAATTAAAAATTGTGAAGCGTCGTATCGAAACATATTTGACATTTTCGCTAAAACTATAATAAATTTCATAACGCATTTAATTTTTTAATTATTTTTTATAATGTCAACAGAATATTTTTCATATAATGTTGCAACGGTAACACAAATGATGCAGCTACAAGATATATGCCAAACTGTAATATTGTAGTCTTCATCCTCGTGATAAATAAAATTATACAGTTTAAAAGAAACCCGTATTTTAGCATAGAAAAGGTGTGGTATTTTAAAATATGACCAGAACTGTTAGCAAATACTATTAGACTCCGCACAAATGACTATCTGCTTTCTGTTTATATTTTCTACCTGACGTAGAAAGGATGTTGAACGTGATTTTTGACAATAGTATGGTTATTCACTGTGCAATAAACATTTACAACATTTGGCAAAACAATCAAATTGTTTTTGAATATCAGCTTTTTCAATTCTTAATCGAAGGTTGTTGAGCTGTTAGAAATAAAATAACGGATTTCGCTTTTGCAACTTTAAGTCCGCGTGAATATTGACACATGCTGTATATTTCCAAGGAGAATTAATACAGTATACGCACAACTAAATAAACCTCTTTATAAAACTTTAATATTATATTACGTGAATTAAATAAATAGTTTTCGGCCTAGGCTATAGACAGAACACATTTTCATTAATTGTTTATGGTTTTTTCTAGTGCCATCCTTCATTAGTTTTACTTTTTTTAATCTAATTTGTTTTACTTCTGTATGTTTTTGCTGCTATAGCTAATCACCAAAGTGGAAGGTGAGGGAACAAGGATAAGGTGGGTAAGGGTAGAGGGTAGGTGAAAGTACTGTCACAGTATTTGCCTATAGTAGGTAGGGGAAATCACCTGAAACCCCTACAATGACCTGGCGGTCTCGGGATTCGAACCTACAACCTCCCGATTACCAACCATCCACCGAGCTCGGTTAGTTTTACTTTACATTTTCATAAGTTTATGTCAAATTTGCAAAAAGAACTAATTTTGCGTTGTAAACAATGGAGTAAAATATTTCCATATAAAGACTTTATTCTCAACCGAAATAAAACCTTAGCTGGATTTGATTATACTTTAGGTGAGTCTAGTCCATCGTTTTCAACACTTAATACATGGGTTGCGGGCTTACAACGTAGTCGTACGAGCACTGAGGATGCACGGCGTTCAGGCAGGCCAACAACTACTTTTGAAGAAATGGTAGACACAAATTGTATTGAACGATAGACGATTGAAGTTGGTCGAGATGATTGAGGTTCTGGGCATATCCATTAAGCGATCACATCACATATATGAATTTTTGGGCATGCGAAAGCTATCCGCGCGATGGGTACAGCAAATGTTCATATCGGAAGAAAAACTCAATCGCATGACCATTGCCGAAAAGCATTTGGCGTTTTTGCACGGATTCCTAACCGTGGACGAGACTTTGATTCACAATTACACCGAAGACCAAGCCACAATCAAACCATTGGACAACAAAGGCCTTCAAAGAAGGCAAAAGCAGCTCAATAGGTCGGAAAGGTTTGACGACGGTATTTGGGATGTGAAAAGTATTTCTCCTGGTTGATTATTTTTTTAAAAAGAGGTAAAATAATATATGAAGAGTACTGCGCAACTTACTTGACGAGCTAAAACCAGAAATTCGAAATAGCAAAGAATAAAGTTTGTTTCATCTGAATAAGAAGCATCACTATGTCGAAAAATAAGATCATTTTTCCCACAAAATTTTGTTTTTTTCCGTCCTAGACTGGAAACTATTTATCTCATCCTCTTATAAGCCAATGTTAAAGAGTTTCGTGCAAGTAATACAGATAATATCATTACAAAACTGAAAAGTAAGTTTTAAAAAAATCCAAAAAGAAACGTAAGTTTACGAGTTCATTATAAGAAAACGTTATGCATCAACAAAAACGCTGACAATTGCTTCACATAAAACCGTGATGTCAAGCATGAAAAGTAATAACACAATTTAAGCAATATTACATTTATCCTCATTAGATAAAACAATACGATGTATTACCGGTTAATTTTGTCGTAACAAGGGCGACGGTACGGCTCGCTAAGCGTCGTCCAATTATACAAATAACACCATTGTCACCGCGGGATTAAATGATAGTATCATTTATTCAGTATATTAACACATAATTGTGTTCGCGTAGTTTAAACGTGGGCCGATAACGACTGATTTATGAGTTTCATTAAAACATAACGCGCTACGGTTCGATGTTCAGCGGGATGTTACACTTACAAATAAAACTCATGACGCGGAAACGTCCATTATTTTTAACCAAGGTTTCTTAAGCTATCGAACAAAGCTATTGTCACATTTCACACGCACGGATTTTTATATTAGTTGACAAAAGCACTGGAATGTATCTCTCTTAATGGTAGTTATTTCCTTGTAGTTTCCCTAGATTATGAAAATAGTTACTCACCACCTACACAAACACATAATATGTGTGTTATATCTAAAATTTTAACTTTTGGAGGGTAATAATTATAAATGAAACAGCTAAAAAAGGCCTATAGGTAACTAAGAAATATCGATTCATTGATCCACTAGATTTTAATCTTAATACATTACAGAACTCAAGAATCTTTTTAAAACGATTGCCTAACCCTTAACACAATAATTCATACATAACATTGCGTTTTACTTTTAGAATTTATACTCAGTTGTTGCTTGCTAAAACGTTAAGAGAAAAATAAATGGCCCGTACTCATACACAAGTTGGGCAGCCCTGCCTTAGTGTAACCAGAATTTGTAAACAGGGTGTCAATAAAGTAAAGAATATCGCTTATATCTAGTATTATAGTTTCATTCTTGTAGTAACAACTAAATTGCAATGAATACTGCAATAAATCTAGAAATGTAGTTTTAATGCAAGTTAAAAATTTGTTCCTTATCCACCATAATTAAAGAACTGTATTTTTAATTACACAAGCAATTATAATATGTTTCTGCCAACAAGTGCACATGATATTGCTTCGTAAAATTACGTTTCGTAAGTAATTAGTAATTAGTTATATGAGATCTTCGCGATCCCCTTATTTTTTACCCATGCAGAAAAAATCTTAATGGTAAAATTAATTAAGTTAAATTAAAACTCACATTGAGTTTATCGTTAACGGAAGTAAAACAACAAAATAATTTGCAACAGTCGATGCAATTTAATTTACTGCCGCAGCGAGGAATGCACCGATAAACGTATTATTAAACTAATTAGGATATGAGCCACGACCGACTCTAATTATTTTAAAAATTACTAATGTCAACAGCGTAACAAGACACTAATAAGAATCTGCGCGAAGCTAAAGGTCATATGATGTACGAGTGGATCCAGACAAGTTTTTGACGATCTCAGGAACTGTTTCCTCTTTATGTTACGCCTCTCTGCCTTTAGGTGTGACTTTTGTTCCTTCTTATGTTGTATGCGGATTATGTATGTCTCCTTGCATCTATTTCTATCTTTAGCTCGCTCTCTAACCTTACTTCATTCGATTCCTCTGTTCGTGGCAGCTTCTTTTACCTCATTATTTCAGGTTTTCCTTTGTTTTTTGTTTTTAAGGAGAGAAAAGTAAAAACGGTACAGGGTGTTGTCAAGAACAGGGGTTTGGAGCGGAGCACGGAGCTGGAGCACGGAGCAGTGGAGCAATGGGTTTTTGCCCGGAGCAGGAGCGGAGTCCGAAACAAATAAATTTGACTGCTCTTCTGCTCCAGTTTATGATGTACAATTTAAAAAAAAAAACAATATTTGGAGAAAGAAGCGGAGCTGGAGCAGGCATTTTGATGCCGGAGCGGAGCTGGAGCGGAGCAATTAAAAAATTGGACTGCTCCAAACCCCTGGTCAAGAAGGCTTTAAAGCTAAGGCCGCACTGTGGGATTGTGGGCTGGAGGGTAGACGGTAGATACACGCCGTCGCCTGGCGACAATCCAGTCGCTTTGTTTCACAACAAATTGTCGCCAGGCGACGGCGTGTATCTACCATCTACCCTCCAGCCAACCCTCCCGCAGTGCGGCTTTAGCTTAAGGGCTAAATATTAAAGTCGACGTACGCTTAGGGGTATAGCTCAGGATCTATAAAGAAGCTAAATAACAATCATGGAATGAGCAGATTTATTATACGAACGAGATGAACACATTGACAAACAGAATTATTACAGAACGGCGACTTACTGGACCCAGGTCAACAAGACCATCTTGACAGATTGCTCTAGGACCGACTCGAAGTCTTCCCATAATTTGGAAGACTAAATTCTATTCATAAATACCCGTATTCAGCAACAAGACTATGACCATAACAAGGAAATACATAAGACTGTACATGATGACATCAGTCGTATTTGCTTGCTGTTAAGGTATACAATTATAACATATGATTGCAAATGGGTTATCTCTGCACTGTGCAACATGTAAGCTATAAACGGAGTTTACGAAAATGTATTACAACAACAAATTTTAATTATTACATTTCAATAATTATTTTAGTGACAGTATTATTCAAGGGAATTACTTTAAACATACGTGGTGCTACCCAAAAGTTCCCTAAATTGAAACGTCCATTGATATTTCGCGATTGCCGCATAACTGACTTGACGAAGCAGCGGCGGAGGCACACCAAAGTTGAAACAAGCTTTTAGTGATGAAGTTATACTGCACACTTAGAGTCAACTCACACCGTCGCGGTGGCGATCGCGGGCGCGATCACGATAATTAGTAACCTGGTTACGTAGGTAAGTAACATGGTTACCAATTATCGTGATCGCGCCCGCGATCGCCACCGCCACCGCGGCGGTGTGTGTGGACCTTTAAACCTACGACTGTTTTAAGCGTTTTAAGAACGGAAGAACTTCCGTTGAAGATGAAGTACGTTCTGGACGCACGTCAACTGGCATGACAAACTCAAACATCGCCAAAGTTTATGTAAGATTCGTAAAGATCGTCGGCAAATAATGTGCGATGTTTGTACAGCGTAAAGGTCAACTCACACCGGCGCGATCTCGACGCGGGCGCGGTCGAGGTCACGATAATTAGTAACCCTGTTTACGTAAGTAAGTAACATGGTTACCAATTATCGTGACCGCGCCCGCTCCCGCGCCCGCGTCGAGATCGCGCCGGTGTGTGTGGGACCTTAAGATTTGTTATCCAGGGCTTGCCAGCGAATTTGGTCGGAAGAAATTGGATCTTGAAGCTGCTTCGAGAACAATGTACCGCCACATTCGTCACTCAACTGTGCGCGAGTTTTTGCTTTCTACGGACACGACTATGAATATTTCCAAAAATGAAAATGAAACTCAATGGGAAACGATTAGGCACAATAGAGGAGTTTCAACAGGTATCGCAGAACGTGATAATAAGGATCAGAGGTGGATTACCCAATAGGCGCACTAGGCGCGCGTCTGGAGCCCCCACATCGCGAGGGCCCCAAATTATCCTGGGTTGGATAAATTAATCAAACGAAAACGAACATTTATTAAAACAATTTTAGGTATTTAAATATTAATAAACGACGTTTTGATACTTATGACAAGAATTTAACATTTACCAACATATTTTTGGTTATTTTTTCTACTGTAAAATTAGTAAACATACATGAAAATCGGATCTTCGGAAAAGGAAGAAAAAAAAGAAAAAAGTGCAGTTCGACGAAACATCATCTAATGATACTCATTTTAGTGCTAAACAAAATTTCGTTATAAACATAATGTAATTTGCGATAAACTTATATCTGAACTGAATAATAGAAGCGCAATTTACAACGAAGTTTTAAACGATTTTCAAATTTTTTAAAATTTATCAATAAGCGACGATGAATTTGATGAATGTGTAAAAAATTGATCTTTAAAATATGAAAAAGATATCGACATAACATATTTTTAAAATGAACTTCATCACTTCATTAACTTTATTCGAGAAGAAAAAGTGTCGAATCCTGTTGAAATGTATAGGGTGTTAAATGAAGGACTTAAACCTAAATTTCCTAACGTGGAGATAGGGATGGCAATCCTGCAAAGTGGGATCCCGCAATCCCACGGGATCCCGCATGATTTTAGCGCATGCGAGATCCCGCACTAAAAGCTGCGGGATTTGCAGGATTTGCGGGATTCACTTTTGCAATGCAACTGAAATGAAGGTGTTGGTGGGGGGTGGCTATTATTGCTAATGAAGAAATTGAAGAAAATGAAACTGAAGATGAAGAGTCTAATGACGAATCCTAACAACCTACTAATCTATCGTTGAAAGAAGAATTAGAAAACCAAATACAGAAAGAGAAGAAAAATTGTATAAAAATAGTAAAGAATGTGCCAGATACCGAATCTTTCGAGAAAATATTGAAGAAGGAAATGTCGGCCTACGAAAGTGACGGAGTTAGAGACAAGTTCCTTGTTAAGATCATACTTCTTGCAATGATTCATTTAAATTAATTTCAGTTTTTAGTTATTATTGTAATTTGTTATATTTGAAACTGACCAAACATTTCATTATTATTTTTGTATCATAATTGATTTTTATTTTAATAAATTATATAAAATACTATTTATTATTAGAAAAAAAAATATCTTATTACCTGAAGTCATAAAATGTCCTTAAAACCTGTTTTAAGTAAGTATATTGAAATAGTTTTGAACATTTGTAAACAAAGCCAACAACATACTCTTTTAAAATGATTTTTTTTATTTTCTAAATCTACATATATGATTTCAATTATTGTCGCTTTTTGAACTTGTTTTTATAAAAATACTTGAAAGGAAGTATTTATGTCATTTTGTCATTTATAATGTGAACAAAATCAATTTCTATCGGGATTTAGAAAAATCTTGCGCGGATCCCGCGGGATTTAAAAGTGTGCGGGATTGCCATCCCTACGTGGAGACCATCTAAAAGATATTTTTAACGTTACCCATTTGCAATGCAAGTGGCGAAAGATCACTTTTGGTACTAAAACGTGTAAAAAACTATTCGCGTAATTCTCTGTCAATTAAAAAGGTCCCGAAAGTTCCTATTTAATGCGTTTGTATATCCATAGTCTAATTAATATGATATAGTTCTAGTAGTCTGTTAAGTTGAATTAAATTTTGTTTTTAATTGAACGTAACATTTTTCAGATTGTAAAGTGCAATTTTTGTTACCGTTAAGTAAGGGGGGTAGGGGCCACGAAATCAGATTGCACCTAGGGCTCCCAATTTATTTAATCCGCCACTGATGAGAATGACAGAAAATGACTTCCGTAAATTAAAACCACGCTGGGACAGATGCATCATTTTTTTTTGCAAGTTTAAGTTTTTTAATAAATAATTTTCTGGAATTTTTAGGTAGCAACATGCTTTAGAAATATAATCTTAAATCATAATAATAATATATTTTACAATAAGTGATTTCATCTCGAGTCGTAAATGCAATTTTTTCTACGAAATTACAATTATATTATAACGAAAGTTAATGTAAACGAGCTAAATGACAATTATTATGTATTAAGTATTAATCATTTCATTTCCATAGCGACACCTCCACACTGACATTGACATAAATAAAATTATAACCTGCAAACAAAATATATTTAATACTAATTTTTGTACCATTCTTAGGCTTTTACATAAAATACTACATTAAAAATAAATTGTTTGATAAGAATATTAACGCAATTTTAGTTTATTATGAGTTAAAGCTTAAAAAAAAAGGTAAATTTTACAATTTGATTTTGACATTGACATTATTTTCGCCACTAGAGACGAAAGTAAAACTTTCATGTAGGGTAGGCAGTGAGAAAATGACAACTTTCATATACATGAGTAGAAAAGGGTGTTTTATCCTTGAGAAATTCAGCTTGAAATCTAGTAGCTACAAAAAGTTGACCAAATCTTCTCGTTCACTTGTTTTACATTGATCACAGACCACTGACATCGACGAAAATTTTCTCGATCTCTTCGTATTATACAAATCGTACGGTTTCTATTTGAAACAAAACTAGCCAACTGTTACATAATACATAATACATACATATTTGTAAAGAGCGAAACGATTTGATGCATGTCGGTGTTAAGTTGCTATCGCGTGCAAATAACGGCAATACCTATGCTGTGTTATTACAACGCGGGCACTGTCTGATCTGTTTATTCTTAGACCTTTAACGGGAATTTAACAGGCTCCGTGCGATTTGATACTTTTGCGGAATATGTAAACATAGATTTACGATAACACTTCTAACAATTTGCCTATTAACAGTTTACTGTATCGAGTTATACAAATCGTGCTTCAAGTACAAACTTAATCCGTTAAATTGTGTATCAAATAAAACTGATCCTACTTATCTCCATTTAATTTATATTTTAAGAAATCTTATAAAAATAACTTTTTTAAGTGTTTACTTTAATTGTAAAGTTTGATGTCAGGTGAAGGTATTATATTTTAATAATTTCCTGAATGAAATAATAATATATTTTTTGGAAGGCGGTTTCTTTGGGCTTATTTATTAAGATATTGCTAAAATTATTGATTCACGGCCTTTTTATTTTAATTATGAGCAATATTTTTTAAACTGTTACATTTTTGCAGATTTTTAAGGCACTCGGTTGTTGTAAATTATTTGTGTTAAGCAATTTTAAGTATGGAATCCTGTTGCTAGAAAAAAACGTAAAAGTAATTATCGGCTTTTACCAAACTGTAACACCAAGACCTTTCCATAACAATGCTGTTAATTACGCACAACTGCTTTCTTCGTTTTCTCATTTAACAATCAGCAGCGTGCCTTTGATCTCGATACTTAAGACTGGTTCGTATGCCATCGCTCAAACCAAGCTCATGGCTCGATTAGAAGCACCGAATGAAATGCGGCCACTCTTGGCCTGTTAAATCGAATAATTATAAGACTATTCATTGGAAATGTTGAGACCATTGACAGAATATCGTAATTTATCTTGTGATAATACAATGTGTACGGGATACTGGGAACAACATGCGGAGCGTATGTGAAATATTTCTTGTTTTACCCTCACATAAATTTTACGACTATCATCAATACAAAAGTCAAGGTTATTTTTAAACGGTGTGTAGTGACTGTTTATATTAATAATGTAGTATTCGTAGTGCAATTGTATAACCAAGAAACATAAAACATAAAACATTTTATTTCCCCTCGACTATACAGGGTGTCAATAAAAATACGCAAATCGCTTATATCTTCCATAATATTGATTTAACGAAACAAAATATTTACCCATTATTTGCACTCTTTGACAAACTATATTTTGTTTTGTTTTTTATTTAAAGCTTCGTTGTCATGGCGGCCAACACCTTTTTATTATTACAAATTTGAATTCCTCTTTAAATCTACATGTTACAAAATGTTATGTTGAAAATTCGTTTCAACTTCGCCTAATTTACATTTTTATAGAAATGCTGTACTTCAAAACTCTTATATTATTTTTTTTAAATCGTTAATTTAATTAATATTTTAAAGATATGAGCGATGTACGTTATTGTATTGACATCCTGTACAGGGTGGACCAAACTCTACAGTTGTATCTCGGTTACCATAATAGTTAACAAAAATCTGATATCGGTCGGTTGGGCAATTTTTTTGAGAAAAACCCGCCTGTGTTATTAGATATTTTATATCACTTTCAATTTTGGCACTACAGACGAGTAATAAAATATCATCGTTATTTAAAATTCACTATAGGTAACCTCTTTATTTATAAAAATAGAACTGAATGTTGTATAGGTTTTTTATAAACAATATTAGTGATAATTTAAAAAACATTTAAATTTTTTTTTTACTAAGTACCTTGACTTTTGTGATATAAAGCAAACTTACACGTTTTTAAATGGAAAGCCTAGTACCCCATGACTTTATATAAGAGCATTTTTAGGCTTTTCCAAAATATATTTGTTGCAAGAAATAATGGAGGTATTGCTAATGTTGTGAAGATTTTACTATCAAAGATTGCCATAGATTTGTAAACAAGTGATGTTTGCATTTAATAACTAATTAAACGTCACATCCAACTATTTTCAAACTTTTAAGCAAATCGATGTTTTTTTTTGTATTTCACAACTGTAACTAAATTTGAATAATTTAAAAAGTTTAATATGTTAAAAGTTTACATTGTATGTGATAAAAACGTAGCGGCTGCTGCAGATTTTACTTGGATATGACGTTTAGTTGTTTTTTAAATGCAAACATCAACGGTTTACGAAATTACGGTATACTGTAATCATACAATGTTCACAAAATTAGCCATATTTTGATTATTTTTGCGACGCATATACCGGGTGAGGCGCTTAAAAACATGAGACAAAATTTGCTTTGTATCGACTATCGAGAGACACATAATATGATCTTGATGGTTTCTTGATAGGTTGACGTGTTCATGTGAAGATCATTTTGGATTTTTTAAATGAAATTATATGTTTATAACGTACCATGTCGTAGAGCGTTTTAAGGCGCATACAACGACATATGATTTAGGGCATACTTCGATGGAAAATAGTTTGTTTACTTTTCGCAGGCGATGAAAGACTTTCGCGTTTCCTTACACATCCATTTATCAAGAAACCACCAATATCAGATTATGTGTCCCTCGCATGCAAGCACATTTTTTTTTTTATCATTTATAGCATTTAAGATTTTCAAGTGGCCTGTTTTAAGCGCCTCGCCAGATATTTATAAAAGATTATATTTTTAAAAAGCAAAAACAATACGCTTTCATATAAAACCATGGCCTACTAGAGTTTCCATTTAAAAAAATATAATTTTACTTCATATCTCAAAAGTCATAGTCGCTAAAAAATATTTAATTCATTTTAAATAAAGCATAAAAATGTTTTTTAAAAAGTTTCATCGAATTTGGTTCTCTTTTTATAAATAAAGAAGTATAGTAGTAATTGATCAAAAACATTAAAATTTCATTATGCATCTGTAGCGCAAAAATGAAAAGTGATATAAAAAATCTGATAACACAGGCGTGTTTTTCTCCAAAAAAAATCGCCCAAGAGACCGATATTAGATTTTCGCTAACTGTTACGGCAACCGAGATACCCCGTAAAACATTAGAATTTGGTTCACCCAGTACATCAAATGAGTATTATAATTCGCAGTAATTATCTTAAGATTCCAGTCTCTAAAAACCTTTATTTTGTTCTACAAAATCGACTTTATTAACCCTAGTTAGTTAACTAAACGAACATTTTACATTACACTTAAAAATCTTACCATGACAATATTGTATTGGATTATCACCAATAAATGGCACAAACAATAATTGTTAAGAACAGAAAATACAGCACAATAAGCGTGCCTAAAGATTAGACAACAAAAGATCTGTGTACAAGAATGTTTTTCTACGAATAAACCTCAAAAGTCTTTCGGTAAAATACAATATCTAACAAATATATCGGTTAATCAACTGCAATCCGTAAACAACGCCTACTAAATTGACAAAAAAAAGCGAATCAAATCGCAATATTACACTGAAGTTATTTAAACTTCTCAGAATTTAATCGGATCAGTTAAATACAGCGTATTGTGCGTCGAAAGAATGTATAAGCTCATACGTATTCATGAACTGCAGCAACGTATTATCTGCGGAGAACCAGCTTAAATCACATACGAACAAGAATCATCGTAATAAGGCAGATCGCACAAAAACTACCCATGTCGTGACGGGACGGGAACAAATATAGAAATTCATATCCAGCAATATTCTGCACGCGAGACGATGATAAGGCCGCTGCACCGAGAACAGACTCGAACACCGATTAAGGTATTCGATGCCTTCTGATAATAACTTTTATTCTAGAGATAGTCCCGTCTGCTTTATTTTAACTTGTTCACTACAGTTCCTACATAGATATTGACAATTGTTTTGCTACTTCAACACAAACTCGTGCACAGCCGAGTAATGCCAAACAATAAATTCCTTTACCCCGTGAAGATAATTCTCGCACACTAACAGCTTTACGGTTTTCTTTATTAATGTTTCGTTAGACGCTACCTACAATATACTCACTCGCAAGACCAGCAATAATTGCCAGCCTTCATATATCTCGCGCTACATTTTCAACGCATTAAAACGACTTATTTAAAATTACGTAAGTCGCCATATCCGTATATCTCAGGGTAATAATCTTACAGTGCAATCTCGTGATAATCTACTAACTGAAAGGTGTCAGCTTAACGCAAAATATTTTTTAAATAGCTTTCACGTTATTAAAAGAGGTCAGCCGGTAAATTCCCTCACTGAATATTCCGTCTTTCACAAAGCTTACAATAAAAACTTGAAAAAAACACATTCACACGAATAATGAAAACTTCTCTAATAAAAGACTGTATCCAGAATTATAATGGATAACACAATCACTGGATCACTGCGGTTTTGTGTCTCTAAACTTTTTCTTTCTCTTGTACCATCTACCATCGTAGCAATTCTTATTTTATTCACAACAGCTTTAAAAAGATCTCTAAATCCACTACGTCCAATACATTGGCTCAAGTACGTCAACCAGAATTAGTATCCTCATACCAACACTTATTTTTCCGTGCATGATAACTTTAAGTAGTTATATTTCTCTTCTCTTACGACTTGTTCCAGGTATTTCAGCTTTCTTACTTTAATAATTTTTTTTTTATTTCGCATTGTTTTCCTATTTTTTCGAGTACTTTATTAATCCTTTCAATCCATGAAATTTTCAATATTCTTATGTGGCACTGTATTGCAAATGCTTTTAGTTTTTTAACGTTTTCTTTTTGATCGTCCAACTCTCCGCTCCTTATAGCAGTGTTTCTCAAAATTTTTACTCTGAGGGTCCCTTTTAAAATTAAATTTTTGCGAGGACCCCTAACAGTTGTTTTGTAAACAATTTTTTTGTTTTCGTCTGGTCTGGCAAATAAATTTGAATTATATTTTAAAATTATGAAAGGACTCAGGGACCCTCTCAGAACGATTCACGGACCCCCAGGGGTCCGCGGGCCACACTTTGAGAAACACTGCCATATAGCAATATTGATAATATATATGGTGTCCAGTTTAAAATGAAGTACATGGATAACTCGCTTATTATAAGAGATACAGGTTTGTTTAAATTAGATTAATAATAAGCAAGATACCCATGTACTTCATTTTAAACTGGACACCCTGTATAAGCGGAGTGTTCTTGTTTTCAGGTCTAACGAAAGATTTCCATTGTAGAACATCTTCATTTTAACACTCATTTGGCAGTTTATATTCTGCTTCTAATTTCTTTGGATTAATCACATTTATCCGTTAACTAGAGAAGCTACCTTTCTACCTCTTACCAAGAATATTGCCTTACTTGATGATTTCAATAATCATTTTAAATTTCACGACAGGACTCCGTGGAGTCAAAGTTGGGCTCCTCAGTTCGCACAGTCTTCATCTACTCAATACACGTTAATACACCCCACTTTACTAAATATAGTTCCACATAAAACATCTTTCAATGTAAGTAAATCATATTCAGCAACTATCATCACCTAACTAAAATTAAATCATGGCAACTTTGCCTCGCATCTGCATAAAATTGGAATAAACGATATGCCCATGTCACGGGCAGTCTTACGGAGACCTGAATCATTAATTTTTTGCCTGTAGTCTAAGTACAATATACACAGAAAAACTCTATAAAGACCTGATATTGTTGGAGGTGCACCTCCCTGTTAACATAGTGTCGCTCCTATGTGTAGTATGAAGGGACATTTGCGACGTTCTTGTCAATTTTACTCGGTTCACTAATCTAAATATTTAAAGCTGTCGGTAATTCAAAATATCAATATGTGGCTGATGGACTAGTGCCAATGCCAAACAAAAACAACAAAACAAAACAAAAAAAAAAACTACGTTCATAGCTATCTGTAGTGCTTTACTCTTTTCATTTGTGTATATTGTTTAATCTGCTCTTATAATCTGGACTTAAGAAAAATCATAAATTTAGTTTTCTTTTAAATCCATTCATTAGAGTATATTTGATTTAATTTCGACATATTCTTTTCATTTCAATCAAACATCAAAGGTCAGGTACTAATTTCAAGCATGAATTAAAATAACCATCTGCGAGGGAATGAATAATGTTAGGAAGCAATCAAAAGCAAAACAATTCAGCGTTTAGTAAATAATATACAAACACATCGTTAAAATAATGTTGTGTGTATTCTCTTAATTATAAGTTATCTCTAAACTTACAACCCATTGTTAAGATAGTAGCGCGCCTCAGTGGCCGAAAAATTAGGTGATTCCAAAACATTCACAGAAATTAATGATGAACAGTTAGATAACCTTAATAGAAAGGTTTCGTGAAGTGCTAGCGAATATCAAACGTACCGACAATGCCAAGGCGCAAAAAAAAAACGCAGGTAATAATCTGTAATTAAAAATGTTATTTTAACAACATGCCGATCTAGTTGTCAAACTGTTTGTCAGGATAACCGTGACTAAATACTTTTCTAATAATTAAGTCTGGCTTGGAAGATAAAGTCAAAATTTGTATACGTTGATGCTCTTTATACTTTTATACTCTATAATAGCTCTGATTACAAAATAAATAATATTTAAACCTTTTTTAACGAAATTTTAAAAAATAACGAAGCATATTATAAAAATCACAATTATGCAGGGCTTTAACATGAAGAACGGGGAGATCTCGGTAATCATTGGAGATAGAAGTATAGTTAAATTGCCAAAGAAGTGTGTTTTCGCGAGCTTAATAGGAATCTAAATTGGAAATGTACATATTAAGCCCAGTTTCTGAAATATTCAAAATACCTTTAAAAAGTTGAATTTCTACTTTTCTTCTAGTTTTGTTTATAATTGTACTATCATCAAAATGAAAACTTAAAATTTTGTTTAAGTAGGATAGCTAAAGGCCCAAATCGCATAACGTTAAAATTGACACAGCTTGCTAAGTTTTTGAGTTGCGATATTCAACTTATATATTTCTCATGATCAATTCAATTATTACCATGTGTTTAAAAAAAAAGTAATATATTGGGTTTTTCAAATTGAATCACGTTATCGGGAATTAAATTATCCTCATATCTCCAACGGTTTCCGAGGGCACTATGATCTATACGTTGAAACATATACCCTCTATAATGTATAAAACAAATAATTTTCAGGGTGACAAAAAATTTAATAATTAATTTTAAGATGGTTGCGAATGTTTTTTTTTCCTACTAAAACTGTTTCAAAATAAAAATATAGGAGTAATTAAGAAGCCAACGAACGCTATTGTATAAAAAGTATTTTTGCTCACTTAGTAAACATTTTTGTCAATTGTTTAACATGGCATGAAATAGTAAAACTTTACTGCTCAACAACGCACAAAATGAAAATTATTTTATATCAATATCTCTGCTACACAAAAATCCAAAATATAGGTAGGTACTTGCCCAAAATCTTATCTTTTATTTTTTATTCAAATGGTTTTAATATGAAGCGCAGTAATATGCTTAGGAAAACAGTACTTATTATCTACAAAGTGCAAACCTCAAATTGCATTGCCCCTAACGCATTTTATAATTTAGATTCAATAGTAATAGCAACTGAAAATCATAAAATGTAAAATATATCTTAAGTTATTTCAGTTTTTTGTGTTTAATTAAGTTCAGCTAGTTTATTTATGTGATGTTTTGTTTTGTTTTTTAACGACCACTTAGATTAAAAACGTAATAAATACAATAATATTGCTATAACTTGCTTTTTTTCAATGAAACGAGAAAAAATCTGTTTAATGGTATCACAGCTAACTACAACCCGTATTTAAAATAAGAAAGTTGACGTTAAAATAACAAAAAAAAAATGAAGATAGGTAACACTTATTAACAAATTTTAAATCTACGATAAAAAGTGTCCTACTAATGTAAAAAAAAAAATGAGCATGATTTCAAAAAAGCAATTAGCAAAAATCGAAAACGTTATTTTTTGTTTTTTATGAATAGCGCATAGCTATTAATTTTTTTCAAGATATTTTTCATAAAATAGTTGCTCTTAAATCATAGATAGATCATTTTGACCTCTTTAATAAGTAACTCTGTATCTCTTACCGTTTACGACATCCCCATACTGTTCACAAAAATTAGGACACCCTGTATTTTAATACGAAAAACATACACTACAATTTTACACGAATTCCTATTATAATGAAACATTCGCCGAATTATAGTAGTACAAAATATTACAGTTCGTTTAAAACTGTCTAAAGATTTAAAAAATACTGATTCTATTGCAACAAAACTAAAATTAAAAATACTGCATATGAGTTAAGGCTTGTATGTATATGTAAAAGTATGCCAGTAACTCGAAAGTGGAAGCAAATTACACACCAATTTCTGGACCATGATTACAATATTCCATTACGTAAAGTCAACCACATTTTTTTGTATAAAAGTACAGTTTACCGCTGATGGTCGTATTCAACAAATTGTAAGGGATGTAAAATTAAGATAGGTATTTCTCCGGCCATCAAGTTAAATTGTACGATGTGCCCGAAGTCCCAACACACGGTACTTAGCATATGCGGATGTGTTGAGTGCAATGGGCGGGCGAGCTCGTGATCGCTCATATATAATTATCGGAGAAACCTAAAACAAACAAGTGCTGGTTGACTCGCTGACCCTCCGCAGAGCAGCCCAAATTGACCCCTAAGACGGCTGTCGTACAGTCGATACAAAATAACCACCTCGTCAAACCACCAACCCGATAATTTAAGGCAGTTTGGCGAATTTATAGTAAATTTGATCAGTGATGTATAGAACGACCTAAATTGATGGTATTTTAAATTTTCCGTGAAAGCAAAATGGTGTAGCCTACACAATTTGCATTCGCCTGACTACCATTTAGTGTTAGTAAAATATATCCTGTCAACACAATGTGAACGACCACTAAATGATGTAAGATAAAGGAAAGTCAACCATGTTTGTTCATAATACGCATAACCATGACATTTGGAGCTAAAAGGCAATCCCAAATATCTTACAACAAAAGTAACTAGAAACAATTATCCAACAAATACAATACTAAACACCCACGATTAGCAAAAATACCGTTTTAAAAACATTTAAACCTCAACAATCCGTAAAACACAAGTTTTAAATTGGATTATAAATGTATTACATTGCCCTCAATTGTTGAGTAAACCCCACTATCACAAAAACACTCCACCAAACAATTTTTAATTTAGAAACTACTGTTCTTGTAAAGTTAAGTTTTCCGAGCATTCAACAAATGTGAACTTGAAAATACTATTTGGAACCTACAGGATAATAAGAAATTAAACTTCTCATAATTTTCGAAAACAAAATCGCTAATGACTAAAAAACTTATAAAATCACGTTTTAGTCATTAGGGATACGAATAATTATTAAGCGTATACAGGGTATTATTAGCATGCACGTAGCGATTATCGCGGTACATTATCAATACACATTTTGTGTATTTTAATTCTTTCTGAGCTCTGCAGTATATATTAAATCGCATGTTAACTTCATAATTTGCTTGCCATATAATCGTCTTAAATACCATATCGTGCGGAAAAAATTCTCTCATTATTAAAACTGAACCAACTACGGTTCCCGAAAACAAGAAGCGGTAATTATGATTTCTGATAATGTTACTGTAAAATCGTCGAAATTATCGCAACGTTCATATTTTTTTCACAAGATGCATTTTGGAGGACTTGGAAGGGAGGTGCGTGAATGAATTGAAAACCTGACATAAAAACAATTGTATGATAGGTTCAAAACGATTTTTTCAATATAATTTCTTTGATGTTTCGATCTCATTACGCTCTCTTTGTAGACCGATTGATCGACGCCTGCAAAATAAGCGTCTACATCCGCCATGACCTCATCATTAGATACAAATCTTTGTTCTGTCAAGTGTTCTTTCAAGTTTGGAATTTATAGTAGTCGAAGGGGGACAAATCTGGGAAATTCAATTCGAAGCTGTTTATCAATTAAAAATTTTGCAATTCGGAAGGAGTGATGAAAGAGCATATTTTTTGTCAAATCCAGTATTTGTGCGTCTTGAGTACCAAAAAATTAACTCCATGACCTTTCCAGCCGAAGTGACTTTTGCCTTCCTCGGATGCTGAAAATGTCTGTGCTTCATTGCTTGGATTGTTCTTTCATCTCGCGTGTGAAGTGGTAAATCCATCTCATCTCTAGTGAAAATTCACCACATAAAATTGCTTAGGTTTGTCAAAAACAGGTGCAAAAACTGCTGGGATATCTTTGTCAGGCTGCGAACTTTTCAATCCACCCACGTAGATACGAAATCATCCACTGTTATGAATAACAATTTACGCTGCGACTAAATATGCGCTTTAAAAAAATTGCAAAAACGAGTAGCACGAAGATGGTAAATATGGTGGGTACGGTTTTTGTTTTAATAAATAAGTAGGCAGCTGATAGGAGTTAGGTTGCATGATCTCTTGCAGTTAGGTGCATCTAGATCGGCAAGAGCCCGTAGATCAGGGATTATCGGGAAGCATCGGCACCGAATTCCCTCAACAGGCACAATGTACAGGCGGTTTTTTGCACTATTAGCCCGTAACGAGTGAACGCTTACCACCGGCATTGACCAGTATATCTGCTACAGCACGATCCGCGTGCACATTGTGCCGGGCAGGTTCTCACACAGCGCTACATCCAGCAGGCCAGCTGATGCCTTCACTCTTCCGTTATAGCGTTTAACCACAGACCAGCTGTTCCGCTACAACTGGAGGCAAGAATGCCATGAAACTATTATATTCCGCGTTTTTTTCAGTGCAACTGAAGTTTTTATGGCGAAGTCGTCGTCAATAGCGAGCGATGTGTCTATTCGCTATGCCATGACATGGTAAATAAGACACGACCTACATAATATCACGGTTACCTTATTATTGGTCGGTCTGGAACCAACTGATCGATTTTATTTGCAATATGAAAGACAAACAATAAAAGCGAAGAAAATGTTTTCCAAAAAGTAATTCGATCAACCAACACATTTGTCAATATTCTTCGTTAAGGATTTTGGAATCTACACCACTATTAAAATCACCAAATCAGGTTACATTTATCGCTTTTATACGAGGGCAAAGCTAAACTTATTGAGTATTAAACAACTTATAGGCTGTGAATAACAAAATCCGCAGCTTAAGATTACTTATTGTTAGTTCTTTACTTGTCATTGAAGTTTAATTGTTGAAGTCTGGTTAGAGCCCAGTTTATAATTTTCTTAAAACAATGGAAGTTGTGAAAAAATTGAGTTAACGCCATATCCGATCTACGATTCATTACGATTTTTAAAAAGCTTCAAGCGCTTACAAGTAGGCCCACCACACGTCCCGGTTTAGAGGTTATGTCCCGGTGTTCCGGTCGGTTTCGCGTTTGTCCCAGTTTCTGGAGAAAAAATCCACCCCGATTTTTTTATGAAATCTGTCCGCCCGGGTAACAAAAAGCGAGAGGAGCTAAAAAAAAGGTGTTTCAGTCATTTTGTTGTGAAACGTCTTTGCGCGGGTGTTATAGGATTGCCAATTGCACGCTTTTAGGGGCGGACATACGCGTTTTAGTGGAAAAATATTAATGTGCAGGTATCCTGTACGCATACCATTGAAAATATTCATAATAATGTACCCTTTTTGTTTATTAACTTTTGAGCTTTTTGAACAAGCAACAATAAAAAAAATTTAAAGGACAAGCTTACCTATGTTTTAACTTGATTTTAAAATTTTTGACTGCAAAGTGTTGCTTTTTTAAACTCATAAATATTATGTTTATATTTCCTGTAGGTACCTAAATAAAAATTATTACCTAGTGAAAGTTTGTACCTTTATTACAATTAATTTTGTTGGTGGGGGCAATCTCATAAAAAAAATATCTGAAAACATTCTGCCATAAATCTGTAATTTTGAATAATGGTAAACTACTCTAACTTTGCATTAAAACACGTGTGAACTTTTTAAATTCAAAAAAATCGCCGGCGGCGCATTTTGTACTTCCCATTTTTATGCCTATCTCTCATGATTAAAAAAAAAAAGGTCGTCGTGTCCCGGTTTGACTTTACGAAAATATGGTAGGACTACTTATAAGCGCAAAGAGAGTTTAGATTCAACTTTAAATGAGTTCTGTTCAGCATTAAAAAGAGACAGAACGTCTTCATGCGGTTGTTACTGATGAAAACATTGCTGCTGTTAAAAAGAATATTTTAAAACATACTCTAAAATATTAAAATGTACCATCCGTCTTGCAAAACGACTCTCGGACGAAAAATACATTAAAACGGCAAAAAACAAAAGTAAAGCGACATGGGAAGTTATAGGCAACTATATGGGAAAAAGGCAAAAAGAAGAAAATTTTATCAACAATGTCAAAAATACAGGCGACAACCCATTAGACATACTAAATAACGTAAATGAACTATTTATAAATATGTGCCCCGACAATACAGATGGGTCAATTTCGGAAACCAGCCACTTCAAACAAAATAATATGTCCATCTATCTACGTCCCACTTCTTACGAGGAAATTTATAAAACTATAATGTCACTTAAAAACACAAAATCAACAGGAGAGGATGAAATACCAACAAACCTCTTAAAACATACTGCCGACCTAATATCTGGACCTTTGAATCACATCATAAACCTTTCTTTAAAAAATGGTATATTTCCAAACAAACTAAAATGTGCAAAAATCAAACCCATCTACAAAAAAGGGGATGTAAGTGACATAGGAAACTATAGGCCCATAGCCATACTCACAAACATCAGTAAGATATTTAAAAAAATAATCTACAACAGAATTGAAAATTACTTAGACCACTATGGCATAATAAACAACGCTCAAAATGGTTTCAGAAAAGGCAAGACAACTACCCGTGCTATTTACATGGCAATCCGAAATGTACTTCAATCCCTCAACAAAGACAAACACACCATGGTCATGTGTGTTGATCTCTCAAAAGCTTTTGATAGTGTTGACCACGAGATACTGCTAACGAAATTAGAACACTATGGTATACGAGGGACCGCACATAATCTTATAACATCTTATCTTTCGGAAAGAAACCAATACGTTGCCGGAAAAGACACGTCAGGTAGATTTCTAAAATCCAACAAAAAGAAAATCAAAAAAGGAGTCCCGCAAGGATCAATCTTGGGCCCCCTCTTATACATACTGTACACAAATGATCTTCCAGATTTTGTCAAAACTTCCCTTATACAATTTGCCGATGACACATCTGCCATTATTAGTGACTCAGATTCCAAAAACTCTGAACAAAAACTCTTTGACTGTTTAGGCCAACTCCAACATTGGTTTACGTTAAATAATCTAACCTTAAACGTCAATAAAACGCAAGTTATAAAATTTTCACAAAGTAAAATAACCTCCGACTTAAAATTTCAAAATAATTCCACAAGTATAAATGTTGTTAATAAAATATCTTTTCTTGGTTTATGTATTGACTCTAGACTGGACTGGTCATACCATATCGAACGCCTGTCACAAAGCCTGTCACGGTACCCTTTTGCACTAAAAAACCTAAAAAAATTGGTCAATGCAAACGCGGCCAAAACTGCATATCATGCATATGTCGAATCTAGGTTACGCTATGCTGTAATTTTTTGGGGTAACGCTAGTGACTCAGAACGCCTCTTCATTATACAAAAGCGATGTATAAGAAATATATTTGGCCTGAACTACCGAGATCACTGCAAAGAAACTTTTCGTGACAACGAAATATTAACCTTTTACGGTCTATTTATCCTCGAAGCCATCATGTTCGTAAAAAATAATGTAGATCTGTTCGAAGAGAAAATAAGAAATCATGCAGCCAATACGCGACATAAAAAAAACCTAAAACCCGATTGTTTCAAATATACCTATCTTCAAAAAAATGTAGCCTCCACAATTATTGCTATATATAATAAATTTAACACATCACCTGAGAGTATAATAAATCTTCCCACCCGCGAATTGAAGAAGAAATTAAGAAAAGTTCTGATTTCTAAAGCTTACTATGGAGTAAGCGAATATTTAAATGATGCTGACTTTGTAAAATGTTATATTTAAATATCATTTTTCTGTGTTTTTTCTTTTTTATTAACTATGTATATTATTTGTAATGTACGTAAATTATTATTGTGACAAGTTCTACACCTTTTTTGGGATATTTAGAACAAATAAAGATTATTATTATTATTAAACATACTTGAAGATGACAATAGAACATCAATCTAAGATTGGATCGTTAGCTGTTAAAACAATCCTCCACGATCACCTGCATTTGTTATCAAAAAAGCTGCCAGCCGTTTTCAGGACCTTGGAACTTGGAGCCTGTACCACCGTTAAAATCACCAAATCAGGTTATATTAAGCGCTTTTATACAAGTACATCAGCAGTAGCGTATCAACAATATGACATAAGGATATCTCAAGTTCAACAAAATTGAAAGCCACCAAACATTTTCATTATTGTTGTTTATTACAACATTTAAAATCTTATCAATAGTAAATGTGCCCAGTTTTTATGAAGCTCTACTTCCAGTTTTTCTACTGCTTCACGTTATACAAAAACTAACGATTTGAAAGTAAATTAGTGGCTACAAAGATTATCAAGAAATAACAAAATCATTTTAAGATTATTTATTATAAATTCATAACACAACAATAAAAATAAAAAAGTTCAGTGCCTATCGGCAGTATTAAATTTTTACTTAAAGAAAGAAAGATTACTTTATTTCTTTCACCACGTTTATAATAATTCCAAGCTGAAGAATGCTTGGATTAAGTTAAATGTAAATTAAACTTAAGAGCGTATACATTTTTGTGAAACTTAGCAATTATGATGTGATATAATAATAATAATCACGTTAACGTACTATGCACAAAATAATATACTTGACATTTAATTAATAACATAAAACTAGGACAGCATAATGTCACAAACCATTCACTATATTAATATGCTTAAGAGCCCGATGAATCATAATTTGTCATTATCCCCTCATACATATTCATTTCAGTCTTAAAATATGCATTGTAAAAAATAATTGATGGATACAATAATGGTAATCAACGTAAAGAAAAACAATAAATAATTATTAGTTCACAAAACCAGCTTTTATTATTGCTGCATGATCTGTTATCGCAAATATTCAAATGGTTTCGTGTGTTCTAGAGTTCATCGATTTTTACTAAAGTTTTTTAAATTATTTTATGCTTTTCCTGATTGCTAGACACAAGATTTGGTAAGCCAGGCTAATATTCGCAACTTGACAAGACTTTGTAAGCCAAACTTATCTCCAAAGTTATATTTTAATGAACTGCGACCAAATTTGATGGACAAGAAACACTGCTACGGTCATTAGTGCAATCAATTAACATATTTGATTGAGAAGTGGAAAACGAAACAAAAAGTGGTTTTATTAATTATGCGCTCGAGGGTTCATGTTGTGCGTAAAAATATTATAAGTATTAATATAACTCTCACCATATAAAATAAGTAAAATACAGGATGTTCCACTATATTTTCCCACGATAAGAAGCTTGGAAACTATACAAATTATAAAATCGGTTAAACGGACAAATGCGTAGAATTTTGAGGTGATCAAATTTGTTTTTGAACTTTTGATTATCCAAATGTTTCCAATAGTAAGTGAAAAAAAGCGATACATGTTTTATTTTCCCAAATTTGTTTTGTTTGAATGATAAATAAACAATAATGCCTATTTTTGTACTAACAAGGGAGGGTTCCGATACGTTGTCGCTACAACTTGATTACGGCTGTGTTTATTGCATCAAGGACAGTAAAACTAAATATTTTGCAGAGTTATACGTGCCACTGGCCTTTTTCTTCGAAAAAAATAGGGGAAAAACTGAAAAATTGGTATAAAAAGGTCATTTTTGCGATCGCGTTGGCCATTAAACCGTCGGAGACAAAATTGAAATTCTTCTATTTACCAATGTGCGTATCCTTTGCAAGTAAAATGGTGCAAAGTTTTTAAAAAAATCTTGTACTGTTTTGGAGAAAATCGTCAAAAACGAAACCCCTGCATAAGCACTATGATTTTAGAAGTTAAGATAGGTATATCTGTATAACTATATCTATGCGACTTGCATAGGCGTTTAACATAGGAAAAATAGTTTTTACAAAGGTCTCGTTTTTCTCTGGAGCCGTTTAAGAGTTTTTTAAAAACTTTGCACCATTTCTTGCAAAGGATGTGATTTTGTCTCTGACGGTTTCATGGCCAACGCGATCGCAAAAATTACTTTTATTATTCAGTTTTCAGTTTTTCCTCTATTTTTCCGAAGAAAATGGCCAGTGGGACGTATAACTCTACAAAACAATCAGTTTTGATGTTCTTGATGCAATAAACACGGCCTTAATCAAATTCTAGCGACAACGTATCGTGACCTTCCCTGGTAAGTAATGATGGCGCTTGTTTTTTGATATTTATAACTTTAATTGTTTTCTAGCAAATCGTCAACTTTTTAATTTCTTTTGTTCGCCGATTTGCATATTCACCTCAACAAATAATATAAATCACATAATTTTTAATTTCTGGATAATTAAAAAACTATAGGGTATAAAAAGGTGACAAAGGCCTAACCACAAATGGTTTTGTTTGTTTCCTCGCTTTGTATAACACAAAAATAACTTTCTTCGTAAATTCATTACCAAAAACGAAACAAATACAAGAAGAAACTAATTTTTGATTTTCCGAAATAGTCGAGTAATGTAAAATTTGAAAACAGATTTTAAATCATCTTGATTTTCTACACAATTTACAATAGTTCAGATATTTAATTAATTACCAAAATCCCGAAAATTAGAAAATACATTGGATCGCCTTGTAAAAATTGTTATACAAAAAAATCCAATACTAACTGACAAACAGACATGTTTCTACATATAACAACAATAAGTTCCTGTTTGGAACTTTATATAGGCATCGAGACATAATGAAATTTACGAGTGAGCTACCAATTTTGCAACATCTACCAATTACTTTCACCAATTCCTCATATGGCATTGACTTTAATTGTGCATTATTCTATTGACAATGCCCCGCTAACGTGTCTGGCACAAAATCCGGTAGTGCGGTAATAGGTTTCGGTATAAATGGCAAACGTAATATCAACCTCCTGCGTTTAATCATGAGCAACTGGTATAAATTATTAGTGGAAAGGTCATCCACATTCGTAGTTATAAATGTCTTGAGAACTCGATAATGAGGAGAAAATAAAGGTGCATGAAAAACATTATCTGCGCATAATAACTACTAAAAACTAATCAAATAAAAGTGATTTATTAAAGATTATTGTTATGTAAGTCTTTTCGGCTTTTGTAATCTTGATTTTGATCTCAATATTGGTTTATATGCTTTACGTTTTAGTTTTTTTTTGTAAGAAACGAGAATGGGATGAACACTCTCTGACCTAGCAAAATTTTTATGATCTCTCTGTGGTTTTTTCAGTAAGCCTGACTCGGAAGTTTCATACGAATATGTCAAGTAGTTTGCATTTGATGGTCCACCAAAGTGAAAATATTCTACGTTTTGCAAGTAATAAAGAAAATTAAAGCACGCGCAGTTGTACAGTTCTTCCATGTGAAGGGTTTATTCCCAACTAGATGCGGATTCAGATGGGGTTGGTAATCCCCCCCCCAAGACCCTGGATTTAAAGAAGGGCTAAAAATGGTCATAGGCTATGAAAACATCCTGCCTACGCCACTGTTCTCAACCAATATAAAAGCTGAGCTGGATTCTACTTTAGAGAGTCTTCTCTATCGTTTTTCAACAGTTAAAATATGGGTTGCGCACTTTAAACGTGGTCGCACGATCATTGATAAAGCTTCTTAAGTCAAAAACTATTCATCCAAGCCTCGTACACACACTTTAAAACAGTTGGTTAAGATTAAAAAGCAGATGATTTGAAGTCGACATGAACTGTCTGACGAAAAAAATTATCTCTTTTAAAACATACACGCAGATACATCCATAATCTAGACTCTAGATTCTAAAGTATAATAAATAATGTGCGGTCCATATGCATTTATTCAAATTTATGTACAACATTTAACAGTTATCAATGCGAGCACATTTTTTTCCTCAAAATAATATAACACTAAAAATATTATTGCCACTTTCGCACGACCTCTTAGTTTACTTTATGGGTTTCGACGTACATTCAGAAAATTGAATATGTTTTACAACTAGCATTGTTTCGAGAACATTAAAATGTATCATTTTGCAATCAAAGCAGCGTCTTCGCCCGTGAATATAGAATCAGGGCATTGATTATACGCACGACTGGCTGCAGTTATTCTCTTGACTGCCATTTGTTTCTCTTTAATTTAATAAAAAGTGCAAATAGTTCGACTCGAGAGCCAATTGTCCTCACCAGTGGCGTATCTACATATATCCATACCAGATCAATGTTAATTTATATCAAATTAACAACACCTTATCATTATGTTGAGTAACTTACCTACAATTGATCCTAACTAGTCGACTTGATAACTTGTAACCAATGGCGGATCTATATAAGGGCCAATAGGACGAACCCAGGGTCACTTCCAGGGGCCCCAAGGCACTACGCATTGTATATTTATCCACTTCAACACAAAAATGGGGTATGTTGATGAACAATTTAAAATAAAATTGTCTCAAGCGGATTGGTTTTTTGAAATATTTAAGAAAACTATGTCACTACGACGCTGTCAAAAGATTATAAATTAAGTATCCTATAGTTTTATTACACATATTTTTATTGATAGCGACGAAAAAGCAGATGGTAAAAAAAAAGAAAAAACCTTGAAAATTATTTATTAAAACAATATTTTGGGAGGAATTTTGGGGCCTGAAAGATTCGTAAACCCAGCCTCCTTGGTCCTCAGTATCCGATACATATTTTTTGATACGGGCTAACTACATCGTCCCCATATTAAAAACGGGACATTGCAGGTCTACCACCTGTGTACACAATTTTTTGTCGGCTACATCCATATAATTATAATAATTATTGCCCCTTGTTTGTGTCGGTGATGGAAAAACACGAACATCAGGTACTTTATAGTAAACAAGTGCAACCATGGCACGCTGTTTGAAACAAATCAAAATGATTGGTTGATGTCGCAAAATATCTTATATAAGTAATTCGCACAATAAATCAAACAAAATACAACTAACTGTATTTAAAAATTTTGAAGGGTATGTGTGCTATTTTCAGTTTAAGTTATGTGCTTTTTTTAAATATTAACAAATACAAGACCTGCACAAACGATTAATATTTTACGATTTAACAAAGAAAACTAGTGGTAATTTCATCAATAACAGTTTATTGTTTCGCAAAAAAAAATCACAGCTTGTGTGTGTTCATCGGTCCATTTTGCTGAATTATAAACATTTTATTTCGTCTTACTTTTTCTTTAATAATTTTATAGATTAAAAATATTAAGGACGCATTTAATGCCTTAAACTGATACATCTTGAGTAATTGCTGTTTTAATAATAAATTAAAGGTAAAAAATGCGATAATTCATTGAATTAACAAAATATTTATAATATACTTTTACTTTGTCTTTTAAGCTAAAAATATTACTCCTATCATTTACCAAATTAATTTTAAAACAATACGCATCATGGTCGTTTAACAAGAACAGCACAATATTACACTAACACAAGGCAAATTTATAAACCAACGATGAAAATCTTTGCTACATATTTTCTAGTTAAAAAGAAGCGCACAAGTTGCACGCCCTGTAGAAACAATCTCCTTTTTTGAGATCTATTTTTACATTATGGCACCGCCCGTAATAATGAAAAAAAAAACTAAAAATAATCTGATAAGAAGACTTAAACATTTTTTAAATCTAGAAATACGCTTGTAAACATAGACATTAAACGATAGTTGTAAATTTTAAGTTTGTTAAGTTACGGGTACTGAAACAACACGGTCCTAAAGCTGTCTCCAATAGCAATAAAAAATAATTGTCGAAACTAATGAAAATTAAACCTTTTTGATGTAATAAACGCAAAGGTTTTAAAACCGACACTTTCTGTTCTCCACATAAACAAACTTAATTTGATTCACTGTAATATAAACTTAATGGTATGCGAGAGAGACTTCGGTTTCACAGCCTGCTATAAATGTTAACTGTAAATAACTGCAACGAATAGTGATTTTAAACAGAGGTATTAACTAGTGCGTGCTATTGGTGCAATAAAAATGTTGCATGGCAGTATTTAGATATCAATTAAGGCAACTAGCAGATGTACTGTAAATTAATGAAACTAAATACATAATATATTTTTGTATACAGGGTGTAGAATTGGATCACGCAACATATCTAGTAATTTTAATGGTAAAATTTTAAAAGTTGTATATCTCCTCCAACTGTTTTAGAAAAAAGTGCATTTAGGTTTTTTGTAGAGAAAACATTCTGTGCCTACAAGATGTAATCAATATTAATTTTTAGTTTTCCAGTAACTAAAAATTGAGAAAATTGCAAAACGCCGTTTTGACAAAAATCTGTAGTGCCTTGGAATTATGCCGTTAACAGGAATTCATGAGGTATTAAGAAGTTTCAGTATCCATATACCCATGACAGATGCGACTAGCAGTAAGTAATATGTCGAACAAAGATAAAAATTGTCTCGTGTCTGCGAGTACGTTAAAAACATTACAGATGACGTCATACTATTTTTAAAAAAGTAAATTTTAGCCTTAATAACCAAATTCTGGGTAAAATAACAAATAAGTGTATTATGAAATTAAATAAGACTTCAAAAAATGCACAACCCAAATTAAGAAAAGTTCAACCCTAATTTGCGATGTTATCAAAAAAAAAGTACAATTCCTGATAACATAATTTGTCGTGAGACTGTTTACTAGCAAATTCGACACATTAAACAATAATTAAACAACTGAGAGTTGAACCCAGTTCGAAGAAAATTTTTTTGTCAATTTTATCGAGAGATATTTTTGTAATTCAAAGTGTATAAAATGCTATTGCATACGTAGAGCGTATATTTCAATCAACATAACAATCCTTAACAACAATAACGAAGGTTGTTTTTGTATTAATGTAGTTCTCGCTTTGACTAAAATTAGTTTTATAAAGCCACCGATAATGTTTAATTTTTATTGGCGCAATCGCGGCATTAGCGTGGGTAATTGTTAAATTTATAACGTCAACTTTGAATGGCTGTGGCAAAATAACTCCACCTGAATACATAGTTGCATGCATAATGACTTTATTGTAAGTTAACAGGTGAGCTCTTTTAAAGAAGTGGTGAACAAAGCTTGAATGCGTATACAAGGGTAGGAATACGCCACTTAAGGATTTCAATAGAACGTATAAAATTACAACTGTAACAAGCTTGCAACGTATGCGCTGCAAAAAATGTAAAGAGCGGAATGCGTGAATGAAAATTTAAAAAAATTAACAATTAGTGAGAAACGTTCGTTAAGCGTCGAGTTTCTAACAGATTTTACCCATTATGATTTTTTGATAATAATTGTTGTAGCGAAGTTTTATTGTCCATGAAAGAGGCACACATCTTTCAAAAGAATTAAAAACGATCAGGGTAATCCGACTTTTATTGCAAAAAAATTATGGTTTTATTTCAAAACCATTATTTAAAGTATTGCTACACATATGGTATTCATTGTTTACAACATTTTTAAATTTGTAATTTAAAATGCACTGAGATTAAAAGAATAGTATGGATTTCTTTGAAACTAAAATTATATTATTTCGTTTTATACTGGTACATACAAAGTGCCTTAGTAGAACTACCCAGTCCTGTAACTTTTTAATTTTTAGGCATAGAGCTTTGGTGTTTGGATGATCGCAAGTGATTTTTTTAAATTTTTGAAAGACCTTTCACATGACGTATAGGATGACAATAAAATAACACATTTCGCTTATATCTGTCAAATTATCAATTTAATGAAAAAGTTTACATTAAGATATGTTTCGCTATTGTTTTACATTATTGGTAAATTCGATTTTGTTTTGTTTCGCACAGTATCGTTGCTATGGCAACCAACTATCTTATTTTAAATAGAACACCCTACATTTTACAACATGTTTGGATTCCTCTAAAAATTAAGTAAATATAATGTTTTATTTTTTGACATTTTGTATAATAGTCACGAAGATTCTCGGTCTGACACCTCTAGACTTTTTTGTGGAGAAATCTTAAGGACAAAGAGTGTAAAATAGGCCCAAACATTTTGGATGACTAAAAAACTAGCATAACCTAAATGCATGCTACTACCGGTATAAGTGTAACGAACGCTATAAGAAGTTTTAGAGACTGACTTGGACATTACTTGGCAGTAAGTGGAAAACGATTTGAACATTCAATTCATTGAATTTTCACTATCATCTAACAGTTTTAAAGTTCAACATTTTAGGAAATGTCCTTAAAACAGCTAATATTACTTCAATAATTGTGTTCAATTGTATTTTTAAGATTAGCTGTTTTAAGGACAGTTCATCAAATAAAAATAAATATGCCTAGGAAAACATTATTATTTACAATTCTACAAGGTGCAGATCTTAAATTTGTATTGCTCATAGACATAAGGCTACACCTTTAACACATGTTATAATTTAGATTTTATAGTAATAGTCAGTCAACGATCATAAATGTTTATTAAAGTAAAAAATATCTGAAGTTATTAAAGTTTTCTATTTATTGTGTATAAGTACAGCTATAGCTTATTTAAGTGATCTTTTGTTTTGTTTTTTACAATAGCCACTTAGATTATTTTTAAGGATAAACCTCACAACAACCAATATATCAACGAAACGAGAAAAAAGTGTTTTTAATCAATCCATAGACCACTGTGGTTGCCATTTAAAATAAGTCAAGTTTGACTTACATCTCAAAAGTCAAGTGTGCCATGACTTTTTAGATTTGTTTTCTTATTCTTCGTAAAAATATCTACAGGTATCGTTTTACACCTTAAGATATGAATTATTTACTATTGAAAAAAGATTTTTCTAAATATTAAAAAAGTTGAAGCTGTAGGTCAAATGTCAAACTTGCATTGAATTCGTTTTGAAATTCTGCCTAACTTAGCTAATTCAACTGACCATGTAGCTCTTATAATAACAAATAAACCTATACAACACATGTAGATTATCGTCACCCTGTATACAGGGTTGGGAGAAAGTCCCGGAACGTTCGATTATCTTACTTATTTACAAACATTTTTTTCTGAAATTTCACTTAAATACATAGTCAAAAATAAAGAATTTATTGAAGATATTTTTTTTTTTGCATTTCCGGTTTAGCAGGAGATGATCCCAACTTTTTTTTTATGGAAACGTAGGTACATTTTTATATTTTCGGATGCAGAAAATGTAAACAAATTAAAAATATCATCAACAAATTCTTTATTTTTGACCACGTATTGAAGTCAAATTTCAGAGGGAAAAAATTATAAATCACTGAAATAATCGAACGTTCCGGGGCTTTCTCCTAACCCTGTATAAATAACGCAATGCACTTTTTTTTAAATTTCTAAATTAACTTTTATTGTATTGTGACCCAATTTTACAGCCTAATCCATGGTTTGAGTGACACACAGACACATAACTACAATACTAAATATTTATTAACCTCGTAGAAAATTGGCTCGAATTGCAACGTACCTGTGTACGCAATCGTTAAAATTATTATAAAATTATTATAATTCGAAAAATGAAAATATAAAAATGAATCATCATTACCTACACTGAATAGCTGCTCAGGAAGTTTGCAATTTTAACAGCAATTTTATTTTAGAATTTATGCAATTTTCTCTCGTTCTACCATATGTTTGTTGTTGCGCTGCAGCTTACATAACCAATTTGCTTTATATAAATCGCAGCATGCCGGAAATGCACTCCCGTCAGATTAATAACACATTTTTTATGGTACCTAACATGAGTTCTATTACCGACCAACCGTGGTCCATGACATATTGACTTATGCGTAATATAAGATATCTGTTAATAAAAGCAACTGCTGATTAATATTACTGCAACACGCATGTATTCGATGAGAATAAAACGATCTCGGAATGAGCTGAGTGATCAAAACATTCTTCTTCTTTGTAAATGTAGTGTGCGATAAATTCTTTATGTAAAATACAGCGAAAAGGTATCCGTTTGTGCTGATGTTGAGCTTATGAAGTCACTGTATCTGCTGAAGACCTAGGGGTCTTTAAAAGCTAGACAGTGATTCATATGCTTCGTATTATTTTAACATCGCATGTGCAATAAAAGCAAGTTGTAAAACTGTTGGCTTTTAGTACTGCAACAGCTGTTGATGGCGGTGCAACTTTTAACCTTTGAACGCGTTTTTATACATCATGCAATTATGAAAAAAATGGTGGAAGTATAACAAATGTTGCAAAATTACTTTCAGGCGGGAAACTTGGGCATGATCAACAAATTATAAGTTTGTACCTGACTTAATCTCATTTTGCGGGGTCTTATTAGAAAAGATAAAATGAAAAAATTAATGACAAAAAATATATCTCCAAGCACACATCTGGCAGTACTAAATGGCACGTTTTACTTTCATGAGTCCCAAAAAATGGAATTTTGAGCCACCATTTAAAAAAAAACGAAAATATTTATCATTCTTTGTTGAAACACTCATTTAATTGAAATAAATAACAAACAGTTGCATAACATGAGAGATATATCTAACCCAGAAGAATTCAGAAATAATACACATATTTACACCTTATCTAATAAGTATTTTTACTACATTATTTACAGCCGTATTCATAGTCCTTCCTTATCTTAAGGATTGAGGAAGCCTCAAGGAAGCTCGCAACCTCCCTTGAGATAGCCAATAAGGTTCCTTGTTCGGTCAAGGTAGATTTATGAAACATGAAACGGGGAATAAGGAATCCTTATTCCTCAAGGAAGGACTATGAATACGGCTGTTAGATCCAAGTACGCACCTTTAATACCAACGTTAGAACAGTTTTTCTACCAATCCAAATTTAAGCTTGTCACCAAATCTCTGACCAGTAGTAAAATACAAGTTTTCATCAACAGATGGCTACAACTTATTTCCAATACAAAGCTATGAAAACTAGCAAGAAAGGAACCGGTAGAACGAACAGTAAAACGCAGAAAATGAAATTGGATCGGCCAAATACGTCGTAGGTAAGATGATAACAAAGCTAGAATGGCTCAACTGGAAAAAGTTGCTAAGGCCATTTTTACACATTCGGAATAATTTATACTCCAAAAGAGTAATAAGCAATTTTCAAAAATCGTATTTTCCGGTTTTCTCGAATACCGTTCAAGATATTTTCAAACTCTCTTTGGATCATTAATAAGCACCAAATTTAGCAGCTTTGAAGCACCGAATTTAGCAGCTTTGCCAACTTTAAACCTAAACTCTAGCTATTATAATAAACGAGATCCCCATGTTTAAACTCAAATTTCAAACACCCTGTATATTTAAAATGAGTTTAATAGAGTTGCAACCTATTGCAAATCGGAATCTTCACATCGTTGATATAAATTTATGTCATGGCATCGCTGTAGAATTAAAAGTCACATGAAAAGAAAAGTGTGTCAAAATCTTTACAAAAAAGTTGTTAAACATTCATTTTGGGAAAATCCTCTTTTGGTGCCCCTAAGAGTTGTCTTTTTTTGCCTATAGAATGACAGATTATAGGCTGGAACTCTAAAAGAGCACAGGTTAAATCAATGAAGAAACTAATTCAAATACAGGCCTTCCACATGAAAAAAATATGGCATATGTTTGCAAAGACAAAAATTTTAAAAAAAGAGTTTAAATCATAGTTACTTTTTCAAAAACAGTAGAAACGGAAATCGAAAATCGTTGTTTGAAATTAAATCTTCATGCAGCTGGATGACGTTCGACATTTACTCTCCCTTAAAGATGTGGCCCGGAAACGTATTCAGTGGGAGATTACATTTATTATAATTTACGAAGTATTAATAACTATTGATTTTCTGTCAACCCACAAACAAATGAACGGCGTAAGGCACACACACATTTAACAATTTATCAATCACCATCACCACATATCACTCTAAGTAAAAATGTTACATATAATTGATTATACAGACTTAGCACAGCATAAGACAGTCGAGTATTACACTCCCTCAATCCTTTCTAAGCAATCAAAAATAAAGCCATCGCAAACGATACATCATTTTGCAACGACTACGTAAATTAATCAAAGGTTTGGTTGCGCAGAAAGTTAAATGAATGATAAAATTTTCGCCTTATTTTAAAACTGTCAGCACACAACACTACAAATAAGTACATACGAAACTTATTTTTCAGCAATGATATTGCTGTTAACAACTTGCACGGTACAAAAGTATTTAAAACAACACCAATCGGAGCCAACTGAAACATATATGTTTTTACAGCACATCTTAAAATGTACTTATAGAGGGTGGTGCATTTTTCGATGCTCACCATTGCTATCTTGGAAACGGTAAGAGATAGGATAGGTACAAGGTCAGTTAAATTAGAGAAAAGTTGCACATTTTTATGGCCATTGAGAATCTGAAAAAAAATCCTGGCTATTTTGATTTGTTTTTGATTTATTACAAAAAAAAACTGAAAAATGTGATTTTAGAAAAATATTATTATCTTCCCTACCATTATGCTATTCAATTTAAACTTGGTAACTGTATGTTTTTGGCCATCCTGGGTTTGATGACGTCAAGAGAAATTTTCTAAGCCTTCTACATTTCAAGTTGCGATAGTCAACTTTTTTATTTCTTATGGATTATTGGATTTTTGCACAGACAAAAAAATTGCTTTTCAGATTGGTAACCAACATAACCATTTTATTTTAAAAACTTGTTGAAATTTAAAAATTTGTATAAATAACTGATAAAATCGAGAATGCTCTGAAAAACAATTGAAACTATGATATAAATAAAAGACAAAACATTTTAGTTCTGTTGACGTCATCAAACCCAGGATGGTCAAAAACATAAAGTTACCAAGTTTAAATTAAATAGCGTAAATGTTAGAGAAGATAATAGGAGTAGTATTTTTCTAAACTCGCATTTTTCAGTTTTTTTGTAATAAATCAAAAACTAATCACAATAGCCAAGATTTCTTTTCAGATTCCCAATGGCCATTAAAATGTGCAACTTTTCTCTAATTTAACCGACCTTGTATCTCTTACCGTTTCCAAGATAGCAAAGGTGAGCATCGAAAAATGCACCACCCTGTATACATCATAGTGGTAGTTCGTTTAGAAACCATTGGGATGTAATCGTGTAGCTTTTGTTTCTTAAGTAAACTCTGTTTTAGTTTAACGTGTACTTAGTAACTGTCAGTATTTATTCATTATAACGTATATGAATCCTTCTATACAATTTTGTTCATAACGAATAACAATTTCCACTAATGGAGATATAATGATGAATTCACGGACAGCAACTTTGGAGTTACTGTAAGCTACTTCCTTTTACACTAACGAGGCAAGTATGCACCAAAAAAGTCTTGTTTATTAAGGAATTAAAAATAAGTTAAATTGACATTATTGCCACAACAGTGCTGAAAATGTGCTAGTTTAATCCACACTTGAAACAACTGTTAGAACTATACTAAATCTGTGAACAGATCATAAAACTTGCTAAGTATGCATTAATCAAGAACTTTTAATGGCTTAATTATGGCCACTCCATCCGACTAGTTTTAAAACTTTATCAGCATAATTAAAGATTATTTTTATGAAACCACAAATATTAAAACACGTGTTTAAGATAAGGTTTACAACTTGATTGTTGTAGCAGTTTATATTCGAAATTATTTCTATTTATTATAAACAATTGGAGCTGCAAATTTTAATAGATGGTACAAACAAAAAATCGCCTACATTTTCTAAAATATTAATGTAACGAAAAAATGGTTTAAGTTCAAATAAAACACCCCTTTTATATTTATATTTTTGGATACTCCTTTTTGTTTTATGATATGTCAAGTTTATTATGCGTGTAAGTTAACCGTTTTCGAGTAATTTTTTTTTCAATAAGATTTTGAGCGATGAAGCACTTTCATAAACGTTAAATACTCAACCAATGTCAGATGAATCTATGTGTCAATTGTTCAAAATGTTAACAAAAAAAACTTTAATAATAGTAAATAAACAAATGTTTATATTGAACTATCAAAATTAACAAAAGTCATTGTATCAAATATTCAAATTGCCCCCTATTCACTACCAATGAATGCCCGAGCCAATCTATAAAATAATTTTTATGTCCTTTACCATAAATCAAAAAAAAAATTGTATCAAATTTGTATTTCTTTAAAAATTAAATAGAACACTATGCAAAATACAGTCACAAGATGAAAATAGAGTTGCATTTGACATTTAAAACAAATTTTCGAGATATTTTCAAAGCCTACTAGCAAAATGCTATTAAATATTGTGTTTCTATCCATAAATTATCAAGACATTTACACATAATTGACCCTCACTAGTTTTTGCAGATAATTATATTATTAATAAGAGAATGTAAAAATATATAGGGTGTTCCATTTAAAAAAACTGACATATTCTTGTTTAGAGTTTGACTGAATGGACCGGGCATAAGGAACACATTGTGCATTATTTTAAAATTTTAACTAGTCAAAAATCACTATGACTCCTACAAAGTTTCAAAGAATTTCGCTCTGACATAGCCAAGTTGTGAAATATCATTATTATTTTAGACTCCTGTTTCGGTCAATATTTTTATAAAAACTTAAATAACTCAAAAACGACTGATTTTAGATACATAAAACCTATATATTTTTGAAAAAGAATTCAATTTTACATCTAAAAATTATAAAATACGCTGGGTGTTAAATTTAAAAAAAAAGTGACGTATCGGTGCGCAAAAACAAACCACTGTGTATAGTTGAAAATAATTTAAGGTTATGTAATAAATGACCACAAACAAGCTTTATTTAAAAATTTAATTTGTAAAGTTGTCACAAGACGAGATATTGATGCGTTACGTTACTTTTTGTACACACTGTATAAATAAGCGAAATGAGTTGCTTTTTTGATACCTTGTCTAACAACTGTTTAAATTAAGTGAGGATAAAATTATTACACCGGAGTTCTATGAAAAAAAGGAAAAATCGTATTACAAAAACGGCTATACAATTTAAATCAATTTCAAACAAATCCTCTTTTTACAAAAACTGTTAGCTCTAAATGTACACGGTTTTGTTTTTAAATTATTACATCCAAAAAACCCAAATATAGAATGAATCGATCAGTTGAAGCTAAAAAACGGCTAAAGTACACGTTTTTAAATTGTACGTAAGAGAAGTTGATTCGATTTAATTTTTGGGAAACAACAAAAAAAGCTGATTCTATAACGAGTCGAGAGCTAACACTATTTGCTAGCATTGACGTAATTATAGTTATTAACCCAAGTCGATGACACAAACCACATGATAAATGTGCCCAGAAACAGCTATAACAGCTTCGGTGATGACTTTTCATAAACTGTGAGTGCTTCTGGACCAGTAGCTGGTCAAAAACAAAAGAACTAATGAACACTTAAACGGCTCAATAGAAAGTAAACCTGGTACATCGATCTACAAAAAATATAAATAAGGAATCCAACTATGTACATCTTTTACAGTTTATTAAAACTGTTTTAAAATTATCTCTCTAGGATTTAAAAAAAAAACAAGATAATTCACTTGGAAAGTATAATTTAGCACGGTAATTAAATGAAACATAAGTTACAGCCCTTTTTGTTTTTAAAAAACCTTAATACATACTTACACCATTAACTGATAAAAGAATTCATAGAAAAGTTTGCGATTCGCTGTGTAAAGGAATGTAGTAAAGCTTTATGTAAGAAAAATATTCCATAACCTTAGAAGGAACAAAAAGTTTGCATCTCATAGCTGTTTCGCAAGTCAAAAATCATACGCAAAAAACACTGAATGACAGCCAAGAAGTAACTAAGTATTATCTTGAAGTCAGTTTGAAATATCTTAGCGGCTACTTCATTAGACACCCAAAAACATATGCTAATGTATGAGGACATAAAGTAAACATAAATTAAATATTTTATGGTACAAATGGACAACAGGGTGTCTTTTCTTTTGATTATTAATGGCAAGTGCTTTTTAAAATGTCGCTATAAACCGATCAAGAGAATGTAAAGGCGACATATTGTCTCCCACACAAAACAATACAGAAACACCAAGCCGTTTCATCATTTATTATGTTTATTACGCTACATGGATTTTTTTTTTTGTGTGAAATGCGTAAAATTATACGACAAAAAGGGTCTTTAATACTAAGGTTTAAATATAATTAACTGCATTAGTGACACCATATCACTTTAAAGTGACGTATCATTAACACACTTAGAATAGTTAGAGCTGAGACTAAGAAGCTGCACAGAGTTATCAGATCGAAGCTAGCGTGGGCCCAAAGACATCCAGCTATTAATCTGATAATCTGGTCAGCGACCTTTGTCCGTCAATTCTTCACTTAATCCATCATGATACTTCCTAAACTTCTAAAATATAAAATAGTACTACTAGTATGGCCTTCACTGGGACACATCTCGAACAAAACAAGATACAGAAGGTACGATAAGAACGAAAAAAATATGTTTTAAATTACGTAACATAATCGAGATATTTTTAGTATTTACTTCTTAGCATAACTGTAAAACTAATACATCACTAAAAAAAGAGTAAGTTCAATAAAACGTCTTTTAAAAGGTTTGATGTATATGTATAAATAGGCTTAATAAAAAATTCCTATTGCGAAGAATATATTCTCAAAATTTAAATTTGTATTGATTGAATACAATGAATTTCCATCATTAAAAAAACGTTTTCCAATTTTTACTTTCGCCGTACGGAGTATATGAAAAGTATTGTGATCACGAATTTCGACGGATGTACACGTTTTGAGGTCCCCTGAACCCTGAACCCGATTTGACTATTTTCAAGAAGACGTAGGGGTGTGCCAGACGTTAAAATTGTTCATTTTTGACATTAATTATCGATAGAGCCCTTAAAAGTATACCACAAAGTTGGTGCATTTATTTGACTTTTCGAATACTAACTAATATACAAGGTGTTTAAGCTATAACGTTAATCATAAATTACATAAAAACGGTTATACATAAAAACCTCTGTGTAGGATTACAGTCTTGTTTAGGGTGTTTAAAAAAAAACTAATAATTTTTTTGGGTAAATTTTAAAACTAAGAAATTATTTTAAAAATTCAAAATTTTGAAAATTTTTCTCGAAAACAGATTAAACTAGTTTTTTAAATTGTTGTATGTTATAGAGTTTGTTTTTGTTAGTTGGCTCCCGACTATCGGACTCTTAGATTCAGTTTTTATCAAGTATGAGAACAGAACGAAAACAAAAACAAAATTGCGATATTAGTCGAATTTGTATAAAGAACGGACACGGAAACTAAATTTGGTTTTTTTACTCAAAAACAGAAACGAAAAAGAAAATTTTAGTTTGGACCGGTTTTTCACAAATATACAATACTATGTACGAAGATACATACAATATATGTCAAAAGTCATTTGATGGCCACACTAGTTTATTGTTTAAAGTTTAACTATTCTTTCTACAAATACAAAAAATTATTTTCTATTAACTCTTTATTAAATTTTCTAGAATAGTTTTTTCTCTATTTAATATCGTTACTTTATCAAAGCCTATTAAATGCTTTCTGTTGTACGAATGTTCATATCCTGCTATGTTTGTTTAATTTAATTTTGTATATCTAATATATCCTTTCAAACGAGTTTTTGTATTTCGATTGGTTTGTCCTATATAACACAAACTACAAAAATACAATTAACTTAGTTTTTTTTTTCATATTCTTAAGGAATTGCAACATTAACACTATTTATAAAATGATGTACAGTACCTATTAGTTATCGTGTAGCATTTTTCTTTGTTATGGTTTTTAAAGTACTGTTTTGACCTTATCCGTCATACCTTCGATGTGAGGTAAAGAACACCTTTTAGTGCAGGTGTTCCCAAAGTTTTGACCAAGCGGGACAAATTGTAGACTCCTAATATTTGGCGGGCCAAAAAAAAGAAGTGTTTTTGAGACCTTGATTCGTGGACAACAGACAAAATCTCGAAATGTCAAAATATGTACGTACCAATATATAATTTTTTTTGTAAATAGAAATTTATCTGGTATGATTTAAAGATGGCGGCCGGTCTGACATCGCGCGGGCCGTATTTTTAAACCTTCATAACTAGCGTATTATTAAAAATAAATACATCAACCCTTATATATTTGGAATGAGAAAAATATGAGGAATTTAAATAGGTCATAGCCAACTATCGTTTCCATTTAAAAAAAGGTAAGTTTGTGTCATAACTTTTTAACGGCGAGCGTAAATTATTTTTTTTTAGTATAATCAAATTAAACATAAAAATATCCAAAAAAAATCTTAATAAATATTTTTGATATTTAAAACAATAACGGAGACATGACACATTATTAATATGACAAAAAAACACTTTTTATTCGATAACTCAAAAACCGGAAATGATAGAATATTTTTGAAAACGGTTCTGAGTTTGTCTCAAAAAACTGCACATTTTTGGTAATTTAACCGTTTCTCTATCTTAAATATTAACCGAGATACCCATGCAATCCCATCGAATTTGGACCACCCTGTATAGGTTTGTGCTGTTAGCACTATATACAAGATCTATCGCAAAAATAATCGTTTTTTTTTTTTTAATAACAAAACACAGTATAAATGTTTTATTTTATTCAACGTACGGCCGTACGATAGACAATTACCGCCGTACACGTTTTGCATCAATTGATGCGTTTCGGTTAATGTTTTATCAAGTTTAAAATAAAACTTAATGTTGGCTTTTTGTTCGAACGTCTGTTTTGACCGTTGTACAAAATATGCTATCACTTTGGGCGTTGTAACTCGGCTGCTAATGATCCGAATCACATCAAATTTGGATAAAACATCAATGAAGAATGTATTTGTCGAAGACAAATTTTTTGTATAGATGGCGCCACTAGTTTTTTCTATTTCTAAAAAGTTATTTTTGCGACAGACCTTGTATGTTAGTGTTGTTTCTAGTGTTAACTTTGTTAGTATGCGTAGCTATTATTTTTCAGAAAAAAACGTTAATTTACAATTTCGTTTTTAATTAAATCATTGTTGTTCCATACTTTAATACAAAACCGCTTGGTTTTTTGATTATTTCAAGATAATTGTCTATGCTCTCCCTTAAAATTTTGAATAACCTAGGTTATATTTTAGTAACTATGTTGCAAGCAACTAAGAAATGTTAACAATTAAATCCAAATTTTTTATTTCATTTAATTAAAAATTATGGTATGCAGGGAACCTTGATGAGAATAATACAGTTCTCGAGTACTTTTTAACGAAATTTGTTCTAGTTAGGAGAGTAAAATCCTGTTAGAATTTATATTGCACACAATTTTGCATAAAAGCAGAAATTGAACTAAAATACTGTAACGACCTCAGTGTAATAAAACATGAAGGCAATAGCATTGGTAAATTCTTTAAATTTACCCAAAAAAAAGTGAAAGAACACGAGTTTTTAAGTTTTGGTCGTCATTTTATAGGTGCGGGCATGTCCGTTCTTTAAAATAGTACATTTGCTGTCAACCGTAATTAAATTATTTTAATTTTACAACGCGTAAACACATAGTGTAGTAAGTTTATTCTGCAGTACGGCCATCTTAGAGTAAATAAGCGTGAACTTTATAAAAAAAAATTAAATAACTCCACTTGAGATAATACAATCTATTGATGTTCTCTGATAAGGAATACAAAATTCTGACTCGATTAAACTACAGTTGTCAATTTGGACCGGTGTCGGTCCAATGACGGGGGAATTCCCGCTGGGCGCAAACAGTTCCATAACAAGTTAGAATATTAAAATCACACGTTACAATATCTTAATCTAAATAGAGATATTCCCACCAATGCAGGTATTAAACACGCGTTATTAAATTCACTATCCACCATAGGTACCATATCGTATACATTTTCAATACCTACGTACTTAGATGTATGTTATTATGCACGGTATATAAAGTATGTTAATGGAAATCATCGTCTAAAATAGTGATTTAAAGGGGGAAAAAATAAATATTCGATAAGAAAATGAAAAAATATATGAGGTGTTCCATTAAAAAAACCAAAAAACTTATTCGTGATTGAAGTTTGACCAAATGGATCTGTCATAATAAACATCCTGTGTGTTATTTTAAAATTTAAACTAGTCAGCAATCACTATGGAACTATTGTCGAACAAAGTTTTAAAGGAATTCATCCCGACATTGGCCCGTTCCCGTCATAATTTTATAACAATATGTACTTTCTTCTACTATGGCGAAAATAAAAACTTAAATAAATCAAAAACAATTGATTTAGTAGATACAAGACGATATATTATACAGGGTGTTTCTTAAGTATTGCAAAAAAATTCAGGAGGTGATTCCTTATCGAAAATTAAAGGGGGTATTTCATTAAAAAAAAATTCCTTAGACGTCTCCTTTCGAAGTTACACCCCCCTAAAGGGGTGCGGTAAAATTAGGTTTTTATTTTATTTCTCAAATTTGGATAAATTTAGGAAACTAATATTTGGTAGACGTTTTATACTTATTAAAAGGTTTCCCATAGTAATATTTTTAATCATCTCCCACCTCCACAGGGGGCTAAAAAGGGAGTTGGTTTTCTTATCAGAACTTTTTGGTGGGTTAAGATTTTTTAATTAAAAATATTTTTCTTTAAAGCTTGATTTATTTAGAAACTTTATTTATTCTCTAGTTTATCTCGTAAAACCTACCGTTTTTGAGTAAAAAATAAAATAAGTAAACATGAACCATCAAATATTCCAATATAAAACGATTCATTTTGGTGGTTTCCATGGTTTTTTTATGTTCATGTTGGGTAGAATTGACGAGCGTTATAGCGTTGTCGCCGCGTTAACCTTAAAATGCATTACACCCGTCAATTATATCCAACATGAACATAAACAAACCATGGCAACCACCAAAATGAATCGTTTTATGTTGGAATATTTGATGGTTCATGTTTACTCATTTTATTTTTTTACTCAAAAAGGGTAGGTTTTACGAGATAAACTAGAGAATAAATAAAGTTTCTAAATAAATCAAGCATTAAAGAAAAATATTTTTAATTAAAAAATCTTAACCCACCAATAAGTTCTGATAAGAAAACCAACAGGGGTCGCACTTTCCAGCCCCCTGTGGAGGTGGGAGATGATTAAAAATATTACTATGGGAAACCTTTTAATAAGTATAAAACGTCTACCAAATATTAGTTTCCTAAGTTTATTCAAATTTGAGAAATAAAATAAAAACCTAATTTTACCGCACCCCTTTAGGGGGGTGTAACTTCGAAAGGAGACGTCTAAGGATTTTTTTTTAATGAAATACCCCCTTTAATTTTCGATAAGGAATCACCTCTTGAATTTTTTTGCAATACTTAAGAAACGCCCTGTGTATTGACGCGTTACGTTACTTTTTGTACACACTGTAGAAGAAATAGCACCCATCTCAGCGGTTATGCTAGTTTTTAAATAATTCAAATTATTTGGACGGTTTTTATAAACTTAGTCTTTTAGATATTTCCACAAAAATAATACAGAGGTGTTAAGTACGTTACCGGTTGTTTTTTGTTTAATTTAATTAACATAGGCCGCATTCCACTCAAGCACCGTGCACATCGGTACATGTACTGCCAGTGTTCCATCAATCTGTGCACATGCACGGCGGTACGACAACTACTCCTAAAGTGTACTTAAAAATTATGCCGGGCACTTGTAGAACTGAACTAACATAACCTCAAATTTTCATGTGATTGACAGTGGTGTGAGAAAAATGGATGACACTTGCACGGTAATGTCCTAAAATCCTAAAAATATAATATAATAATCAATGTTTCAACTGAAAAATAGTTCACTGCAATCATAAACTGAAAATTTTGAGGTTAAGTATAAATACGTAAACGTTACACATGCACTTTGCTACACCGACCGTTCCATTCATTGTGTACCGTACACATACAATAAGTGTACCGTGCACTTGCACGGTGCTTGAGTGGAATGTGGCCATAGTAATCTATTATCTGTAAGTTGTTAAATATTAAAATTTTCAAAAGATGTAAATTATACGAAAGTAGGTTATTTTAGACTTACAATACAATGAACTTCACATGTTACAAAGTACATTTAGAGCGATCCAAAATGTAATAAAATGAAGAAGGGTGTTCTATTTTTATTTAAGTCTGTTGCCACAGCAATATATAACAAAACAAAATCTAGTGTATAAAAAAGTGCGCCAAAAATAGCAAAACATATTTTATTATAACTTTTCTTCATTAAATCAATATTTTAGACGATATACGATATATGAATTATTTTATTGATACCATGTACAGCCGTCTATATCAGAAAATTTAAGTGCAAACAATTTTAAGTTTGTGTGTTTGTATTTGTGCGTATGTTATACTTTATAAAATTCTGCACATTAATAATAATAAAAATAAACAACACACCTAGCGAATAATAAAACCGTTTTAATCGTTTTTGTATGCAGATTTGCAGGTATAAATATGCAACAAAGCATTGAAAAACTAAATTTAAAAAAACTTACATAAAATTAAATGTTGGACAGATATACAAATGATCTAAAGACTACAGTTATTTTCAAAAATTAAACTTTAATTGTCTTTTAAGTTATTTCACAATGGAACACATGCGATGACTCAAAAATTACTCGGTATTATTGTACCTTCAAAGAAAAAACATGAAAACATTCTTACAATATCCGGCTAAATCTAGTTCCTTTAATTAACAACAACTCTCCATTGTCATTCGAAATAGGTTTCATTAGAAATTCTGTTGTAGAACACCAAAAATTTAATTCGGACTGAATATAGGAGATACAGATTTGGTTAAATTAGCAAAAAGTTACACACCATAAACATAACTACATGATTAGAAACAAACATTTTGCGATTTTTATTTTATGTTTTGGTTTTAATCTGAATATTTGGCCATTGCGATAATTGCACACTGATGGTATCAGCTTTTTATTGCACACCTAGTTACGAAAAGTTTGCAGTTAACTTTTAGTTTTTTCATGAACACCTCATTAAGTATTTACTCCAGCGTTTCCCAAATTGGGTTCGGTGGAACCGCGGGTTTCGGGACCCGCTTTGGTTGGTGTAACTTTGCTTATTTTTACAGCATTTCAATCACACCGTGTACAGTACAATACTACATAAGAAAAGATTGCGTCCAATTTCTTAACCTACCCTAACAGCGTATTATAAACATTCCAAATTAGCTACAAAAAAAGTAATCTCTTTTTTTCACTTAATTTTTAAAAAGGTAAATCAAAAATTGTTTTGGATAATTAACTTTTTGCCTTCAGTTTTTTAACAATGAATGGGTTTTGGGAAAAAAATTAAATAACGCAAGACAAAATAAATTATATTTTTTCTATAGTTTTAGCAGGTACAAATTTTACTTCATAACACACAATTATCAAGCGCATAAGAGTCCTTTGAATAGGCATATAGTGGCAACATTATTAAATCATTACAACAAACGACTTCCAATTTCGCCGTGTAAGTACAGTACGTTACTTTACCAATTTAATATGAACTGCTTTGTGTTCGGTGCATGATTATGCAGCTTCAGGCCTTTCGAATGGCGAAAGCGATGCAGGATTCTAAAGACATAAACTGGTTCCTGATCTATTTTATATAATTTTACACAATACGCGGCAAACCACAAAGCATTCAAGTTTTATTTTATAAATATTCTACAGCGTTATACACTCAGCTATTGAGAAATTCTCCATTACTAATCAAATAACACGCGCTTTAAATACAAGCAGTGCAAGTTCGAAATACCACATTACAAAAACACAATGAATATTGTGAGTAACGAAGGTTAAGCAAGGAATTAGACAATTACACCAAACGATTACAAGGTGTGGCACGACAATTTCGATGATATTTAGAACATTTTTCAAGCTATAATAACCTCAGCAAAAATTGTCGAACTATCACAAAAACAAACAAGTTAATATGTTATATTGTTAAATACATAATTATATGGGTTATTATTATAAAATATGTGAAAAATTTACTTCTAGTATGCATCTTAAAGTATTTTATGCGGATTTTTACGTACGAAAAGCGTTCAAATTTAACCAGGAAAACTTTCATAAATGTTACAATTTTCGTTTTTGGGTTTGGGAGCGCGTCTTCTTTGGTTATGTGTTGACGCTTCGACCATGTTGACCTAAAAACACAACATAAATCGTTTGCGCATATAGCTTCTTGCTTGCTGCAACGGTATGAGGAAAGAGATGCATTTTTGGACTTCATTGTGACAACTCGTCAGTTCTAGAATACGAAATTTTATCCCTGAGTCAAAACGTTCGAGCATGCAGCTGTGTCACACCACATCTCCAAAACGGAAAAAATCAAAAAGCACGTTTTCAGTTGGTAGCAATCGCAAGGAGTGTTAATGGTTTATTTTCTAGCTAAACATCGCACTGTAAATGCTTTTTTCTACGACAACTTTAATAAATTACTATTACTGTACATTGTACAACCTGCATGCACAGTATGAGGTAAACAAAAAGTACAATTTTTCAGAAATTATCAAAGCAGACTCAGGTCAAACCAACCTGCAAGCATAGCAAGTAGCTCTTTACGCACGTTAAGCAAAAAACACAGTTTCCTAGAAATGATCGGAGTAGACTCACGTCAAAATTGACAATTAACATGGTACGTACAAGTGGTGTTTACTATTAGCCAAAAGGCTAATAAAATCATATACCGGGTGTTAACCACCAGCCGTGAACATAGGGAATTAACATTGGTTTTAACTTTTTTTCGGATTCCTGCTCCCCAATTGAATTTATATTAAAATTAATGGTAACAATAGAAAGATAAAATTATTACGCATCATTTGAGATCATTAATAAGCTTAAATGTTTAATATTTAGTTTATAATTAATATTTTAAAATTGGATTAATTTTACAAATATAATGTCAATGTGACATTTGTTTTCATTAATTTTTGCTTTCACCATAAAAACTCTTTCTTCGTTATTGTAATTACTTATTTTAATCAAAATCGTTAAAGAAATAACTCACTGATTTAAAAATTGACAGATAATCAAAATTAATGAAAACAAATGTCAATTTGACAGTCATGGCTACTTATATTTGTAAAATTAATCCAATTTTAAAATATTAATTATAAACTAAATATTAAACATTTAAGCTTATTAATGGTCTCAAATGATGCGTAATAATTTTATCTTTCTATTGTTACCATTAATCTATATATATAAAAGAGCTTGTTTGTGTGTTTGTTTGTTTGTTTGTTCGCTATAGAATCCTAGGTCCGCTAACCGATCGGGACCAAATTTTGCACAGTTACTTTTTAGGACCTTGCAGATCTAACGCCAGACTTTAAGTACAAGCACATATTACCAATTTAAAAAAAAAAAAATTACTTGGACGGGATTCTATCTTACGTCGGCAAATACCTGGTCATAACACGATACGGCGCGGTGTATTTCACAAGTAAAGATTGTTTTGTATACAATTAGTAATAAATGTACATGAAGTATTATTTTTATTAGTACATTTTTAATTGAAACAAGACGAAAGAAAATAAATTTGAGTTATTATTCAATTTTTAAGCAATAAAAAGTTATTTTTTAAGGAATTATAAGAAAATGAAAATATGATTGATCAGAGTATGTCATTTGTGTATGATTTGGAATTATTGGGCTTATTCAAGTTAAAACAGTAATTAAAATTGTAATCGCCCGTGCAACGCCGGGTAAACCATCTTGTTTTAATATAAATTCAATTGGGGAGCAGGAATCCGAAAAAAGTTAAAACCAATGTTAATTCCCTATGTTCACGGCTGGTGGTTAACACCCGGTATATTATGTGGTCGTAGAAAAAGTATAGTACAAAATTCAAGCTGTAAAGCAATAACGCACTCGTGGAAATGCTTTTCCACACCTTCGTAATAAGCTTCTGACAACTGTTTTTGCGTAATATTCCATTAATAAATAAAGTTAAAAATACGATAACACAATTCTGTGTACGTCCACCAGCACAACGCTCTACCACGTACGGCTGCAAAACTCTTTAAAGAAATAAACATGACTGCAGTAGAAACTTCTACTCCATCCAACATACAGTTCGGATCGTCTTCCCTTTGATTTTTATTTGTTTGGACTCTTGAAAGTTTTTTAGAGTTTCAATTAAATGAAAAAATATCGGAGCTGGACTGGGTAAATTTGTAGCCGAAAAGCTTCTTCCTACAAGAAATTATAAAGCCTTCCTGACTGATAGCGCAAGTTATCCAGATCCATGGGGACTATATTGAAAAATAGTATTACCTATACAATTTTTATTCGTTCTACATTTTTATAAATAATTCCCGGTAAGATTTAATTCCTTCTCGTATTTTATTGGTTGTTTTTTAGTATTCCGATCACAACTAAATAGAATTGAGATCATCCTGTACTAACTAAAATGAATCTAAATGAGTCTATCTTATACAGAATCTATGTACCACGTAAAAATCTTGATCGTTTGATAGTTTTATGTGGCCCACTCCAAAGCAAATACGTTACGTGATATAAATTTGATTTTTAAGACATCATCGTAAAATAACCACACGGTTTACAGTGGGCGGCCTCAGCGGGATCCAGTGATGCAGGGGACACTAGCTCATCTTCGCAGCCATACTGCAGGTGTATTAATTGCTTAATACTCCGTGGAAGTCCGCCATAAAAAAGTAATAAAAATGCCGCAGTAAAGCACAATACGACAATACAGTTACAAAATATATAATGACCAACATACATTATAAGCAAGCATTTTTAGAATTTGTACGTATAAGAGAACTTGGACCACGAAAGTACATAAATACACTCGATTAAAATGAACGTTTTTTCATAAGCGTATCTCATAAATACACCAACAATCTTTATTATAGAACCTAAACAAACTAAGAGCTCAAGAAACAGTTCAAAACATAAATGGTTAAGTGCAAAAAGCAATTGCCTTCATAACCGTTCCATAAATCCGTGAAATTAGATATACTATTACGGTCTCGCATAATTTTTTAGCAGGAATTTAATTTAATATAATTAACTTCTTCAAAAAAGGCACCTCCTGTTAGTTATTGTTAATTAGTGCGTCAATAAGTTAAAGCTGTATAACTGCCAACCTAATTAACATTTTTTCGGCAAAAATATTCCGTTAAATAGCAACTATAGGACTGCTAAAGTATCTCGAGATATTTTAACACACAAAATCTTATTGTTAGAGAACAGTTTGATAAATATTTGTTCGGGGTGTTAGTTAAAGTAACGCATGTTGCTTATATCTTCCAAAATATTTATTTAACGAAACAATTTGTATAATAAAAGATCTGTCGCTATTCTTTATCCACTCTTTAATATGCTGGATTTTCTTTTATTTTTTACGGTTTTATTGTCATGACAACCAGTTTTCTTATTTTAAATAGAGCACACTATACCGGGTGTAAACATATGCACACTTTTGCAACACTTTCTGTTTTACGAATGGATTCCTTAGAAAATGCTCTTTTTAAATAACCGCATGAGCCACTATCGTTCCATTTAAATAAATTGCTTTCTGAAAATAAATACGATTCCGCAACATTCAAAGCGGATTAAAGTAACTTACACTTAAATTAAAGTTTACAATAGTATATTATATACCAAGGTAGAGAAGTCAACTATTATAGCCTGAGGGCTCAGATTAGATCTCGAGGCGCGAAGCGCCGAGGGATGTAAGGGCCCGAAGGCTATAAGACTTCTCTACCGTGGTGTATATACTATTTTTTTCACTACTAGTAAGACAAACCCATTTATGTTTTGTACGCACTTTCTAACCTAAAATATAAAAAGTTAAGTACCTATCTATTCTATAGAAATATTGAATCTGCGTGTTACTCATCTTGCTAAATCACTATTGTTATTAAAAAACATTGTTTTTAAGCGATGGTTTCATCTAAAATACTGACATTATTAAAACTTTTCTCTTTTTTACGTTGTGTCAATCGACGGTGTGGATATTGACAACCCAGACAACCGTCATTTATTACGGCGGGAAAGTCGTGTTATTTAAATACACCAAAGTTTTTAAAATTAAATTAATTTATTTAAACAACGTTTTAAATGCTAAAATACCAATAAAGAGAATTTCTTGATCATACTAAATCGTCCTATAATTTTTTTTTCTTTAAAACTACAACAGCATTATCAAAAAATATAAATTTGTTCATTATTCACCAGTGGTTAATAATGAAAAATTGTTTACCTGTAACCATGCATAGGTAGAGAAATTGAATTTCACGGCATTCTAATATACGTCATAATGCTACGCTATATTACTAGTAGTGAAAAAAAGCATTTTTCGGTGTCCTAACTAAAACGAATTATACGATAGCTCTGTTATGAGTAAAAATGTTTTAAAAAATTTCGAATAAAAGTTACTTGTGGTCATGTAATACATAATCTAAAATCATTTTTAACTATACACAGAGTTTTGTTTTTTGCACCGATACGTAATTGTTTTTTTTTTTTAAAGAACACCCTGTACATTTTGTATTTTTTAGACGAAAAACTAAATTATTTTTTCAAAAACATACAAGGTGTTTTGTCTTAAAAGCAAAAGTATTTGATTATTTAAGTTTTTATGAAAATATTGACAGGTACAGGACTCTAAAAAAATATTAATATTTTACATAGTAGCAATGTCAAAACAAATTACTTCGTTCGCCAATAGTGTCATAGGGTTTGGCGATTAGTTAAAATTTTAAAATAATACACAGAGCGTTTCTTATACCCGGTCCTGGCTAAACATCAAACTGGATTGAAACTTTTTTTAATGGAACACCATATTACATATTTTCATATTTCCTCATCAATAATTTATTCATCTTTAAAAAAGTATAAGAGATCAATTTTATCTAAAATTATTATTTCTCTAGTTATTCCAGTTTTCATGATAATTTTTGGGCACAAACAAAATATTTAATAAATTTAAACTATAGGTAGGCTATGGAAATATCTTTTTGTTTTGTTTCAAATGTCAAATACAATTCTATTTTTATCTTTAAGCTATAATTTTCATTTAATCAATAAAAATTTTACCTCGCATGGTATTTGTGACGAAAATTTCACAACTGAAATGTGACGTTTAAACCATCTGTAGAAAATTCGACTAATAAAATATTCTAAAATGTTATTGTGTTGCTAAGGTAAAGGTAAACAGAAATAAAATCGATTGCCAATAGGAAGGTTCCTTTACCACCGCTAACAAACGCGATAAATTGTATGAATTTGCATTGACATTAATGACGGTAGCTAAATTATTGCTGAAATTCGTGCTATTTCATTTGTTTATTTGGCAATGAGTGCAAAGAAAAAGAGCCGAGACATCTTCTAATCTTAGGTCATATAACTTACATGGATAACACTACCACAATGTAACTATCTTGTACACATATCCCAGACGTACAAATTTACTGCATCTCCTTCTAACACATATGAAAGTATATTTCTATCTCGCTTTCCGGGCCCACCGAGTAAAATCGTGTGCGTTACTATGGTTACGCGCGAAATTTGAACTAAAGCGTTATTTGAACTACTAGTAGATGCAATGTACTCGGATGTTTCCGTGTCAAATATGGGATGATACAATAACATTAGATCAGACTTAGTAAGTTTTATTGAAGTACAGTAAACACCGCTTATTAGAATCAATTGATTCAATTAAACGACGATTTTAATAGCAAAAAATTCTAAATGTCACTCACGCGTCAGTCGCTAGAATAGGTTAGGTAGGAAGTACGTTACAGTTATTATCACGGTTGCGCTACGATGACAGCGGGCCCGGGCCCAAAACAAAGATAACGTATATTGGGCCCACATAATATAGAAAGAGATAGGTTTAAAAAGGCACGTTGCGTTTACATTAACTTTCGTGTTATAATATAATTTTAAATTCGTAGAAAAAATAGCCTTTACGACTGGAGATGAAATCAGTTTTTTTCTCATCTCACGAAAAAAAACTGGACTGTCATCTCTTGTAAAATATACAATTTTTTTACATTATTATATTAAACTGATCTTAGACAATAAACTATGTAGCAAAAGGAAGCATTTACAAAGTATGTAATGACAATGACACGACATGGTTTATCGTGAGTTAGTTTGTTTAAGTTGTGTAAGAAAACTTAACGAACGATGCACAAAGTACACGTCATTCTTATAATTAAACAGCAATTAATCTGAGACGAGGCAAACAACTGCCGCGCGGTTCCGGTGGCCCTTCCGTGCCGCCACCAGTTCTGTTGATTTTGCCGGCTAACAAGATCGGCTGTTAATTATTGTAGTTTGATGTTAGTCCGGTCTAAAACTTGTTTATGGGGCCAAATTTGCAGATTGTATCTGCGCTACGAGGAATAAAATTATAATCGAATAAAATTATAGACTCACAAACAACCATAACACTGAAATGCATTAGAAAAATATTTTAATTGTAATAACTGTATTGTAATTTAAATGGACTTTACAACTCTAACATACAAGAAGCTCGAAATTTTAAATTGGTTTCATAATTAATTTTTGTCATGTTTTCAGGGCAGTTAATTTATGTGGTTGCTTTTTCTTAATAAACGACTACAGCCTTGTTTCACTTCTTTTTTCTATTAAATATCAATAGCAAACAGTTTTCTACAAGTAACAAGTTTTTTTAAAATGTTATTTAACAAATATTAAAATTTTGCATTTAATTTAATTTAATATAATTTAAATAAATTCTGTGTTGTCTTTTTCCAAGGAAGATTGAACTGCACTATATACCGGGTGATTCAGTTTGACTGTCGCACCCCTATAACTTTTTAATTATTGAAAATAACCCCAACATACCTTATATTTTTGGAAACGGCGACAAATTCTTTATTAAATGATGTGCATAGCAAACAGTCTATTAACATAACAAAAAAAACAATCAAATCTTAAAAATTATACTATAACTAACAATGCAAATGTATTAAAAATTATTTTTAATAAAAATAAAAACAAATAATAAACGTCGACATGAAAAATTAGGCTTTAATGTATTCACATTCCAAACACAGTTGTCCTCTATTTGTAACTGCTTGATTGAAATTAGAGTCTAATTTTATGTCGACGTTTATTTGTTTTTATTTTTATTAAAAATTAATTTTTAATAAATTTCCATTGACAGTTAAGTATAGTATAATTTTTAAGATCTGATCGTTTCTTGTTATGTTAAATAGACTGTTTGCTATGATTTGAATAAACTTTGAACTGATTTTTCTTGAAAAATTTCTTATGTATGCATACTTTTTTAATACATGGTCGGATTCAGAATGAAACTCTCTATCCGAATCAACAAAAACATGTATAATATGTAATTTTAAAAAAAAAAAAACAGTTGCCTATCGCGGATTTGACATACGTCATCGTAGAGATAACAAATGCACATCATTTAATAGAGAATTTGTCGCCGTTTCTAAAAATATAAGGTTTGTTAAGGTTATTTTCAATAATTAAAAAGTTATAGGGGTGCGACAGTCAAACTGAATCACCCTCCCTGTATCTAATTTTATATCTGAGGGAATGTAATTTATATAATTTTTAAATTCATTCAATTTGTTTATTCATGTGGCTATATGACAAAAGTATCGGGCTACATTTGGGTTTATACCTACTAATAATTTAATTAGGCTTAGTTTTTAAAATGTACCTACCATAAATGTATTTGCAGCTATAAGGCTTAACGGTGAACCCATTGTTGCACCACTAATTTGCTCATAAAATTTATTGTTATATACAAAATATGTTGTGCTACGCAATGATCCGCAAATTTTGCGATTATCAGAGATATTATCATTTCACAATATGTTTTTAATAGTTTTAACAGTTTCCTTGAAGAGACAAGAGCGTTGAAACTGTGACAAGAATCACATCATAAATAAATATTATTGAATTATAAGGTACATTCATACAATAATTAAACAAATTGCTGTAACGGTTTTTTATTAAGCAACAGAGGAAAGTAATTAATTAACGATAAATATTGTTAGCTGTGTTTATTATTTAACAATAACATTTTCGTTTAACGTTAGAAACAAATATTAAGATGTCGCCTAAGACAAGGAAAAAACGTCGAATCAAATTTTTAAGGCAGATACGTTCTATAAACAAAAACTTAAATAACTTTTGGGCTTATCTAGGGCTGATGTCATCTTACTGGCAAATTTCAGGAACATGCAGTGCACAACAATGTTAATCTAAACTACGATTTTATAATATTCATAACATCAACTTGTAAAAATCAACTCGTACATTAAACCGTAAATTTCAAATGAGAACTGTCGAGTTCTTTTTATGGGAATGAATAACCTTTTTGAGCATTTTAAACAAATTTTACTTATTATTCACCTTTACTTTATAGCGTTCATTGCACCGACTTTTATTCATACAAAACTATTTAATTAAAATGGTATTTTAATTATTCTTTTGCGGCATTTTTATCGTACAAATTAAATTAAACTGGAAATAGCGCAAAAGCAACCACCTGGTACCTTTACGTGGCATCATAATACACAAATACGAGGATGGGACGAATAGTTTTCGGCCTAGCCCACGGAGAACGCAAATTTTAGTAAATTGTCCATGGTTTTTTCAGTGTCATCCTTTATTAATTTGACTTTGTTTTATAACATTATGTTAATTGGTTTTCATTTGATAGCCCGCCAAAATGAACAAATTGTGTGTTGTAAACAATGAAGAAATCCAAAGTACGTACCTTGAAAAATATTTACTTCAATTTTAAGGGTTTATCCCCATTAAAAATATAAGCCGAGCACGACTATACTTAAGGTGAATCTTCTTCATCGTTTTCAGGGCCGTATTAATATGATTGAGCCTTGGGCTAAACAAAAATTGGCGCCTTAATCACCTTAGATTGAGCAATAATTAAATAATACATATAAGTAACTAATGCCCGGTTTCTCCGACACATCTTAAGATCGAACTTACCTAAGACCGCCTTATATTTAAGGCCGACTCAAGATACCGATGCGTTGCACAGAAAACATATTCCGGAATTTGTTAGACATCTCAGCTAAGTTAGAATTCGGTTTGGCAACGTTGCAAGAAGTCGGCACATTTTAGGGGCAGATTTGAATGGCAAATTTTCATTGGCCATTCACATCACAGCTGTTAAACCGGCTCCCTGTAAGTGACATCCTGTTGTTGCGATCAGTTGTTAGTCACGCATAAAGTTACAGTTATGTACTCCAACTCAAGTTCTAGTAAACAGCGACTTAAGATGTGCGCGCAGCTCAAGTCGAATATGTTCTTAAAATTGCTTGGTGCAACACATTATAACGTAAAGGCGAACTTAAGATTCAGCTAGATCTTAAGATGTGTCGGAGAAACCGGGCATAAATAACTTACATTTCAAAACATTGTATTTAAAAATATATTTACCTTACACATTTTTATTTAAATCAACAATATTTATAATACAATCAAAGTAATTTTGTTTGTCTTTATCGAAATACACACAATAGTAGGAAGCATAAAAATATTCGAATTGAAATTTTTCGCGGCATTTACTTTCTTCAAATCCATTTTAAATTTTACTATGACCTATTCTTTCCAATATACCGTATTCCTTGCATTGAAAAATTAAATTATTTAAGATGGATTGTCCTAGCGATGATCGAAAATGATTTATAATTCGTTTTAAAGTAAAAAATTAATTTACCACACTAAAATTGGTGCAAGCAATACTTACAATTCAACATTCTTTGACTGAACCTTTTTCGAAATCAATTAAATATTCAATATAATAATAAGTTGCTTTTTCTAAATAATCGCTGCTGTTAAAATTATCCAAATTAATTAAATATCTAAGTTTTGAAGCTATATGATCATACAGGATGGTCCACTATTGGGATCTCGTAAACGGCTACAAACTACAAGCTACAAGGAAGTTTAAATTAGACAAATTGTTCCCCTTTCTGAGCCCTATTCAATGATGCTTTAATGTTTTTACAAATTTTTATGGCACGCTAGATAATAAATAAAAATCAAAATGTTTATTTTTATTTAAAACGTTAATAGGTTAATAACTCGGTTATACTTGATGGTACAAACAAAGTTATAGATTTTTTACGCACTGTAAAATGTAAACATTCATTTGTTTCAATAATGTTTAAATTCATGACCCTCTATCTATAGCTTCATAAAGACATTTGATTAGTTTTATTTGTTTTTAACCTAAATATCAAAATAAATACATTAAATCTTATATTATTGAAAAGAGGGGAAAATGCCTTTACTTGAGGTCATAGCCAACTATGGTTTTCATTTTAAAAAAATGCAATTTTGTAATTTATCTAAGAATTAAAACAATATTGAAACAAATGAATGTTTTCATTTTACAGTGCCTTACAAAATATTCCACTTGTTCCCTTAAAATATTTTTGTGCCATCTAGTAAAACCGATTTAAAAAAGTGCCCATTTTGATTTTTATTTATGAGTACTACCCCAATTTAGTCGACCAGCTCTAGCAAAACATTCGCGGACAACGGCCCGCCCGCATTAGCCAAGAAAAAAGTTCTGTTGAATCAGGACAATTCGCCACGCCACAAGTTTGTTATTGCGATGGCTAAAATTCATCAATTCCAATTGCTGCCTCATGCACCCTATCCGCTAGAGCAGGGGTCGGCAACCTTTTTGATAAGAAGGGCACCCCGAATAGCTAACTTATGACAAAGGGCACTTTTCATTTATCTTCCAAGCGAAAGTGCAGGGATTGGCAAATAGGATTTGTTCAGTGTGCCAAATATCAAAACTAGTTAGGTTAGACCGCTAGCAACTTTTTCCAAACTAGTTAGGTTAGACCGCTGGCAACTTTTTCCAAATTAGTTAGGTTAGACCGCTGGCAACTTTCCAAATTGGTTAGGTTAGACCGCTGGCAACTTTTTCCGAATTTGTTGAGTTAGACCGCTGGCAACTTTTTCAAAATTTGTTGGGTTAGACCGCTGGCAACTTTTTCCAAAGGAATATCTCATACCATTTTAGCTAGTTATGGTATGAAGATATGAAAAAGAGTTGTTATTTTCTGGTGTTTTTAATAAATTTTCGATATTTAAAAATACTTAGCGTGCCATCGAAAATCTCTCGCGTGACACCTATTTGCCATCCCTATAATAGTGCGACAAACAGCGCGTCATTGGGGTTTACAAGTTATTTTACGTTAGTGGCGGGCACTTTCAAAATGCTTCGCGGGCACCACGTTGCCGACCCCTGCGCTAGAGGCTAGACCTATTCCCGTTGGGCTTTCCGATAATAAAAAAAGGCACACGTTGGATTTCGAAGGCTGCTGCCAGGAACGGCTATTTGGAGATGGCATAAGGGCTCTTGAATATCGCTGCAATAAGTCTAATGCGCCAGAAAAAAACTACGTCGAAAAATAAAATCATTTTCCATCCAATACTTTGATGTATTTCTTCCTAGGCCGCAAACTATCCATCCCATCCTCGTAAATACACACATATGTTAGTTGCACCAATAATTCCGGTGGTCTGCATAGTCCTTGTCGTGTCGTGTTTAGATTACATCAAGGGAAAGTGCTCACGACACATTCTTTTAGCAAACTGTTACCACCGTCTCACAATCACCCGCTCTACTTGTTCGGATCCCGATAAAGATCTTATCGTTATCAATACATTCGTTCTACTTCTGTTCGAATAAGCCAGCAATTTGCGAACACAATTTATAAGAACGTCACGGTAATAATTAGTCACCTGCAGTAGCCGCAAGAAAAATATTTTCGTAAACAAAAATTTTTAATAACGTAAAAATTAATCCGATGCAATTCGTTACTTCTGAAACTCGTTTATAATGTAATTTAAGGTAATTGACGGTTTTACATTTTGGACAAATCATATGTTTGATTTTAAGTAGACGTTCCAGTAATTACCTTGGTAAATCTACATCGCGTTCAAATTAACGATAACATAATTCTGGGAAATATTAACAATGTTCACGAACTTTGACAATTTGTACTTGTCTACGCCGGACGACGTAATTAAGTACTATCTAAATTGGACTGTTTCGTTTTAAAAAAAAAAAATGAAAGAAAATGCATTAATGCACTCGCACGATCATTTTATACCGTTAAGGTTCACATGTAGGCACTACATTATTACCGGTAACACGAACAACATCGATTTTTAATTCTTAAGATTCCCATAAAAAGTTCGTTAAAGATAAAGCTGTCGAAACGTCTTATACAGGGTGGTCCACATATAAGGGCCACTCGTAAACGGTAAGAACTACAAAGAAGTTTAAATTACACAAATTGTTCCCCTTTCTGAGACCCATTTAGTGACGCTTTAATGTTTTTAAAAAATTCCATGGCACGCTAGATAATAAACAAAAACAAAAATGGGTATTTTTTAAATAGTTAATAACTCGGTTACATTTTTTGTGCGATCGAATTAAAAACAATTTAAATTAATTAAAATTTTTAGTAATTTTCAAAATTATAGGTTAGGAACTACGTGACATTCTGTCACTGACAGATGACGGCGTATGTACTGCATTACCGGCCCTCTCCTTAGCAACGGCCGTAAAAGTAACTTTTACGGCCGTTGCTAAGGATAGGGCCGGTAATGCAGTACTTTATGGTTGCTAACGCGTCCGTCAAACAGCTGTTTCTAGTACGATCGCACAAAAAAATATTTTTAGGTAAATGTTTTCATTTTAGATTGCGTGAAAAAGTCTACAACATATTCCCCAAAAATATTTTTGTACCATCATGTATAACCGAGTTATTCACGATTTTAAAAAATGCCCATTTTAATTTTTCTTTATTATCTAGCGCGCTATGAAACTTTTTAAGACATTAAAGCATCACTAAATGGGTCTCAGAAAGGGCAACAATTTTCCTAATTTAAACTTCTTTGTATCTTTTAAGGTTTACGAGATCCCAATAGTGGCCCTTCTATGTGGACCACCCTGTATCGAGGTATACAGGGTGTTTCACTTTTCCATGGGACACTATTGCTATATTCGTAAATAATAAAAATACAACGTTGGTTCATGGGACAAAAGTTAGCTATTTAGATCGGCGTGAAGGCAGCCATGGAATTTCAGCCATGAACGAGTGAGTCAACCTTTTCCTCTACCGTACGCCGCTAAACAATGTACATAGTGCGCGCCCAAGTATAAACAAAAACGCAACACATTTAATAAAATATCCATAACTCTTTAGCAATATCAATGTACATTAATTTAAAATGTATTCTTTGTCATAAAACAAATGCTGTATATTACATTTCGGGTTAAATATTTAATTGTAATTTATTAATTTATGCTTATTATGTTTGCTATATTTCATTTAACTGTAAAATACAAATCTCGTTAAAGCTATCATAGATATACAGGTTCAATTGATACAAATAACAAAAGGCTAAGCGTAATTTATTTATATCCATAAAAAAAAATTACTGCTATACAAATACATGACACAAAATCAACAAAAAAAATATATATTCGTGTAACAATAAAAATTCGTCTTAAAATCAGAATAGGCAAAAAACATTTGTATTAATACAAAGAATATATATTCGTCCAATAAATTGCTGGCAAAGGGGATGCCGCGGTCAAAACGGACAAAAACTTTAAAAAAAGGTATGCTCATAAAAATAAAAATTCGTAGCTTCGTTAAATGAACGCGTCTTAAAATCAGTATGGGCTAAAAATGTTTGTACTAAAACAAAGAATATATTCACGTTTACAAAAGTGACTGGCAAACGGGATTTGGGTGTCAAAACGGACAAAAACTTAAAAAAAGAGTAATAAAAATTCGTAGTTTTGTTAAATGAACGCGTCTTGAAATCAGTATGGCCTAAAATTGTTTGTACTAATACAAAGAATATATTTACGTTTACAAAAGTGACTGGCAAACGGGATTTGGGGGTCAAAAAGGACAAAAACTTAAAAAAAAGGTAATAAAAATTCGTAGTTTTGTTAAATGAACGCGTCTTGAAATCAGTATGGGCTAAAAATGTTTGTACTAAAACAAAGAATATATTCACGTTTACAAAAGTGACTGGCAAACGGGATTTGGGTGTCAAAACGGACAAAAACTTAAAAAAAAGGTAATAAAAATTCGTAGTTTTGTTAAATGAACGCGTCTTGAAATCAGTATGGCCTAAAATTGTTTGTACTAAAACAAAGAATATATTCACGTTTACAAAAGTGACTGGCAAACGGGATTTGGGTGTCAAAACGGACAAAAACTTAAAAAAAAGGTAATAAAAATTCGTAGTTTTGTTAAATGAACGCGTCTTGAAATCAGTATGGCCTAAAATTGTTTGTACTAATACAAAGAATATATTTACGTTTACAAAAGTGACTGGCAAACGAGATTTGGGGGTCAAAACGGACAAAAACTTAAAAAAAAGGTAATAAAAATTCGTAGCTTCGTTAAATAAACGCGTCTTGAAATCAGTATGGGCTAAAAATGTTTGTACTAATACAAAGAATATATTAACGTTTACAAAAGTGACTGGCAAACGGGACTTGGGGGTCAAAACGGACAAAAACTTTAAAAAAAGGTAATAAAAAGTCGTAGTTTCGTTAAATGAACGCGTCTTGAAATTAGTATGGGCTAAAAATGTTTGTACTAATACAAAGAATATATTCACGTTTACAAAAGTGACTGGCAAACGGGATTTGGGGGTCAAAACGGACAAAAACTTAAAAAAAAGGTAATAAAAATTCATAGTTTCGTTAAATAAACGCGTCTTGAAATCAGTATGGACTAAAAATGTTTGTACTAATACAAAGAATATATTCACGTTTACAAAAGTGACTGGCAAACGGGATTTGGGGGTCAAAACGGACAAAAACTTTAAAAAAAGGTACTAAAAAGTCGTAGTTTCGTTAAATGAACGCGTCTTGAAATTAGTATGGGCTAAAAATGTTTGCACTAATACAAAGAATATATTCACGTTTACAAAAGTGACTGGCAAACGGGATTTGGGTGTCAAAACGGACAAAAACTTTAAAAAAAGGTAATAAAAAGTCGTAGTTTCGTTAAATGAACGCGTCTTGAAATTAGTATGGGCTAAAAATGTTTGCACTAATACAAAGAATATATTCACGTTTACAAAAGTGACTGGCAAACGGGATTTGGGGGTCAAAACGGACAAAAACTTTAAAAAAAGGTAATAAAAATTCGTAGCTTCGTTAAATAAACGCGTCTTGAAATCAGTATGGCCTAAAATTGTTTGTACTAATACAAAGAATATATTCACGTTTACAAAAGTGACTGGCAAACGGGATTTGGGGGTCAAAACGGACAAAAACTTTAAAAAAAGGTAATAAAAATTCGTAGCTTCGTTAAATAAACGCGTCTTGAAATCAGTATGGGCTAAAAATGTTTGTACTAATACAAAGAATATATTAACGTTTACAAAAGTGACTGGCAAACGGGATTTGGGGGTCAAAACGGACAAAAACTTTAAAAAAAGGTAATAAAAAGTCGTAGTTTCGTTAAATGAACGCGTCTTGAAATTAGTATGGGCTAAAAATGTTTGTACTAATACAAAGAATATATTCACGTTTACAAAAGTGACTGGCAAACGGGATTTGGGGGTCAAAACGGACAAAAACTTAAAAAAAAGGTAATAAAAAGTCGTAGTTTCGTTAAATGAACGCGTCTTGAAATCAGTATGGCCTAAAATTGTTTGTACTAATACAAAGAATATATTCACGTTTACAAAAGTGACTGGCAAACGGGATTTGGGGGTCAAAACGGACAAAAACTTTAAAAAAAGGTAATAAAAATTCGTAGCTTCGTTAAATAAACGCGTCTTGAAATCAGTATGGGCTAAAAATGTTTGTACTAATACAAAGAATATATTCACGTTTACAAAAGTGACTGGCAAACGGGATTTGGGGGTCAAAACGGACAAAAACTTTAAAAAAAGGTAATAAAAAGTCGTAGTTTCGTTAAATGAACGCGTCTTGAAATTAGTATGGGCTAAAAATGTTTGTACTAATACAAAGAATATATTCACGTTTACAAAAGTGACTGGCAAACGGGATTTGGGGGTCAAAACGGACAAAAACTTAAAAAAAAAGGTAATAAAAAGTCGTAGTTTCGTTAAATGAACGCGTCTTGAAATCAGTATGGGCTAAAAATGTTTGTACTAATACAAAGAATATATTCACGTTTACAAAAGTGACTGGCAAACGGGATTTGGGTGTCAAAACGGATAAAAACTTAAAAAAAAGGTAATAAAAATTCGTAGCTTCGTTAAATAAACGCGTCTTGAAATCAGTATGGCCTAAAATTGTTTGTACTAATACAAAGAATATATTCACGTTTACAAAAGTGACTGGCAAACGGGATTTGGGGGTCAAAACGGACAAAAACTTTAAAAAAAGGTAATAAAAAGTCGTAGTTTCGTTAAATGAACGCGTCTTGAAATCAGTATGGGCTAAAAATGTTTGTACTAATACAAAGAATATATTCACGTTTACAAAAGTGACTGGCAAACGGGATTTGGGGGTCAAAACGGACAAAAACTTAAAAAAAAGGTAATAAAAATTCGTAGCTTCGTTAAATGAACGCGTCTTGAAATCAGTATGTCCGTTTTGACCCCCAAATCCCGTTTGCCAGTCACTTTTGTAAACGTGAATATATTCTTTGTATTAGTACAAACATTTTTAGCCCATACTGATTTCAAGACGCGTTCATTTAACGAAGCTACGAATTTTTATTACCTTTTTTTTAAGTTTTTGTCCGTTTTGACACCCAAATCCCGTTTGCCAGTCACTTTTGTAAACGTGAATATATTCTTTGTATTAGTACAAACATTTTTAGCCCATACTGATTTCAAGACGCGTTCATTTAACGAAGCTACGAATTTTTATTACCTTTTTTTTTAAGTTTTTGTCCGTTTTGACACCCAAATCCCGTTTGCCAGTCACTTTTGTAAACGTGAATATATTCTTTGTATTAGTACAAACATTTTTAGTCCATACTGATTTCAAGACGCGTTCATTTAACGAAGCTACGAATTTTTATTACCTTTTTTTTAAGTTTTTGTCCATTTTGACCCTCAAATCCCGTTTGCCAGTCACTTTTGTAAACGTGAATATATTCTTTGTTTTAGTACAAACATTTTTAGCCCATACTGATTTTAAGACGCGTTCATTTAACGAAGCTATGAATTTTTATTTTTATGAGCATACCTTTTTTTAAAGTTTTTGTCCGTTTTACCGCGGCATCCCCTTTGCCAGCAATTTATTGGACGAACATATATTCTTTGTATTAATACAAATGTTTTTTGCCTATTCTGATTTTAAGACGAATTTTAATTGTTACACGAGTATATATTTCTTTTGTTGATTTTGTGTCATGTATTTGTATAGCAGTAATTTTTTTTATGGATATAAATAAATTACCCTTAGCCTTTTGTTATTTGTATCAATTAAACCTGTATATCTATGATAGCTTTAACGAGATTTGTATTTTACAGTTAAATGAAATATAGCAAACTTAATAAGCATAAATTAATAAATTACAATTAAATATTTAACCCGAAATGTAATATACAGCATTTGTTTTATGACAAAGAATACATTTTAAATTAATGTACATTGATATTGCTAAAGAGTTATGGATATTTTATTAAATGTGTTGCGTTTTTGTTTATACTTGGGCGCGCACTATGTACATCGTTTAGCGGCGTACGGTAGAGGAAAAGGTTGACTCACTCGTTCATGGCTGAAATTCCATGGCTGCTTCACGCCGATGCTATTTAGGACTGTATTTCTAACAAGATCTTGTTTTGTTTAAAAAGTCTATGGCTTGCGTGATATAACGAAAAAATAGAAATCGAACAAAATTTTTAAACCTAAATATCTCTGCTATTGTTGCGAATACACAAAAACGCCAAAGGAAAAATGTTTTGCAGATTTTGTTTACTATAAGATGGCGATAGTCAGATTTTTATTTATAAATTACCGTGCGAGATATTTGACAAAGCAACTTTTTTTTAAATGGCATTTTTTTAGGTTATTTCGCTTATTTTTGAAAATAAACATGTAAAATATTACATCATTGTTAAGAGAAAAAAATAATCTTCAAATCTAAATCATCACCTACTACGACTGCCACCTAAAAAAAATGTTTTGTCAAATATCTCGCACGGTAATTTATAAACAAAAAAACTGACTATCTCCTTCTTATAGCAAACAAAATCTGGAAAACATTTTTCCTTTGGCGTTTTTGTGTATTCGCAACAATAGCCGAGATATTTAAGTGTAAAAATTTTGATCGATTTCAGTTTTTTCGTTATATTACGTAAGCCATGAAATTTTTAAACAAAACAAGATCTTGTTTAAAATACTCTCCTTAATAGCTAACTTTTGTGCTATTTAATCAACCTTGTATTTTCATTATTTACGGAGATAGCAATAGTGTCCCATGGAAAAGTGAAACACCCTGTATACCTGTATATTAAATTTTTGCTATAAATTAACGTTTTCACCCAAGTTCCATTAACTTGAAAAATTCGCACTTTCCTGAAAACCCGCTGCGTCCAACATTTTTAAAAAATAATTAATGTCGTGCAATTTATTTATTTGAAATAGCTACACAATATTTTAAACTGTTCAATGAGTTATAGCACGCTGACCATCGAAGTCGTTTTTTTTTTGCGTCATCGATAAACACTTTATTAAATTTAATGTTCATATTTCATCCATAAAATTTTACGAGTCGACCGGTAAAGGCTTAAGCACGTACATTTTTAAGCAGTTATTTTTAAACATATTAAATAAATAATTAATACTCTCGCGAACTTCTCTTTCACTTAATATTAATGTTTAAGGTATGCAAGTGTCGTGCCGTTTCACGTAACCAAACAACGAAGTTAATTAAATTTTACGCAAAGCCATAAAGTTAAAAATTTAAAAAATTTCACATCAAAATGTCCACAAGGCCATAAAATGCACAAAAATTTCATAATAAGTTTACACAAAACAACGCAAGTTTATCAGATAATAAAAGAAGAGCACCCGTTACGAAACAGAATCTATTACATAATTCATGTCTAATTAACGCGAGACTTTGCGAATATCATAGCCCAATTAACAAGCTGTGAACAATGCAATTAGAAAAGGTACTCCGGTAATTAGAACTAGAACTACTGTGTGTATTTGTTAACGGAAACATTTTCAGACGGACGAGTTTATGACTTATAAATATTGTTACAACAGGATCAAACGAAAGTTTAATTAGCTGTAAATGTTCCGCTACACTTTTCTAATTTAAATGCCTCAAAAAAACATCTAAAGCTTAGAGCACTTACATAGTAGCAATTTTTATCAGATGCAATTACAATAGTGATAAAACTCCACGAGTTATGGCCTATATTAAATTTGCGCTATAAAACGGTTGACATATTTAAGTGCCGTATTTATGGGCCTAATATAAACTCAAATGTGTTAATCTCCGCCTCAAACATTGATACATATCTGCTTATTTACGTCGACAGCGATATTTGTTTATAGGAATGTAAAAATACTCTGTTACATAACAGCATTGCCCATCTTTCATGGGAATAGGTTCCGACAATAGACAAACTTACAATAAAAAAAAAATATATCAACATCTAGCATCATAAAAATCATGTTTATGACAAGCGAAATGTGCAAATAAACTATTATATTATAATTAACCAACAATTTTTCACGATCTCTTAGGTACAAATAGAGACTCTTTGAGTATAGCGATGTTCAAAAGTCGTACCTCCTATAATTTAAACTTCAAAACTTCTAGTTTTAAAATATAGCTTTGTAAAAGAACAATAATAATTCCAATGAAAATACAGCGTGAAGTTGAAAACCGAATTATACATGTGTAAGTTCATTTTTACGAATTTATTAATGTGGCAAGTAATAAGCTTTCAAAAATTTCAGTTTGTTGATTGGTTGTCATGGAAACAACATAAACTACAATGACCGGCCTATCTGATTTATCGTGGTTGTTGTTTAAAACGCATTTTTTCAAATTTGACAATGAAAGAAGAAGTAAAATACCATGTCAGTGAATTCAGAAAAATATATGCTATTTGATTATGTAAATAGCAAAAATTGCGCCCATAAGAAAAAATAAGTTGGTTATAATTATAATAAAACAAAAACGAATCGACCTAGAATAAATTAGTGATTACTATCCAATGCGGCTTAGAAAGTTGCTTAAGCAATGTTTTTACATATTTGAAATATTTTATAGTCCAAAGAAGATATAAACTATTTTTTCCGACGACCACTATGTAAAGCGAGTAATTTCGCACGGCTTGCTGCTACTGAAAATGACAAATTGCGCATGACACCGGAAATTGTGTGCAAAGTTCACTTTGCGTGTGTAAAGTGACGATTTCCGCTACATTACACACGCTAAACGCGCTGTCAAGTTAACGTGAAGCAAATCTAACCTCACAAGTGTCAAGTGTCACCAACGTCAAAAAAATGTTATTTTCACAACTTTTTTGCAGAATTAATGATTATGTCTAAGTGGTCGTCGGAAAAGCATAGTGTACAACACGTGCTGAATTGAATATTTCACACTCGTATGACTGAGCCACTCGCCTGACGGCTCGTGGCTCAACTGTCATACTCGTGTGAAATATTCAACTTTCAGCACTAGTTGTACAATATACTATTAAAAATTTGAGATATTTCCTATTTCTCTTCGGATTATTATTGAGCACAAAATTTAGCAGCTTTGCCACATTTAAACCTATGCTCTAACTATTATAATAAGCGAAATTCCCATGGTCGCCCTCGAAAATTAAATCACCCTATACAGGGTGTGTATAAATTGGCGGAAGCGCTACACGTGACGATGTTCTTTGTAAAATTATAAGTCGAAAATCTTGATACAAAAATGTTGTACCATGCTTCCTATGGACTCAGAAACCATTTTTTAAAAAAAATTGGCAACATTGTATACATTGATTTGTGTTTGGACATTTTTTTATCAGCAATTTGTACTTAGGTATTTACAATTTTTGTTCGAACTGAAAGCCTTCAGTTCGTAAACATAGCTGCAAACTTTTGGGTATCGTAAAACACAAACTAGAAATACTTACGAGAAAAACAGAGATGACAGCTAATGACAATGTTGCCATTTGTATTATTTTCATTCAAATCAGTGATTTACATATTTTCAACACCAATTTTTGAAAGGAAGAACACAATATCTAGGAAAAAATACTATTCGAAATTTATTTTTATTCCAAATTGCAGCTTTTTCATTTGCAAGTATTAAATAATAACGCTTATTAAAGGACTAAATGTCAAAACTTTGAGGACCTCTTGCAGACACATGGTACAACATTTTCGTATTATTTCGACTTAGAATTTTACGAAGAACATCGCCACGTATAGCTTCCGCCAATTTTTACACACCCTGTATAGTTAAAAATGGTTTTAGATTATGTAATAAATGACCACAAACAACTTTTATTCAAACTAGTTTAAACATTTTTACTAATAACAGAGCTACCGAATAATTCGCCTCGACTGGGACACCCTGTATATCAATAATGAACTGTCACACCAGCGCCGGATTAAGCATTTAGCGGGCCCTAGACTAATTTAGCGTGTAGGTTCCATTTAACGAGGGCGATTTTATAATTACAATTTTTCCGGGGTCAAATCGGGCCTCTCTGAATTTCGGTTCCTAGACATTTGTCTTTTTTGTTTATTAGTTAATCCGGCACTGCGTCACACACCTTTTCCAGAACACAAAAAGACGTAAACATTTCAGTAGAGCTCGAGAAACTTTTATCCTTGTCTTATCGTCTCGTTCCTACTCTTTATTGTAACTAATTCTACATGTCGCAGAAAATTCATTACTGTTCTGCGTGAGTAACTATGTTTAATCCGATAAATCACTTTTGAAACATTCTTATATCACTTCATGTACAACTGGCTTCGTGTTTTTATATTTCTATTTTCTAACTTGACATTTGACAGTTAAACTGTGGTGATAATTCTTTGTCGATGTCGTTTTTTTTTGTTTATCATTCTACTCAGATATTGATTTCTAGTGTGTTCTATTCGTTGACTGCGATACGAATATTTTTTGGACTAACATAACTATTGTTATTTTTGCGTTAATATATTACGAGAAGCGCTTTAATTTAGCCAGAAATACTTTCATAAATACCAATAATGGTGAAGATAAAAACCAACTGATGTAAGGTTGGCTGTTAACCTTGATTAACAATCCACGATTACTTATTAGTATTTTTAATTATTTTGGTAGCTGCAATAACCATGTCTGTAACTTCTGTTCACTGTAGCGGGTAACAACGTTTAACTATCAAATTTGTATCAAAACGAAAAGATGTGAATAATTTGATTTCTTAAAGTCCTCGCACCTGAATTGCCATTACTCAATTTTTGTATTATTCACTTAGTCATGTAATTAACCATTTTCTAGGAATCTCAGCATAGCATCTATTACTCTGGACGACTTAATTTGCAAATTAATCAGTAATTCCTAACAATTTAATCGTGTTGATGGCCCCGTCAACAACATATCAAACTGCAATCTAAAATATAAGCACATAAAATGTTAAGTATATTGACTGCATCATATTTATTTTCAACAGAATTAACGTCATTATCATATTATATCAGTGAACACTGTCTACTCATTACTTCACGAATTAAAAAAATAGTTAATTATCAATATCATTGCACTGCATGCCCAGTTTAACACGAATTAGCAATTCCTGCGTAACGATATGTTAATTGTACACACTAGATATTTAAAAATCACGGAATAACTGCATATCATTATCGATACAAGCGGCACATAAAATTCTTTAAATGCAAATGTTCAGTTGATTTATGACATTTCTAATGTAAATAAATTCAATCGATCATAAAACGTGAATCAAAGTATAGTAAGCCTTGAATTTTGAGAAATTGAATTAACGTAATTTCTTATCCGTTGGAGAACGAATAATTTGATAAAATTAAAATGAAAAGAACATTTTTACGTAAATGTTGGGTTTAACAATAGACGATCATGTAATGAAAGCAAGAATTTGACAAATAATGCAAATATAAGATACATCAACAGATACAGTCAAAAAGACATTCTGGTCATTCTGGTACGGCCACTAAAAAGAATGAAAAAAGAAAGAATACCAAAACAAGAGTGAACTATGTCGAGAAGAAAGAAAACAGAAAGACCAAGAACGCGCTGGAAAGATAAAAAAATGATGGCGATAGAAAGAAAAGGCCTTAAAGAAAACTCCTGACAAAATAAAAGCAAATGATTAGATGTGACGAACGACCACAGACGCTATAAAACAGTAGCTATATACATGGAAAATTATATGCAATAATGGTTTTCTTTGTTTGAATTATTTGATTATCTTATTTAAAATGAATTTATAAAACTTTATTTTTATGGTTTTCTCGAAAATCTAAACTGCAATTAATTGAAAACATCCGAAAATATCAAAAAGGGAAAGAATGTGAGTTGACCAAACGAAACATACCGATGAAACGAATTTTACACCGAAATCTTGAAGTGTAACAAACATAACAGTTTCTGACTTAATTTGCATTTGAAAGTAGTGACGACATACTTATCTCTAAACAAACAAAGCTGTTGAGAAACAAAACAAAACAAATAAAAATTATAGGGGTAATTATTATTCACAAAATGTGGGAACCAATCATTTTACAAAAACACTTAATTATTTTTACAGCATTTTTCAAGCAAACGCGGTGTTTCAAACAATTAAATCATTTAGTGTACAAATTAAACTTCCCAAAAATATATTTAGGCTGCATTAATCTGTTACTTTTAAGGTTAAATCTAAGCCAAGATGGTTAAGATAATGGGCAAATATTATGTATTAAAGAATATCTCTAAAAGTGACCTATTGACCTTAATCTGTCATATAGAACAGGGTTTCTTAAAGTGGTGAGTCGCGGCCCCCTAAGGAGCCGTGGCCTTGCAACAAGGCAGCTGTGAAGAACCGCGAAATTATTACAAATAAATAATCGTAAAATAAATTATTTTAGGGGAAAAGATTTCAAAAATGTTAAACTGTTGGAGTAAATCCTAAATATTACACGCTGCTAAATAGGAAAGTTTGCTAAAATGCTAGACACGTTCGTTGTATTATCCATAAAGAAAATTTCGTTTTTCGAAAAAGGGGAAATGAACTGAATAAAGTAGTATTGTCAGATGTTTCTACTATACCTAGTATCTAAATTTCCTAAAACACTGAACTACTTTTTCAAGATTATTTCGCATTTTATGCAAAGACATGGGCTCCAATTATTATGAAAGTCTTTTGTATCATAGAAAAATAAGATGGCTATCACGTACAAAAGTTCTTAAAAGAATTTTAGAATTAAAAGATGGACTTCGAATATTTCTATTTGATAAAAATCCAAACTTAGCAGCTCATTTATGTGATCAAAATTGGATCGTAGATTTTTTCTAAAAAGCAAACGAATTGAATTCTTTTCTTCAGGGAAAACGACAGATTTATACTTTTCGATTATTGTCTCTACGCTATTTATGTGTATTGTATTTTTTAAGCACGCATTTGCACGTAGCTATCTAAAATTATTAATCTTTAATATTTTTAAAAAGTTAAAGGTATGTATAAGTACAATATAGACTTTCCGATCGTTTCTACTTTGATACATAGTGTCTACATCAGACAAGGTTAATTAGAAACTGAAACTGTTTATACGTTTTATTAATTAAGTGTTAATTTGTCTGGTTGAAATTTATTTTCATGCACGTGTACTTAACACACAACTATGCATGCATAAACAAGATAAATATTATTAATGATTGTCATTATCGATGGATATTTTTAAGCAATTGTCTTATGTGTTGAGAGTTTGTAATCATAAAATTACTCAAGAGTGCCTGCTTATATTTATTAACATTTTCAAACCGGATAAAATTGCTATATAGGTATATGAATAAATAGACAAATAATGAAGTTATTTCCATCACTAGCTTTGTTTTATAATATTGGATTTATTAAGGGTTGCATAAAACAATACCGTTGGTGTAATTAAATTACGCTTTAGTAAAGAAGTTTATTTTAATATCAGATGAACAGTCAACTAAATGTATTCATTAAATGAACTCTAGTGTACTGTGCGTCACTTTTGAAGGATTATTGCCAACTTTTAATTAATTATGTAAAAGTATTTCAGGGATTTATTTTCTAAAACATTTTTTAAAATATTCAAAAGGTCATTTTATTGTGTATCGACAATAAAGATAGCCTAGTATTCTGATTTGTATTTAAAGTTGAGTAAGAAAAAATAACATTGCGAATTACAGTAACACGCATTTTTATAAATAATCTAACGTTTTTATAGCTGTACAAAATAAATGCAAGATGAGCCAACTGCGACAATAGGCAACTTTACACACAGACGCTTTCCTGCGCGATTGAACGGCGTGTATGCGTTCGTGCGAGAAAGTTTGTGTGTGTAAAAGGAACGCAAAGGCAAGAAAGGGTGTCAGAAATCGTGTACGCGCAACCCTGTGCGAGTATGTCTGTGCACAACATTACACAACGCGCGCTTTACCACACACTAGGCCAGTCGTTCAAATCGTGTAGTATTCTGACATCATGGACATCAGCTTGAGGCCAAAAGCATTAATCACAAATTTTATTTATTTATATTAATCTAATCCATGTTTACCGAAAGTAAAAATCTATGAATACAAAACTAGAAATTGACGGGATGAAGTTTACAGTAAAATCATAAGGTGGGTACAGACATGCAACAAAACATCGCATCGTAACACCGTCGCGTACAGATTGTTGTTGCGCGTTGAAGATACTGTGTGCCGTGAATTGCATCGTATCAACACGTCGCCGCGTAACATCGCAGCAAAGATTCTGGCGTCCCACCATTTTGGTATTACTTTTAGTACCTAAGTATGTTACGCAGACCTGTACATACATAAAAAGCATGGTGCAACATCAGCGCGTAACCTTCCTTTGATGTGACGCTGGAATACCGACAACCGATGGGACGCCACGATGTTACTATGTTGCGGTGTTACGATGTTACGAAGTGCGGTACAAACAGGTTACGCGACGGCGTTACTATACGATGTTTTGTTGCATGTCTGTACCCACCTTTAGAATTTTGTAAGGCACAAGGTTTCCCGACGCAAATTGGGATTTCGGTGTCAAAAGAATTCAGAGTCTAAAAAGGTCCGTTGGAAAGGAATTTAAAAAATCCCGTGAAAGCCAACGAAGCGGATGTGGAACTGAAAAAATATATACTTCGCAAATATATTTTAAAATCGTCAGTATGATTTTCAGTAGTAATATAACAAATGCATTGATAATAATTATCGATAATTTTTGGTAAATATGCCCGAATGCAAGTTGAGCTGAAAAAAACACAAAAGCACGAAGTGCACGAGTGATTTTTTCTGATGAGTGCATGAGTGAAGATTTGTCAAAAATTATAGATTATTTGCAATGCACGAGTTATATTTTGTCAGAAAATTTCCTTCATCTAACCTACCTGTCAAATTAAATGTAATGTCAAATTTTACGGGTACTGTCAGAGTGGTGCGTCAGGGGTGTGGTTTAATCTATCTATATTAAAGTAAGGCTACTGGTCGCCGAAATTCGTCAAAAAATTATTAAGATCAAAATATTTAATTCCCTCTCCAAATTTATATTTTCTACCAATCACAAACTCAGATTTCTTAGAAGCGACCAATAAACGCATAAAAATCTGTTAATTGCGAAAATGGTATTATTAATGTATGATTATGTTTATTGGTTGTTTCTACGAAATCTGAGTTTGTTATTGGTCGAAAACGCAAATTTGACAGGATGATCAACATCTGGCAGGGGAATGTAAAATTATTACAGTGTAATAATGCTCCTATTGGTAGTCTCTAGAAGATTTAAGATTAGTAATTGGTTGAAAACGCAAATTTGACAGGTGAAGAAATTTAATAAGGGTTGTTACCAAATCGTCGTTTGTATTTTTGACCCAAAACCTCCGTTTTTGTAACAATCTTCAATCGCGCGCGAATACTCGTAAGGTTTTACCCACGCGTAAAACCGTATACTCTTGAGCGTACGGGAAAGCGCTTGTGTGTAAAGGCGGCTAATGGCCAAAGAGCAGCGACCAATGAAAAAGTAATGTGTGCAGTTTTCCTCGCAAGATCAGAAGTACGGGCCTGGTCATTGCAATAAATAATAATAAATAATAAAAACCGTTAAAGCGAAATAATACACAAAAAATCTGTTTGTTTGTTTGATGTGTTTAGAAGAGTTCAAAAGAAACAGATTATGCTTCATTGCAATGCATTTTTTCTTCAAATCGCCAGTTTTTTGTAAAAGAACATTCAACGTGTTCTCTTGTCTAGCCAATATTGTTATTTTATGGATTTGCGTGGAAAAAGTTTTTGTCTGAGGTGAATATTGATACAGCCGTTCATGATTATTTCGCAAGTATTACGAAAAGAGGTTGGTTGGAAGGTTTTAAGGAGTAAAAAGTAGAAAGTAAGAATCGTGTATTACTGCCAAATTTCTTTGAAAAATATATAATAAAATCTTAGGAAATATCACCCATGTTTTTTATTCTTAATAAATTCAGCAACCGTTTCAATTAAATGCAGAATGAACACTAGTTTGTTTTTTTTTTGCATTGGAAAGTTGAGTGACTGTCATGCAATGAAAAGAGTTGTTTCTGGAACAGATCGACCATTAGATTATACCGTTTAATAGACTCACTGTTAAATACATCAAAACAGATCGATTCGTTTCAGATACCGATTAATTTGTGTTTGTTGTTGATTCTATTGTTAATTTGACTGCGTATGTTTACATTGCCAACTATGATCTACTTTCTAAAACTAACTTGATTAATTAAATAGAGTGTGTTGCAATATTCGTTATAATAAAAGTGATTAATTTTTTTAATTGATTTGCGGCGCTCCCACGTGCATATCAATTGGACTGTATCTCTCAGACAATGAACCGCACATTTTTGTCTATTGTTTGCCGATTTCTCAATGTTACTTTCATAAATGTCATTGCTCATATCGGTAGCGCTTACCAATCATTTACGTCGAGATAAAATTCGCAAAACGTGAATTTTAATCATTTATTTGCCATTGTGATTTATGTAAAACGGCTGTTGTCTCCGGCCTGTTTAGTAAAATCTCGCTTGTATGACACCTTAGGTTATGCATGGTTTTTGCGTGACCTGAAAAATATGTGACAACTTTGTTCTGTAGGTCTAGGAGTGTCGAGCTTGTACGTGTTGCTTTCAAAAAACTGCATTTAATTGATTAGACGTTTTGTTTTTATTTTACACAGTTTAAAAGGGTAAAGATATCTAGTTTAATAGATAACTGTTATTCAAATGTTATAGGTGCAATGCCAACTATTTGATCTAATGCACAGCGTAATTGTACTCATTTAGCTAAACGAGCATGCACGTTCACGATAGATTACATAAGCATGCCGTTGGAATGTTTTTCTTTAAATCTAGGTTTTTAATCATTTTTTTGCAATCAGCTCATTTCAGCTATTGTCGCTTTTATTCTAGTCAATCATTAAAATTATAAAAGCTGCATTCTTCATTGTACTAAATTTCAATCGCTTTAAAAGTTCTAAATGTTAGTGGTTCATTTTTTTAAACACTTTTCGTGTATCCATTTAACAATAATTTATAAACTTTTCAACAGTGAAATCAATAAACATGGTAAGTCCTATTGTATTTCATAATTTATTTTAATTGGTATTCAATCTTAATCAAGAATTCTTATAACATAAATAACGTTATTATTCGAATACAAGTGTGCCAAAAAATAAGCAATCACATTAAATAACAGTAATACAAGCAAATAGTCTCAATAGGAAACTTTCACTTTGAATTTATTTTAATATTATGTTGTAAATGTAAAGTCTTTATTAACTATTGCTGCCATCGGATCAATTGATTATTGTCATCTTTCAACAGACACTGCAATCGTACTTTTCTCCAATCTTTAAATTAAGAGTTCCTATTCATTTTTCTGTTTGAAAAAGTTTACCTTATGCCCATTTTACATCTCCCCAAAAAATAACAATATAATTTAAGTCGGGTTACCACGATGGCCATTCCATAACCGACACATTTTGATCCTGAAACTATTTTGTCACAACTTTAGCTGTGCGTTTAAGATCATTATTTTCTTATTAGGTTAATTTTTTTCTGCAAACGAGATCATGATATCTTGTTATAAGTTCTGATCAGGGATTTGGAGCGGAGCACGGAGCAGTGGAGCAATGGGTTTTTGCCCGGAGCTGGAGCGGAGTCCGGAGCAAATCATTTTGATTGCTCCACTGCTCCAGTTTATTATGTACAACTTTTTTTAAAACACACTTTTTTTCGTTTTTTCCACATTTGAAGATCAATAATTTGTTCTTACACACATTTATTTATTTAATTTAACTTGTTTGTCAGGGACAAATATTGTAATTTTTGGCCCATTTACACATATCCGATAAAATCAAAGCTTCGTATTGAAAAATAGAAGCTTTTAATTCAAAAGTTTATTTTAAACATTTTATCAATATGTGGAGCATGAAGCGGAGTTGGAGCTGGAGCAGGCAGATTGATGTCGGAGCGGAGCTGGAGAGGAGCAATTAAAAAATTGGACTGCTCCAAACCCTTGGTTCTGATAAATATCTTTTGTAAAATTTTCTTTAATACAAAACAATCTATTCTACACCTTGGTAGGAAATGCAGCCCCATACTTTTGTTTTGCCACTATCGTATTTAATAACTTTTATTAAATATTGTGAGTCATTTTCTCTATACAGTGTGGCTGATTTTTCATTGTCCAGCTTATATCTGCTGAAATATTAAAGTTACCAAAAAAAGTTAAATGAGAAACTTATTAAACAAAAGCTGGTCTACAAAATTGTGCTAAAAATTTTATTCCATAGCCAACCAGTTTTTCGGAAAAATATCCAACTTTTGTTTTTTAAACAGAACACCCTATATATTTTTACAGAATCACATTCTAAATCAATTTCTCTTTACAATGATATATCATAAGTACCATTTTGCTTTTAAATTATGCACAATATTTCAAAAAAGGAATTATTAAAGTCGGCTGTGATATTGTTTTGTTTATTGCAAATACCTGTCAAATTTGTTCACATTAGCAAACACTTGTCAAATCAGACAGAAATAAGTGTAATTATAATTAAGAAAAATGTACTATACAAATAATGAAAAAGTTGATATGCTGTGCTGTTTCCACAGCCGACTATAATAATTCTCTTTTTTTGAAATATTGAGCATAATTTACAAGCAAAATGGTACTTATGATAATATCATTGTGAACAGAAATTGATTTAGAATGTGATTCTGTAAAAATATACAGGGTGTTCTATTTAAAAAACAAAAGTTGGATATTTTTCCGAAAAACTGGTAGGCTATGGAACAAAATTTTTAACACCATTTTGTAGACCAGCTTTTGTTTAACAAGTTTCTTATTTAACTTTTTTTGGTAACATTAATATTTCAGCAGATATAAGCTGGACAATAAAAAACCAGCCACACTGTATAATTTTTGGAACAATCCGATCCAAATAAATTTATTTCTTCGCTTTGTAATTGGTCAATATTTAGCCAATTGAATTCTGTGCGTGACACTTTTGGCAGATATAATAGGATTTTTTTTTTTTTAGAAAACTTACCGTTAATTTATGTAACTTTAAAATATAAAATATGTATGTGTGTGTACATGTACATGTACATGTACATATTAGGTCGTTCTTTCTTCATTCACGATCTCCCGATTCCGTTAGACATTGTTTTATTTAAGAGCGCATACCGGGGCAACCGTGCCATTTGAAAGTGGTGCAACGTGCCTCTAACTAAGTGATTACAAAATCAGACTCACGAGACTTATCTATAACTTATTTATTTTCCATTAGTAAGGCTACTGGATCTCATTTAACGAGTGGGTTTTAGCTACTTTGTAATCAATTGTAAATTTTTATTATATTGGAATTTATTACGACACCATTATATTTAGAGACGTCTATATACAAGAATGAAGTAATAAGAAAGAAAAACAAAGTTCTGTGTAACTGATATTTTATCACTATTTCGATTTTTTCTTTGAGATATAGGAATCAAAACAGGACTATAAATATTTATAATGATGTTATACTTTAAAAACTTGCAAAATGAAAGTAAATCTTGCAGATAACTTTACGATTTTTTAGGATATTTAGTTAAAACTATTTCTAATACCATTAATGCTAAAGTCAGAACAACCTCAAGGCTAGACAAAGAACTTTTTAACAAACCGACAAATAAATTACAAGGAAGACAAAAGAAAGTATTTTCAACATGTCAAAATAAAAAATTAAGGTAATTCTGTATAACAATATCTAGAAAAGTGCAGTGCTGACAAATCATGCGATGAGCGTTCAAATTTAACTAGGAATACTTTCATTAATACCAGTTTTAATGGCAAACTTAAAAATTTAACTAATTTAAAGGTTTACTGCAACCCTTGACTACATTACCATGACAACTTATGAGTTTGTTAATTATTTTAACAGTTGCAATTAAATTTTTAATAAAAGAGGGCAAAACTTCAACCGAAACTTTTAGTAAACTGTTTGCACAACATAGAAATAATTGTCTTTTCATTAAAAGAAAATCATGCGAGACGAACCACAACTTCAGTTAACCAGCAGAATGACAAAAACATTATCCTTGATTTTGGAAAATAATAGAACATATGTTCTTGAGATTCCTGATAAGTACAGTACAAATTAACGTGGGAAGTGTTGAAGAGATTGTAAAAGTTCTGTATTTTCCACAATACAATGATCGGCCTCATTCAGCTGCAAAAACCATTGAGGAAATAACAAAACTACAGTGGAGTCTTCTACCACACTCAACATGCAGCTGGGATCCCGCTCCTTGCGATTTTCATTTGTTTGGACTCCTAAAGAGATTTTTAAGAGGTAAAAATGTTCAGTCAAATGATGTCTTTTTTGATACCGTCTTGACTGGGACTGGGACAAACATGCAGCCAAAAAGCTTATTCCAGCAAGGAATCAAATGCTTCCTGATCGATGGCGCAAGTGAAGAGAAACTATGTTTGTTCCGGTAGTGCATTTTGTACTAATTCACGTACTGATACAGGAATTGGTTTATGCACATGCGTCAATTATAGGCTAATAAACGTATTAGCCACTGCCGAAACGCTTTATCGACATGCCTAATACTACCGGAAAGCTTTAACGTTATTTGTTCTGAAAAATCCAAAAAGGCATAGAACATGTCACAATAGTGATAATAATAATAATACACATATATACGAATATATACACAACACAAAATTATATTTACTTAAAAGAGTTTTTAAAGTAAGCGTCATTAAAGTATTCACTAACTCCATAGTAAGCTTTAGAGATTAGGACATTTCTTAATCTTTTCTTCAAGTCAGGGGTGGGTAGATTTTTTATACTCTTAGGTGATGTATTAAATTTGTTATATATTGCAATAATTATAGAGGCAACATTTTTTTGAAGATAAGTATATTTGAAGCAATCGGGCTTAAGATTTTTTTTATGTCGGGTATTGACTGCATGGTTTCTTATATTCACTTCGAACAGATCAAAATTATTTCTTACGAAAAGGATAGCTTCGATAATGAATAGGCCGTAAAAAGTTAATATTTGTTTGTCACGAAAAGTATCTTTGCAGTGATCTCGGTAGTTTAGACCAAAAATAGTTCTTATACAACGCTTTTGTATAATAAATAGGCGTTCCGAGTCACTAGCGTTACCCCTAAAAATTATAGCATAGCGTAACCTAGATTCAACATACGCATGATATGCAATTTATGCCGCATAGGATTGCGAGGGCGATGCACAGATACCAAAGGCAACGTTACTTGTAAACAGCGCATGCGTGTAAAGACACAAAGATAGTTCATGCGGTTTTTGCTGTCCACAAACTAGTTTTATAATTTATCCGATAACTGTTGGAAAAGCAGCCTAACCGTTCGTTAAACTATCAGAGATTGTGCTAAAACGCGATATCGACACTGCGCGTACTCTGATCGTTCATCGGATTGTACATAGCCTTGCTGAAAAACCTTATTTTTAAAAATGATGCAATTTTTATTCGTTCAACAGTATTCAATGTTTTTATAGAAATAAACTCCTGGCGACATTCGAACGCTCCTAGTATTAACTGTAATCAACAATAACTACACGAACCTTGTATTCCAATTTTAATTTAACTAGACATAAAATGTAACCTGGGGATCGAACGCTACATAACAATAACGATTTTTATACCTAAAGATATAAAATAAACACCTCCTTTAAGATGCTGGTAGCCTGTATGATTATTAAGCTTGCAATATTTCAATATACTCGCAATACCCACATAACTTGGAATTGCTTATTAATAATTAAAAGGTGTAAATTATTAACTTGCTGAAATGTACCTTTTGATTATAACAACTTAATTGCATATTAATTGGTATGTTAAGTGGCCTCGATTGCTATATAAGAGTATATACGTAGAGATGCCAATAAACATGTGTAGATTAATATTAATATTCGCTGCTGGGTGTTTATTAATTTTCTTGAAATACGCTAACGTGAACTATATTTACTCCCGCGGTAACTGCACAAAAAATACAGTGTATCGGGAATAATGTTTATTGGATTTTTTAATTCATGCTAACGATAGGAATCTTGGGATGGGCTCGAGATTATTTAAACCCGGCATTAAAAATTATAATTTTATTACACTACACCGTTCATTGTATTTCTCTTTAAAATGTACTGCCTACGATACTAACCGCAGCGTAAAAAAAATATTACTAAATAGTTACAAAAAAAAAACACATTTACGTAATTTTGGTGCATGCGTTTTAGGACGCAAATATTAATAAAATATTCCCCGCGTAATATTAAATTTATATCAGTATTTCGCAATCTGTTGACATTCGGGCACACTAAAAGGCTCAAAATCACCAAGGTCGAAAATTTCAAGATTGGTTTTATGACGAAAAATATTACAAGCTATAATCATGAAAATTAGTTTATATTGTCACTAAACTTGTGTTTAAACAATACCTTGATGGGGCAAGCATAGAATTCATTACTTTTTTTGTAATATTGCTTTTAAATAGAGCCTTCGCTAAAAACTGTCATTTCGAGAACGTTTTTGAAAAGTTAATAAAATGTCCAAAAAATACTCAAGTATGTTTTTTTTTTGCTTTATACAATAGGGGGGAATATATTAATCAATATTAAATTTAAAAAAATAATAATAATACATAAAAAACACTTTTAAAGTAAAATACATCAAAAAACGAAGATAAGTCATTTGTTTTTCATATCAAATAATAATAAAATAAAAATATCAATAACTTTTACAATTAAATTAACTGTACATGCATAGAAGTAAAGTTTTTTAATATAACTACGATCTTTTTTTTATAAAGATATCTAAAATTGTATGTGTTTCACGTAATTTTAGTAACGTTCCCGGAAATGATCAGGCGTTGCCGTAATGACACGTGTGTTCGGTGAATGACGATATTGATATAGGGTACAGTAAAGGGTATATTGAAATCATGAATTTAAAAAATTATAGTTATTTATTTATTGCCATAAGGTTCGCATTGTATATATTACATATTACTTAGAATTTTTCTAAAACATCAATATTAGTTTCGAAATAATAATATTCTCGATTCTGTTCTTTTTTCAGTAATGGTGTCGGAATAGTACTAATTATTTGCTGAAAGCTAATATAAGACACGTCATTTAATTCTAGTTTGAATTTTCTGGTACTATTACGCACTGATCTCAAGAAAGTTACTAGAATTTCCCCGTCATCGTTATCAACACATGTCTGACAGGTAGCAACATATCTATAATGGGTATTTGCCTTTTGAGAAGGTACTTTAATCAATAAAAATGTCCCAGGGGATATCAAATTTAAATGTATGTTTTCTTGACCATAAGATGTACTGCCTTCAACTCCATTGGATTTTTCTTTAGTCTGTTGACGAACAGAAATTGCCATTAAATCTTCGTCATCTGATGAAGATGAGTTGTAAATAGTTTTATAAATACTGTGGCGTCTCTCCTTAAATTTCAACAGGTCTTCCAAATTATCTGTTGCCATGGGCTCTTCGGAATTAGATTTTATCGAAGGCATACAAACATCCATAGGTTCGACTGAGCTTACATTAAAATGACTAGAAAGCGTGGACAGTTTTAACTCCTTGTGAAAATGTTCGTATCGATATACTTGTATTAAACCTTCTGGCCCTCTTTGCCAAGTAATTTTTGTGATGTTCATAATACCTGGTATTGCATCCAAAGTTTTTGGGACGTTGTTTTTTGCCTTTGTTATGACTTCTTCAGGGATCACTTTTACTTTGATAGCAGAGTCTATGAACAAATTGACAAAGTCTGAGGCTGTTTTAATGTCCTTTCCCATTAACACGTGACTGTCGGCAGTCCTTTTTAGATATCCTCCTACGCCATCCATGGGGCCTTTGCCATGACCAGGTTCACTAAAAGTCCAAGTAGATTTTGTTATTTGTTTGAATTTATTAAACAATGTTTGTATCCAAAGGGTTACATTGGTACGGTTACGGTATTGTGATGTTGGACCGTCAGAGTAGATATGGAGGGTGTCAACATCTTTGTTTTCTATAACTATTGTGTTTAATATTGGTGTCATATGAGCCCATACTGCATGGGCTTGGTGATCCAAATTTTCACTCACTGTAGCAAAAGATCGTGATTGCAAAGCAGTGTCAACTTTTCGTAAATAATATACACCTGTGTGAACAGATAACTGATTTTTCGCAAAATGTGTGGACTGTATTTCATTAGCGTACTTGGTGGTGTAGTTCTCTGAAAAGTCTATTTGTATCATAATTTCTTTTTCAGTTAAGTTTTCTTTCAGTTGTTTTTTCAATTTGTTGTAACTATAAATGCCATACAGATGTTTTTTCATTACCGGAATGTCTTCAGCTAAAGCAATTTTTAATTCTTTCACTGTACTCGAAATAGTAATCTTTTTTGTGATTTTAAAAGTTTTTTTCGTACCTTTTACGATTTTATCTTCATAAACAGACTTCCATTGAAAATATGTCAAAGAATCTGTATTATCACCTGGCTCAAGCACCTGATTTTTGCATTTTTCACACAAACTATTCATGCAGTCATAAGAAGTTACGTCGCAAGTGTAATCCTCAATAAACTTTTCTATGCATCCGTGTTTAAGCTCTTGTAAATTTTTCAGTTTATTGATTTTTAATTCGAAATTTTCATGTTTGACACACAAACAAGTTTCTCGGTCTTTTAATTTTGGAGCTACGACCCAAAACGGCTTTGCTCTGAGAAATGTCGAGTAGGATAAATTAACCCCAGTTTCTTTAATGAATTTTGACCTTAGTGCTTTGACTGTGAATAAAAGGATGCGCTTTTGTTTTTTAATGCCTTTGTTTTTTTTAAAATCTCTCTTAGCTGGGCACATTCGACTGACGTCATCTCTTTCGAAGAAATCTACGACCTTTTGACGAACTTCTGGCTTTAAAACAATCTCGCGAAATTTGGCATCAGACTGTAGAATCGATTTATTGTTTCTTTCCTTTGGTAAAATCTTCTTAGCCATATGGAGCAATTTGTATTTTCTCAAAGTACTTCCACTGATACATTTTTGGAAGACTTCTCTTTCCTTGGAATTTTTTGGCAAAGTATCAGCCTTTTCTTGTAATTGCGTATTCAATACTTCGCTGAACAAAAGGGTTTTGCGTACTTCTGGAGGTACGTGAATGTTTTTAACTAAAGCATCAACTTTACTGTTAGGAGTTGTAGGTACTGGTGCTTCTTTTTTGTCTCTTCTTAGTAGTTTTTTCTTTAAAGACTCAATTTTACGTTTCATTTGTACTATAGTTTCTTCCTGTTTTTTTATTTTTCGGTATGCTTTTGCTCTATCTTTCCGTACTATTTTTCTTCCCACTTGTCTTCTCACTGAAGGGATCGCGACTGAATCATCATCTGAATGTGGCGGCGTATTACTTATTATATTTGCTAATGCCTTTTTCTTTTCTCTGTATTTTTTTGATGCTTTTTTCCAATCTTTTCTCTGCTTTCGCTTCTCCCGCTCTGTCATCTCAGCAATGTTCTTCACTTTCTTTTCTGCTTTTTTCTTTTTATAATATGCCCTGTCCTTAGCCCTTTTAATTTCTCGCTGTTCATCGGTCATCTTATCTAAAAACTTTCTTTTTCTAGCATTAGCCTTTTCCCTTTGGCGCAAATAAGCCGCACTATCTTTTTTGGTTTGTTTTTTAAGTCTTGTTTTGTTTTTTTGAGTCTCCATATTGCTATTTAAAAAAAACAACAAGTATGTTAACTTATTGGAAATTATGCACACACAATATAATTATATAGTGTGGTGCATATTGTGGGAAATTTGAATTTGGCGCCTTGGATGGAGTGGGGGAGTGTTTCTCTCTCTTTAGTTAGTTCTATATATGCACAGTGGTAGCGCAGTAGTGAGTAGTTAATGGAGTATGATAAGCTTATGTACCGTTAGTGTGACGATATACTTTATTAAACGTTATTGTTAGTTCAGTTCTTTTATTTTACGATTTAGACTCGGACCCTACAATGGTAAGTTGTTTAAAAATTGTAAAAGCAATTCACTTCGGAAACGAAACCGTCATTCTGAGAACGATATCGTCATTTCGAGAACGTCATCGTCATTTCGAGAACGTGTCATCATGTCCGGGAACGTTCCCGAACTGACTGTTCACGAAATGACGATTTCAAATAAACGCGCGCGTTTTTTTTACGGCGGCCTCTTAGACGCGGTCTCGCACGGTGAATGTAAAATATTTGAGGTTATTTTGTTAATATTGGACTCTAAAAAAAAAAAAAATTCCAGTATTTTAAACTAATAAATGCAATCCCGGGATGACGCACTATTGATGTACGCTCTGTAAATATAAAGAATTGAAAGGTACTTACCACTTAATTATAATTTATTTGTTGAAAAACACGGTGACAACCGGTTATTATAATGTTTTGTCCCACTACGGAGCCCTAGGACTTAATGGCTGCGTTCAATTTAAATTATTTTCCGCCAATTACAGCTGCGTTACCGAAATGATGCATACGCTGTCGGACAAAATATTTTAGCATATTTCTATTTAAAAATTAAGCTTTTTTTAAATAAAATTTCCAAAATCTAGTTATTTGATTAAAAAAATTGTTGATAAGAAATGGAAACTGTTTAATATCGATAAATTTATATGATTTCTTGAAGTTTGTTTTTAAAGATCGTACTTTAGGACGCGTTCTCGAAATGACTTTCCGTATGTATATTTTCAAATAATATCAAATATAATTTACTTTTAAAGTGTATTGTACGATGTACAGTTAAAACGAATCAATTTTAATGTTTCGTTATGTTTATTTGCTCAATAAAATTACGATTTTAGTAATTTATTTGCTGGCGAAGCAAATTTTCCACCTTGGTGATTTTGAGCCAAATGGGCTTCGATGCATTCATGAATGACTAATTTTTGATAAAATAAAAAATAATATATTAAACCATTTTGCAAAACCTTTGCTTCACAATTATTTTTTATTGTAAATTCCAAACGTTGTAAACTCTTTATATTTATGATAAAACTTTATTAATAAATGCTTTTAAAATATTAAAATACAGTGGAACCTCTATATTCGTCACTAATCCATTCCTGAGGGACGGACGAATACTGAATCGAGCGAATATAGAATCACACTTTTTCATAGGAATTAATCAAATTTTGAATAATACGTTTGCAGCCCCAAATCTAATTCATAAGCAGAGCTGGGCATTACTTAAGTATTTTTGTACTTCAGTACTTTTTCAAGTACTTTTCCGGTACTTAAGACTGGTACTGCAGTACATTTTAAAATTAGGTACTTAAGACTTGAATCTCAAGTACTTCGGTGAAATACTGGTACTTAGTACTTGTATTAGTACTTCAGTACCACAAAAATTACTTAAGTAGGTACTTTGTAAAATACTGCAGTACAGTGCAAAGTACTTAGGTACTTTTAGTAGACACAAGTACTTTTTAAGATATTAGGTTTTATAGGAACTGTGGTTTTCAACATGTTAAAACTTGTCTAAAGTTTTAAACACAACCCGCAGTGTGTAGTAATACGGACAACAGTTTTATTAAATATTTTATTGAACTCACCCAAAAATATGAGGAAAACAGTCAACATACTACGGGTGTATTCGGTATATATTATGAAGTTTAGTATAACTTAAAGCAAAATTTGAAAAAGTCAAATTTAAAACATACAACAATAATTTTAAATGCTTGTATTATCAACAGTTTACGCATTTTTTTTTTAAACTATTATAATTTAAATCCAGAAATAAACGACGCAATTGTTGCTACAGTGACATTACCAAAGTTTAAGTTAAGATGGTTCACTGCAATAGAAGACAATGTTAAAACCTAACTAGAAAATATATTCAAACGATAATAATAAATATCTAGGTACCTACATAACATTTTATTTCGTTTATGTTTCAAAAATATGTTGTATTTTGTGTGACGTGTGAATATTATATAACATTTGTTTTTTCGCAATTACTTAGCACTTTCATTTAAAAATTAAAATTATATATTTTTTATTATGTACCATTTTTTTATTTGTTTATATAAAAATAAAATTTATATTTCGAAATATTATTTTTGTTTGTTTTATATGTAAGTACTATAGCAATTCATTCACTTTGTATGTAACCACGGTTAAAATAATAAACTAAACAAAAATTTTAACTTCAATCGAAATTTTACAAATGATAGAAAACAATTCTAAATTTTAATCAAAACCCACAATACAGTATAAAATTCTTATCAAATAACAATTTCTTATATATTCTTTACCATAAACAGCAATATTTTTTATTATTGTTGCTTGTTATTAATAAATAGATATGTATATTTCAAAGAAATAGTTATACAATAATTTAATAAATAATATCTGCAAAAAGTACTTGAAAAGTACTTGAGAAATACTTAAGTACTTTTTGCAAGTACTTGTACTTAAGAATCAGTACTTTTAAAAATAGCGGTACTGGTACTTAAAATCCAAGTACTTCTCATAAGTACCTAAGACTTAAGACTTAAGTACTTTTTGGCCAGTACTTGCCCAGCTCTGTTCATAAGTAAATAAAAATTTACCTTTATTAAGAAGCGATTATGGCAGAAGCTGAATAAATAGAAATGAGAGTCACTTTTCATTAAAACATCAGGTAACTCCAACCCTGGTGATCGTTGTCTTTTTTTGTCCGTTTCCCGACGATTCAGTAAGCAATCGATTTAGCAAGGAACTCGCCCAATATTTTCCGTTTCTGTTTCTCAAAATGTCGTGAAGAATATTGGATTTTTGGACTAACATAGAAGCATTATTTGCCGTAAAAATGTGACGAAGGTTGGATTAAACAAATATAGGAGCGGACGAATATAGCGATTCCACTGTATTGATGAAATGAAAGTTAATAAATGTGTTTAATTTCTTTTCCTACGAAAGCGGCAAACCTTTGGCAGGCCATTTAAAAGACTTTTGCCACAATATTAAAGCTAGAAGTTAAAAGACTACACTAATACTGTTCAATAGTACTTGCAATGTAATAATGTTTTACTTTTATTTTATGCATTTGGAAAGCCATACCGTGAAAATATTGTGGCAATCACCTCAGTTCTTCATAAGAAAACTAATAATCTGCGCTATAGTGATAATTGAGGGGGGAAACACAACTTGGACTAGAACTATTCTTGCAGTATCCAAAAATAAGCAAACAAATAAGTTTATTTATAGTTTTGACAAACAATTACGTTAAAAAAAGATAAATCACAGACAGAAAAAAACTACATTATACAGTCTTACTTAGACACAAATTTAAGCGCGTAAGCGTGGACATTTTTTAAGTTTTCTTTTCAACAAACAATTACATATTTATTAATAAAATTTAATAAATTCTACAACTCTTTAAAACTGTTAAATGTTTTCATGCAACTGATTAAAATATTTGTTGTACAGTAACAATAATTTCGCACTTTGCCACTACAAAAGCATAAAAAAAATCAAACACAAATTAAGTATGTTAAAAACTTTTTTGAGTCATTTTTCGTTTGTTTTTGTTGTATCTCATCTCCGTAAACTTTAATTCTAAACAATAATTTCCCTGCTACAGTACATCTGTATGATCAGTTGCAATAAAATGTATTCAGCAGATAAACATCCATATCTACTCATAATTTAACATGAGTACCTACCTACGATGGTGTTTTAATGTTGTCATTTAAATAGCAAATAATCACACTTAATACTACAAAATATCGTACCTTCGATATTTTCTGATATCAGTATTAAAATTTTTTCGATAATTATCGATATATCGTCCATTTTTATGGTACGATTGATTAAAAGCTAAACCTGGGATTAACCGCTGGATTAAACCTCGTTAACCTCTTCAGGGATACTGACACATATCTATGTGTATGTGTAAGTTTAGTTTTTTATAAGTCAGCCGCGGTAAAAAAAAAATTAATGAAAATTACTACAAGTAGGTAGTCACTACAATATTCGCTAACAAAAAAAAAAAAGAAATATGGACATACAAACATGAAATGTCATATTACTATCACAATAAATAGTGTGGTACAAAAATTTGTTGACCGTTTTCTTATACTAATAAATGTATTTTATTATTAACTGAAGATGTCTATAATTTCAGTTTAAAAAAGTTGAAAGATATGTAAAATATATATTTAATTAACATAACCATGTAATTTTAGAGATTACTTACAATATTAATGCTCATTGACAAGAGATTAGTAAACGTACACATCTGTGTACGCTTATCAATTCTGGTAGTAAATTCTTTCTAAACCTAGCATATTGTTATGTGCTACCTACATATTAATTAGGAGTATCTTCTATATTGTATGTGCAACCAGTATTTTAAAAGAATGGAGGATATGGTTACAAAGCGTTATTTTTGTCTGTTATATATGCGAGAAATGCAATGAACCTGTGTCCTGAATGTATGAATTCATTTCATTTATAACGTGCACCCAACGTGCGCCCAATGGCCACATACGTGTACATTATTTTTCGCTTTTGTTTTTTAAAATTTCTGTTTTGTTTCATTGTTTGGAATGTACTTTTGAATAAAATTTACGTTTTTAAAAATTAATAGTCCTTTTTTGCGGCTTTTATGAATTCGTCCCTGAAGAGGTTAACCCTAGAACAAGGCGAAATCGCAACATATTGGCGCTGATGTTGCCTCTGGATTAAATTGTTTTTAACACCAGTTCTACTTTGTGCAATCGTATCTATGGTTTACCACACAACGCTACGAACATGTTTAAATTTTTAGGAACGTTGATACACAAAGTCCCAAAAATAATTAAATATAAAATTATTTATTGGATAAAATACAAAAAATCGTACTCTTTTGAACACATTAATTTGTATAATAGTGGACACACCTTTAGAAACTGGAAGACCGAACAGTAATCTCAATAACCGCTTATCCGGTTAACCAATCATTTTTAATTATTAATAGATTTGCTTACAAGTGATTTTTTTTGGTGTTTGTAGCATCAAAAAAACTCAAAATAAGCATAGATCATTTCACTGGCCAAAGAATTTATTCAATTTCAGTCAAAATGAATTTAACGAAAAACAAACTAAAACTGCACTTTAATTAGGTACACACTTCATCATTGTACCGACCTCTTCCAACGAAATGCACGGAAAACACTGGAAAAATGAAGTTACTAAAGTAAAAAGCAAAGTACCTACTTATGTTTAGTTGGTAACTAAACTTGGCAAATTGAAACGTTGGCGCTGTTGCAAAATGTAAACGAAAATACATAATATTCGAATAACCGGCTAACGGAGACGTAAAAACCAGTTATTGGTTATCAAAAAGGCTTCAGTGTCGAAACCCTACATACCTACCGTGGTACCAAAATTTAAAAAGAAATTAAAATACATCTGAATTCACCAAAATACATAGGTAGTCATTTTTGGGACATCCTGTACACAAAAAATAAGATTCTTTGTTCGATTATTACCTTCATAACTAAAACAGGTTAAGTTATAACCATGCAAGTGCTAATACAAATATAATAAACAATTACAAAAAAAAAAAAACACTTAATCCGTCGCTACAAACTTATTAATCAACGGTCCTAATTCAACATTTTAAATGTAAATTCGAACGTGATTATAAAACCAATAACACGAGCTGCAGAAATTCTTTTTTATGCTGAGCAAATCGATAAATCACCCGTTCGTTCATACCGGTTATTTAAATTCAAAATTCTAGAAGCGATATTGCTATTTCTTTGCGATTCCATCTGCCTCGTCATCATGGATGGGCAGGTACACGTTTAGGGAGGACCGTTAAAATATTTACAGCCTTCCGCTCGTTATACCGCGACGTTCTTAGTTATACGGAGAAAGTGATTAATGGAACGTAGTTAGCTATGCTTATTATTTTACCATCACCGCGTCTTCATACAACCCCATTTAAAATCGCCTGACTGCGTTATGATATAATCGAATATTGGAGTGTAGGTAAAATAACGACCATTGGATGGTCCCGTAATAGTACAAATTGTCGAGAGAAAGTTAAATCGTGAGATCTTAAACTATTTTAATGTACCGGTAAAAATTTGAAAGTTTGATAATTATAACTTACGAAAAAGCGCGCACATAATATTTAAACAATCAAGATCCCACGCTATAGAAAGGTATGTCTACTTTTGGTAAATATATAGGTTCTAAAAATGTGTACCTTTAATTAAATAAATGTACAACGTGTCCAAAATAAGGTGACCGTCACGGATATCTGAAATACTATAACAACTATCACGTCGATTACCCCGTTAACGCTTAAATCACTATAGGAATAAACTTTTTTTAAATCATATTCTCCAAGTATTTATATGTAGATACTATATGCAAGATGGTTAAATCTTTTAAGCGGCGCACTCCGCCAATATTGTCTAATAGTTTGTTTGCTAGCTGATTTGGAACTTATCTGATTATATTGTGATATTTCATGCAGACATTTTTAATTAACTGAAGCCATCTAAACATCACATCGAATTATAAAATTGATATCTTGGAAGATCAACACAAGTTCTACCTGACAAACAGCTCCTTAGCAAATAAAAGATAATATTTGTGCAAACTTCATCAGTTTTTCTTTTTCTTACTGTATACTTGTACATCAGAGCATAATTTTTAACGTAGATTTGCAATGCACAAAAATAAACCAAAGATAATGCACAACAATTTTTGCAACACGTTTACATCGTGTATCGGATTTCCGTACAATAGCAACTATAAAGTTGGTCGGGGTCAAAGGATTTCGCATAATCACCGTATTGAGCGGTGGTATGTACCGAGATAATAGCGTTGCAATGTAGAAATACACAATACGGTGATAAAAAAACGCTTCGATGAAATCAGCTTCGAGCAAACTCGGTTATGTCAAAACTCGAGCCGTGCATCTCACTTGCGATATGATTAACTGTTGTACAGCAAAATGTCGTACTGTTTATGGCCTGTTTTAAATTTATACATCGCTGGGCCACTGCAGCGGTCACTCGGGCATGGGAGATGTAAGATACATGCGTGTACCTCGCAAAGAAATTGAGCACCCTGGCAATTTGCCGGTGAGAAATGTGCAATACGCAAAAAAAAAGCAAACCAACAAGTCTAACATGATACCTTTTGAAGTCGGTTTGGGTTAGTTAGTATAAAAGCAAATTAGATTGTTTTGAACTTGATCCCCGAGAAGAAAATCGACAACAAAAAATGGTTATGTGAGTAAGATACACTGACAAAATCAGTTTTAAGGAAGCTCGTACGCAATGAAACGGTTTTAAACGTCTTGAAAATTTGGTTAGGTTCTGCAGTGCGTTCAGCAAGTTTAATGAAAAAAGAATTTAGGTACAAGTACAAAAAAGTCAACGACTCTGAGCCGCTTTCTATTTTAAATTTAGGGTCTCAAAATTGCCAATGAATAGAATTAAGCCAAAAAAATACTTATCTTTGACACGTCAAAACTTTTCAGTGTGAAATATGGCTAAATTTCGCTAAAATTTATTTATTACATAAAAAAATCACTTATTTTTCGAAGACTCTCTAAAGTAAAACTATACCTAATTATATTAATAGTGTTAAAAAAGAAGTTTTTCTCGAATGTGAAGGAATTTACAAAATTAATTGTACAGTACTGGTTTGTGATATATGGGACAAACCGAACAAAATATTAAAATTCGTATAAAATATGTCACAAATTAGAAATACAAAATCAAACCAAACAAACAAATCTGCACTAGCAAAACATTTGTACAACAGAAAAGACTGCAATAAAGTTAAATATTCAATTTGAAAAAAACAATTAGGATCATCCAAGAATTTAAGAAGTCGACATACATTTTTACACACAACAATTTGTTTATCAATTGAGAGGAAAGGTTATGTTTTAAACAAACATATGAACACGTTCTTTAGAAATAAAAATTAATCTTCTTAATCGGGTCCTCTTCTACCTTTTGGTGTCGTGGTATGTTTTCCTAGTTCTCGATTATGTTTCTCCATGCCTGTCTATCATTGGCCAACTGTGGCACACCGCTCGAGCTGACTTGTATTACTTCGTTTTCCCATTTTGTTCTTGGTCTTCCTCTACTACTTTTTCCGTCAAATTTAGTTTTCTATCCCATTTTTGCGTACCTGCTTTCTGGCATGCGTAGTAGATGTCCCAGCCATCTTAACTGGTTAGTCTTTATCTTTTTCTTTATGTATTTCACTCCTAGCTTTTCTGATTTTATCGTCGCTAATCATGAATTAGTCTACATCATCCTATTCTTCTCAAAATTCTCATCTCCTGCGTCTGTGTCCTTCGTTTTTGCTCTCTTGTTAGTGTCCAATTTTCTAAACTATAAGATTTGACACGTACACTAACTGCATTAAATACTCGCATCTTAATTTCTTGTGAGATCTCCTTTTTACTTATCAAGCATTTATTGGTATTGTGGTAAAAAAAAAATATGTCGCTGTAGCTCTTCCTCCAATTTACGGTTCTCTACTACTATCGTTCTTAAATATTTAAAATTTGATACGTGCTCTATCCTATCTTACCAGGGAAGGTCACGAAGTCACGATACGTTGTCGCTAGAATTTGATTAAGGCTGTGTTGATTGCATCAAGAACATCAAAACTAAATGTTTTCCAGAGTTATACGTGCCACTGGCCATTTTCTTCGGAAAAACAGGGGAAAAACTGAAAAGTTGAATAATAAAAGTAATTTTTGCGATCGCGTTGGCTATGAAACCGTCAAAGATAAAATCGAAATTTTTCTATTTACCAATGCGCGCAACCTTTGCAAATAAAATGGTGCAAAGTTTTTGAAAAAATCTTAAACGGTTCTGGAGGAAAACGCGAAAAACGAGGCCTTTGTAAAAATGGTTTTCCCTATGTTAAACGCCTATGCAAGTCGCATAGATATAGTAATACAGACACACACACTACTTCTCAAATCATAGCGCATGCAGGGGTTTCGTTTTTGACGTTTTTCTCTGGAACCGTTCAAGATTCTTTCAAAAACGTTGCACCATTTTACTTGCAAAGGCTTCGCGAATTGGTAAATAGAAGAATTTCGATTTTTTCTCTGACGGTTTCATGGCCAACGCGATCGCAAAGATGACCCTTTTATACTAATTTTTCAGTTTTTCCCCTTTTATTTCCGAAGAAAATGGCCAGTGGCACGTATAACTCTGGAAAACATTTAGTTTTGATGTCTTTGATGCAATAAACACAGCCTGAATCAAATTCTAGCGACAACGTATCGTGACCTTCCCTTGTTAGTCTGACATGATTGAAACTGTTACACGATTCTTCATTATAACCGTTGTCAAAACAAAAGAACATTCATTTAACTAAATAAATATGTAACAGTTTTGGATGAACGTCGTTGCTAATGATGATCGTTACGATGACAGCTGAATTTTTGAAACAAGACTGCCACTGATAAAGAGACGAAAGTCTTGCATTTTGATAACAGATCATTGGAAAATAAAGGTAAGCTTATAAACATTAAGTAGGTAATACAAGAATCACTTGCATAATCCAATAATCTATTGCTTAAATTATAAAGTCATAAAACAAAACAATATTTCACAACTGAATTAAAGTCATATTAATAATGAGGTAACACTTGGCACAATGCGATTAAACAAAAAATTACCGATGTATATTAAACACTACAAAACGCAAGATTCAACCAATGAAAATGGAGAATCGATTTCCTTTGCATTTAGAGACAAGACGACATCATTAACATTCAAATAGGATTATTCTGAACCGAGCTCCTCGCTTCGCACATTGAATATAAAATGGTAATTGTTCACCGCACGTTAAATTAAAACGCAACATAATTGTGAATAAAATGCGATCCTTTTGTTACTGATACGGTAGCTAATGTTGCAAAGTTCCGCGAGGTTTACATATGCACTCCGTAAGCTACTACGGTTTAAGTGGACCCCTAAGTGACCAACGGGAGAATAAGCGAGCAACTTGATTTTAATGAAGTGTGAGAGGCCATCTGCCGCAGCAGGATACGCTCAAGTACGGATCAATACGCAGCTCATAAAGGTTGTTATTTATTATGAATAACTCTTTCAATTAGCCCAAGTTGCTGTTAAACGTGACACATAAACAACCTTATTATAAGATTATCCGACCGGTGGAAATCACGGAATGTGCTATCGCGGACAACGTGGCAATGGAACAACCTAAATATTTGGAATGAAAATCTGATGACCAATAGGACACATGGGTATTTACGACCGACGAAAAGTAAAACACAAGTGATAGAAATGAAATATCTAAGAGCAGTGCAAGGAATAATAAGGAAAGATATACCTACTACGAAACAGAATTAAGGGAAGACCTAGCAACTGAGTCAATACTGAAATATATTGAAGAAAAACAGTTAAACTTGTGATGGCAAATAAATAAAGAGACAGGATTAGCTCGAAGAATTGTGGGACTAAAATAGCAGCGAAAAGACACAGTAACACCAAAAGAAACCTGAGAAAACACAACAGCAAAGAACATACAAAAAATGCCAAACAATAAATAAGGCAAGAAAATTATCCCAAGATAGAAACGTGGGAAAAGTGTTTTGCACTGAACACAATAAAAACAAAAAACCCCACACCGAATAGCTCATGCACCAACATTTATCAAGAATAACATTTTCTAATAATTTTTTTTCTCTCCATTTGTTGCAGACTTTTAGAATGAAGAATACGCGGTGTATTTTTCAATTTGTACAATATGGGGATCTCGGAAACCGTTAGAGATATAAATTTGGTTAAATTAGCAAAAAAGTGTTTTTAGGTGTCTAATAAGAATCTTAACTGATAATGTAGTATATTGGGCGCAATTCCCGAAATATCCTGAAAAACTTAAAACTTTAAATTAGTACATTCTTAACTGTAACTTCCTTATTAACAACATCAGTTCTCTTAAATTTGGTAATCTTAGGTTAAACAAAGATCTTAGTCGCCTGGCGTTGAATGAATTAACCAAGTCCACTTCGTTTTTGAAATGCGATAGTCAACTTTTTTATTTATCATGGGCGTCCTATTGGATTTTTATGCTTTTAGTCGAAGAAATTTACGATTAATACAATGATTTTAAACTTTTTTAAATATGTGTAAATATACAGGGTGTTCCGATTTTAATCGCTTTATGGGGGGGGTAAATATTTCGCTTAGGTATTAATAAAGTTACAAATAAAGAGTATCACATTAATGACTCAAATTTATGAAAAAAATCTAACAGTGAAAACGGAAATAAAATATCAATCTCTAACCGTTTCCGAGATCTGCATGTTCTTTACATTTAAACATGCACCCTGTATATACGTAGGGGAAGTTGGGGTAAGATGACGAACGGGGTAAGATGACGAACGATTTTTACAGGCAATCCATCAAAAACTCAAATTCAAAATATTCACTACCATCTGGAGGTTAGTAGACGAAGTTAATATCAGCTGATAAGATTTTAATATAGTTCAAACTTCTTCCGTTAAAAGCAATTGCTTGTCATCACATGTTCGGTTACAATATTTATTGCCGGTGTTTAGTGTTTTTTTTTTGGAAAACTCAGGTAAAAAAAAATTGATTTTTGCTGTAGGTTATACATTACCTGTGATAGTATTGGTATTCTGTTTAAATTGTATAAATATTTTGGTAGTTTTTTATACAAATTAGAAAAACATTTTTAATTTATAGTGGGGTAAGATGACAGGGGAAAGATAACGATTCGTCATCTTACCCCAGCAACCAGTAAACACTGTTTTTGGTAATAAAATTTTATTACATCCAGAAAATCCATGCCAAGAACCTACAAAAAAAAGACCAATCGTGGTCAGTGGTCTCAAGGCGCAATGATAGCGGCTATGCACGACATTGAAGAAGGAACTACATCCTGCAATGCAGCTGCTGCAAAATATGAAATACCTGAAGCAACACTTCGACGTTACGTAAAAAAAGTTAAAGAGAACATAGACTTACCTGAACATTCTGGCAGATATCGCAAAACTTTCAATACTCAACAAACTGCTGAATTTGTGGCTTATGTGGAAGAATTCAGCAAAAGAGGCATTGGTCTCACTAGAGTTCAACTTAAGAGATTAGCATACGAATATGCTGAAGAAAACAATATCCAGCATAGATTCAACCACGAAAAAAAGGCTGCCGGCGAGGACTGGTACCTGGACTTTACCAAAAGCAACCGACTGAGCCTCAGAGCACCAGAGGCAACATCCATAGGTCGATTAATGGGTTTTAATAGAGTGGCCGTTGATCATTTTTTTAATATTTTGAAAGAAGTTCGAACCAAATACAATTTCTGTGCAGATCAGATATTTAACGCAGATGAATCAGGGGTGTCCACTGTCCCAACAAAACTTCCAAAAATTTTGACACCCACTGGTCATCGCAGAGTTATTAAAATAGTATCAGCAGAAAGAGGCAAAAATACTACTGTTGTATGCGCTATGAGTGCTGTGGGTGTTTACATTCCACCTTTTTTTATTTTTGCTCGAAAGAGGATGAAACCAGAACTTCTAAACGGCACTCCTCCATGTTCTACCGGCATCGCTCAATCCTCAGGATGGATGACAACTGAAAGCTTCGTGAAATATTTGAAACATTTTGCACACCATGCTAGGCCCTCGCCTGAACGTCCAGTTTTACTTATTGTGGATAACCACACTTCTCATATCTCGCTTGAAGCTATCAATTTTTGCAGATCCAACCACATAGTGATGCTAGGTTTGCCTCCGCACACCACCCATAGGCTACAACCTCTTGATGTCGCCTTTTTTGGACCTTTCAAAACATTTTACACTCAAGAATGTGATACTATGATGGTTAATCGACCAGGTACTCCCATAACTGACAGGAATTTTGGACCAATGTTTGGGGAAGCTTATGGTAAAGCAGCGACAGTCAACAACGCACTCAAAGGATTTCGCGCCAGTGGAATAAAACCTTTTAACCCGCACATATTTGAAGACAGCGATTTTGCCCCAGCAATTACAAGTGAAAGAGACTATGAACCAAGCGTAAATGTTTCTGACCATATCAATGGTAGCATTGGTGGACATACTAATGGTAACATTGGTAGGGAGATTCCTGATGAAAACTCAGATGATTCAGACTTTTCATCAGATGACAATATTCCGTTGAAGCAAATGAAAACCTACGCTTTGTTTACGCCTGCAAAAAATGATGGAGAACCTGAACCTTCTTCATCTTCAAGGATTGTAAAGTGCAAACTATTTGCTTCTAAAGAAATAAGCCCTAGCTGCTCAAAGTCGAAATCTGACACCTCATTGTGGAAAATCAGACCCTTGCCAACTATTCATCGTCCTGTTCAAAATAAGCGCAAAAAACTCTCAGCGAGCGTAATTACCGGCACTCCTATAAAAAATCAATTAGAAGAGAAAGAGAGGTTAACAAAACAGAAGGGTGGAAATAAAAATAAGAAGAAATCGAAGCCTAATGAAAAAACTGCTATATCTTCTCAAACAACTGAATCTTTATCCTATTATTGTCTAATCTGCCACAAACCTTATACAGAACCTCCAGCGACAGACTGGATTCAGTGTTGCAAATGTCAAGAGTGGTGCCATGAAGACTGCACCACTTATGATGGCCAAGGACAATTTTTTTGTGTTTTATGTATGTAGGCGCCATCTTACCCCATTATGTTCGTCATCTTACCCGCACTATGGGGTAAGATGACTAAAATGACATTTTTTGTTTATGTTTTTTTATTGTAATATTGGAAGCGCTGTTTAGTTTAAATTCATAGGGAATTCAAAGGTAATTCACCAATGTATGTATTCGTCATTTTTATTTAATTATATCATTTTTCTCTTAGCCAAAACTTAATTTTCTTGTTAAGCTAGTCATCTTACCCCAACTTCCCCTACGTATATTATGGGATTATAGGTAATGCACAGAGCCGTAACAAGGGCGTGGCGAAAGAGGCGCCCGCTACGGGCGCAACTAGATTTGGGGCGCGATATATAATAAATGTACAAAAATTAAGTAAATAGACATAAAAGTCCGCTATTGTATATTCTATTTTTAAATTTCGGCAATACGCCGCTTTAGACATGCAATATCTAGAACACAGCGGAATTTCGCTACATTTGGTACCACTGGTGAGTCCCAATTCGTTTCAAGTTTGATGGCAAAGTAAATTCTGTAACAAATCCTCGAATATTGCTAAAATTATTAACAAAATTTAAGTTTGTTGCATTACTAATATTTTGCGATGCAATTAGGAAAGATAAATACTTAATGTAAAATTACTTTTACAAAAAAAAAATGCTGCGAAAATGATAAAAGCTCTAAAAAGTGAAATTCAACAGTACCAAAATGATTTTTTCGATTTGCCTCACCAATCGGCGAAAAGTTTTGAGGAAACAATAAATATTAAAACTTACATTCCAGAAAAGACACGGCGCAAAATAAAAAATATGCCTGGTGAGAAAGATATTGATGATTCGTTTGCTATGAATGATGAAAGTGCATTACTAAAAAATAAATGTGTAAATTTTAGATCTAATACTCATACAACTCATTGATAGTTTTACTGTTTTACAAAAGATCTTAAATGACTGCAGTTTTTTAAATGGAACAGTTTTAAAAATTATGCTGCTAACTATATGATCTCAAATGATGCGCAGCTGACCTGGCATTAAAATATAGTAGAACTTGTATGTGAAATTGCGAGTTTCAAATATCAAACCATGGTAGTTTTTGGAAATTTTGGCTTTTTAAATTTGCCAAAAAAATTACGAACTCTCATTACAAAGATACTTATAACAATGCCTGTAATAACAGCTTCCTGCGAACGTTCGTTTAGCAAATTGAAAATTGTAAAATCGTACCTTCGTTCTTCTATTGGCCAAGAGCGATTAACAAACATAAAATATCAATTGAAAAAGATATTTCAAAAACATTAAATTATGACGATGTGTTTGCAACTGAAATTCTAGAAAAATTAACCTATAAAATATGCTGAACCTGTTTATGTTTTTGTTATATCTATTATTTTATAAAATATATATATCTTGTATTTCTTTAATTTATTTGTCATTTTTTTGAATAAAAATGTATTTAATAGATTATTTATTTATACCAATGAATAATTGGTTTTACAGGTAACTCAGTTTGATGGGGTTAATAACAAGTTTTTAACATTTTGCATTTAATAAAATTTAACATTTGCGTTTTTCAAAATTTTGATAATTTTTGGGTTTGGGGGGGGGCGCAAGTTAGACACTTGCCACAGGCGCTTCATACCCTCGTTACGGCACTGGTAATGCATTAGTCATATTTCAGATTCACAACAAACGATTTGGTGCAAGGATATTCCTATTAATTTTAACAAATTGCCAAATGAATAGCAACAAATTTATTCTACAAATCATAATTTAAAATTGCTAATAACTATTATCCAACTGTGATGCATTATTCAGGCATATATAAATAACTTAAATAATTTCCGCAAAATCCCTGAGTCGCGCGCCCTTCATAACTGAACAAATTTACACAAATACATTTCCGGCTTAGCGAAAACAAAATTACATCATTCTAATGATTCGTCATTATCAAGTTAGCACTGCCACAACAAATTAATGCCGGTACAATATCTGCGGTAGTACAGTTTACGTTTTCAAATATTGAAACTAGTCCAATGTCATAGCAATCTTCTACAATGCAACGGAAAAACCTACTCTTCCATTTATATATAAATCGGTCTTATCCATCATAAAGCTCAGTTGATATTTTTATTAGCAACATGTGGATTTACACGATTTTAAACGTGATACTGTTGTGTTCAACAATACCGAGTCAAATCACCGAAAATGGTTTATTTCTACCGCCCTTGCAGGGAACAAGTGGGTTTGTATTAAATGGGCAATATAATGCTATTCTAAAATTTAGTTGCGTTTGCTCAAGCTCCACCGCCCACGACAGCAGGAACCTCGTTGCCTCCCATACCTCCAGGATACGTCTGCGTACCCGCAGGAACTTGTACCAACAACGCCACCACTTCCGGAATCGACATCCGAATAGTCACACCAGTAAGTAAACAAAGATCTTCGACATATTTATGATTATTCACAGAATCATTATCTTATTCTTAATGCAACTAAGTCAACTTGAATGCTTTTTGGAAATCAAAAAATTGTTTCTGAAGAAAATAACTCGATTGCTATTAACATCAATGGTGTCCGCGTAACATTTGTATAATTTGTTAAAACCCTGGATTAACGTTAGTTCATTCTTTTAGACATAAAAATTATATCGAAATGCATCTATAAATCATATCCTTATTTAAAACTCATACCCTCACAAAGATATTTAGCTATTACCTATCGTAAAAAAAAAACTTTATGCGAGGAAATTGTACTCTCATATGTAACTTTTGCGGCACCCGTTTACGGTCACTGCTTAGATTATGATACAAATTTTAGAAATCAAAAAGGTTTAAAAAAATGCCTTTAAGTTAATCTATGACATTAAAAAATATTAAAGAACTTTTTAAAAACTCAAAGAAGACGGTTGGGTTAATACGTAAAACAGAAGAATCTTACAAAGCAGGGATGGGGAGTCGACAGAAAAATAACCGACCCCAACTCCCGACTCCTGAGTCGATATTTTTTTAAACCGACTCCGACTCCCGACTCCCGACTCCTTACATTAAAAATAACACAACTATAGTCTATTCGGCCAGTGATGAGGTCTATCGGATTAACTGACTGGTGTATAAATGTAAGTACGTAAGCGGTATGTTTCGTGTTTATGTGCTTAGAACTCGATGACACAGAAAAAGACAGAATGCATGTATGTATTTCGTTGCCGCCTTACTGCGCTAATCCGATAGACCTCACCACTGGCCGAACGGACTTTAGTATCTATACCTACTATTGTGAAAGCCGGTTCCTTTTTTTGTGTATTTTATAATGGCGAACAGATTTTATATTCGTATGTTAACTAAATAATTTCAAAAAAAAATTAAAAACTTGGTTTTTTAAATAAAAACTGAACGTTCACAGACAAAACCAGTTTATGTTACTTTAATCGTTCCCGTTTCTGTTTTAAAACCAAAATCGATTGATAATCGTTATTTTGTTTTTGTTTTAAATTTTTCATTCTGTTCTTATCCTCGAAAAAAACTACATGAGAAAAGAGTTGGGAGTTGGTAATTTTTCCTACTCCCGACGCCTCGACTCTCGACTCCCCATCCCTGTTACAAAGTGTCACCATCTAATTTATTTTTATTCGAAACTCCAGAATTTTTACTTTCAGAATAATTGATGTTTATAACTTAAATGTCATATAGGTCGCATCATTCCACCGAAACAAAAAACTGTGTTGTTTGAAAAACAAATTTCTTTCAATTTCAATATTCATAAACTTGATTACGAACAACTTTAAAAATTATTACTCAAACTCATTTTTATAAATAATTAAAGATAAACTGTTAATGCCCTTATTTCTTTTTTCTCGTTTTAAAATATTGTTTGTAAATTACAAATTTTGGCAGTAGCTCTATCAACCAGACATTATTATTAAGGGGGAACTAAATCTTACAATTAGTCGAAGTGTCAATTTTTGCAGAAGCAATAATACACGTAATGTCATATTTACATCTCTTTCTAGTACACTAGCAGAAAACAATAAAGCAAAACTAATTTCCCCCTCCATATTTCCCCGCCATATATTCGTTCATCACTCTTTATCTTAGCAGTCTATCATTGTCTATTTTTAACCCTGAAAGCGTTTTCCTAGCAGCCTAATTAGATCTTAGCAGCTAAGGGCGTAAATTTTATAGTAAGTATTACTTTTAGAAAAATTAAATATTACAACGTTAAAGTTTTTTTACTGTAATAATCAATATAAATTCAATGTATAAATAGTTTTAATTATTTCATATTTCCTATAAAAAGAAGAAATAAATAGAAAAATTGTGAAGTTTAATATAAGTTGGTGTGGATATACAAGGGACATTAAAGGTGGCAAAAATTTCCTCCATCTGTGCATATCCATTGCCTGTTGCAATCATTGCACTTACCGCTGTTGTATTTAAATTTAATTCTTTATTATCAGGACAATTATTAACGCTTTTAGCAGTTGATATAACATTTTGTGTATGACACACTTTGCATTTGAAATGTAAATTGGAATAAAATCCGTTTTTTGTTTCACCAATGAAATGCATATCTCGGATTGTACATAAAAATGGAGTGTGCACAATTTCTTGAATTTGTTGCATAAAGAAACCTACATCAACTAATCGCATTCCATCTAATTTGGCATCAAATTCATTCAAATTTAATTGTTCCTCAACTTCGAAATCATCTAATTTATGGTTTATATCATTATAACTAAAAAAATATGTTCTTTTTTAGTTATTGCAGTTATTATTAGGTACAATAATTTTTAAAAAATATTTTACCAGGTATTTTCATTTAAATTAATTTCCCCAAAACAACATCGGAATTGCCAATATTTATTGCTTGACCAGGTACAGTGACTATGTTTTCTTCACGCATTTGTCTAGATTTAAAGAAAGAGTTATGTATATATAAGATTTTAATTATGTATTGTTTTAGAAATACTATAAACAGTCAAGTAGCATTCATATATCTATCTATACAATAGAACTGTTCACTTGCCTTTACAAAAATATATATTCATTTATGTGAATTCAATTTTGCGCGGCTGACATTTTTTGAAATTGTAATGAATCTACTAGACACCAGATTAAATAGTGTCTTTGAAAATTAAATGAGTGTCAATTCCATATAATCCCGGATTCAAAAATATATACATGCAGTTAGGAGAATTAAAGGAAGGTCATAATAAAGGTAATGATACTATAAGAATGGTACAGTTAGTTTGTACTGATTTTAACGAACTCTTTTAATTAAACATACTCTCTTGCTCTTGACATTCTCATTCTACGTCTTTCTGATGTTTCTCGGCTATAGTAGTTGCTTTTACTATTTAAAAATGTTCGCCCCATGATCTATTCTATAGTATAGATCAATGTTTCTCAAACTTGTTACCAATAGCTTACAATAAATAGTTTTGTGGACAATATTTTGTTTTTAACAGCCTGGTCAATAAATTTAAATGATTTTCGAATATAATAAAAGGCTTGGGTTGGGGGACCCCTTCAGATAGATTCAGGGCCTCCAGGGCTTCGCAGCCCACACTTTAAGAAATACTGGTATAGATTCTATAAGAATAAATTGACGTTTAGATTTTCCTGTCATTTTTTGTGTTGTATGTTGTAGAACAGACATACGGCGATAAAATGGTGGGGTATTGCAGCGCCTTCGCTTCGGAAAGTACAAGTGAAATTTCCTTAAAAAATGGGTTTCTTAGTTCAAGTTTTTAGAAAAAGATTGTGAATAAATTTATTTCAAATTAACAACAATTATTAAAAACATGTTCCTTAACGGCGGTACAGGACGATATTTTAATTTTAGCCAATAACTTACAAATATTGATGGTGTAAACAGACGTCAATTTTTAGCCAGTTTTTAATATTTTTTTATGCTTAACAGTATTAACTTTTTTTTAAATCGAGCCTGTACCGCCATTCTCGAACCAATAATCTGTTTACTTACAAATTTTTAAGTACTTTTGATAATTAGTGTGAGAGAAAAATTTGAATTACGAAAGCTGTTTTATTGCGTGCCTTTAGTTCCCTCTTAAATAAAAAAATTAATGTCCTACTTCAAAAACTTTTAACAATCAAAAAATTTTATTTCAGAATTCTCCCAGTCCGTGTCCTCCAGGGCAAGTGCTTTGTTTAGGTTCAGCAGGAGGTAATCAGTGTGGTGTAAGGTTCGTAGGACCGCCCGGCACTGCAGATGGCAACACTATTGCAGGAGCTTATCCCTGGCAAGCGTATCTACTCAATCAAACTGGATTCTCAGGAAGCGGTGTATTATTAGATCAAAATAATGTTCTCACAGCCGCACATAAAGTTTACGACAACAGGTAACAGAAGTATATGTCAGCTATAATGGACTAAATACTTTTTTTTTAAATTAAACTTTAAAGTATTTCACGAAAGTAAAAAGATAAGTTTACATATTGCAGTAATTTTTATATACCTTGCATAAAATATTTCTATGAAAGATGTTTACCATTATTTATCGAATTTTTACCAACACAAATTTGATTAAATTAGAGCATTTCTGTATAACAAGGCAAATATAGAGAAACAAACGACTTTATTGGAATATTTGTAGTGTCGAATAAGTCTTCGACACTACAAATATTCGTAATCTACGAAAACCATTTAACTTTTTTCTTCTATTAATAAAGCAGCATTGTTATTCATGTGAGACTAATTTATCTTTTTTTTTGGCCAATTATTGCACGTTACCGTTTTGAAACTTTTTTTTTGTGCGATCGTACTAGAAACAGCTGTTTGACGGACGCGTTAGCAACCATAAAGTACTGCATTACCGGCCCTATCCTTAGCAACGGCCGTAAAAGTTACTTTTCAGGCCGATACCCTTAGCAACGGCCGAAAAAGTAACTTTTACGGCCGTTGCTAAGAAGAGGACCGGTAATGCAGTACATACGCCGTCATCTGTTAGTGACAGATTGTCACGTAGTTTCTAACCTATAATTTTAAAAATTACTAAAAATTTAAATTGTTTTTAATTCGATCGCACAAAAAATGTAATATGCACCTCGGCCAAAACGTTCTTTTTCGGCCTTGCCTGTTTGCAAACCAGACGCGGCCAAAAAAGTTACACTTTTTGGCCTTGATACATAAATAACTATTTTTAAATCAAACGCATCTCTAAACAAATTAATGTGCGTTGGTTATATGCAGGTTAACGCCAACCTCGATTCAAGTAAATATGGGAGTATACGATCCTTTCCAACAGACCAACACTCAAAACAGAACGGTACAACAAGTGGTAATTCATCCCAATTATAATCCTACCAACCTTTATAACGATTTAGCCATATTGCGTATGAGTTCACCCATAGCCCTAGGAACACAACAAAACATAAATACAGCCTGTCTGCCTACCCAAGGACAATCATTTGTCGGGCAAACGTAAGTGTACATAATTTAATAATAGTAGAGCAATCACTTTCTTCTAGGTAACCATATTGTTTAGTTAAACATTTAATAATTTTTATTTAGTTATATGAGGAGCGTTTAAAAATAAATTGTTTAATCTGTTAAAATGCCTTTGATTTTTTTTACATAATACATACATTTATCCCAGCGATATTCATTGTACCCTCATTGTAGAACGATTCGTCGAGGTCTGTAAAACAAGCGTCTGCAGCCGCCATGACCTCCTCATTCAATAATGTTTGTCGTGCCAAGCGATTTTTTTCTTCAAGTTTAGGAACATATTATAGTAGTCGGAAGAGACCAAATCGGGAGAATACAGTGTCTACAGCAGCTACGACCTCATTTGATGAACTTTTTTATCCTGTCAAAAGTGTTTTTTCTAGTTTGGAAACAGATGACAATCAGAGCGGGCCACAACTGGAGAAAAAGGTGCAAAAGAAATCTATACGAAGCCCAGTTCTTTAATTACGGACGTTTTTCTTCGCCAACTCCAATCCTTGTTCAATAATTTTTGTTTCGATCGGTTCAATTAAGTTAGCGCAGTACTCCCCAGTTATAATCTTGCTCTTTGGAAGGTAGTCAAGAATGATGATACCCTTTGAATCATAAAGTCGTTTCAGTAAACGACTTTCTTGTCTTCCTCTGAGGTAGAAAATCTCTATACTTCCATTGTTTCGATGTCGTTTCATGTCTCAACTACGTATTGATAAATTTCTGCATAAAATCTCTTGAGTTTGTCAAAAACCAGTCCAAAGGCTGCTGGAATATTTTGTGTCGCACTCGTCTTTCCGGAGTGTGCAATCGCGGTACTCATGTTGCGCTATAACTATAACTCGAAAACTATTTGACAGATTGAACTGCAATTTTAGGTCATGTTGTACATAAGATCAAATATCAACGTAGCAAAAAACACCGATTTAAGCACCATTTCTAAGTGAGACCGCGAAATTTTTTAACGTCCCTCGTATGTAATTGTTTAAGCTCATCAATTCTTTAATTTAAGTATATATCGTATGCATTGTGTCCAATAACAATATACTAAACTACAATTTTTCAGTTGTACAGTTACTGGTTGGGGACAAACAGCGTTTACTAACTTCGACGCACCCACAAGACCTCAAAAACAAGTCCAAGTACCGATTGTTAGTTATGACACCTGTTTTGCGTCCATGAGTAATGCCGCCGTTCTCGGAGTTATGGCCAGTACTTACTTAGATGCAACGAGCAGCTTATGTGCCGGTGGGCAACCTATGAGAGATGCATGCATTGTAAGTAAAATTTTATGACCGCGTAAGAAGTTTTGACATTCTGCTTTACTAGAAATTATCTCCCACAAAAATTGCCAGCAACTGATACAAAAGCTAACATAAGTCACTTGTTTCAATTTAAGTCCGAACACAAAATATTATATTTTAGAAAGACGGCGGCTCTCCCTTAGTTTGCGAAATCAATGGACGTAGCACAGTCGCAGGAATTGTTATATGGGGAAAAGGATGTGGAAATGCCGGAGTATACGGAGTTTACGCCAACGTTGCCAACTTCAGAACTTGGATTGACTCGATCATAACCACACCAAGCGGATAAAACTATTGACACTTAAAATTACAATCGAGGAACGAATAATTCATTTTACAGGTTTTCCTAAAATACGTAAAAGTTAAAACTATTTTTTTTTTAAATACGATAAACTTTGCTGTACAGCGTTTGCTAGTATTTTTAAATGGTTTTAAATTTAAAAAAAAAAAAAACTTGATAGGAGATAAATATCTCCGGACACGTATATAACTTTCAGCCGAATCGTAAATTTAATTCAAAAGTTTTGTTTACCATATAACTCAATAATAAAAATATTTATAGACCATCCAGTGTGCATAAAAATTAACACTAGATATAAAAGTGATGGAACACAACACATGTAATTAATTTATGAGTAATAAACAATAATATATTATCCGTATCATTGATAAAAGCGTTAATAATAAAATATTATTTACTACCTGTAGAGTAGGTATCAGTTCTAATATCATTGCGATAATTTCGTAAAAGGCAATACAAGCAATGCGACCGACTAATTTACCCCGAAGCTGTTTGTAAGGTAAAGAAGAATTTAAAAAACAAAAGCCCGACTATAATTACCACAATTAACTACAGCCTACGTGCAGAAATCAATAGCAGCGTCCAGTCAATATTGATCTACGGCTTTATTTTCAACGTTTAATCTAAATATCTCTCTCCCCTTTCATGCGCACTCTATCCCGATTCATATTAAGGATGAACTGGTATTACGTGAAGCCAGAGAACAACAACCTGAACGCAATAAATCAACGTAGAACAATTGCGAACCTGCAATTACGTTTAAATATATTAGAACGCTCTAGCAACATAAAAATGCATATAATTTTAGTAAACTACCTATCGTTCATATTCACAATTATAGTTCTAATTTATTGCAACAACGTACTTGTTACCGATTTTTAAAACAAATTTAATTGCACGATATAACGCGGCCTGACGAAGTATATTTACTGCCAACGCGCATAAATCTAAAAAATTGTTCGGTGTATTTATTTGATCAAGACAGTGTTTAGTTTCAATATTTTTTATGCGCTCGTCGCCTCACGATCTTTTATTTTCTCTCTCTGGAAGTAGAAGTTTGATGCGCGTTTCTTCTCTTACAGGCATAAATTAAAAAATCATCAAAAATTCAAGTACTGAAAGCAAATAGCATTTTTAACCTATTGCGAGTTTTTAATAATCAAATTAATGAGTGACAACAAGTATTTAATTATGTGTCAACGCCTGTCTAATAACTGTAAAATTTATTTGCTTACAACCATTTAATAACGATAACAATTATTTAGGAAAAAACATCCAAATTAAAATATTAAATAGTTATAATAATAAATCAAGACTTAAAGTAATCAAGAACTCATAATTTAAATTAAAATCTTAAATTCTTCTGCATTAACAGTCAATTTCATAAATAATAAATTAACGTTTTATAAGGATAGTTATGTATTAATTTACGCACCTATAAAAAACAAATAAATAAACCTCGGAGTATCCTATTTCACAACAAAGATGGCCTTCCAATATTTTGTGTTCGTTCTAGGGGGACATGTTATACCGGGTGGTCCACACGAATTTATCTTTTTAAGTTTTTACACAAAAATCGAGTTACGGAGGCGCACAAACTTGTACAATGTGAGCGGGCATATCTGTTTAATTGTTAAAATAATTTTAAGTTGGCGCAGCAGTTTTCATTCTCACAACTCGTCACCAAAAAAATAAAGAAACCAATGGCGTCTCCAATGAGTAATCAATTACGAAAACAATTGATAACTTGGCTTTAAATTGTATGTGTTACTTTTAATTTCTTGCACTATTCTTGTAGAACAAAAAATTCGAGGCTCGATATATAAGACTCTCATTTATATTAAGAGCTAAAAAGTCGATTTAAAAAAGATTAAGTTGCAAAATTTGGTACTCATTTCAAATCTGAAAAGAAAACCTACACGGCTTTCTTATTTCGGAAACTATTGAAAATTAAAAAAAAAAAAAGCAAATAACTATGGTAATTTTCTTTTCAGATTTGAATTCACTACTATTGTAATCCATAAAATTATACAAATAATCCAACTTCTATACTTCGAAGTCACGTAAATTATTAATAAAAGAGTTGCTGTTAACTAACTACTTATGCAAAAACTACAAAAGAAGTAGAGGAACATTTACATTAAAGAGATTTTTATTGTTAAACGTAACTTAAAACTAAAAGCAATGTTTCATTGGACTAAGTAGGTACTTACGAAATATGTACTACTATGTGATCAGCCTCTCTTAAAATTGTTTTTCGAAATATTAACCAGGTCCCTACTGCACATCCCATTATCACGCTAGTCGCTTCTTTCCTTAAAATCTAGTAACCTTATTGCGTTGTACGCATTTGGATAGCGCATAAAATTTACTGTGGAGTAACCGACTACCAAAAACGACAAAATTAACAATTTATCTCAATTGAAAGTAAGTACCTATATACGGCTCAGAGACATCGGAAACGACGCAACAAAAAAAAAGAAGCTGACAATTCAAATTAATTTTCTTATGAGCTACGGGATCTCACGTTTGGATCGTGTATAGGTGTATCCAATAATAGTATATTTCATAACAAGTGCTGTAAGAAGCATATTACTCTACAACTCGAGTTTTGTACTATACTTTTTCTACGACCAAATAATATATAGGTACGATTTTATCTTGGTTAATAGTAAACAAACTTGTACGTACTTTGTTAATTGTCAAGTTTGAGGTGAGTCTACTTTAATAATTCTAGAACACTGCACTTTTTACTTACCGTGCGTAAGGATTCTCTTACTATGCATGCAGGTTGTAGTGATAGTCTGATAGTCATTTAACAAAGTAGTCGTAAAAAGACATTAACATCAAAATGAGAGTAGAGAAGACGATAATTAATACAATACAATTGAACACAAATCTTTTATGGGCACATGCAGAGGACGTCAGAAGAAAGACGGCATTAAAAAGTATGTAACTGGACACCACCATACAGAAGGAAGAAAGGAAAGTCGAGAACAACATGGAGACAGGGAGTAAGAAAGCCATGGATGCATAAGAACTAAAAAATGAAGATGTTACAAATAGAACTAGATGGCGTAGACTCTACGCCGTAGAGAAACTGAAAAACGTCGACAGTAGTGAACAATTTTTTTACCACAATAACAATACTTCATAAAGTCTTGTTCCTCATACGCTTAAAATCAATGCCAACCAAAATTAAAAATGACATTTCAACTTCCTAATCATTACTCACAAGTCTTTACTTTCTTTAAATATAAAGCGTACCAATCAAGGTTACATTAATATGCAATTATATCAAACGTGCATTGTGCAATGATAAATTATACCCCATATCTGATACCGTTTAAATAACTCATTTGCATTTATGCCGTTAGAACGCAACAGCAAAATAAACACAGACACTAGTTGTATAGATTCGTTAAAAACAAATCAATGCTGCATTTAAGCGCTCAACTACTACATAATAGAATTTAATTGCCTATATTACACGGTAAATAAAAATAATCAATTATACACGGCCCACTGGATACTCAGATTGCTAAGTGGAATTTATTTTTAAAAAAACGCGTACGGAACATGGCTAAAAACTTCGAGAGTACGGAAAATAATTCATACCACGATAATTATAATTGTTGTTAGCTTTGCCGTGTTTCACGTTGCAATAAAACAGTTGGTCTATCGCGAAATCAGATTCTCCTTGGAAGCTATGCGAACGCTCGTAACGGTACTATTAAACGCTGCAAAACGAATGTGAACCTGGCCAACGACATAACAAGTGGAAAAAGATACAACGAAGCAATTTACACTCCCACTCTCGGGCAAGTACAAAACAGTGTTTAGATTTTTTGTAATATCACTATTGCCGTTAGCTACAATCGTTTGGTTCATTAATCGTTCAGTTCGTTACCACTTAGTTGAAATATTAATCAGATGGTTTTATAAATTTTTCAACAGCTTTCTGAACACCACCGTTTGAAATACAAAGCACTTTATCGAAAAACAAACGCACTATTAACGTTTTAAAGAGGTGCTTATATTAACACTACATTAAATTAAATTTACAATAAGAGCTCAATACAATTTTGAGCTATTAAAGAAAGATGTAACTTTTCTACTGAGAGAGTAATAATAGCAGAGAATAAGTTTATTTAATAAAAATAAGTCTTTCAGGCACTTTGTCCCTCGGAAAAATATAAGCTGATTTGAGTGAACCAGTGGCGGCTCGTAAATACTTGCAACGGAGGGGCTGTAGCGATAAACATGACCAGAATTTTTACTATGGACAGGCGTTAAAAAATTTCATTAACAGTAAAAACTAAAGCATTAACAAGTTTTTTGTATACCTATAACCAATAATACATTTATATATTAGGTATCTATTTATATTCAAATTCCTTAATTTTTTTGGTTTACTAATTTATCAATAACTCTTCTATTGAAATTAGTTAAATTCTCAATCAAAAATGATCAAATCCACTGTAGAACATCCCAAACATTTGATTTTAAATTTTTTCGCTCAGAGGTACGCAAAAAATTGATTCCTTGTGAATATTAAACAAAATTATTGTTTTTATTTTGATTTGTATTTATTCGTTAACTTTCAAAAAATATCAATAATATTTTTAAAAAACAACAAATAATAAAACACTGGAAATAATACTCCTAACATATTAGCTCGTAAGCTCGTAGCAGTTATAACTTAACTTAGGATGCAATGATTGCATCCCCAAAGGCATGTCACGCGTCAGCCCCACTCCATGTCTACTCGCCACTTCGTATACCTATACAGTATGATGGCGCCGTGGGGCTGCAAAAAATGCAGCCCGCGTATTATCATTATTGTGACATGTTCTACGCCTTTTTGGATATTCAGAACAAATAAAGACTATTAGTATTATTTTATAAGACACAGCCATTGTATAAAATGTAAACTAACGAGTGTAGCTGCAGTACAAACGACAAAATAATGGTTTTTAGCTAAACAAGTTTGAAAAACATGCATAATTTCATTTAAATCTAAAGGGGCTGCAACTCTGCAATTCCTATCTCTATAAACGAGCCGCCCCTTTACTCAGTGAACATTATTAGCAAGACGTTTAAGTAATAGTTGCCTTATAATTTACGAAAATCTAGAATTAATGTTATGTTTTAAATAGTTGGTTCAATTCAAAGATTAATGTTTGTGTTTAGTAAAGTTTATTACAGAAAAAGGACCGTATTATACAAAAAATAACTAGTTGACAGAAGCCCTAGTGGTGTCGTTGCCTTCGACATACGAGGCATATGCAAAAAGTAAGTAGAGTAAAGTGCCCTAATATGGAATACTTTTTTGTATTCGGCAATAATATTCACATTTATTCAACAAAATTTTGCAAAACAAATTATAAGGAATTTGTAATGAATACGCAACACTCGAATTCTGGTACGATATTACGGTAGATATTTCTTATATAGCTAATTTTTTTTAAATGTTACTACTATTCCATATTAAGCTCCCGGGGAACCTAATATGGAATACTAGGGGTTCTTAATATGGAATATAGAGTTATATAGGAAATATACATTAAAATAAACAACTGCTCATAGATTAATCTTTTATTTCTTTCTGATTTGCATTATTACTTAAACCAAACCAAAACTCTGTTATTTATGTAAATTAAATTATAATTCAAGTGTCATTCGAACTAAATGTTGATAATTTATTTATTTTTTACAGGTAGGACAATAGAATTGTTTTTTTGGGTATTTTGCACATTTTTCGTCTGCCCATTTCTGACACTTTTGACACTGAACCCATATTGCTGTACTTAGTGACCATAATCATATTCATTAAAAGGCACCTCTATGTATTCCATATTAGGCATCAATGTGAAATTTCAAAAATCGGTATATGTAAAACATGAAATGGCCCCAATCAAACTTTTGGTCTATTTAATTGAAATGTAAAGAGGCTCATGCTAAATAAACATGCAATAAAATATATTTTTTGCGATCGTACTAGAAACAGCTGTTTGACGGACGCGTTAGCAACCATAAAGTACTGCATTACCGGCCCTATCCTTAGCAACGGCCGTAAAAGTTACTTTTCAGGCCGTTACCCTTAGCAACGGCCGAAAAAGTAACTTTTACGGCCGTTGCTAAGGAGAGGGCCGGTAATGCAGTACATACGCCGTCATCTGTCAGTGACAGAATGTCACGTAGTTTCTAACCTATAATTTTGAAAATTACTAAAAATTTAAATTGTTTTTAATTCGATCGCACAAAAAATGTAATATGCACCTCGGCCAAAACGTACTTTTTCGGCCTTGATACATAAATAACTATTATATCATTTACCCTAGCATATAGGAGTAATATTTTGCACTGAAAGATTTAGCCTAAAAACTCAGTAGCACGTCAAAAATATATTTGAATCTGTTATGAAATCTAGTGAATATTTTTTAACTATTTTACATTTGGGAATGTGTGATCAATGTACAATTAGGTCCATATACTTTTCAACAGATATCGCTTATTCATTGTCATAAAACTGATGTATTCCATAATAGGTAACTGTTCCATATTAGGGGGCACTTTACTCTACTGTTTGGCTAAAAAAAACTGAGAACTGATTATGAAACATTTTAATTTTTATCAAATTCGCCATATGTTTAACTACTTTCTACCAATTTGTTAAGTCATTTAACAGGACACCAGCTTCTGTATTCCCTCTTCATAGAACAGAGCCGCCTGTGAAAATAGCCACTCCTGTCCTGTTACTTTAACGTCATCATCGCATTCCTCGGATTTTCCGAAAATATTAAAAACTTTTCTACAAAATTTCAACAATTGTTTAAACGTCCAGAAACGAGCACACAATGTTGCTCAATCTGAAGCCCTTATCAGGTTATTTGGCTAGTAACAAATGGATTGTCTTCTCGACAGCCCATACTTAGCGCTAAGTTACTTTCATCTGTTCCTACATTTGGAACAGTTTTTTGTTGGCTAGCGTTTGTTCAACGACGATTACGTTAAAGAAGCAGTGCAAGAATGGCTATCAGGCGGCTCTATTCTATTAAGATTATATACAGAAGCTGGTGCCCCGTTATGATAAATGACTCATTAATCGTGGACACTGTGTGGACAAGCCGTTCAAGGTATGGTAAATCTATGAAAATCAAAATTTTTCAAATTAAATTCTCGGTTATTTTAATAACCAAACGATACTTGCTTCCTGAATATGCTACGTATTTTAGTCATTTCAAATAACAAAAATACGTTGTAGATTTAGTTATTATTATTATTATTATTAACACGAGTTGCAATTAAAATAAAGTACAATGACTTAGTGATAGAGTAATTATCTTGTAACTTATACTTTTCTTGGTTATGGCTAATTTAATCCAAAATTAAAAGCAGTTCAAGTACAAAGTCGCGTGTTATTACTAAATAATAAAATGAAATGTTCCGTAACAAAGAGCTTTGTCGTTTCATATCACAAAATGAGGGGACCGCGTTATCGGTTAAAAATCGAGTCATTTGTTTAATTATGTCATCAAAAACTTTAAGGATTTTGACACTAAGAAGGTATAATTACGACAGTCGTATGTCGCGACTTACGATGGCTCTGATATCGGTTAGATCTGGACAACGAGAGTGACTCGGCGATATTTTCGACGCATATTTCGGTTTAATTAGGTATTTGAATATTAAATTTCTAATTTATAGTCGACAGTAACGTGTTTATCTCGCGCCTGAAAACGAGCGCAGTGCGTGAATTTATTTATTAGCCTAACGCTGCCATAAATCAAAATTTTATAGTAGCCGTTACTTGTACGTTTGGAATAACAAGATTTTTAAAATTGCTCGCAACATTTACGATCTTGGCCGGTGATTTACTCTCATCTTTGCGGGGTATTATTTCCTATATAAGCGCAACTTATAACAATGTTTTGTCGCTATTAAAAGCGCCGCTTCGTTATTCGAATGTTTTATTAACAAGGAGTTTCCAGACTGAAAAGTCCTCGACTGTGGTTTCAGAGCATATCGTTAGGTATAAATGTCGCGCTGCAATTATGTACACCATAATTTTGCAGAGAATGAAAACAGTGGAATAAATCGCGAGAACAACAGCTAACAATTGTCCGATCCCACATGAACCCACGCGAGCTGCCTCATTATCCCATAGCACACTGTTCGAAGCCATTGTCCACTGCAGTTGGCCACACTGATTCAATGGAAGAGATTTGTGCCGCTCGTTACGACGTCAACTTTGTATGTAAACGTTTTCCGTTCTGTATTCCACTCCATTATGCACAATAAAATTTAATACCGCAATATTGCCAAAAAAATAATTCAACTTCTTCAAAAGCTTCGCGACTAAAAGTTTCCATTCTTTAAATCTATATATATGAAAAGTGTCGTTCTAAACTTCATCGTAAGATTCAATTTGAAAAACATTTTTAAACTAAACTAAACTTAAATACATAACTAAAATAGTGTCTATTTTTCCATTCAGCTTTTCTTTAGTTTTACGAGGATGGGATAAATTTCAGGCCTAGGAATGTAATAAAGAACACCACAAAATATTTGGTGAAAAATTATTATATTTTTCAACATAGTTTCCTCCGGGATCACTACTTATTTTTATTCCAGATTCCAGCGATATTCAGGAGTCTTTAGGTTTGTTCTAACTAGCAGTTTAAAACCGAAACTTGAATGAATGCATGAACTGTTTTATTCGCATGCGTGAACTATGTACTACTAAATGTATTGCCCAGTATTGGCCGATGTTGGAACGCTTTTACGACTGGCCTAACTGTAAATGACATTTGCGTCTATTGGGTTCATGTACGCATCGCTAAGGTAAACACCTTAAGATTCTAGCACTGTGGAGTTGGGACCAGGGGTTTTTAAATAAAAAACTTGTTTTAAAAATGCTAACAATATTTGGAGCATGAATCGGAGCAGGAGCAGACATTTGGATGCCGGAGCGGAACTGGAGTGGAGCAACTAAAAAATTGGACTGCTCCAAACCCCTGGTTGGCATAGCGATGCATTGCTACCTGAGCTCACGTTAGTTATGAATAGCGCATGCGTTTAAAAATCCAAATGCTGGTACATGCTCTCATCCGAGAACTGTTTTGACCTTACACTGAGTAGTTCATGTATTAATTTTGTAATGATGGAACAGCCGACTAAACCGTCCGGTGAACTATCAGAGACTGTGTTGGAACGCGATATTGATACTGCGCACACTCCTGATAGTGCGCCGCACAATCAGCAAGCCTGTTGGGACAAACCTTTTATATCATCTTCATACGCCGATTCATCCAACTCCTTAAAATCAAGAAAACCGCAATGACTCGAGAAATACTGATTTTAGACATAATTGACCTTTAATAGTTTTTGAAGATAATTATCATATCACAATCAATAAGAAAATGTCAAAATATATAGTGTGTTCCATTTAAAAAAACTGACTTACCTATCCGTGTTTGAAGTTTGACTAAATGGACCGGGCATAAGGAACACCCTGTGTATTATTTTAAGATTTTAACTAGTTAAAAATCACTATGACTCTATTGTTCTTCAAAGTTTTAAAGGAATTCGTTCTGACATAGCCAAGTTTTGAAATATCATAATTTTTTTAGACTCATGTCTCTGTCAATATTTTCATAAAAACTTAAATAAGTCAAAACCACTAATTTTAAATACATAAAACCTATATATTTTTAAAAGAGAATTCAATTTTACATCTAAAAATTATGAAATATACTAGGTGTTTTATTTAAAAAAAAAAAAAAAAAAAGTGACGCATCGGTGTGTAATTGAAGGTTATGTAGTAAATGACAACAAACAACTTTTATTTAAAAAGATATTGATCCGTTACGTTACTTTTTGTACACACTGTATATAAGTACTTAGACGGTGTCAGTATATGTCATAACTAAACATGTATTTGCCGTGACCAAAAAGTATTTTATATTCCGTTAGTGGCCTCACATGTATTAGTTTATGCAGATGGACAGATGTGTTTATGTCAATAATTAAGAACGTGTTGCTATAAAACTGTCCGACTCGATCTTGTTTTAAGGGTTATTTTAATGGTTATCATTTCATATAAGTAAAAACGACACGATATCGTTTAAGTCAACATGAGTTGCAATTTACATGTAAATGTTCTTGAAATAAAGTGGGTACTGCATTTCCGCCCATGTACGATATGATTATAAAAACTTAAAGCTGTTGCATTTAGTGTTATTGTCCTTTTAAACCTAGTCGCTGCCACCATATATTTAAATTACATCTAACAATAGACGATTTATAAGTAACTACTCAAATATGTTCAGATATTTACTTCATTTATAAACAATATTGTCTCTTAGCACCATATAATAAATTTAAAAACGAACATGGCTAAACTAATAAGAACAATAGTTTTATATTAAACGAATTTATTATGTCAAACTAAGTAATAAATTTCGAACAGTACGCAAAGGTCGACTTTAATAAGATAATACAAGCAAAGTGCTCCAACAACACAAATTATATCAAAACAAATGGCAAGAGAACAGAACAATAACAGCAAATTATAGAAATCAAATACATCTGCACTTTCAGTGAAGCGAAACTATACTCTCAGATCAAACTCAGATTAAAGGACTCGCCAACCTAGTGCCGTTACTTGAAAATTTTAAAACAAAAGACTAAATCGCAATGTGTATAGCCATGAGTTGATTGTATATTATACGAAATCAAACAATTATACTTTGGTTTATTTATATATTTAATACAACAATTAAAAAAAAAAGAGAACGCGCCACAACTCTATACGATTTTAATATTAACGTAAAAAGTTAAAGAGTTGACTATTTGTAATTAAAAAATATACAAAGTATTTCAAAATGTTACTAAGAAACTTAAGAATGTGTTTTGAAAAATTATTTCAGAATAAATATTCCTAAGAAGAAGAACACATCTTAAAATACTACAAGAGAGAAAAACAAACGTTTTTAATTAATACTTTATAAATGTGTTAAAATTTACAAAAACTAATTTTAATACGGTTTACTAGTAGTAAGGGTTACTTCTCATCTTCAACCAAATTTATTGTTTTTTATATTATCAAGCTACTGAAACCAGGAAAAGAATAACAGAAAGATTTAGTAAAGAGTTTGAAATGAGTACTGTTCCGCAGGTTTAAGTCCGCGTTCGCCATGAACGTAGTAGATAGTAGTTAGTAGATAGTAGTTAGAAAATAGTAATTAGTGTTTATTAGTTAGTGCGTAATACGTAAAAAGTACGTAATGGAATGTTTACATGGATACGGGTAACAACCGACTTGTTTGTAGCATAGCACATAACCTCAATTTAAACGCGGAAGGTTGTTTATCTAATTGACACTTCTTGTATTCTACGTATTTATTTCTACATAATGATTTGTGGAGGATTATAACGGTAATAAGTAGTATTAAACATCGTTCAACATTGTAATTTTAATTAATTTGAAACACTAAAAACATAGATACTTCACTTTGTTTTTGTTTTTGCAATAAATCAGACTTTTATAGTTACTACGTAAATATTACGTTCATTGTGAACACTTGCATTTGATTCTATATATTTCAACTTTAGTTACTAACTACTAAGTACTATCTACTATCTACTACGTTCATTGTGAACGCGAACTTATAGATGCATCACAGGTTCACAGGCCTTCGTCGATATCTGGCCCATGAAGTGATTGAACAAAATTAAACTGATGCTCCCGTACTACGTTAACCAGCTTTTAAAATTCTACTTAAACGACAGACAATTCCTGTTCAATATGAAGAAGAATATAGCAAACTTCACGTGATCAAAGGTGGTGTGCCATAAGAAAAAGCCCTGAGATCAACCCTCTAGATCTTATAAACATCAAATCCACTACCACAACTTTCGCAGACGATACTGCTATTACGGCATAATACGCAAATGCTATTATGCCCTCACCGCTTCTTCAAATAAATCTCAAAAAATTAAGCATTGGCTCAGATTATGGATAATGAGAGCAAATGAGACTAAATCTGTCCATGTCAAAATTACACTAAATAAAGACACATTTCAAACGGCCACACTGAACACCAAAATATTATAAGTGAAAACCGTGAAATATATCGGTGAAGAGAAAATTGTAACAGATGACAAAACCATTTAAACAAATACAAATATCTGGGGGACAATGTCACATATACAAAAAAAACAATAGCGACGTAAACAAGAAACTACAGATTTTTCAATATACCATAATGCACACTTAAAGGTACCAAAAAAAAAAAATTAAGCTAGAATTTTAAAATGTCATGGCGGTTCTAGCACTACTTTATCGCTGTGAAAGCTGGACTTTTACGCAACATAATAAACAAAAAACAAAAGCGGCAAAAACGCGATTTCTTTAACCCGTAGCCGGGTACCTGTTAGATCATCGCCGTAATGAAGATATACGAGAAGAACTGGATATATTCAATTTAAAAGAAGAAATAACCAAATACCGAAAAAAATTAGTAGAACCCCTGTCACAAATGGACGACATTAGAACACCTAAGACCCTTCATAGATGTTGGATGTCCAAGACTAAGATGGAGAGACACCTGTTAACGTAACGAACCTAAGGCCCGATTGCATAAAAGTTTAACCTAGGATTAACCCCGGAGATAAACCATGTTAACCCTAGAACTAAGCAAAATCGGAGCATAGCTGGCACTGATGTTGCCTGGTTTTGGGGATTAAATCGCATTTTAACACCAGTGTTACTTTGTGCAATCGGGCCTAAAAGTTTGAAACTTGTTGATGATGATAATCTCGGTATGCATCTAGGTCGTCAGTTAACGTGGAAAACGCATGTATGGGATAAATGAAAGCAGTTAGACGTGAAGTAGAATAAAATGTATTATTGGCTCATAGGCTACACTCAAGACTCTCGTTAGAAAATAAAAACTGCTATGTATATAAGATAATACTGAAGTCAGTGTAGACATTATGAAGTCTAACCATGGAGTACTGCGTCAAACGCTAACATCCAAGTTTTAGAAAAATTCGAAGCAAAAGTGCTCAGAAAAATAGTTGATGCACAGTGGTTTATTCCAAACAAAATAATCATACAGGACCTGCGTATTCCTTCTGTGCATGAGATTCAAAACAATCAAAACCAAAACTACTGTGTTAAGTATAGTGAAATAATCAGTGTAGATCCAAACCAGGTAGTGGCAAAATTTTGCGGATTATTCGTTACTATCAACATTTTAGCAAAAAAAAAACATGCGCTCGCGACATGAACATTTTAAAAAGTATTTTTATATGTAATAAACAACGGCTACAAGTTTTGGGAATTTCACCACATGCGTCAAGATATTTAGTTCCGAAAACACTCGAAAACATTCTTTATGACTTTATTATTTGGCAGATTTTACAAATTACATTTTTGGCACTTCCTCAACAGAAATTTTAATACCTTAGCAGTCGTTTATTTAAACAATCAACAAGCTATGCAGTCACGTTTGTAATCGCAGCAGGCGGTCGAACATTCTCGCACAATACACTTCTAACAAGATAGACGAAGTAAATACTCAACCATTCAAACTACTCGACTAGTTATGCCAAACAACCGAAGTCATAGTGGTTCTTGGCACATCTACATCACAGGCGACATCCAAGACATCGAAATTACAGCATTTAAATAAATATTTACACACTCCGCGGGTACACTGCATATATCATTCTCTATGTGATGCTGTAATAACAAATGCAAACGCACAAATACGGAGTCGATTCGCCCAAAAGACCACAATCCCAACGAATGCAATGGGCGATTCCGAATGCAAGAGAACCCGCGTGGATTTTGAACATATTATCACTTGTAAAAGGAACTTTTAATTGCTTTGCTCCCGCTGGGGAATTTATCGCGGAAACGCATTTGGAACAAATAATAAACACAAACGGTTCTTACTGTTGTTAGTCTGTATTATATAGCTGCCTGTAAACGGATATTTCCACCATAATTCAGAAGCAAAAACACAAAAAGTCGTTGCACTGTGAGTGTGACTTTTATCGAAGAAACTAGGATATACGAGATATCATTTTTACTATAATAATGTCTAGTTAAGAGGAGATAAATTATTTCCGGTGGGATAAGCGTTACATTTATTCTTTTCAATAATTTAAACCACTATATCAATATTAACTATGTCCATTAAGGCTTTTTTAGCAACAACAGTTTTTTAAAACAGTTAATCTAGTCACTTTCAAAACACGTAGTATCATAATGAAAAACCCCGTTAATTTGTATGAACTACAACATAATCCAAATTTTAGTGCGATTATATTAGAATTTAGAATATGGGTCATGATATTTAACTTTATTTAATAATATTAGACAAAATAAAAAGACAGCAGTTTTAGGAAATGAAACCATATATGACGATAGATTATCTTTAAACCTTTACAACACTACAAATATTCACCACATATACATTTTCCTTTTTACAAATGACTGATTAACAGTTTTAAAAAATCGTTTATTAAAATTCGATTGCGTTAAGAACCTGTTTAAAACAAATGGAAATCATGTGAGGACCCACAACAACGGGAATTCGTAACAACTAGAGGACAGGGGTCACTTTAAGCCCATTGATTTTTATAATCCTGCTGGATAAAATAATTAAGGTATGCAAAGAAAATAAAAGGGATGCCTACTGTAGATGAAACAGAATAAAACCAATATTCTTAGCAAGAAATGACTTTTGCAGATGATGTAGTGCTACCAGCAGTACCAGCTAAAATCGAAAAACAGCATAATCTGGTTGTATAGGCAAATATATTTAAAAGACACAGTATGACCATATTGTAACAAAGACAACCAAGCAAGCTAAGAACCTTTTAAACATTTCATTTACGTTGGAACAAAAAAAAAAATAAAGCAGGTGGCAAATTTAAAATATTTAAGAACAATAATTGCAGAAGATGGAAAACTGGAAGATGATCTAAACAGCAGAATAGCTCTAGCAACAAAATTTTACTATGCGCTAAAAATGGTAAAAAATAGATTTTAAAAAATAAAGAAAAGTATTTAATGCAATGTACAACCCAAGTTCAACCGAAAGTTCAAAAGCTTGGGCACTGACATATCAAAAGTAAAGGATACAGACAGGAGGTGATTTTTACGAAGGATACAAGAATGCAGACTAACAGATAAAATCAGCGATGATAAATATTTTTAAAAAACCAAGTGTGGGAGACAAAGAAAAAAGTGAGGACAAACCAAAGAGTGCTGGTACATCCATTATGCGTGCCAAAAAAAAGATACACGAAAATAGTATTGAAGTTGAAGATCGAAGAGAAACAAGTAGAGAAAGGCCGTGAACAAAACTAAACAATTAAGTAAGGTAGAGACTAAAAGTAAAAGGAGTCAGCTGGAGAGAGATGCCACAGTTAGCCATCGATAAAAAGTAGAAAAGCTTAATCAAGAGCTAGGATAACATACCTCGATATCGAAAGAGACAAAAAGATCAGATTAAGATTCCGAAAATTAACGATGGTTTTCAAAAAAAACAACAGAATTTTTTAAAAGCAAATTAAAAACCCTTGAAATTAGAGTCGTGTTCTGCTTCAAACGGCTATTGTAAAACTACCTTAGTTCTAGTCAGTTTGGTTTTGTCAATTACATTTAAATTATAAAGTACTCCAAATTATTAAAACTCATGTTTATACATTCATTATCCGTAATATTTTCTACACAAACACAATCGCGTTAAAAAAAAATTACCAACTCATTTTGATTCCCATGAAATAAGTTATTCGAAAATAATACCATAGGTAGTAAAATTATTAATATCTTCTCTAAGCTGGTCGATACTATAATATGTCAGGTTCACGGACAAACCTTCAGGTACATATATTTTCTGTTGCTTGATTCGTTCCAGCTATTCACATATCCCGTGAGAGCCGATTTGATGTACAGTAATGTTTAATCGTATTCCAATTGATATCGTATATGACAGGCGCAAAGAGCTGCCGACTGTCCGATTACAATTTTTATGAATTAATTAAAGATGTCGCGTCACAAAACGTCACTTCCGAACCGGTCCTTATGGAGCCTATTATCTTATCAGGAACCCCGATCTGTTGCCGTACACTTCACATATGTGATCCTCATCTCATATTTTTATCTTTGTTACAGATCTACTACTCTTCAATTGTACGAGTGCTTTTATTGTAATTCTTACGGATTTATTTTAAGTTGCCGAGCTAACAATGACAGGCTACGACTAAGAAATAAATTACCGAGTGCTTTGCCCCTATGCGGATCAACAACGCGACAATCTCAAATTATTGAAACGTATCGAATTTCGTGGACATATCGACAAGCGTTTCATAATTCGGATTATAATACCGCGGGCAACATCACACGTTCCGACTTGAATGTCACATGTGAAGAACGCCGGATCCCTTTTGTGCAGGGCGTTACTATCCTTTCAACCCCTTTCCTTACGGCGACCTACCGGATCTCAATAATTTTCCCATTCCAGAGGCGACAGCGACTGCAATCAAAAGCAGATATACTCAAAGGCGGCCGCTCTTTGCGAATCTGACGCTTTTCCGGTCTCTACATTTCTTAGTTAAGTTCAGAGACAATATGGAACCCTTCAAAGCGTTAAAGAGCTTTTAAAACTCTTTTATTTCGAGACTTTTCTTAAAAATGAGGCGGTTAAAAATTGGTTTTTATACAACCAAGACAAGAAGCGTTATTTTATACTTTCAAAACAGGTAATCAAATAGTTACTGTTTGCCGACAAAAAAAAAAAAGTTTTGCCATGTACACAGACACTAAACAAACAATTTTTAACAAAAGATTTATTTCTTATATTAAATTGACCATAACTATAACAAAATGAAATAAATAATACTTATTCAATCATCTTCGAGTAAATTAAATTACGTATACGAGGGCCAAGCTCAATTTATTGAGAATTTAAAAGAAACTAGTAGGCCGTGAAAACTTTTCGTACCTTATTACTGTTTTATTTCATTGTTGTAATTTGAGGTTTAATTGTCAAAGTTAAGTTGGTCACAACCACAACTTATTTGTTATCTTAAAAAAAAATGGAGAAAAAAAATTGTTAACCCGAGAGCATTTTGGAATTATAATTTACTGTTTTACGATTTTGAAAAAAGCTTAAGCGCTTATAAATGCAAGGGAAGTTTAGTTTTGGCTTTTAATAAACAAGCACCTTCCTTGCTTACAACTGACCGTTGATATAAAGAATCTGAGCGCAAAAAGAGTTCTGTTGAGCATTAAAAAAAAAGAAACGTTGCCGAACAAAGCCTGCTACAGTTAAAAAATAACTAAAGATGCCAATAAAAAAATAAAATATACGTAAAAATCTGGACAAAAAACCGGTTTTTTAAACCGGTTAAAAAACCGGTTAACCGATATGTTTTGTCCGAAAAAGTGATTTTTAATCGAACCCGTTATTTTTAATGCCAAAAAAAACGTTAACCTCTAAGCAAAATAATTAAAAATCAGTTTTTTAATGTCTTTTTTAAATAAAAACACAAAATCGGTATTAAATGCAATTAGTTTACCTGAAGTCATTACTTAACGCTTGATTGTACATATATAAAATTATAAAAAGATGATATATTTTCATACTTTTATTCCTAATCTAAATAATGTCAAAAACCGGTTACTAACAAGGGAAGGTCACGATACGTTGTCGCTAGAATTTGATTCCGGCTGTGTTTATTAAATCAAGGGCATCAAAACTAAATGTTTTCCAGAGTTATACGTGCCACTGGCCATTAACTTCGGAAAAATAGGGGAAAAACTGAACAGCTGATTAATAAAAGTAATATTTGCGATCGCGTTGGCCATGAAACCGTCAAAGACAAAATCGAAATTCTTCTATTTACCAATGCGCGCATCCTTTCCAAGTAAAATGGTGCAAAGTTTTTGAAAAAATCCTAAACGGTTCCGAAGAAAAACGCAAAAAACGAGGCCTTTGTAAAAACGGTTTTCCCTATGTTAAACGCCTATGCAAGTCGCATAGATATAGTAATACAGATATGCGACAACTACTCAATACATAGCTCTTATACAGGGGTTTCCTTTTTGACTTTTTTCTCCGGAACCGTTCAAGATTTTTTCAAAAACTTTGCACTATTTTACTTGCAAAGGATGCGCCTATTGGTAAATAGAAGAATTTCGATTTTATCTCTGACGGTTTCATGGCCAACGCGATCGCAAAAATGACCTTTTTGTACCAATTTTTCAGTTTTTCCCCTATTTTTCCGAAGTTAATGGCCAGTGGCACGTATAACTCTGGAAAAGATTTAGTTTTGATGCCCTTGATGTAATAAACACAACCGGAATCAAATTCTAGCGACAACGTATCGTGACCTTCCCTTGTAAGTTTTTTACAGAAAACCGTTTTTTTCACAAAAAAAACGGTTTTTAGACGAAAACCCTTCTTGATTTCGGTTAACCATTAACCAAATTTTTTTTTCGGTTTCAAGCCCTGGTATAAATGCATATACAGGGTGGCCATAATCTACATGTGTTGTATGGGTAACTTTGTTATTATAAGAGTTACAAAGTCGGTTAAATTAGCAAAGTTGGGCAGAATTTCAAGACAAATGTTATGCCATTCTGATATTTCACCTGCACCTTCAACTTTTTTAAATATTTTGAAAAAAACTAAAAACAGGCGATTTTTTTAAGGTTAAATAATTCCATAGCCACAGATGGTAAAAGCAAACTGTAAAATGATTCCTGCAGATAATTGTACGTAGAATTAGGAAAAAATATCTAAAAAGTCATGGCACTATCGGTTTTTGAGATATAATCCAAACTTGCTTGTTTTTTTAATGGCAACCATAGTTGGCTATGGGTTCATTAAACACCTTATTTTTTTCTGATTTCGAAAATGTATTGGTTGTCATATCTATTTTCATTACTTTTCTTAAAATTTGCAAAAAAAAACAAAATTATTACTAAATAGTATAAGGCAAATAAAATAAAAGAATTAAAGCATCTACCACACTCATTTCACTTGACAACGTGCAACTTTTGCTAATTTTTTGAACTCAAAAAAAAAATTGCAGAGTAGCAAGTTCTTGTCTAAGGAGGAGATCAATACCGTCGTTCATGATTATTTTGCAAAAAAGAAGATTGGTTGAAGGCTTATAAGGAGTAAGATTAACTTATGTTCTTTATAAACCCAGCTTGAACCTTGTATGAAGTAGACGTACCTACCAAGAAATCAATACGAAATGAAACGACAAACAATAATTGTTTCATTGACACTTGGAGCGTATCTTTACAACGATGTTTATAATATTTCATCATTAATAAGTCGATTACTATTGTAATTATTAAAATAAAATGATTATTTTTTGCCTGTGTAGCAATTTTGTTGTGTAAAAAACATTGTAATTTAAGTAATTATTTCAGGTCTAATCCTTCGCTTTAGTTCTTTGTTACATTAATAAGTATTAATATATCGCATATCAAGTAAACCGTTTTTAGTGCAATTGAAAATGTTTCTAAAATCACTTTCACACTCTGAAAAAGTAAAAACCTCATCTACACATTCATCGATTCAATTTTCTCCGTGAACCTATGCGTACAAACGCCCCGACTACTTATAAAACACGAACAAAAAATCGTTTTCACTATGGATAGTCCTTTCAAACCTCTATCTGGGTTAACAATGGTTTATATCCACGACTCAATTTCGCCTACCGCAGAGCCAAGTATAGATGTTAGACAAGTTCTTTGAAGATCCACCAAGACAAAGGTGACTCCACACGAACACTAACATCCAAGACTAATCAATTCGCCGCGTTGTATTGTATTTTATCAATTAGACGCGGACCCGTTCCGGGAATTGCCACCGCCGCCGCTGATGCGCAACAATCAAGTTTTTATTATATCAACACCTTTTAAATTTCAACCCTAATGGTGCCTGTACACCTGAGAGTAAAGTACTCTCGAGAGTAGCGTCGCCAAGGATACAGCCAATCGCGAGTTACTCTCAGGGGCTGTATCCTTGGCGACGCTACTCTCGAGAGTACTTTACTCTCAGGTGTACAGGCACCATTAAACTGGTTCACCATTTAATAAACTTAATCAGCGACAAAAGCATTTTATAATTGATACTTAATAATACAATTACCTCTAACCATTTAATCTTTATTCGTTTATTTATTGCTTATTGGTAAAATATTTTTGGTATTTCAGGTTGTATCAATATCCAAACTACAACACTTATTACTTTTAAATTATACTATGTTAAGAGACAAGTTGGTAAAGAAAATATATTCAAATTGTTAAGATAAATAGATTTAATAAAAACCACTTATCTATTTTCGAAGGACATATTGTCGAAAAAATACCAATTCAAGACTCTCGTCTCTTTATTTCTATTTATTTATCGATTTACACTATTTCTGCAACAGGTCCTTCGAAAAAAAAAAAGTTATTTTTAATGAAGCTTATTTATATGAACAAACGAATCCCCATGATAATTCAAACATCAAATTGTTTATAATTTTAAAAAAAGAAAAACGCTAAGGCATCAACAGTACCTACATAAAAATAAAACAATTGGTTTAAAGATAACTTACTGTCGTGATATCATAGTCTTCGTTTAATTATGTTAAGTACATTTTTCTCTTTAAACGTAAATATTACCACAAGATTCTTAAAACGTACAACTATCTGTCTATCTGCACGAGTTTATCTTTTTTTTTAATTACGCTGCATCCCATTTTTTTACTCTATCCTTTTAAAAAGAAAAACGTATGGCAAACTTAATTTCTACAGTTGTATTAACCGATCACCAGATATACAGAACCTTCCATTAGAAAACGATGTAATAGGTACATAAAAAGTGCCTTTCTTCTGTAGTTATCGCGTCAGTTTTGCCACAACGTAATCACAAACTTGCAAAGAATTTTAAGTTTTTTTGCAATTTTAAAATACTCATTCCATTAAATATAGTTTCAGAATACTGCTAAAAGTATATTTCGAGTAACGTTTTAATTATTTATTCACTATTTAAATTGATTCTTCTTCTCTTCTTATTCTTACGCCTCTCTACTGTTAGGTGTGAGGCTTTTATTTCCTCTTATTTGTATGCCTTTCTACATGGTTTTCTTCTTTTGCTAGCTCTCTAACCCTACTACCGCTACTCACTACATTACTGTCATTTGTGGCAGCTTCTTTACCTCCTCATTCTAACCAGGGAAGGTTACGATACGTTGTCGCTAGAATTTGATTAAGGCTGTGTTTATTGCATCAAGAACTTCAAAACTAAATGTTTGGCAGAGTTATACGTGCCGCTGGCCATTTTCTTTGTAAAATAGGGAAAAAACTCAAAATTTCAATAATAAAAGTAATTTTTGCGATCGCCTTGGCCATGAAACCGTCAGAGACAAAATCTAAATTTTTCTATTTACCAATGCGCGCATCCTTTGCAAGTAAAATGGTGCAAAGTTTTTGAAAAAATCTTAAATGGTTCTGGAGAAAAACGCGAAAAACGAGACCTTTATAAAAACGGTTTTCCCTATGTTATGCCTATGCAAGACGCATAGATATAGTTATACAAATATACAACAAACTCTCAAATCATAGCGCTTATGCAGGGGTTTCGTTTTTGACGTTTTTTTCCGGAAACGTTAAAGATTTTTTCTAAAACTTTGCACCATTTCACTTGCAAAGGATGCGCAAATTGGTAAATAGAAGATTTCGATTATATCTTTAACAGTTTCATGGCCAACACGATCGCAAAATTGACCTTTTATTCACATGGCCTAGCGATATTACAATTAGTTGTGTCTCCTGGATGTTTTGTTCTATTGGTCGTATCTTTGGGTTTTCTCTATGGGTTTCGTTTATAGTTTTGTCCCTTTTTTTAGAAATCCAAATTGCATGGCGATCAATTAATAAACCATTTGTGAATAAGATCCGCAATTTGCAAAAAAAATTAATTAGGATGCTTTTATTAAAGTGTTTTAAGTAAGTGTATGCACTTGCTAGTGAGTGTATATTTTTAATAGAAATACGAAATATATGCGTATAATTTCTTTACTTTTTCTAAAACCTTAAGTAGTTGTATACATTAACTACTAAGTGTAAACAGCTGCTGAATGTTTCGCTTTTAGTGTAACAGACACAATACAATTCTGTTTTAAGAATATATTTTTCAATTTTACAGAGCCAGCAACTTTGATGCATTAATGTAATTTCAGCGAGCAATACCATTACTCATGATCACTACGATAATAACAAATCAATTGCAATCCCACGCCATATCGAACTATTATTAATTGCTACGATATTAATTAGCTCAAACGCTTTAGGTGCCTTCTCACCCCACGCGCTCCTACATTACATTGATATGAAATGAGAATACAGATTATGATTTTCCACAGTTAATGGATAATATTCAGAGAATGTACCTTCAATCACATGAATTAATCGTTAATTAAAATTGTAATAGGTAATTGGATATTACGTTCACTAGCAACAATACATTACAGGAACCAAACTGAAGTAATTTAGAATTTTAAAAAAAAAACTAGAAGGTCATGAATCAATAAATCCGCACCTTCTTCATATTATTAGCGCTATGTCTTTTATTTGAGGTTTAACTGCAAAAGTCAAGTTGGTTATAACTTAGGGATTCTGAGTCTCGACAATTTTTAAAGTCCCGGGACTCGAGACTTTTTTTTATCAAAGTCCCGGGAATTCCCGGGACTTCGAGACTTTTGCGAATTTTATTTTCATACTAAAAAATAGTGGTTTAACCCGTCAAAAATGACGGAAGATTTTATAAGGTGCAAGAAGAATGATGATATATTCATGTACTCAAAATTCGTCGGCTGTTTTCACTGTAAAAAATAAGTTTTCTTGACAGTGACATTGTTTCTGAAAGCACCCGCTACATATTTAAAATTGCTTCTTTGCATGTATCGTGATCTTGAATCGGTCGTGACAGTTGACAGAATATTTTTTTAAAATTAAACCAAATTCACGGATTTTGTTTTTGAAGCGTTTATTTTATAAATATAGTAGTAGGAGTAGTATTATTATTTTTAATTTAACCTACATTCTACAGTAAATTAAGTATATATTTCCAAGTAAATGCCTATTTTAAATAAACTTAACAATTTTCATTAAACTTTAAAACATAACAAGCATAAGTAAACAATATTTTTACTAATAAACTTAACAATTATCCTTTAGCTTTAAAGCAGACAAAAAATAAACATAAATAATTAAATATGGCAGGCAAAAAATTTAAATAAAGTTAAGTAAATACTAATTGTTAGTATAAACTATAAACATAAAAAATTATGAAACAAAACATTTTTGTTAAACTCGTGGCAGTAAAATTTGTTAAAAAATTAGAAGTATAAAAAATTAATTTCAGTGTTCTGTAACATTTAGTCTCGTCTCGAGTCTCGAACTAAATGTCCCGGGACTCGAGACTAAGAAAGTCCCGGGACAGAACCCCTAGCTTATAACCTAGTTTATTAGTTACTTAAAATGGTGGAAGTCGTGAAAAAATTGAGTTAACCCAGGAGCATTTTCAAATTATGATTTATTTCGAGTTTAAAAAGAGTTTCGGCGCCTATGAGTGCAAGGAAACGTTAGATTCGGCTTTTAGTGAACAAGAGCCTTTACTGGTGGTATAAAGATTTTGAACGCAAAAAGAGTTCTTTTGGGCATCAAAAAGGGAAGGGCGTCCACCTACGACTGTTACCGAAAAAACATAGATACTCTTAAAAAGATTACTGAAGCTAACTTAAAGTCACCTATGAGATAGAAGAGGATCGACCTAAGATTGGACGCCATGTTAAAACAAAAAGTTGTCAATCTTTTGTGTCGCATCAACTTTTTAAACTCCTAAAATCAAAGCGTGTAAGAATTTGCCATAAAACTTTGAATCTCAATATTGGCGGGCACCAAATGTTTTCCAAAATTGTGACAGGGGAAGAAACATAGGGGACAGTTGCCTTAATTGGGCCATCGCCTACGTTGGACCACTATCATAACTTGACCAGTATAAAGGCCCAAACAGAATGCGAGTTTCGGGTTTTGAGTTTTGGGTTTCGGGTTGGAGACTGAAACTGGTCTTTGAAACTCGTTGCAAACACAATGCGAGTTTTTCAAAACTTAAAACTCGTCTTGACAAATGTCAATGTCAAATGACATTTTAAACAGCCAAACCTTCATTAATGTAAATTTTTGGAAATCGTGTAGTACCAATTCAGATTCGTTATTCTTTTTCCTTCAAAAATATCTAATACAATCTTACTTTCGAGTTAAATTTAGACCTTAAAATTATGAAAATACGTGGCCGGGCGCATCAGCTGTCAGAAATTAACATGTTCGAGTTTCGATGCCATTTTAACGCATTTTAAGCCTTTCAAAAAATTATTTCGACTTGATTTACTAATGCAACGACCAAAATGAATGTTCCCAGGTTATAATTTATATACCTAGTTATCGAAAAAAAAATTCATTAATAAAAGCGTTAGTTTTAAAACACCTAAATTTTTATGAAATTTTACCGTCGGGTAGTGGCCCAAGTGTTAAGTATCCGATGTATAGGCCGAGCGTCCAAAGTTCAAATCCACGAGACGGCAAATTATTTTTTTTCGCGAGTTTTTATAATATTGGCCTGCCCACCCCCAGGGCCTATCACGGGTTTACAAATACTATTAAAATTAAATTTAAACCTTTCTAAGAGTAATGGGGGCCCGTTGTCTATTGCTTCCTTGGGGCCCGAATTTTCTGTGAACGGCCCTGCCCACCACCATTGCATAAAACAAGGGATATGTCCTATCGTCCAAAAATATTAAAAATATGCTGCCGCACATCAATAACAACTGATAAACTTGGGTGTGCGGGACATATTATTAAAATGAGGGACGCGGGACAAATAAAGACAAAGCGGGACAGTCCCGAAAAATCCAGGACGTCTGGTAACCCTGAATGCTGCCCTCAGATCAATAATTATGAACTACGAAATTTATTGGTGCAAGCAAGGGCGGATCTAGGTTTTTCGGGGCCTAGGGCTTATTAAAGTCCAGTGGGGCCCCATTTTTTGTTTAATTAAGAATCTTTGAATTGGGGTTTAAAATTAATTTTTAATAACATCAAAATCAGAGTTGAAATATATTTATTTATGAAGTGGCGACTGGTGATGATTTATGTTACATTGATTAAAATAAAACAAATAATACTATAAATTATCATTAGTAATATTAATTATTTTTTACTATACGATAAGTGCTAATTGTTAGTGAAAAAGTTTTAAAAATTTATGATAATAATTCAATTTTTGTGGGCCCTTCACACTTGGGGGCCCAGGGCTTAAGCCCTATTATTCCTTACGTAGATCTGCCCCTGGGTGCAAGAGAAAACGTATTTGTGTGAGTGAGTTTCGGTCTCCAAAGTTCAGCATGTTTGAAACCCAAACCCGACTTGAGCAAACACCGTCTTTACGTTGAAACTCAAAGACCGTATTCTGTTCGGTTTCATATGAATCCGTGTGTTTGACTTTGAAACCCGAAACTCAAAACCCAAAACTCAAAACCCAAAACTCGTTCAGCATGTTTGAAACCCAAACCCGACTTGAGCAAACACCGTCTTTACGTTGAAACTCAAAGACCGTATTCTGTTCGGTTTCATATGAATCCGTGTGTTTGACTTTGAAACCCGAAACCCAAAACCCAAAACTCAAAACCCGAAACTCGCATTCTGTTTGGGCCTTAAGGCATTTGCGCCATAAAATAGGCAATTTGGGTTGTGTGTACATAAACTTGGCTGATGCAATCTTTTTTTATGAGAGAGCACTCGTGTCTGCACTTTGTGAAGAGGTGTTGGCATTTAGAATTCATCAATTAAATATTTTAAAAAAAGACCAATTGTCCTTAGGCTCTTTTATAGTAAGAAACAAAATATCTTATTATATCTGAAGAAAGTAAACTTGTCGGGCTACAATATACTATGATAGTTTTATTAATATAGTTCAAACGTAAAGTTGGGGGAAATATTTATAAAAGTTGCTCAGGTTGAATCACAAACAGTCGCCTGAATTGGACCGGTCCGTCGCGTCATCTTCTCGAACTGAAGAAATAGCCCAGAAAGCAGTTGTGATAACAAGTAATCGTCACAAATTGAAATTAGATCAAGCCAAAAGAGAAGAACATTAATAAAGTATATATGTATATAATCAAATTCCCCATTATATGTGAAAAAACAAAAAGAGAAATGATGATACAGTGCATAAAATGTAACACTTGGGTGTGCTGGAGTGAGTTCAAAAATAAAAAAATTCTTTTGCTTTAATTGTGCTTAAGGAAATTGTGATGGTGGTTGGTGGTTTCTTGGATTAAAGCGATGACACAATTTTAATGTGCTGACTTTTCACTGTACTTTGTATTTTTTATAAAATAAATTACATTATTTTGAAGATCTAAATGTAAATAATAACATTTTTTCACTTCTTCCTTTTTATTAATAATACTTCTATATCCCTATGCATTAAAAAAAAAGTTTAGTTGGTCCAAATTCGGCAACTCTCCTCTACATTCCCTTTTTTTGATGGAATTACGCGCCAAGACGGTGGTCGTATATGGATTCAAGAAGATGAGCAGCCTCCAACAATGTCCAAAAAGCAGTGACAAATTATGAAAATCCTGTGATTTTTACACAGACGGGATAAGAGTGTTACATTTACAAAACCTTTAAAATTTCTTACACGATTTGTGCAATGTGAAAAATATAGAACTTTACGATGACGTCAAGTTTGAACATTGTAGCCAATATGATCAAAAATCAAAAGCCATTTGTGTAGATATCTGCAACTGCTGAATGGATTTTCAAAAACTAGCTCTATAAAATCAAGAATGTTGCAAGAAATTAGAATAATTTCGGACCCAAATGTTTTAAAACAAATTTGTTAGTACAGATTAATACATAGAAGATTCATTAATTTAAAACTTAATTGGCCATTTGTTTGCTTAACCGGGTTAATTTGATTTTCCAACAGTCCGCAGATTCTGGTTCGCACAGAAAATAAAACAAAGAGCGTTTTTTAATAGAAAATAATAGGACGGGTGTATACTACTGCAACTGCTCATAAAAAGTTGTCTTCTTTGTCTGTCGTTTGCCGTTTCGTGTAAGTACCTACTGCTATGGAATATCTAGAATGTAATTATGGTATACGTACGACTTATACCTTATTCGTTAAATATTGTACCATAAGTCAGGTAAAGACAAAAAATACACCATTGTTTTAAAACATTTTTTTGCGCAAGATTAAATGACTGACTAACAATATTTTTTTTAAATGAGTTATTTAAAACATGCCCAAGTCTTTAAGGTTATAGGTATATTGCATCGCCAGAAATGTTGCTTAATATTTGACCAGTTCAAAATTACCGAAGCATTATACTTTGTGCATCGGACAATGCAGGACCCCATGGACTGCGTTACTCTTAATATTTTTGTATTTGCAAGTTGAAAGTCATTTTGTTAGCAAGTACTAATGCTACAGACAAATTAATTTAAAAAACAATTAAACAAAAAAGAAGGAAGGTTAATAAAATGATGTTCTAATAATTCGTTTTGGAAATGTATACCTATATACACCATAAATTTGTTCATAAAAGATATTCTAAGTCTGCGTTTTCATTACAAGCGTATTCGCGCGAATGAGCCTCGCGCGTACGCGTCCGTATTCGCGCGACTGAAACAAACCAATGCAAGCATATAAGAGCGGTTATACTACAAGCGAGAATTCGCCCGAAACCACTCTCATATGCTTGCATTGGTTTTTTGATTCGCGCGTATACGGACGCATACGCGCGAAGCTCTTTCGCGCGAATACGGCTGTACTGTAACCGCAGCCTAAAGCGACCATGGCCTACTAATCATTATTTCTTTACATTAACCATTTAAACCTCACGCTGTAAAAAAAATGTGTCACGATGTAGAAGTACGATATATGAGAAAAATGTAAATAAAATTTCGAATGTTACTGAAATTTTTTAATAATTATAGTGTTTACAGCATTCGCGTGTAATTCGAGTTCACCGCATTTTAAACGGTAATGACTAAGTGCAAATATCTACTGATCACGAGCTGGGCCAACAACTGCACTTATCTTATGCAGATACGACCGGCTAGTTTAAACAACTTGCTGTTAACCAGCCTTTCAGACTATCCAGGGATGTACAACCGGTCCATCACAGACCGTCCATTACTTTGAACAAATTGAATCTCTGATCCGAAGCACACGCACAAGCAAAAAAATTTTTAAAATAGCAGAACTCGAGACACAAGTTAAGTCGTTATATTTAAGCACTAATTATCATTGCATGGACACATGCTTTTCAAAATTCCAATATTTTACAGAAGGAAGGTGCAGATAGGTACATAGTTTCATTAAATAATAAAAAACTACTACATATTTACGGAAGTTTGCCACCTAAACAAACCCAACATCAATCATTTTCTAACAGTTTTGCGAATTGACACAGTAAACTCCTTTTTTTGTGTTAAACTAGTATAGTAAATAAATCCAGGGCTCGTCACCGAAAAATAAATCCGTTGAAAATTAACACCAACGAAGAACACTAATTTTAAAACGGCTTTACTTTAAAAAAAATCCGGTTACTACTCTTTGCACCGTTTTTAAACCGGTTTGGTATATCGGTTAAAGATAAAGTTTTTCAAAATAATAAAGCAGCTAAAAGCAAGAAATATTATACAATATAAAGGATGTCCTGCTAATGGAATCTCAATTCTCTTAAGAATTAAAAATCGATTACAGTCGACACAAGTTTATTGTTTATTTCGATTTTCCGATCTCTTAGAAAATAACTACAGGTCGACTTACAAGTTCCCGGAGACCAAAACTCAATCGAAAACGAAGTAACTATTAAACCAAAAAAATCGTACGGTTATACTACAATTTATTATGTTGCAGAACATTCCAAATCATAACACAATTATGTAGTACCATGGCCATTATAAAATCAGCTCTCGGTCTACGTTAATTAACCGACCAACAAACGACAAATTAACGCGGTTTTGGTTCGGTTATGAACCATAATTTTAGACAAAAAGACAGTTAAACGGTTTAAAAGGCCGGTTTCTTGCCCTGCTCTAATCGCAATCATTTCTCAGTTTATTGAAAAAACAGGCAACGACGATCGACAGAATGGTGAAATAAACCAACGAAGCTTGAAAATGGTGTAATTAATTTTTTCCGATTTTTTTAAAGATTTCTTCCAGCAATCTTTCAACTTCAAAGAAAATGTTGTCTTCAACGTCTCCATATTGTTAAGCAACACTTGCAAGATCGCCAGGTGTTTTAACAAATTTCACAACAATAATTTCTTGTTAAGTCGCAGTCTGTAATTCAAAATTGAAAGGGAGGATACAAGACTTTTCAATGCGGGTGTTAGTTTTTAATGAACAGCTGTTTCAACATGCTTGTTAAAATCATTCACGAGTTTCGATCAAATGCGTTTCACACAAACAAACTTTTTTTACTTGCATTTGCATATATTTAGCACATCGATCGATTTCAAAGAAACCCTTATATTCTCAAGTTGCGTAATAAAAAAGGTATTAATTATAATTAATCGAATCGACTCGGTTCAGGTAAAAAAACAAAACGCTTGTTTAACAAATACATGCGTCATAAAACAATGTTTTGGACATCCCCGATACACCAAACTAACAGCATTCATAATCATAGCCTATACAAAAATAATCATCATACGCCTTTGGCTTGTTTAGACCGCCGCCCTTGCCATTCCAGATAAATCGATTCTCAAAAACGACCAACTCCACCGACAAAATCTTTTCAATAACCAGATCGTAAATTCGTAATTAAATAAAATGAAGCGTCTTAACTCATTAACATAACTAAATAAAACTATGTGCAATTTGCAAGTTTAACGATACGATTAAGTTAGAAATTTATTTCTCTTTCCATTGTCTTCGTAACACATACGCTCATTTGTTTTCCAAATTAAATTTGTTTTAAAAACACACCCTACACAACAAATGCCCAAAAATATAACCGGATTTTGAGGGACGGACGTCAGTAACCGAACACAAAGTCTTTTCGAATTGCGTAAATGTTTGGTTCATAATATTTTTTTACAACAAAGTCACTTTAAAAGCAAATATAATGTATAAGTATAAACAACAAAAATTATAAACATGTACATTATTACTGTTAAATGTCATAACTGCAAATACCTATCAATGAATGTCGATTAAAATCTAATTCGATAAATTATTATATTAAAATGATTCGTTTTTAATACAAATAAGTTCAATGAAATTTTCTTTTCAATGATCTTTTGAAAAAAATCTAAACCAGTTTCAAGACTCTCTCTCGTCTCTTCGTCGGTGCAGTCTTATATATTTATCTATTTACACAAACGCATCCGTCATAGCAACGATCATCGTTGGCAACGACGTTCATCTTAGACTATTATACAGGGTGTTTCTTAAATTTGGAGAAAAAAAAACGGGAGATGATTCCTTATCAAAAATTAAGGAGGGTCTTTCATATACAATTTTTTCCTTAGACGTCTCCTTTCGGAGTTACGCCCCCCTAAAGGAGAGCAGTAAAATTAGGTTTTAATTTTATTTCTCAAATTTGGATAAATGTAGGAGAATGATATTTGGTAGATGCTTTATAGCCTACTTAATAAAAGGTTTTCTATGGTAATATTTTCAATCATCTCCCACCTTCACAGGGGACTTAAAAGTGCGACCCCTGTTGTATTTTTTTATCAGAACTATTTGGTGGGTTGAAATTTTGCAATTAAAAATAATTTTTTAAAAGCCTGATTTATTCAGACACTTTTTTCATCTTTAGTTTTCTCGTAAAACCTACCGTTTTTGAGTAAAAAATAAAATAAGTAAACATGAACCATCAAATAATATTCCAATATAAAACGATTCATTTTGGTGGTTGATGCCATGGTTTCTTTATGTTCATATTGGGTAGAATTGACGGGTGTAAATTATTTTGACGTTAACGCTACGACGACGATAAAACGCCCGTCAGTTCTACCTAATATGAACATAAACAAACCATGGCAATCACCAAAATGAATCGTTTTATATTGGAATATTAATTTGATGGTACATGTTAACTTACTTTATTTTTTACTCAAAAATGATAGGTTTTACGAGAAAAACTAAACAATAAAAAAAGTTTCTAAATAAATCAAGCTTTTAAAAAAAAACGTAATTGCAAAATTTCAACCCACCAAAAAGATTTTAAAAAGACCAACAGGGGTCGCACTTGTAAGCCCCCTGTGAAGGTGGGAGATGATTGAAAATATTACTATGGAAAACATTTTAACAATGAGTATAAAACATCTACCAAATATCATTCTCCTACATTTGTCAAAATTTGAGGAATAAAATAAAAACCTAATTTTACCGCAGTGTAACTCCGAAAGGAGACGTCTAAGGAAAACATTTTATATGAAGAACCCCCCTTAATTTTCGATAAGGAATTACGTCCCGAATTTTTTCGCAATATTTAAGAAACACCCTGTATATTCAATTCAGTGAATTTTCCTCGTTAAAACAACTTGTTTTGATATTTTTCTAAAATATAACCTTCATCTCAAGAACTTTTATATTTGAACATTCTATTAACTCTCTAATGATTCGCTTAGGATAGTTTTTCTTTATTTAATATTATTATTTCACAAATGTATTGAATGTTTTGTGTTGTACGAATGTTCTACGAGTGCAGATTTGTTTAGTTGGTTCAATTTTATATTTCCTAAAGTGTTCTTCCGCTCACGTGAGTTTTATTATTTCGTTTGGTTTATCTTATACAACACAAACCACATGCACAAATAATTTTGCAAATTCCTTTAAATTCGTTTGGAATTGCATCCTCAATAGTATAAACCAAAAGTTTGCTAAGGTATGTTGATAATACTTTCGTCAGATGGTCACATGGTTTAAACAAATTAAATGAATTTCTAAATTATCGATAGATATAAATAAAGTTCACTCAGACATAACATTTACGGTGAAGACAACCAATGTGTGGAGCAGTGAAAGATTTTGTATGCAATTTCTGCATTGTTTACTATGGGCGAAAATACCTTACTTTACATTTAAGCCGCTTTACGACTTATGGTTAAGAACGAATTAATTCGTTAATTGGGATTCACCACCTATGCATTCAACAGATTTACGAACGCACTAATTTGATTTACCTAGTAACAAAATGAACACTTAGGTACCATGTTCTAAATGAATTTTATTATCACGCTTAACGTATCAGAGAGCATTTTGCAAGTTAAAAAAATTTAAACTCGATTTATCGAAATTCGCCTAAAAATTATAATAAACAAATAAAGCACAGCCAAGCTCAAATCTAAAAGATTGCATTTAATAAAACACTGATACCGTTTAATACGTGTGCCTACTATGCTGGTCTTACAAAACCTCTATATACAATGGCCGCATTCCACTCAAGCACCGTGCACATCGGTACATGTACTGCCAGTGTTCCATCAATCTGTGCACATGCACGGCGGTACGACAACTACTCCTAAAGTGTACTTAAAAATTATGCCGGGCACTTGTAGAACTGAACTAACATAACCTCAAATTTTCATGTGATTGACAGTGGTGTGAGAAAAATGGATGACACTTGCACGGTAATGTCCTAAAATCCTAAAAATATAATATAATAATCAATGTTTCAACTGCAAAATAGTTCACTGCAATCATAAACTGAAAATTTTGAGGTTAAGTATAAATACGTAAACGTTACACATGCACTTTGCTACACCGACCGTTCCATTCATTGTGTACCGTACACATACAATAAGTGTACCGTGCACTTGCACGGTGCTTGAGTGGAATGCGGCCCATGTATGCTACAAATGTTTCAATTTTCAATTGAAAAAAACTATAGTGTTTAAGCAATAAAAACTGGACAAAAAATGTGAATCTTAAAAAGACATCGTTATCAGTTATCTCCACATCTATACTTGTGACCTTATAAAGGGTTTAGACCTATCAATTGCGAATCTGCGCTGAATTAACACAAAAACCTATAACCACCACCAATGTATCATAAAAATACTATAACATCGTGATTGCGTGTTATTAATCTTAGATGTGACGTTGTATGCATCTTCAACAAAAAAACGAGAAGAAGCCACACGTCTATCAACGCATATGCAAGTCACGTTAAACAATTTAAATTAAGAAAAATTGCACACATACGACAAGCTCATGAGTATAATTAAATGCATGCAAAATTTATAAAATCAATTTGGAATGTACTTTTTTTTATTCATTAAAAAACCATCAACTAAAAAGAACATGATGGTGTAATTTATGATGGTAAACAAAAAAGTATAAAAGTCACATCGCCAGACGAGTTGACATATTTAATTATTACCTTAACTTTAAGACTTATAATCAGCGTTATTATAACTTTAATGTCACGTAAATTTCTGCCCACAATAATTTCATTTTATTAATTTTAATTAAACCACATCCAGCAACAGATACCAAATAAATATTTAAATTAAGAAAACGCCAGAGCTGACAAGATTACAATTCCTAAAATCAATGATTTCATGTTACCGACATAACCTTTATAAATTTATGATAATCAGTATACAACTGATCTAATTATTGAATGTTTCGTTTTTTATGCTAACTCTGCTTGTAAGTTTTAATTAGCTGTACCTAAAGGTCACTAAAAATGGAAGTATCATTATTTTTTTTACTTGGAACGTTTTAAAAATAATTATTTTACCCAACATAATTAGCATGTCAATAAAGTAAATAAATAATGTAATGAAACCAGCCAAACAAAAAAATATACGATAAAATTGAATTCTGAGCGGTTTAATGTAAAATATAATGGATCAAAATACTTTAAAAAAATTACGTTGCGCATAATCATTTAAAAAAAAAACACTACTGTTTAATAACGCCCTGTTAACTCCAAAAATTAAATTTTTAAGACAATCAGCAGTCAGATAATATGTTTAAATTGATTCTATTAGTACTTTGGCAATCACAGGGCTCACCAGTGCGACACAATGCATTATTTTATTTGCGCCAAACAGTTTGGATACTATAGGAATCTTGGTTATTATAAGAGATACAGTCATTAAAACTGGACAAAATAGTCTTATTTTAAAAAGCGACACAGCGACACTTTTTTTTTAATTCATAACACTAGCTACACAAGAAAAACTAACTTAGCAACAAAATAATAAAACAAATATGCAAATCCATATATTTTTACAAAAAGAAAAAAATAATTTAATTATATTACACTAAATTAGTTTCAATTTAAAAAAAAAATCAAATTTGTTGAAACAAATGAAAGTCGCTATTTTATAGTTTTTTAGAGTGTCTACAATTTTTTTCCTAGTAACTTGTTTCCATGAATAACTGCAACAAAAATATTTAACATTTAAAAAAATTGCTAACTTTAATTTTTCACCTGTATCTAGTGTGCTTTGGATTATTTTTAAAATAATTAAAGTAGCGATGAGCAGCTCTCTAAAATTGAACAATATTTTTCCAATTTAAACAACTTTGTATCTCTTGTAATAACCGAGATCCCTATAGTGTCCCACCTATTTGGAGCACCCTGTACAGGGTGCTCCAAATTCGATGGGATTGCATGGGTATCTTGGTTAATATTTAAGATAGAGACACGGTTAAATTACCAAAACTATGCAGTTTTTTGAGACAAACTCAGAACCGTTTTCAAAAATATTCTATCATTTCCGGTTTTCGAGTTATTGAATAAAAAGTGTTTTTTTGTCATATTAATGTGTCATATCTCCGTTATTGTTGTAAATATCGAAAATATTTATGAAGATTATTTTTAGACATTTTTATATTTAATTTGATTATCCTAATAAAAAATTTTTACTCTTGCCGTTAAAAATGTATGATACAAACTTACCTTTTTTTAAATGCGAACGATAGCTGGCTATGACCTATTTAATTCCTTATTTTTTTCTCATACCAAATATATAAGGGTCGATGTATTTATTTTTAATAATACGCAAGTTATGAAGGTTTTTTAGGTTTTTTTCCTAAAAAAATCATAGTAGGCTGTGAAACCAAAACAAAAACAAGGTGTAAAACCTTATAAAACTCATATGGTACAAGTTACCAAGGTTTTCTAATTTGTTGTTGAGATAAACATTGTAAATATTTGAACATAAGATAACAACAACATGGTCGGAATCAGCAGTAATGTAGTATATTGCTGTTTATCTTGTGTTCAAAAATGTTTGATGTTTATCTCAACAACAAATTTAAAAACCTTGGTAACTTGTACCACATGAGTTTCATAAGGTTTTACAACTTGTTTTTTTTTTGTTTTCACAGCCTACTATGATTTTCTCAAAAACAAAAACTAAAAAACCTTCATAACTTGCGTATTATTAAAAATAAATACATCAACCCCTATATATTTGGATTGAGAAAAAAATAAGGAATTTAAATAGGTCATAGCCAACTATCGTTTCTATTTAAAAAAACGTAAGTTTGTGTAATAACTTTTTAACGGCGAGCGTAAAATATTTTTTTCACTACTAGTAATATAGCGTAGCATTATGACGTATATTAGAATGCCGTGAAATTCAATTTCTCTACCTATGCATGGTTACAGGTAAACAATTTTTCATTATTAACCACTGGTGAATAATGAACAAATTTATATTTTTTGATAATGCTGTTGTAGTTTTAAAGAAAAAAAAATTATAGGACGATTTAGTATGATAAAGAAATTTTCTTTATTGGTATTTTAGCATTTAAAACGTTGTTTAAATAAATTAATTTAATTTTAAAAACTTTGGTGTATTTAAATAACACGACTTTCGCGCCGAAATAAATGACGGTTGTCAATATCCACACCGTCGATTGACACAACGTAAAAAAGAAAAGTTTTAATAATGTCAGTATTTTAGATGAAACCATCGCTTAAAAACAATGTTTTTTAATAACAATAGTGATTTAGCAAGATGAGTAACACGCAGATTCAATATTTCTATAGAATAGATAGGTACTTAACTTTTTATATTTTAGGTTAGAAAGTGCGTACCTAACATAAATGGGTTTGTCTTACTAGTAGTGAAAAAAATAGTATATACACCACGGTAGAGAAGTCTTATAGCCTTCGGGCCCTTAGATCCCTCGGCGCTTCGCGCCTCGTGATCTAATCTGAGCCCTCAGGCTATAATAGTTGACTTCTCTACCTTGGTATATAATATACTATTTTTTAGTATAATCAAATTAAACATAAAAATATCTAAAAATAATCTTCATAAATATTTTCGATATTTACAACAATAACGGAGATATGACACATTATTAATATGACAAAAAAACACTTTTTATTCAATAACTCGAAAACCGGAAATGATAGAATATTTTTGAAAACGGTTCTGAGTTTGTCTCAAAAAACTGCACATTTTTGGTAATTTAACTGTTTCTCTATCTTAAATATTAACCGAGATACCCATGCAATCCCATCGAAATTGGACCACCCTGTATACCAATAGTTTTACAGTGAGACCCGACAGTAATATTTGTCTATGAAACCTCAAAAACTGCTATTTTATATTTTACTCTTTAAACTTTAGGAACCAGTACAGAATAATGTTTTTGTATATTCTGAGTACTTTTTTACTTCTACAGAAGTGAACTGAAAGCATTACGAAAACAAAAAAACACGCAAGTAATAAGCAATTAAATTATTGGTAATGCAGACTTAAAGCTGTGTGGTAATTAAAGAATAAATAGCCAAATTTCTTAATCCAAATAAGCAAAAGAATATTCCAAAGAAAATATCTGACCTGTAAGATGATTTCCTGTGAACTCGAAGTCATCATCCTGATCCCAATGTTTTAGCGACAAATTGGAGAGCGGTGTTGCATTTGCAAACTCCAAGTTTGCAAAGTGCCAATCCAATATTTGCCGATCTTTCGATGACAAATAAACATCACTGCAATTGATACATAATTACAAAAAATTCTTCCAACAAATAACAAAATAAAAATAACTATAAAACATAACAAAGAACTTATTATTTCATTAATTATACCATAATTTGTATTTAAAATGATAATATATTTTAGATTATCTTAAATTACTCATTATAAATACAAATAGGGTCAATTAAAAATTAATTGTTTTTTTGAAGGATTTCTTGTCGAAAAAATAGTGATTTTTTATGAAGATCATTTATATTAATAAATGAATCACATAAATGCTTAAATTATCAAATTTTATAATATGTTTCTTTAAGGTAAATTTGTTGAATATCATAGCACTATTAAAAATGTACTTTATATTATCATGAACTTTAAAACAAAAGTCACTGTTAACTGAAAATAATAAGTTATCAGATATTTTATTGTAACCTACCTAGGGGGGCCGCTTTCCAACTCTTTTAATTTATCTTCAATTTCTTTGGCTTGTTCTTGCAACTGCTCCCATTCTTTAATACATGTATTTAAATCACGAAGGGAACTACGGTACGCAAATTCTAATTTTATATCACGTTTTTCTGTTGCAGTCATTTCCTTCAATTTATCTTTAACTTCCTCCATATGTTCTTTAATGCTAACGAGACGTTTCTGGTTCGCTATTAGTTTATCTTGAAGTGCAATGACGGCCTTCAAATGCTGAATCTGTTTTTCTTTTACGTGTTTTTCTTGTAACTTGATAACCCACTCCAAAGCTTGTCCTAAGCTGACGGGTTTGTTGCCCGCATAGTTAAAATCCAACTGGTGTGACAAATAAGAAGTTGCTTCTAATAATCTGTTGAATTCACGTTCTACCATTTCATCTTTATCTTTATCGACTGTTACACCACTTGACTGATACAAGGGGCACTTTTGCCTGATGCGGTGAAGTTCCATATCAATCTGTTTGCTTAGAACTGTGACAGGATTACCTCCAAGTCCAGTAACTACCATTGCACCCAAATCAGCAATGTAATTTCCTGAAAAAAACATCCTTCACAATTAACAGGTACAATAAAAGTAATAATACCAAATTGCTTAAAACTATACTACTTTCAGTTATATGTCCCTGATAAAAACTGACTGCATATAAATTTAACTTTACCTTTTCTAAATGTTGCAATGCGTCCACCAACACGATCTCTAGCCTCCAGTACAATAACTTCCATACCAAACTGTTGCAGCTGTCTTGCTGCCGCTAATCCAGCTATACCAGCGCCAATTACAATAACCTTACCACTTTTTTGTGAAGGTATAGGTTTAGTTCTTTTAAAAATTCCAAAATTAATAAATCCATTTCTTTCCAAAAACGCATGAACTCGTTGCGCTAATGGTAAATCGCTATCATATGGAGGTTCTATTTTTTCCAAGCACTGATCCAAAACCAGTTGCTGTTTGGGATTATCTAGCCACATTTGTAGAATTCGATTACGTATGTGCAAATACACCTTAATGGTTGCTAAAGAAGCTTGGGAGATATCAGGAAAACAAGCAGCTTCTGTCGATGTCATTTTATCAAATGGCATCCTACTTTGAAACGCTGCACCTTCTAGTCCAGAAAATAACTCTCGTACCACAGGATCATCTAATTCTGACTCTGGTTCTGGTTCTTTTTTATCCTCTTTCTTCACTTCTTCTTTTTTAACATCTTTTTTCGCATTTTTAGATGGACCGACCCCTGTAACCAATTTCTTATCGGGAGGAGTAGAAGCTTTTGATTTTTCCAATACTTCAGATGGTGAATCTTCTTCAACAGGGTTACCTTTATCTTCTAATTCTTTAAATTCAACCTAAAATATATTTTAATTATGAATTAATCATTCCAATCTGAATATTAAACCACATAATAGCTATTACATAGAAATAATTTTTGTTTATACCTTAGCTTTCTTTCTACGACTCATAATAAACTTTTTAGACTTTTTCTATTTATCCTGCTAAAAATATTTCAAAAACTGTCGGCACATATAGGTTAGGTTTTTGTTGATATTTTCATAATAACCATGGATATTTTACAGAAACCTAGCTAAGATAAAATGCCCATAGGTTCCAATTCTCAGCCTATATAAAAGTTGAAACAAACCATTTACTTTACACAGTTCAATTTAAAAATAATATTCCCATTATTCTGTCATGACATTAGCTTATAAAAGATAATACACGGGTGGACAAATCACAGTTTGAGAATAGTAAGGTGTCACGTTTGCAATTTAGGGATTTGTGATTTCGTATTGACGTGTCCTTAAACTTGCTGCTCTATTCAAAACACACAGTAACACCTGTGTGACCGGCAAACTCTTATAATGTTTAGTCAACACTTAATAAATATAACTTTTAGAAACTGTTTTTTAATATTTTTAGTAATTGTGTGTGAAATACTATCATCTGAAGTTCCAAGACCACGTGGTGTTTCGTTATCAAGAGCTTCGTTATATGAGCCCCTTAAAGATTTTGTTTGTTTTGATGGTAGCTTAACCATACCATTTACACAAGTAAATGATGATTACTGTGATTGTGCAGATGCTAGTGATGAACCTGGTACATCTGCCTGTCCCCATGGGACATTTCATTGCACTAATGCAGGACATAAACCATTAAACCTACCATCGTCTCGGGTTAACGATGGTGTTTGTGATTGCTGTGATGCATCAGATGAATATGCAACATCGACAGCCAAATGTGTAAATAATTGTTATGAACTTGGGCGAACTGCAAGAGAAGAAGCTCAAAGACAAGCAGAACTCATTAAACTGGGTAGTCAAGTACGAGCTCAATTAAGCCAGAAAGGTATGACGGTTCTTCTTTCTTGAACTTCGGAAGTATCAACTAATTTATCATAATCTGTAATACACTGTGATGTAATTGGATTAATTAATTAGTTTGTAAGCCCTGCATATAGTTTTTTTTTGTGAATATTTGTCGTCCCCGAATTTACAGTAGTAAATGTGATGTGCCTATGTTGTGTTGATGGAATAAACTTGGGAATTTGTAATATTTCAGGTATCCAGCTGAAGCAAGAAAGAAAAGAAAAACTCACAGAATTACAGAAAAATAAAGTTGAAGCTGAACAAATGAAAAAAGAAAAAGAGCTTTTAAAACAGGAGGCAGAACAGCTAGAATCAGTTGCATTGGAACAGTATCGAAAAATAGAAGAAGAACAACAACAAAAGAGATCAGCTGCAGAAGCTGCAAACACACGCACTGAAGCCATAGAAACTTTTACTAAATTTGATTCCAACGAGGATGGCAAAATCGAAATTTCTGAAATACAGACTAGAATAACGTTTGATAGAGACAGAAATGGAGAAGGTAAAATTATTTACTTAATGTCTGACGTACATACTTATTTTAGAGTTTGTTTTAAACATATTTCTGTTTAGTTTCAGTTGAAGAAGCTCGATTTTTCCTTGGTGATCAAGATTCTGTAGACTTGGATGAATTCATCACAAAAGCGTGGGCTCGAATCAAACCATTCATGATGTTAGATTCTGGCTTATTCAAACCTCCTGCGAAACACGGTGAAGTAGAAGATATGGAAGAAGAAGAAGCTGATTCCGAACAAGATATTGAGGAACATTCTGAAACTGGTACAATTACTTAAATGTTAAATTTTATGCTTACCCTGTAGATTAATGAAATATTATTCAAATTTCAATCCAACATGAATGATTTCCTTCCTACACATATATTTTCTAGGTGAAGAACATGATGAAGAGGAAGGGGAACTAAATGGCGATGAAGAGGATGTTGAAGACAAACCTGAAGAACCCAGTCCTTCAACTCCTCAATATGATGAAGAAACTCAAAAACTGGTAGATGTTGCCAGTGAGGCACGAAGAGAATTTGAAGAAGCCGAACGAGGTGTACGTAATATCGAAACAGAAATTAAAAATATTGAAGATTACATGGAAAAAGATTTCGGTACAGATGAAGAGTTTGCTGTCCTGGAAGGCCAGTGTTTTGACTTTACAGATCGAGAATATATTTACAAACTTTGTCCATTTGATAAAACTACTCAGCAGCCGAAAGTTGGTGGTGCAGACACTCGGTTGGGAACTTGGTCACAGTGGATAGGACCAGACTATAATAAATATGAAGTTATGTTATATGATAGAGGGCAGTCGTGTTGGAATGGCCCTCAGCGTTCAACTAAAGTAAACGTTTATTGTGGTAGTGAGACCAAAGTGACCGGAGTAGCTGAGCCAAATAGATGTGAATATGTGTTCGATTTCATCACTCCAGCAGCATGTAAAGAAACACATTCAGATGATGAGGATGATATTCACGACGAACTTTAATCATTGGTTGTGTGCACAGACTGAATAAACAGATCATGAACTTAGATTTATAGAATTGTTGGGATGCAACTTTGTTAGCGGTATGAATTTTATAAATTTTTTATTGGTCATTTAATTTGGGTGTGTAGAATATTTTGAACATGAAAGTTATTTGGTTTTTGACTTTTTATCATTTCATGTACATTTTTCACAGTTTTTTTTCATAAGATATACGTATGAGTGAATGTTGAGCTAAATGTAGTTCAAGACCAATAATTTGTTATATTTATTATAGTAAATAAATCAATAAATAAATGCTTTATAGTGGTGTCTTATTTATACAGTGTGTCCAAAAGGTATGGAATATGCTATACAGGGTGGTGCTTTTTTCGATGCTCACCATTGCTATCTTGGAAACGGTAAGAGATACAAGGTCGGTTAAATTAGAGAAAAGTTGCACATTTTTATGGCGATTAAGAATCTGAAAAGAAATCCTGGATATTTTGATTCGTTTTTGTTTTATTACAAAAAAACTGAAAAATGAGATTTTAGATAAATATTATTATCTTTCCTACCACTGACTCTATTTCATTTAAACTTGGTCACTTTATGTTTTTGACCGTCCTGGGTTTGATGACGTCAACAGAAATTTTCTAAGCCTTCTAGATTTCAAGTTGCGATAGTCAACTTTTCCATTTCTTATGGCCGCCATATTGGATTTTTGCACCATCAGACAGACAAAAAAATTAGCTTTTCAAATTGGTAACCAAAATACCTTTTTTCTTTCAGAAAAATTTGTTGAAATTTGTATAAATAATCTACATAATCGAGAATGCTCTGAAAAACAGTTGAAACTATGATATAAATAAAAGACTGAACATTTTATTGGTCTAATGATAACAAATTGAAAATAAATTTAAAACACCAGATATAAGTAATTATTTAAACTGTTCAAAGTGTCCGCCGTTATGTATTATACAGAGGTCAGTCCTTAAATTCATTTCGTCCACTGCCTTTAGGATAGTCTGTCGCGGAATTGAGTCAAATGCATTTTTTATTTTACGACGAAGATGTTCAATATTATCCGTGGGAGTTGCATAAACAACATCTTTTACATTGCCCCACAAAAGCAATCCATGGGCGTTAAACATGGCGATCGTGGAGGCCAATAAACAGGACCAAACGTACCAAGCCATAAATTTTGAAAGCGTGCATTTAAATATTCTCTTACAATTCGGGTGTTGTGAGGACCAGCTCCATCTTGCTGAAACCATTGAAGATTTTGAATGGTTAATAATGGCAATTCATCTAACATATCTTCTAAATTTGTTTCCAACAATCTTAAATATCCAGGCCCATCCAAATGTCCATCGATGAAAAAGGGACCCAGAATCGTATTATCTAAAAGACCAGCCCATACGTTCAGCGAATATCGAACTTGCGGCCTAGTCTCTCTTATTAAATGGGGATTCACTGTAGCGTAATGATGAACATTTTTCCTGTTAAACATTCCCGAGTTTGTGAATAAGGACTCGTCAGTCCATAGTATTTTTCTGGAAAAATGTGGGTCTTAATGCAGTTTTTCCCGAAACCAATAACAAAAGTTCAATCTTCTGTTAGTATCACCAGGATGAAGAGTTTGTACCCTTGAGAATTTATAATCGTGGTAGTTATGTTTTTTTATTATTTTTCTGGCATATGCATCATTAATACCACACTCTTGAGCAATTTTCCGGCTGGAGTTTTCTGGATTAATTGCTATTTGAGCCAACACATTCACTTCATTAACATTAATCCTTTTCCTATACGGCCCTCGCGGTCTTTTAAACATGCCATAATTACCCAAACTTCTTGAAATCCTCGTAAACATTGTCCTGTGGGGTTGCTCTCTCTCTGGATATAAATTTGCGTAATTTTCAGACGCTAAAAGAGAGTTTTTATGGTTTCGAATGTAGACATCATACATTTCCTGCTTTTCTTCATTCGTAAACATCTTGATAATCAAAAAAGACAATAAAGAAACTCTACGTACGTCACTTGCACGCAATCTGTCACTATTATTGATATCATAGTTTCAATTGTTTTTCAGAGCATTCTCGATTTTGTAGATTATTTATACAAATTTTCAAATTTCAACAAGTTTTTTGAAAGAAAAAAGGTATTTTGGTTACCAATTTAAAAAGCTAATTTTTTTGTCTGTCTGATGGTGCAAAAATCCAATATGGCGGCCATAAGAAATAGAAAAGTTGACTATCGCAACTTGAAATCTAGAAGGCTTAGAAAATTTCTGGTGTAGTGGTAGGAAAGATAATAATATTTATATAAAATCTCATTTTTCAGTTTTTTTGTAATAAAACAAAAACGAATCAAAATATCCAGGATTTCTTTTCAGATTCTTAATCGCCATAAAAATGTGCAACTTTTCTCTAATTTAACCGACCTTCTATCTCTTACCGTTTCCAAGATAGCAATGGTGAGCATCGAAAAAAGCACCACCCTGTATATCTCAGTAAATATCCACTTTAGGGAAAATTGTTTTGAATAAAAGTTGTTTGGTACTTAGTTTTCCACCATAAGACAAAATTAATTTTTTTTTTAATAAAAGCGCAATGAAAAACAATTGCATTTTTTTAAATGACAATATACCCCCATATACTCATTCGATAGAGAATGTTTTTCTCTTTTCAATGATGCAAAACTTTAGTACTCTTACTTAAGCAACTTTTTGAGAAAAACGCAATAATTATTTTAATCGATTAGTATTTATTTATTTCTAACAAAAACATCAAGAACTAAAATTTTTTGACGAAATCTACAATAAGTGTTCAAACTGGGAACCATTTACAGCTTGGCAATGATAAACTGGGTTTTTAAACCCATTTATAACGTTCCCAACCATTTCAGGTGTAATTTCTCTAAAGATCTTTTAAATTTTCAATATTCTCCGGCCTCTTAGCATAAACCTAATTTTTAAGGTGACCCCAACATTGAAAAGAGAAAGACATTCTCTATCAAATGAGTATAATATAGGGGTATCTTGCCATTTAAAAAAATTCTATTTTTTTTCTTTACGCTTTTGTTATTCGAAAAAAAAAACTTAAATTTTGTCTTACGGTGGAAGCAGGGCCGGTCATCTATATGGCGGGGCCCGGGTGCAAGAACTTTTTTGGTGCCCTCTATAAAAATTTCATTTGGAAATTTTTACATTGAATTGATTAAATTTGAATAATTAAATATATACTTAAATCATTTAAAATTGTAACAAATTAAGATTAAAAACACAATTATTCCTTTTTCAAATATTTTTGTTGGTATTTACTGCAGTACATAATAAGTTTATAAACAAAAATAACACAATAAACACACAATAATTGAAATATTTTTTCATTCATTAAGACTTTTTCAGTTTTTGAGTTGCTAAAGAATTAAGTATCTCTTGAGACATTGTATAGCTGATGTATGTTTTAAATAAGTTTAATTTACTATACGAGCGTGTGACCAGAATTGTTAAATATATTTTAAGTGCAATGTAAACGTTAGGAAAAATTTCATAATAAATATTGTTTTGGATAAATTTAAGCAGCTTAATGGTTTGAATTTGAATAGGGATTTTTATTCTGTTATATTTTATATTAAAAAACTTCGTTTGCAATTTCTTTCTCATTTAGTACCCACATTTTTTTCATAAAATTTATTTACATATTTTTCTAATTTTCTAAAATTTAAGGACTGACTTAAATCCTTCGCCTATTTGAGAAATGGCTAGGATTTATTGAGATAGTAAAAAATATCAAATACTATGTTAAAAAAGATGAATGCACATTAAAAAAAAATAGGTAAATGCAAAGCAAAATATTTTCAATAGAAAAGTTACATTGAAAATAGAAAACAGATTATTTGCCAACAAAAAAGTTTTTTTTCACAGTAAAATAAAAATTTTGCTAAGTTAAATGTCCACAGTATGAATTATTTTTAACATTATACTTGGTAAAAAACAGTTATTCTTTTTGTTTATTTCAAAGCTAAAAGTAATGTAATTATAATAATGAATTATTATTTTAAAAAAACAATATAAGAGGAACTCCGCACTTCCACCTAGTCTTTGAACATTTTTTTTACTTTCATATAATAATTTTCAGACTAAATTTTCTTAAATGTTAAAGTACGTGTTGCTCAGATTTTATAAATAAAAAAGTTGATGCTAATGTCATGTCTGTGAAGCTAATAATTATTTATTATCTTCTTGTGAATATGTTGCATCAGTTTTAATTTCTTTATTTTTGCTTTCTATTTCAAAAACGACATTATGGTATTTACAATTTGTACTGTTTCTTCCCTTGTTATCCACTGTTGTATACAACAATTACTTTTTGTTAGTTTTTTATTTTAATTTTGAAAGTTTTTAATGCATTACAACCGATAAATATTTTCTTTTCAGTTGCACAAAATTTAAAAAACCATTTTAATACATGCCATTTTGGGGCCCCCTAAGTCGGGGGCCCAGGTGCATTGCACCCACTGCACCCCCCATTTGGCCGTCTCTGGGTGGAAGACTAAGTACCAAACAACTTTTATTCAAAACATTTTTCCCTAAAGTAGATATTTACTGAGATATACCGGGTGTAAATGACGTGTGGTACACCCCCTTTTTTTTCTTTAGTTTTGATTTTAAATAAATGAAATTTTAGACATATGATATGTGAAAAAAGCGGGCTTTTTGAGTCCTTGCACACATTTGTTTCACTTCCGGCGAAACCGCAAGTTATTTGTTATTTTAAATGGAACACCCTGTATATTTTTATATTTTTGGAAAGAGGAAGTGATTTTTGATACAACTGCACCATTTTCGTTAATTTTTATAACCTCAAAATTTTTTTAAATCAAAATTTAGTTTTTTATTAAGAGTGCCGTGACCTGCAAAAATTGATTTTTATTATGTCAACAATTGTCCAAAAAATGTTTTTGTAAATTTTAAACGATATTTAGGTTACTTTAATCGGCTTTGAAGGTTGCGGAATCGGTTTTTTGACAAAAAGTCAATTTTTTTAAATGGAACCATGCTGGTACTAGCGGTTATTTAAATCAAGCATCTTCTAACGAATCTATCGGTACCAATAACTTGTATTTTTATTAAGAATCTACTTCAAAAATTTCAAATTATTGTGAAAATTTATTAAGAGATCCTTTTAATCGCAGTAATCTAATTATATAAAAATGATTACCAAAATTTTTAGACTTTTTAATTAAATGACAATTAGTAGTTAAACATAAAACAACGATCATTTGTTTTGTTTTAGTTATGCAGTGTACTGCGATTAACAGGATCTCTTAATAAATTTTCACAATAATTTGAAATTTTTGAAGTAGATTCTTAATAAAAATACAAGTTATTGGTATTGATTGATCCGTTAGAAGATGCTCCATTTAAATACCTGCTAGTACCAGCATGGTTCCATTTAAAAAAATTGACTTTTTGTCAAAAAACCGATTCCGCAACCTTGAAAGCCGATTAAAGTAACCTAAATGTCATTTAAAATTTACAAAAACGTTTTTTGGACAATTGTTGACATAATAATAATCAATTTGTGCAGGTCACGGCACCCTTAACCCAAAATTAAATTTTGTTAAAAAAAAAAATTGAGGTTATAAAAATTAACGAAAATAGTGCATTTGTATCCAAAATCACTTCCTCTTTCCAAAACTGTAAAAATATACAGGGTGTTCCATTTAAAATAACAAAGTTGGGGTCATTTCCGGCGAAACCGGAAGTGAAACAAATGTGTGCAACGGCTCAAAAAGCCCGGTTTTTTGCACATATCATAAGTTTAAATTTTCATTTATCTAAAATCAAAACTAAAGAAAAAAAAGGGGGTGTACCACACTTCATTTACACCCGGTATAGCATATTCCATTACTTTTGGAAACACTGTATAAAATTTTCTTTTCCTACTTTTCTGATTTTTATCCATCAACATTAAAAAAAAAAACATTAATTTGTCCCAATTTGACCGACTTCGTAATGATTTTTACAGGGTGTCCAAGATAACATTTACAGCATGGGAATCTTATTATTAGAGATACACGGTTGCTTAAATTAGATTAATTATTCCCAAGTATCAGAGGATCTGCAAGCTATTTTTAAAAGTACAAAATTCCTCGTAATTCCAAAAGTTATAACGAAAAATATGAAAACGTTGAATTTGTTTTTTCTCTCTTAACTGTTTTGTTCTAATCGTAAGATCAATGTTATTGGTACTTTTCTATGTAGACTAACTATTTTTTAATTTTTATAATCACCTACCATTTTTGACATACATTTTACTCCTAATTTCATTTTTTCTTATGGACCATCAAAGTTAGCTTTGGAATAGTTAAATGTGCTTTATTTCAGTTACGGCTTTTTAGTTATTAGTGACAAACTGTTTTTTTGTCATTGGTTTTGTTTTTTACATAATGACGGGTGGATTTAGATTTGCCAAGTTATTATCATTTTTCTTAATTAAAATCTCCATCACTTAGTATAAAATATTTATCTGTTCTCATAATATTTAGAGAAAACTGATTATTATCAAACGTTTTTGCAGAAAGAAACAACAAAACTCAATCTCTATTAAATAAAGTTTGAGATGTTGTACAACATGAGTTTTATATGGTTTTACATCTTATTCTTTTTTTCACAGCCTACTTTTTGTTACTGTAATGTTTATCTTTAAAAATAAATTAAACACCTTTGTAACTTTTTATTATTGAAAATAATTACATTAAACCTTATATATTTTAAATGAGAAAAAAATAAGAATTCTATTAATAATAATTAACAAAGTTTCCATTAAAAGAAAGTAAGATGGTGTCATAACTTTTTAACGGTTAGTATAAAAATGTTGTAAGCACTATCAAACTCTACGTACAAAAAATTTAAGTTAATCATTTTGCATTTTTTCGATGTTTACAACAATAACAGAGATAACGACATTATAAAAATGATCAAGAAACAGTTTTTCGCTCATAATTGAAAAACTCGGAAATAATTCAATATTTTTGAAAACGTTTCTAAGTTTGCCTTAAAAATTGCATATTTTTGGTCATTTAACCGTTTCTTTATCTTGAATATTAAGTAAGATACTCATGTAATCTCATCAATTTTGGTCCACCCTGTACAATGTGTATTTTGTATTTGATTCATATTGAAATTTGTACTTATAGTAATTATGTGAAGTGAAAAGAAACTGTTTATAGTAATACGTTTGAGGTTAGAAGTTGTAATTAGTATGAAATAATAAAAATTGTTAAATATTTTTATTATAAAATGGCTGAAGAAGTACAAAAGCATTCAGTTCACACACTAGTGTTTAGATCTCTTAAGAGGTCTCACGATATGTTTCTTTCTAACCAAGGGTTATTACCGTCTATAGATGAAACAGCGTAAGTATGATTTTGTTTTCATCTGGATGTTCAAATACAGTGTTATCAATTTTAGAGAAAATGTTCGCAAACTTATAAAAGCTCGAGATAGCTATGGTTTAGTGTTCGATGACATTAAAAAGATGCAGGCAATGAAACAACTACAAGCAATAGAGAGCGGTCCAAATCCTCCACCACCCGGAACAGTTTTTCCTGCAGAAGGAGAACCGCTTGCTAACAATGACAGTGGTGCTATAGTACCTTACACAGATACAAGTCTTATGCAGCGAAATGTGCCAATGAACAGTCAAAATCAAATAAGTAATTTAATTAGAAAAGCTCCAACCATGCCTAAACCAAAGTGGCATGCCCCTTGGAAACTTTACAGAGTAATTGCTGGTCATCTTGGTTGGGTCAGATGTGTCACTGTTGAACCAGGAAATGAGGTATGCTTATGTGAAAGGTAATAACCATCCAGTTGTACCAGTTAATGTTTTTGTGTTTCTAGTGGTTCGCCACAGGTTCTGCTGATAGAATTATCAAAATTTGGGATTTAGCCACCGGTCAATTAAAAGTTTCTCTTACCGGTCATGTAAGCACTGTAAGAGGCTTAGCTGTTAGTAATAGACATCCTTATTTATTTAGTTGTGGAGAGGATCGACAAGTAAAATGTTGGGATCTTGAATATAACAAGGTAAATTTATACTTCTGATGTTGAGGCTTTAAAAATGTTTACCTATTTATTTTTATATTACAGGTAATAAGACATTATCACGGACATTTATCTGCGGTTTATTCATTAGCTCTTCATCCGACTATCGATGTATTACTCACAGCCGGTCGTGATTCTACAGCACGTGTATGGGATATGCGTACTAAGGCAAATGTACATACTTTCTCGGGTCACACACATACCGTAGCCAGTGTTATTTGTCAGTCATCTGAACCACAAGTTATTACAGGATCACATGATAATACGATACGTTTATGGGATCTTGCTGCTGGAAAATCAATTTGTACACTAACAAATCACAAAAAAAGTGTCCGTAGCTTGGTGTTCCATCCCACATTGTAAGTTTTGGCTATTTTTTAATAAATAAAATACAGGGTGTTTCACTTTTTGATGGGGCAGTATTGCTATCTCCGTAAATAATGAAAATACAAGTTTGGTTAAATGGTACAAAAGTTAGCTATTTACGAATGTATTTTAAACAAGATATTGTTTTGTTTAAAAATTTCATGACTTGCATGATGTAACAAAAAACTGAAATCGACCAACATTTTTAAACTCAAATGTTTCGACTATTGTTGCTAATACACAAAAGTTCCAAAAAAAGGCTTTTGCTTAATTTTGTTTGCTATAAAATGGTGAAAGTCAAATTTTTTTCTTTAGTTTTGATTTTAGATAAATAAAATTCTAGACATATGATATGTGCAAAAAGCCGGGCTTTTTGAGCACATGCACATATTTGTTTCACTTCCGGTTTCGCCGGAAATGACCCCAACTTTGTTATATTAAATGGAACACCCTGTACATTTTTTGGAAAGAGGAAGCTATTTTGAATACAACTGCACTATTTTGGCTAATTTTTATAACCTCAAAACGTTTTTGAACCAAAATTTAGTTTTTTATTAAGGGTTCCGTGACCTGCAATAATTTGAAGTTTTTGAAGCTGACTTTTAATAAAAATACAAGTTATTGGTATCGATGGATTCGTTAGGAGATGCTCCATTAAAATAACCGCTTGTACCACCATAGTTCCTTTTGAAAAAATTAACATTTTGTCAAAAAACTGATTCCGCAACCTTCAAAGTTGATTAAAGTAACCTAAATGTCATTTAACATTTACAAAAACGTTTTTTGGACAATTGTTGACATAATAAAAATCAATTTATGCAGGTCACGGCGCCCTTAACTCCTTGACTGGTCTCTACGAACTGGGTTCGGGCGTTCTTCTCGCGCTAATACTGAGGCTCTACGATTTAAATTTGGGCATCTTTACCGCTTTTGCACCGTTGACCTTGTTCTACGAACTGGGTTCGAGCGGTTTTATCGTGTTTGTGCCATGCTGTACGATTTGAGGCCTTGTACACGCGAAGCGGATAACTTCAGTTGATCGCGCGTTAGAGCCGGTTTTATGCACGCGACAGTATCAAGGCGGCGTAGGCAGTTTTTTTTTAAACATGCATTCTGTGTTGAAGCTATAAGTTGGAAAAAGACAAAAATAAGGTTGGTCTTTGTCACCGACGCCAAAAGTCTTCTTTTTTCTTGACCAAAAAATCTTATACAGGTAGATTTGGGTAAGTTGGGTTCGCGCAGTTTTTGCGTGTGATTTTTGTAACAAAATATTTAATTTTTTTGAGGAGCTGATAGAGAACAGCCCAATTGTTGTATTTTTCAACTCACAGCTTCATTACAGAAGCAACATGAAAATTAAGATTTTAGAAAAACATTATTATCTTCCAAACCATTGACGCTTTTTTAATCAAACTTGGTAACCTTTTGTTTTTGACCATCCTGGGTTGAATGACGTGGACAGAAATTTTCTAGGCTTTCTAGATTTCAAGCTGCGGTAGTCAACTTTTTTCGCAGCTGTAAATAGGGTGACCAGGTATACGGTTTTCACCCAGAGTCTCCGGGTTTTATTATGATTTCTCCGGGTTTCGTAATAGTACCAAAAATTAACAATCGAAAAAAACAGTATCCATAAAAAAATTTTTTCAAAATATAACTGTGAGTTGGATATTTCAATGAAACAAGAAATCTATCTCTTTTTTTCTAAATACTATCTCCACGCTTTACCTCTCTGTATGTTATTATTCCGGAAAGTCACGTAATTCACCTTGTTTTTTATTTTAAATTTATTTATAACGTCGTAATATACCCATATAACAAAATGTTGTAATTTGTTTTTTATGTATCAACATCCTATATTTCAGGGCTTCGAACCGGAACTAAACCGAAAACCGAAAAGCGGAAAAAACCGTTATTTTTATCGGAACGAAAACCGGAAGTGAACTGGAAAAAAATATCGGTTTATTACGTTTCGGTACATGTTCTACAAACTCGCGAGTTTTGTTTATATATGTTTCGTTTAATAAATTATATTATCATCATATGTTATATACTTCTATTTCCAACCTTATTATACCAAATAAAAACTAATCACTCGGAGCTGAACCGAAAACCGAAAAAAAACTCTTTTTTTTCCGGAACGAAAACCGAACCGATATATATTTTTTTAATTGAACCGGAACGAAAACCGAAACGAAAAAAATTACGGTTCGAAGCCCTGCTATATTTCGTATTGAGGAATTTTCTTTTTCTTACAAATTAAAATCCCAGAAACTACAACCAAAAATTAAAGTGTATTTCGTAACCCTCCCCCTGTCATCGCATTACATAAACTGAAATCTGGTCACCCTAGCTCTAAATATCTAGAGGCTTAGAAAATTTCTGTCCGCGTCATTCAACCCAGAATGGTTAAAAAAAAAAATTTGTTTTTCTAAAACCTTATTTTTCAGTTGTTTTGTTATAAATCTGAAAACAATCAAAATATCAACGATTTTTTTTGAAATTCTCAATCGCCATAAAAATATGCAACTTTTCTCTAATTTAACTGATTTCGTATCTTTTACCGTTTCTAAGATACCAATGGTGAACATCGAAAAATTCACCACCCTGTATACTTCTTAATAATTCATAAACTAGTATTGATTAAACTTAAGGTATAATTATTAAATAGTCGTATTCGTACAACTTTGTTACAGAAATATGTTTGCCTCTGGCTCACCCGATAACATTAAACAGTGGAAATGTCCTGATGGCAAATTTATTCAGAATTTATCTGGACATAATGCTATTGTTAACTGTTTAGCTGTTAATCCCGAAGGTGTGCTTGTGTCTGGTGGTGATAATGGCACGTTATTTTTCTGGGACTGGAGAACAGGCTATAACTTCCAAAGACTTCAGGTAACTTGTGATGTTTTAGTAACGATTTGTTGATATACAGGGTGTCCCCGTTATCACCGCGAATATTTTAAGTGGTGATAGAGGACCTTTTTCTAAGAAAAAATTTCAAGTAAAATTTTTTCTTAAATCAAATGCTAAGCTGATATCAACACTTACTTGATTTTTTTACACTTCTGCATTTATAAGACTCTGTAGCCGAAAATATCAATTTTATCGTAAAATACTTTAAAGCTTTTTAATAGAGCATAAAATTCTCTACAAAATTAGTTTTATTTATTTTTTGTCTACAGGCAACAGTTTGAGAGTTATAAAGCAGCTTGTACAAAAAAATGTAAAAAATGTAAAAAATTTAATTGTTTCTTAGACTTTGCAACCGCTGTATCTTTAAAACGAAAAGTTGTACAAAAAAACCGACGGCCCATTCCGGATAGCAAATTTTATGGGCTACAACTTTGGTCAAGTGAAATTTTTTGAAAATCAAACCGATTTTCCGGAAAAGCTGAAAATAAGGAATAGAGTGCAAAAACAAAATTTCCTACAAATTCTGTTTCGTATTTAAAAATGCTTTTAAAGAGAGTGCGATTACGTAATTGAATGATGGAGGTCATTTTGAACACTTATTGAAATAATTTTGTGGTTACATGTTAATTTTATTGCGTCCAGATGGATTTGCATTGTTTTGCATTTTATCGTTTTCGAAAAACAAAAACTCCTGGTAATTATGATATTTTGTATTTAAAAATGCCATAGCATCGGCAACATTTATAAAATTATGTATCTCATCAGTTTCAAAGATTTTTATGAAGTTTGAAATTCTTCAGAAAACCACCCCTATCATTTTTTTTAAGGAGCTAAATAATAAATTTACAAAGAATTGTAAAATTGCGTATAAATTAGTTACGTAAATTTTTAAAAACGCCGCATCTTTTTAACGAAACGTCGTAGAGCAAAACGAATGCCTATTGCGGATAAGGCATTTAACGGACTACAACTTCGGTAAATATGTTGTTCAATAAAGCTAAATGTATCATAGAAATGTTTATAATAGTGAAAAATTTGAAAAAAAAATACGATAAAATGCAAAATCATGCAAATCCATCTGGACGCAATAAAATTAACATGTTACCACAAAATTACTTCAATAAGTGTTCAAAATGACCTCCATCATTTTCAATCACGTGATAAAAGCATTTTTAAATACAAAACAATGTTTGTAGGAAATTTTGTTTTTGCACTCTATTCCTTCTTTTCAGCTTTTCCGGAAAATCGGTTTGATTTTCAAAAAAATTCACTTGACCAAAGTTGTAGCCCATAAAATTTGCTATCCGGAATGGGCCGTCGGTTTTTTTGTACAACTTTTCGTTTTAAAGATACAGCGGTTGCAAAGTCTAGAAACAATTAATTTTTTTGACATTTTTTACATTTCTTTGTACAAACTGCTTTATAAATCTCAAACCATTGCCTGTAGACAAAAAATAAATAAAACTAATTTTCTAGAGAATTTCATGCTCTATTAAAAATCTTTAAAGTATTTTACGATAAAATTGATATTTTCGGCTACAGAGTCTTATAAATGCAGAAGTGTAAAAAAATCAAGTAAGTGTTGATATCAGCTTAGCATTTGATTTTAGGAAAAAATTTTACTTGAATTTTTTTTTAGAAAAAGGTCCTCTATCACCACTTAAAATATTCGCGGTGATAACGGGGACACCCTGTATAATCAATGTCATGAACGTAAATGCAATTCTGTGATTAATGTTGTAGGCGCCAGTACAACCAGGTTCTATGGATAGTGAAGCCGGTATTTTTTCAATGACATTTGATCACTCTGGTTCTCGACTCATGACAACGGAAGCAGATAAAACTGTTAAAATATACAAAGAAGACGATACCGCATCTGAAGAAACCCACCCTATTAATTGGAAACCAGATATTCTTAAACGTAGAAAGTATTAAAGACTGTCAAGCTTGAGTGAATTTTTGTTTTTTTTTAAGGCATAATTATTTTGTGAAAGTGACCAAAATTAAATAAGTATATTTTTAGGAAATAACAATTGTTTTACTTGTTATACAGGGATGCGCAAAAGTATGGAAACAGACAAATATCTAGAACAACGGTGGGCAACCTCCGGCCCGCGGGCCAACTCCGGCCCGCGTAAAGTTCTAATCCGGCCCGCGAGGTCTTTAGAAGAAATAATAAATAAATATTTTCAAAAACAAAAATTTGAAAGAAAAGGATTAGGTTAGTACCTAACATAAGGAAAAAGGACAGATCTACAGATTAATTTTCGATATAATTAGTCTTATTTAAATTAAACACACATAGCTACATCTTTGTTCATAATTTAGTACTAACGTCGTAACATAGAAAGTCGTAACGCAGAAACTTCGGATATGTTCAATAATCGTTTAACGTCGGAAATGTTCGACAATTCGTTTTTCATTCGTGGAATCCCCCGTGTAGTCACGTAGTGTCGTAGTAAATGAATAGTCGCATAGTTTTAAAGTGAAATATTTAATGAAAATTAATATCTATTTATTAAAGGTAATAAAAAAATCTCGTATAATTTAAATTTTAAATAAGAAAAATAATTATAAATATTTATTTTAGTTCTGAAAGCAAAATGGCATCGAACAACAGTAAAAAACGAAAAGTTGATTTGGAAAAGAGAGTTTTTCAAGATAAATGGACGTCGCAATATTTTTTTATTATTGTTTTTATATTTTCAGAAAAAAATTCAAGTAACAAAAATGTGTCCATTAACTACTAAGGCCCGCGGACGAAACGTAAATCTTATTCTGGCCCCTGTTATACAAAAGGTTGCCCACCCCTGATCTAGAACACTATTGCAGATATAACAATGAAATTTTGTATCTGAGCGTTATGGTATTGTTCGGATTCGATGAAAATATTAAGGTTACAATACGACTTCCGGTTCAACCGGAAACGGACTCAAACTTTGAAATTTTAAATAGAACACCCTATATATTCTGACATTTTTGGATTCCTCTTAATATTTACTTTAAAAAATGTATAAGGTTATGTGGGTCTAAAGTCAACCGTTTTCGTAGAATTTACATTTTTGTGAAAATTTTGAGCGATACAGCACTTTCAATTTTTTTCAACATTTAAGTTATTTAAAAAGGCAGTAGAATTTCGTTTGAAAATTAGATTGACAATAGATTATTTAACACTTTGCCCCAGCAACATTTAAAAAATATTATACAGGGTGTTTTTTACGTTTGAACAAAGCCGTGAAACTTTAAACATTGATAACTCATTTTTCTTAAATACAACACATATTTTTACACATTCTTGTAGAAAATTTGATTGTCTTTCAAAAACATTAACCATGTTTTATACCTTAAACTGATATTTTATGAGATATCGCGAATTGGGGCAACGTAATATTTTCGAGTAGGTTATGAAGGTATTTTTGAGACAATTGAAAGATAAAAACAAGGAAGTTATAATATTACCTTTTCCTCACTTATTTTAGACATTTCTAAAAATGTAGATATAATTTTACTATTGTTACGTTTAAATCGAGGTTTCTTAAAATTATGCATTTATTTATTGGACTAGTGTGATGGGACAATTACTAAATCCTATAAACTAATTTTTTGTGTTTCTAGAGTATGATTTTCGGTTGAACCGGAAACTGTTTCAACCCTAACCATTTTTTAAAATTTAAATATAAGATTGGCCAGTGACTTTTGTTTAAAATCAGCGTTCTTTTTGCATACTCAATACATTATCAATCGGTTTTTAGGACTTTGCAAACGATCAAAATCAATTATATGAAAAATATGTGGCCCTGATAAGAAATCTCGATATAAACGTAAGATTGTTAAAATTACATCTACATTACAAAAAAAATCGAAATTTCGAAAGGAAAAGATAATATTACAACTTCCTTGTTTTTATCTTTCAGTTGTTTCAAAATTACCGCTGTCAACCTTTATGGCTTACTCGAAAATATTGCGTTGCCCTAATAATTTCCAATAAAATCGCGATAACTCGAAAAATATTAGTTTAAGGTAGGAAACATGGTTAATGTTTTTGAAAGATAATCAAATTTTCTACAAGACTATGTAAAAGCAAATAGTGTGTTCTATTTAAGAAAACCGATTTATCGAGGTTTAAAGTTTCACAAGTTTGACCTAGTGTAAAAAACACCCTGTATAATATTTTTAAAATGTAGCTAGCGCAAAGTGTTAAATAATCTATTGTCAATCTAATTTTCAAACTAAATTCTACTGCCTTCTTAAATAACTTAAATGTTGAAAAAAATTGAAAGTGCTGTATCGCTCAAAATTTTCACAAATATGTAAATTTTACGAACACGGTTGATTTTAGACCCACATAACCTTATACATTTTTTAAAGTAAATATTAAGAGGAATCCAAAAATGTTAAAATATACAGGGTGTTCTATTTAAAAATTTTTAAAGTTTGAGTCCATTTTCGGTTGAAACGGAAGTCGTATTGTAACCTTAATATTTTCATCGAATCCGTAAAATATCATAACGCTCAGATACAAAATTTCATTGTTATATCTGCAATATTGTTCCAGATATTTGTCTGTTTCCATACTTTAGCGCATCCCTGTATAATTTTAATTTCATCAGGATTTGGTACACAGGGTTAAATGTTCCGGAATGTAAACCTTATTCTGCCGTAACAGAAGTTTTTCTTCATAAATATGTAAAAATATATTTTATCGAAAATATTGTCAATTAACTTATTAAATTTTATTATAAAACCAATAGCATCAAATAATAGTTACAATGTTTTAAAATATAATTAGCATGAAAAAATTAATAAGAAAACTTGGTAGTAAATATATAACACATTATTAAAAAATATTAATGTAAATTTGCATTCAAATTATTTTAAATATACAAAAGTTAATAATTTATAACAAAAAAAAATTAGGAATGCTCTTCTCACAAAAATATTTCGCCAATACAAATAAAATGATTATATTTCTTCATTTAAATCGTAATCATCTTCGGGAAAATCTCCACAAAGGATATGTTGAGGTTTAACAAATGCGCCATATTTTGGCGGACATTCAAAGTATTGTTTACCATTATACCTATAACAAAATCATCATCTTCAATACAATTCAAATAAATAAGTATTGGGAACATTGCATATGTTAATGTTAAATAATTATGTTTTGTAAAAAGTGTTTAAAACTTACGATCCATCGTTTTTCCCAAGAGGCTCATCATATTTAACTCCAATCCAATGCCCTGTCAGACCTTCAACATTACCAGCAAACAACACTGTTCCCAAACGAGTTGATGAGTTTGGAACTAAAATTTTACATCTTGATCCAATCACGGTGGATTTAGCCAATTCTTCTTCTTCCATTTCTTGTTTTTCCTTCTTCTTAATAAATTCCGCGTTATACTGACCTATACAAATATTTACATGTGTACAAGTTAATCCTGACTATACGGCAATATCTTACCCATTTTATTTTTCATCATAAAGTTACGGACTGTGTCATTTCTTTTAGCGTACATTTCAGGTGCCATTTCATACTTCTCAACATTTCCAAAATCTAGCTCATTACGTATTGAAAATTTATCAACTACATGTAATCTCATTCCACTTTCTATCGGATAAGAACCTAACAAGGCTTCGTTATCTGCCAACGAACACACCAGTTTATTTTCTTTGTTGTAAGCTTCAACCTGCATTGTTGTACAACTACCTCCTGTCATAAGTTCTAATTTTGCCTATAAAGTAAATTCTCAATATATATTTATGTACATTTTTATTTATATTACCTTTAAATCTGATACGGTTATGTCTTTCGGAAAACGTTTCTCATTGAAAGACACGTCATCTTTGGATGTAGAAATTTGTACATTTACGAAATCTGAAGTTATAACTTTATAATCTGCCATGGCTGTAGTTAAAATATGAGATTATTATTATTGTTATTTTTTACAGAATGAATTGGCTGTCAGTTTGACAATTGTAACACGAAAAACTATTGACAGTTGTGAACATAACCATACTTTTACGTCAGTAGCACGTTTGTGTAAAGCAGTTTAAAAAAGCTACAATCAGTTATTACAATAATTGATATGGCTAACAGTGAAAACATGAATAAAAATGCCACTCCTTTTGCGAAAACGAAAACGAAAATTAAGGTGTATACAAAGAAAAAATCTACTGGTGATACCGAAGAAGAGTATATTAAAAAATTAAAAGAAAAGTATGAGAATGTGAGTTTGTTGTCAATAGATATAAACAAGTTGTTAATATGATTCATGTTTTGTAGGTTGATTTCACCAATGTACAAACGTTTTCCGAATTACCACTTTCCGCTAAAACGTTAAAAGGTTTAAAAGAGAGTGCATATACTAAGCCAACAGATATTCAGCGTGAAGCACTAGGCTTAAGTCTACAAGGCAAAGATATTTTGGGGGCAGCACAAACTGGATCTGGCAAAACCTTAGCCTTTTTAATTCCAATTTTGGAAGTTTTGTTTTGTAAGCAATGGTCGCGATTAGATGGTGTTGGAGCTTTGGTAATTACACCTACACGAGAATTAGCTTACCAAATATTTGAAACTTTACGTAAAGTTGGAAAATATCATGATTTCTCTGCCGGTTTGATTATTGGTGGTAAAGATTTAAAGTTTGAAAGGAAACGTTTAGATCAATGTAATATTATAATATGTACTCCTGGACGATTACTACAACATATGGATGAAAATCCGTTGTTTGACTGTGTGCATATGCAGGTTGGTTTATTATTAATTATATTTGGATCAATAGGTTTTATAATTTAATTTTTAGGTACTCGTTTTAGATGAGGCTGATAGGTGTTTAGACATGGGCTTTGCTGTTACAATGAATGCAATAATAGCCAATTTACCTCCAAAAAGGCAAACTTTATTATTTTCAGCTACACAGACAAAATCAGTAAAAGATTTAGCACGGTTGAGTTTAAAAGATCCATCATATGTGTCCGTTCATGAAAATTCACAGCATAGCACTCCCAACGGATTGATACAAAGCTATTCTGTATGTTCCTTGGAAAATAAAGTGTCCATAATTTGGAGTTTCATTAGAAACCATTTAAAACAAAAATGTATAATATTTTTTTCAAGTTGTAAAGAAGTAAAATATATGTACGAGATCTTTTGCAAGTACGTACGAACTTTTTAAATTAAATGATAACATTAAACACTGTTTTCTTATTTGCAGATTGAGACCGGGTTCTAGTTTATTAGCACTTTATGGAACTTTACATCAACTTCGGAGAATGAACATTTATGAATCATTTTGTCGAAAGTCATCTGCAATATTATTCGCTACAGATCTAGCTGCAAGGGGGTTAGATTTTCCTGAAGTTCATTGGGTAGTACAAGCTGATTGTCCAGAAGATACAGATACATATATACATAGAGTTGGGAGAACAGCCAGATATCATCGAGGTGGAGAAAGTTTGCTAATTTTATTGCCTAGCGAATTAGCTATTGTAGAAGATTTAGAAAAACGAAAAATACCTATTAGCAACATTGAGTAAGCGTGATGAAAGTAGTCATTAAAATGTTTTTACTTATGTTTGTTTTCTATAGAATAAATCCAATTAAATTGCAAAATCCGGTTCGAAAAATGGAGGCATTTTTAGCTCGAGATCCGGCCCTTAAAGATACAGCCCAGAGGGCCTTTGTATCGTATGCTAAATCTGTGTTTCTTATGAAAAATAAAAATATTTTTAATTTACACGCATTGGATACTGATGCTTATGCTAAATCTTTAGGCTTAGCAATACCACCTAGAATCAGGTTTCTACAAAGGTTTAATTCGAAGATAGCGCAAAATAAAGCTCAATTTGTTAAGAAAACTATTAGTGAATCTAAAGTTAAAATTGTTAATGAAAATGTAGCTTCCACAACTGAAGAAATTAAAGAAGAATCTGAGAGTGAATTAAGCGACGAAGAGCAACCGACAAGTCAAAAAGACCCAGCACCATTTAACGTATCTGACGATAGTGATGATGGAGGAATATTAACTGTTAAACGTAGAGACCACGATATAGAGTTACCATCCGAACAAGATCTATTGGAGTATATCTCCAATAAATCACTAAAAAAGAAAGTAGTGTCAAAAGCTGCTGCTGCCAAGAAAATTTTACGCAAAAAAATTGCACCAAACAAAAAGATTATATTTAATGACGAAGGAGATGCAATGATATCCGGTACGAAAGAAAAACAATCGGAAATGGCTCAGCAGTATGAAAATGAAAATGAAGGTGGTATAGACATTGAAAAAGCCAAACTCGTGTTAAGAGAAGAGGATAAGTTTGATAAACAACTTTTCAAAGAAAAAGTTAAAGCCAAACACAAAGAAGCAAAACGAAAATTGAAAGAGAAAAAACGAGAGGAGGCAGAGCAAGAACAAGATGATTTTGGCAGTGAGTCCGATGGAGATGAACCAGATCTGTCATGGTTACCAGACCCAGATGTTATCTATGGTAAAAAGAAAAATGAAGATATGGAGAGCAATGACGATGACGAAGAAAAATTAATTGCAGCAGAAAAAAGTAATCTAGTGAAATCTAAGCAAAAGTAAGTTATTGTCAATTTTGGGTCTATTTTTAATGGTAGTCGCTATTTTTCTCCAAATATTTATGAATGGCACCCACAAGCACACTATTTTTTCATTCCAAAGGCCCCTACATTTGTAAAGTTTTTCATTAAATATTAATATGTAGTTTGATTTTTTTAAATTACAGATCTAAGAAGAGGAAGCCTAAATTAAAAGAAAAACATACAGGTCCTGCAAAGAAAATGAAAAAAGAAATCGGTTCGTCCTTATCGGTAAATGAGGCTGAGGAACTAGCTATGATGCTACTGAAAAATAAATAGCATAGTTTGTAAAAACATTTTAATTTTAATTTATAGTATCAAAATACATATTTTAAAGTTGCACATTTTTATTTTTGCCTAGGAACACTTTAAGGTAAATTATTTAATAGTACCCAAAAATATCTCCTAAAACATTCATAATAATTCCTTAATGTTTAATTTTGAAGCAGAATGACAAAATTAAACTGTTTTAAACATTTAAAAACTTAATACATTGATTTTTATTGGGCCCTATTGCTCAAAGCAATAGTTTGTGTTAAAATACATGCTAAAAATTGACATTAATGCCAATTGTGCTAGGATTTTGTGTAGTTTTGGGGGTAACTTGTAAGTTAACAGTTACTGTTTGCTTTATGCAATCAGGTCTTGACATTGCAAATATTATAAAAAAATAGCAGTACTTTTAAAACAATTATCTTCATAGTTATTTATCACCTTTAACATTTATTAAAAATTATTTATGTTGTAAAATTACTTCAGTTCAAAACATTTACATCATTATAAAAACTAAGTAATACTAAATACTTCTCAAAATAATGCAATTTCATTTTGATCCCAACTACAGCCATTCTCTAGGATTTTTTAGCACTTCTAATAATTGCCCTTCCTGAGAATCTATACTTGGTTTGTGCATATATTCCCATTTCTGAAATAATGTTTTATAAATTACACTGATGTAATATAATCATTTAGTTTAAATATATTGGGTGGAACACCTAATTCTGTCCACTATAATAGGGATCACTCAGTATAAGAAATAAAGATTCTCTTAATAAGCAAAAAGTTGCATATAATATAGCTCAATAGTGATAATATTCAATTGTTTAGAAAATGCTTTTTAATGTTTCAATATTTATTTCAAATGAATTTTTGTAAATACTTACAGCGTGTAATGGAAGTGACATTAGAATACTTTCAAATCTGGCTCCAGGGGTGTATAGACCAAATTTAGTTCCTCTGTCATATATTAAATTGAATTCAACATATCGACCTCTTCTTAAAAGCTGCCACTGGCGCTCAGGTTCTCCGTAATGGTCATTTTTGTGTTGTGTAACTGAAACAATCGAATTTAAGAAACAATCGCATGTTGTCTTTAATTACTTTGGGTTCTTATTTCACTTCCTAATGTTCAAATTGAAATAAAAATAGAACCATTTTTCAACAAAAGATGTCAAGCTTATGTGGAGAAACAGATTCATTATAATAAAGTAGAGATTTGTCAAAGTATTTTTGTTTTGTTTTCTTTATTACCTAAGGGAATGTACGATGGAATTACTGAATCAGCACAACTTGTAACGAATTGAAAGGCTTTTTCTTGATTTGGGCTGTCTAGATCATCGAAAAATATCCCTCCAACACCTCGTCGCTCACCTCGATGAGGAATATTAAAATAATCATCACACCATTTTTTAAATTTTGAGTAATAAGTGTTATCATGTTTATCACAAGCAGATTTTAGTGTCTTATGGAAATGGGTTGCATCATCGACATTTAAATAATATGGTGTTAAATCTGTGCCACCTCCAAACCACCATTGTATTTCTTCACCATTTTGGACTTCAAAATACCGGTAATTAAAGTGAATAGTTGGCACCATGGGGTTACGGGGGTGTATAACAGCACTAATTCCAGCTGCAAAGAATGGCAACTTTCCCTCTTGTAATTTTTTGCCTCTGGACCTCATTTGCGCCACAGCTCCTGGTGGTAATTGTCCTGATACCACCGATATGTTAACACCAGCTTTTTCAAAGACATTTCCATCTTGCATAACACATGTAATACCCCCACCCCCTTCTGACCGTTCCCATTTGTCGACCAGAAATATATGGGAGCTACCCTCTTCTTTTTCTAGGGATCTACAAAATTCACTCTGCACCCGCATAATCATCAATTCCATGCGAGTTTTCATGTCATTGGGGTTTTTCTTTAAATCCTCAATAGCTGTAACTGGACTGGCCATGTATTTGGAAATATCAAGATCGGTGGTCATGGTTTTGTTCGATTTTTGGCCAAAGAAAGCAATGCTTCCAATAAGACCAATTCCAATTTTTCTATCACAGTAAAAACAATGATTGAAAACTATTTTGCCAAAAAATATTTGTAATTTGTAAGTCTCTTGATTAAAGTTTATTTGCATTAAATTAGGTTTTGTTTATGAAAGTATTTTTCTGTTATGTGTACAATATCAACCAAGTACATAAAATTGTTTCCTAGTGCATGTATACTAAATATTTCATTAAAATAGTTTTGCTTTGCCCAAGGCATGGTTTTACAGGTGTTTAAATTTCCCGCATCAACTTACCTTAGTTTATGCATTTCCCGTTGATGTTGATAAAAAATAAGTGAGCAACCTCTTACTACAACTTTTCTAAACATTTTGTAAATAATTCTAGTAAAAATTACAAGAAAAATCAGATATAAGGTATTTAAAAAATTTAAATCCCGCAAACAAATTAACCTGCGGGAAATGTCCAAGTCAGCTGTTGATGACACCGTCACGAAGGTGTGTAGGAACACGTCGTGACTACTGTATATTATGCATCTCCTTTTAACACTTTGATAAACACGCTTTTAATTTGATAAGCATGTCGTAGTACGCACAATCACATATTCAACATGTGTTGTGCGAATCGATATGTCAAAGTGCTGTTACTTGTTCGTACCGGATTTATGAACAATATAGGCGGTTTGTTTTTCGATATATGCCATTTGCATCTTTGGTATTAAAACGTAAAATAATTGTAAATGGAGCGCATGTAAGCAGAGGTTTTCGCGTGCGCGATATTGGTTTTCGTATGGCGCAGAATTGCCTTCGTACGGATAGAGCTCAGAGGTTCTTGTATTGATATTTAGCAACGTTCCCGTAAGTTGGTGAGATCAGCAGCAGCTGGTTGTTGTGATACCTGAAATTTGCTTATCAGGCTAGAGTTCCAGGCACTAGCGCATTGCAAAAGGTCCGTAAATGCGGCGCGGTTAGACGATACGGCCTTCAAAACGTTGATTCTTTGCGGTAAATATGTTGTGATTTTCATCACTGACAGGTCATTCCCAGTATTAAAATACCACATCGGCGAAAGCAAAAACTTAAAGAACTCTCGCTAATTATTATTAATAAATACGGGCTAATAATATGGTGCGATGAAACGCGATAAAGACCCAGATCGACGTGAAGTCATGAAGAAATTTACATTCAAAGGCGTTCTCGATAACTTCCGGACCTCCGTGGCCCAACCATCAAAAGCTGACCAGGAAATTCAGGAGACCCTAAGACCGGAGAATTTCCAAGTTAAAAGGGTAAATAATCATATTTGTCGACCTATTCCGCATGGTACCATGATAGTATAATAGCTTTTAGGTGTGAACTACTACGATAACAAAAGTGTAGTAGATGAGTAGGAATTATTAACATCGTTGAGGCTATTTTTGTGACAGGGAATAAGCGTTATCATTATGTAAACAAAATTTGATATTGTCCGTACCCTATACCGATTAGTTCTAGAATAATTAAAATTATGAATTAGATTGACAACATTGCCGTACCAAGTATTGCTGTGATAAGATTAATTAATTAATTATTAATATCTTAAAAGTGCAATTTGGAAATTGTATTAGTGATCTACGAAAGCTATGTACAACAAAATCAGAGACGTTCAAAGGATATTCATCAGAGAAATGCCTTATTTTTAAGATATTGTAATTGATGGGCAAATAACATATGATACATTTTTAGCCTTAATGCATGCATTATTAACAGCAATGGATCTCTTAATGAAGAAACATATAAAAGAAGATGGATATCGACTTTGTAATATATTAAACTATTTTGATTTTCCAAACTCGGGAAAATTTCATGAGCCATGTTGTTATACGGGGAATAATGAACAAATCCAGCCCAACATAAGGGCTATACAAATAATTTTAGTTTCAGAAGCAAAAGTTGTAGTTTGGACCCTATGAGAAACCCTGAAAATGTAGACCACTAAATGAAGAAGGAAAACTAAATTGTTTTTACATTTACCCACATTTTTATGAAAGCTTATCGAAAACTAAATCGCCAATATTGGGGGGAGGGAGGGTACGTATACAATACACATTGCTTCCCAAAATTTTCTTTCTATTTGAACTCGGTAATTCCTTCATACAATAATTTTGGACCACCCATATTGTACAATGCTTCAGTAATTATTTATAACAGCCAATAAACGTTTCTGTTTTAATTTAGCTCTAATTTAGCAGATTATCAGTATTAAATTGATATTTTATGAAAAAAGCAAATCAGAAATGTGGAATTATTTTTACAGTCGCATCTATTTGTAGCTAAGGTGATGAAGCTGTAAAAAAATTGGCACTGATAATTAAATGTTTTTAAAAAATCTCACAAGCGAACCATTTAATGCCTAGAAAAATGTTTCATTGGATGAAAATAAAAAATAAGTTGAGAGAAAATAGTAGAGAAGAAACCTTCACAAAATTTATTTGTAACAAGCATACAAAAAATATAAGTCTTAAAAAACTGTTAATAAAAAGAACAAAAACAAAACTTTTTCATCATTGTTTAAAAAGTTTTTAGTGGTATAAAAAAACGCATTTTTCTAAATATAAGCTGGTTTTGGAACACTATATTGAACTGTTTTTTTATTGGGATGTAGATTGTATTGAAATTGCCTAGTGCCTAAGAATGAAAATTTAAATAATGACTAGTAAACAGTCACTTTCTGTATACAAAACTTTCGTGAAAAGAGAAGACCTTCTTCCTTGAATGTTATGTGGTGTAAGGAAAGGAGCAGACTAGACGAAACCACAGTTAAATCAATATTACAGTGTACGGTGGATATAAATATCTCTTGTCACGAAATTTATTGTTATTTACTGCAATGATTGCAAACACACGCTAAGGCATCAAGAAAGGATACAATTTTTAATGAACTTCTCTTATAATAGAAAAAAGATTAAATTAAGATATCCAGTAAAAGTTTTTAATAATTTTTTTAAATAAGGAGATTAAGTGATATTAGTGTCATGAAATTAAGTAAGATAGCAATGATTAATCATTACTTTATAAATCTGCTAGTACACAGGTTTCTCATGAAATTTTTTACTTTTTTGTTAATCACAGTTTACTTGAAATAATAGGAATAAAGTAAACACTTTATTTTAAAGAAAAACAATGACATTTAATAATAAAGATAGTTAACAGAAAACAAAGTATGATACATTTTTTAAAATAATTATAAATCAAATCACAACAATTTTTTAAAGTGGCGTCCATTGTTTTGTAAACATTCGTTAAATATCTTTTTCTACGACCACTAATGTAAATGACTCTTACCGTACAGCCTGCATCCATAGAAAGTGGGTCCTTACGCACTGTAAGCAAAGAGCATGGGTTTTTAATTAATGATCAAAGTATACTCATGTCAAACACTTCCTGCATGCCTAGTAAGTAAGTTATAAGGTTATAACGTACGGCAGTGGTTTCCAACCTTTTTGTACCTCTGCCCGCCTTTTTCATAAAATTTTTTTTGTGCCCCCCTCACTTTTCGTAACAATCTAATTTCATAAATACTGTTCTGATAAATACAATTATTTAATGGGCTACAAAACAATATACCATATTCTGTATAAACAAAGTTCTTTTTGTTTTTTTGTATTCAAAAATGATATTTTGGTAACAGCTGCGCGCCCCCCTTGCAAAAGTCTCGCGCCCCCTTAGGGGGGCGCGCCCCACAGGTTGGAAACCACTGACGTACGGTAAGCAAAACGCACACTTGTCTAGAAATATCAAAGTAGGCTTGACAAGACAACGTAATTACTGGGTGTATATTAGCCAAAAAGACGTTAAAATTGTAGGTATTATGTGATCGTAGAAAAAGTAAGCTACACAACACGAGTTGTAAAGCAATAACGCACTCGTGGAAATACGCAACTTTTCCACTCGTACGTAATATGCTTCTTACAACTTTTGTTATGTAATATACTATTTTGTAACTGTTTCTAATATTTAAGACAAACCGTGATGAAATGATGGTCAGAAAAATAAATATTGTGAAATAATAAAAAAGTAGCTGTGTTTATGCACTTTTTGAATTATTTTCCACCTCAACTGTCGTAAGTTAAAATTGTAATAATAAATTATCTGCTATTACAGGCATACTATCGTAAGAGCATTTTTATTTATTTTGAATGATTGCAAAAATACAGGGTTAACTGAGTTTTTTTTTTTTAACAACAATTGTAGGAGCGGAACACAAACTGAATCACCTTATACAGAGTGTCCCAGATTAGATTTCCAGCATGGGGATCTCGCTTATTATAAGAGATGCAGGTTTGTTTAAATTAGATTAATAATTGTTCCCAAGTGTGAGAGGAGCTACAATCAATTTTTAAAAGTACAAAATTTTTCGTACTTCAGATATAGCAAAAAATATGAAAATATTGAATTTGGTTTTTCTCTTATAACTTTTTTGTCTTAATCGTTAGATCAATTTATTTGTACTCTCTGAAGGTACTTTTTAATGGAGAATGTAACTGTTATTTTAGATTTTTATCACTTACCATTTTTGAGGTATTACCCCTAATTTTGTTTTTTCTTATAGGCTGTGCAGTTGGCTATGGAATAGTTGAATGTGCTTTTTTTCTCTCTTTTAAATGAGATATTACTTGCTACATCTATTTTTATAAATAAGTCACAAAATGAAGAAAAACCGTATTTTACCATCACTTATCAAACTATCTATGAAAATAAAAACAAAAAACAACTAATTAAATGTCAAAGTTATTATTTGTGCGGTATCATTTATTAGAATTTTATATTATTGTTGTGTAATTCGATAGTCTTTGTAGCAAATTTGTTATCATATAATTATGTGCACATTTACAACTAATTAAAAATGTTATATGTTGAAATGATACATTATTTGCCATAGAAACTGTGTAAAAACAGATAATTGTAATTCTTTATTGATTTGTTTTGGGTTTTTGGTTGGTTTCTCGAAAAGAAAAACATATTCTTTTAAGATTATTTCCAAATTTTCGGTGATTACGTGCACTTCGTTGCCTTCTCTCGGGATACAGCTCTAAAGTATATTCTACACAGTTTTTATGGCAAAGAATATAGTAGCTCAACATGTCAAATTTTTCGCTATTTTTAAATGTAATTATCATTATAGCAATTACTACAAAGACTATCGAATTACACAACAATAATATAAAATTCTAATAAATGATACCGCAGCCAAATGTTGACTGTCATTTGACATTTAATTCGTTGTTTTTTGTTTTTATTTTCATAGATAACTTGATAAGTGATGGGTAAAATATGATTTTTCTTCATTTTGTAACTTATTTATAAAAAAATAGATAAAGCAAGTAAAAAAAGCACATTTAACTATTCCATAGCCAACTTCGCGGTCCATAAGAAAAAATGAAATTAGGGATAATATCTCGAAAATGGTAGGTGTTACAAAAAATCTAAAATAATAGTTACATTCTACATAAAGAAGTACCTCAAGAAGATACAAATAAAATTGTTTTAATGAAGTAGGTACGAGGAATTTTCTACTATTAAAAATTGATTGTGGCTCCTCTCATATTAAGGAATAATTCATCTAATTTAAACAAACATTTATCTCTTATAATAAGCGAGATTCCAATGCTGGAAATATAATCTGGGACACCCTGTATAAAAATATTTTTAAATATTCCAAAACACTATAAAAATCGAAGTGCTGAAATGAAACATTTTTACGCTTTAATCATAATTATGTTTACAGTCGGCTAAGCTGACTCCTGAAATTGCAATAATTCACTAATAGCTGTTCCGAAACATTTAATTACTGCTGGTTCATTTATTATTTTCTGCATGGATCGATGATCCTTAACCTTCGTGTTTTATACAAGAAAATATTTTATGTTTGTTCCGTTAAAGCCTGTTAACACAATTAGAGTCCTATTAACAGGCATTTTATAAAAATGTTGGATGGTAACAAATTAAAAAACTATAAAATGCCCTTTTAAATATTGTATCAGCTACAAATTTTTCAAATATAGGTATTAATAATTTCCTTTAAGCTGCAAGCAAAATTAATTTGGCAATTCGCGTACATTAGTGACAAACCAATAGCCATGGACCATAAAAGGTTCGGAAAGTAGGTTGGGGTGGGTCGCAAGGTCCTTTAATTTAGTGCCTTTTCCTTCAACAATGGGTGGTCAAATTAATACTCACATCAAAGGTTTGCGTATTTTTTTACACTAATGCCGCTTATCATTATTACTGTTGATTGTAAGTTTTGTAACAATATTTCCATAATACATACGTCAAAGCGAAATCAAACAAACATATTAATAAATAATAAGTGACAAAAGTAGCTCCAAAATAATAAAGTGTAAGAATTGTTATGATCACCGTAAAATGCACAGTCTACATTGTTTTTGACATGAAAATAATAAATAAACTCACCTTTTCTCTTAGAAAGCATTTTAGTTTTTTCGTTGCACTTTATCTTAAAATAAAACAAATGATATAAAAAGTTCTTATTTAAGAAATTAAACAAATGATTAGGTAGTTATTTTCAGCATGAACTGTAAATAAGTTGAAATTACAAAACTAAATTATTTTCTGTTTCATTGTTCAAGTATAGTTTTCTTGAAACAGGATCATTTTGTCTTAATTCTAATTTAACCAATTTTGTATCTCTTGCCGTTTCATAGATTGCTATAGTGTTCCACCTATTTGGCAAACCCTATTCTGTCGTACCCCTATAACTTTGTTATTTTAAGAGAAACCCCCAACGAACGCTATGTTTTTTTTTTAAATCGTAGGAAATTTTTTATCAAATGACGTTACAATGTTTTCTATACGATGACATACCTGTCAAACCTTTTTAAAAATTACATAGTAGGTATAATATACTTTTTTTGTTAAATCTAATAAAGAATTTAATTGTTAATCCGTAAGTGCCTTAAAAAAATATACATACTTGGGAAATTTTTTGAGAAAAAAGCTACTTTTATAATTTTTCACAAAATCGTTGCATTTGACTAGGACTAGACAAAACACGATCGCTGTAGTAAATGACAGTTAATAACTTATCTAATTGTGTTGTATTACTTTTTGGCGAAAAATGACAGCATTTTTAAACGCCTTGAATACCGTGTCCGGAACATTCTTCGCCCACAATTCTTCGCCCACAATTCTTCGCCCACAATTCTTCGCTCACAATTCTTCGCCCACAATTCTTCGCCTACACAATTCTTCGCCGCTACAATTCTTCGCCACCACAATTTTTCGACGCATTCAAGTATATTACAAATTTTATTTGTAAATGTGATTGTTTTTATTTATAACGTAATTTTAACAGATTATTTTACACCAGGTTAGATCAGGTCATGTTAATTTAATTTTTATTCATACTATAATAACATAAACAAGATTGAAAATCACAACATCCGCTATTTATGTAGCAATTTTTAAACATAATATTAAAAGAAAAAGTATTAATATACAAGACACATTTTTAGGCTAATGCAAAATAATCTGTAAAAATTACCTTATAAATAAAAACAATCACATTTATAAATAAAATTTGTGATATGCTTGTATGCGGCGAAAAATTGTGACGGAGAAGAATTGTGGCGGCGAAGAATTGTGGAGGCGAAGAATTGTGGGCGAAGAATGTTCCTAGACCCCTTGAATACACACTTAATGAAGCAATTCGATAGTAGGCCCATTTTTAATTTAATACTTACAAAATAATGATTGTTTTTCGAAAAATAAAAATTAGATAAGTTATAAACTGTCAATTACTACAGCGATTTTGTTTTTTCTAGCCAGATACAACGGATTTGTAAAAAATAATAAATATTTCTAATTTTTAAACTAATTTCTTTAAACTTTTTAAATTCTACTTTTGTATTGTATAATCGGATTTAAAATTAAATTTTCTATCAGCATCTCTAAAAAAGTATACTTACTGTCATTTAAAAAAAAATGTGTGTGATATATTTCATCGTAGAAAAAACGTCATTTAATAGAGAATTTTCGGCGATTTACAAAAATTTGGGGTTTATAAGGGTTTCTTCTTTAAATAACAAGGCTCTAGGGTTGCCACAGTCAAACTTAATCACCCGGTAAGCATCATCTTGTGCAGAAGTTTTACAAAAATGTTGGGTTTATTGAGGTTTTATTTTATTTATTATTTATTGTTTAACGAAAAAAAATAATTAAAGGGATCTGAAATAAAATAAAATAAATCTATTATATGCAGTGTTGTTTCTATTTGCGTATGCATCATTCATCGTATTTTATAGTGTAAACTAATTTTTAAAAAAATCTTTTACAAAGAAGAAAACTAACAACAAACACAAAATTCAGGGATTCAAATTCTTAAGTAGGAGAACTTCTTAATGCATTTTAAGGTATTTAAAAAAAAATTAAATTAATACAAATTTTGATTTTAGCCTTATTTGTACTAACCTGCACAATCCCAAATAAGGAACCATATTTAATCCGCTCTATTTTTAGATTTGTGGGTATAAAACAGCAACGAATTTGTCGGTACATAAATTCTGTAATTGAATCTGTGGGGAAGTGGGCACATTTAACGAGACACTTTTTAAATTTGTTGCGAATCCTTTGGTATGTCGACGCAAACCCCTAAAGAGTCCGCGAATCCCAGCTCGGGAACAGCTGCTGGTTTAATCTCTGTGAAAGCGTTGTTTTTATTCTAACTTTGTCAATAAAAATACTTTTATGATAAATATTCGCTTAATGTGTCGGTACATTTTTCTAAACTTTGATTATCATTGCATTTGCTATAAAATTTATTATGGCGTCTGTAAGAAATAAAAAAGTTCACCATCGTATCTCAAGAACTAGGCAGGGCAAGTCAATATTAACAACACCATGCGATTAAGGTTTTCGTCCAACCTATGAAGTTAAACTTGAACTACTAATGTTGATAGTAAGAAAGTTATAGGTAAAATTGGAGTTTTCCACAGGATATTTCAGGAACTAGGCCCAATATACACATTTTCAGTTAATATTCTCACTAAATACGTTAAAAAACATCTCTGCTAATTTAACCATTCTTTTATCTTCAAACGGTTTTCGAGATCCCCATGTTTTTCATGCTGAGACATAAACCTTGTATATTTCTCTACGTTCATGTGCTTGCGAAAACCCAATAATTTTACATTTTTAAAAATGGGAAGACAAACTGCTGCTATAAAAATCTAAAATCTAGATTTTCACCATAAATAAAGATGGTAGCAAGGTAACTGGTATAAAATATTGAGGCAAAATATATTTAAAATACACTTGGTATGCTCCGTATACGGTATTATTGGCGTTTATAAATATATTTCAGGAGTAGGAACTAGGAAGTATCAATACCTATAAGAATTTAAAACGTGCATTAATGTAACAGCGATTTTAAAGTATCTCGCTATGCTTTCAAGTTAATCTTATTTAGTTTTATAAAATGCTAAAGGATACCAGCCGAATAAAGATTAAAATTATCAACCAACTACGAACTGATAAGTGCGGCAGTGTATAGTTTGTAGTTTGTTTAATTTAACTTAAAAGTTTAATAGCTGACCCTATTTAACTGCAACAAATTTCCTTTCTGTTTAATTTAGCATTTGTAACGCTTATTAATGCAATGATTAAAATCAATACTTCATGACAATGATATTTATAAATGTTTTTTTTTATGTTTTAATTGTTTCGATGCATGTATACAACATTAATTACGTACACTTTGGACTGGACTTCCTCTTTATAAATTGATTAGTTTATGGGTTTATGCAGCCATATTTGCTTATCCACTAATGTTTAAAATAATGACATCGTAATATCCAATTTTGGATTAATAGTCATGCAACATAAATGCATGTTGATGTAATCAATGTTCTTTAAATAATACATTAACCACAGTTTCGTAAGAAAATAATCGAAGACTTAATAGAAGGGGCGAGATCGTTACCTCCCCTCATCATGGACTTAATGATTTTTTTCCTACTTACGAAGGTCAAGCTGAATTTATTGACAACAAAGAACGCGGTTTATATTTCTAAGATTTTATTTTAAATATGTTCAAAGTAATTACCTTTAGCTATGACACACGTCACTATTCTTACTTTCTACCTATTAAAAGCTTCCAATCAATTTTCGTTCAGAAGACTTGAAAAATAATCGTGAACGGCATTATCAATCTCCTCCCCAGTCAAGAGCTTTTTACCTAGTGAATTTCTTTCGTCCAAAAATTAGATGCATTACGTAATAGAGCATAATCTCCTTCTTTGGAACTTCACTTAATATACTTCGGGCAAACATGTTTCTGTGTTACCATTTCGATGTAACCGTCTTTTGTACATCTAGTTTAATTGCACTGACCAGGCCCGTACTCCCAATAATTTTATATACATGACTGTTTTTATTGCCCTTTGCCTTTTTTTGTGTCATAGTCATACATTCGTGAATCCATACATGACTCGGTTTGGCGGGTAGGTGCATCGAAAAAGGGAATATAAGTTTCGTCGCTTGTCACAATTTTGGAAAGATAATTGGTGCCCTCCATTATTGAAAAGTTTCAAATTTTTGCACGCTAAACTTTTTGGAACTGATGCGGCACAAAACCACTGATATCTTTTTTTAAACGCAGGTAATCGTGGAAGATTGTTCTAACAATTGATGTTCGAATCTTAAGTTAATGCTCTATTACTGTTTACGGGGTGCAGAAAATTTCTCGAAAGAAAATTGCTCGAATACAATTGCACGAAAAATAGTTCCTCTAATGGAAAATTCCTTGAAAGGAAAATTGCTCGAAATAATGAAAAAATATAAATTTTATATAAATACAACATATTTAAATGTACTAGAAAAGTTGTTTACATTTGTTTACACTTAGAAAAATGTATTTAAATTTGTTTACAAATACATGTACACTTACTCAATTTGTTGTTGTGATAAACACTATAAATATTTGAACATAAGATAACAACAATATAGTCAGAATCAGCAGTTATGTGGTATATAATATTTTCAAATATTTATAGCTTATAGTGTTTATCTCAACAACAAATTGAGTAAGTGTATTGTGTATGTAACATGTATTTGTAAATAAATTTAAATGCATTTTTCTAAATGTAAACAAATGTAAACAACTTTTCTAGTACATTTAATTATTTTGTATTTACATAAAATTAATACTTTTTCATTATTTCGAGCAATTGTATTCGAGCAATTTTTCTTCAAGGAATTTTCCATTCGAGGAACTATTTTTCGAGCAATTTTTTTTTGAGCAATTGTTTTCGAGCAATTTTCACCAAACCTGTTCATACAGGGTGGTCCACATACAAGGGCCACTATTGGGATCTCGTAAACGGTAAGAGTAAAGAGCTCTAAAGAAGTTTAAATTAGAAAAATTGTTGTTTCTGAGACCTATTCAGTGATGCTTTAATGTTTTAAGAAAGTTCAATGGCACGCTAGATAATAAAGCAAAAATCAAAATAGGCATTTTTTAAAAAAGTTTTAATAACTCGATTATACTTAATGGTATAAAAATATTTTTTGGAAAAAACTTGTAGATTTTTTTACCCACTAAATGAACGAAACTTGTAGATTTTTTTACGCACTAAATGAACGTATTTATTTGTTTCAATATTGTTTAAATTCATGGCACTCTATAGCTTCACAGGAACGTTTTGACAAGTTTTATTTGTAATAATGTCAAAATAAATACATTAAACCTTATATTATTGAAAAGAGGGAAAAATGCCTTTTCATGAGGTCATAGCCATTTATGGTTTTCATTTAAAAAATGCAAGTTTGTATCTAAGAATTTAAACAATATTGAAACAAATTAATGTGTTTATTTTACAGTGCGTAAAAAATCTACAACTTCTCCTCAAAAATATTTTTGTACCATCAAGTGTAACAGAGTTATTAACGATTTAAAAAAATGCCATTTTTTTATTTTGTTTATTATCTAGCGTGCCATGGAATTTTTTAAAAACATTAAAGCATCACTGAATAGGTTTCAGAAAGGGGAACAATTTGAGTAATTTAATTTTCTTTGTAGCTCGTATTGTTTACGAGATCCGAATAGTGACCCTTCTATGTGGACCACCCTGTATAAATTTATTGTATTTTTAATTTATCAGCAATGTCTTTGTCGTTAGTAGACATAAGAGGACGTTCTGCTCCTTTTTGAAGCTGAACTCGTTTCCTTTCTTTAGTTAACTATAGCTAAGAAAGGTCATTGTTTACGAAAGGCTGAATCTTAACCCATAAGCGCTTAAATAGTTTTGAAAATCGTAATAAATCATAATTTGAAAATGCTGCTCTCGGGTTAACTCCAGTTTTCCACTACTTCCACTATTTTAAGAAACCAATAAACTAAGTTCCAACAACTAAACTTTTGCAATTGAACCTTAAAAAACAGGACAAAGAGCTAAATAATATGACGGTGAGGATTTCGTTTTTCACGGCCTTCTAATTTTTTTTTAAATTGTCAATAAATTCAGGTTAGCCCTCGTAGCCTCGTACAGCGACGAATAAAATAAAATAAATTTAAAACACAAGCTGATGTTTTCCGTTTTTTTTTTTTAAATTTTTGACCGAAATGGTTTTACTTTTTTAAAACTTATGGTAATTTTATGTTTTTATTTCCTTTACCTAAATAGATATTATTAGTGAAAGGTTTTACCTTTATTAAAAGTAAGTTTGTGAGGAGTGTGGGGCGATCTGATGAAAAACACAAAAGTTTGCCATAAAACTGCAATTTTGGATGATAAAGTATGTACTGCAAATTATTTAATTTGGCATTAAAACACGTTTGATCATCTAAAATTTAAAAAAAAATCGGCGCATTTTGTCTCCTCCCCCCCCACTTTTTTGCGCCAATTTCTTGTGAATAAAAAAAAATATTGTGGGGTCCCGGTTCGACTTTACGAAAACATGGTAGGCCTAACCATAGGCCTATAAAACGGTAAGAGCCACAAAGAAGTTTAAATTAGACAAATTGTTCCCTTTTCTGAGACCTATTCAGTGATGCTTTAATGTTTTAAAAAAGTTCCATGGCACGCTAGATAATTAACAAAAATCAAAATAGGCATTTATTAATCGTTAACTAACTCGGTTACACTTATAGGTACAAAAATAATTTTGGGGAAAAAGTTATAGATTTTTTTACGCATTGTAAAATATAAGCATTCATTTGTTTCAATATTTGTCAATTTGTCTAATTTCAACTTCTTTGTAGCTCTTATCGTTTTTACAAGATCCCAATAGTGGCCCTTCTATGTGGATCACGTGTATATCAAAATGCGAGTCTTAAATTTATACCTTTCTTAGAGAAAAGGGGAGCCCGTTGTCTTCTATTGCTTCCCCGGGGCCCCGATTTTCTGTGAACGGCCATGCCCTCGTATATACCTATATATTATGTTGTATTTTCCTACTACGTGGATTATAAATTATATTCTTTTATTGTACCCCAATTCAGTGATCATTTACTCTTAGTATGAATTCGTGAATAAGATCTAACCGTATCTAACCGAAGCAGATTACGCTTCATTTCATAGACACGTTTCATGATAACGATTCAATAGGAAATATGCACCATTGTACATCTGGTTATTATATGTTCAATGGTAATATAGTCACGTTTCGAAGTATGATCCATTTAACAAACGTGGTCAGGTTTCACTTGATATTACGTCAGCGTTATTTAAGCGTTGCCAAGACATCGGTGACGCGCTAACTTTAATAAGATTTTTTTAACGTACGGCTGTAAGCTAATTTTACCGATATGTACATATTTCGAACAATATATGCTTGCTTTATTTGCTTGATAAATTGGGTGATTCTTTTATGTTTTATTAATTAAGTCTAATTACAAATCAGTTACCTTCCTTTCGATTAAGAGACGAGAGTTTTGAAACTTGTATGGCAATTTGACTTGAGATCCGACGAAAAAAAGGTAAGTGATTTTTAAATAAGCTTATTTTTATACCATTTTTTTTTCAATACAGGTACCTATGATCTTCGATGTAAGTATAAATACCTAATCCAGCTACAGCTGAAATAACTTTTTAACTATTGTCTCCTTTTATTACATTGCAGTTATTTCTTCCACAATTCACATGACATAATATTGAACCTATGTTACAATCGATGAAATTGCAAGTATGATTCTGTTTCGCCTGTGCTGCCGTCGCAGGTGGCGCCATGTATTTTGTTACACACTTTCCTACCCAACTCTGAAATCGGAAAATGTGTGGTTAATTTCGCGTAACATATAATTCTTTCGCAATTTCTGTAGAATGTTCCAGAAAGTTAAGTTGGTGATAGGTGCCCCGCAAACAAGATTTAAAATGTCTAAACCTGATAAAACTTAGTTACGACACACGAGGTGGAAAAGGGTACACAATAAATTAACTATTATGATCAAAGAAATGTTATACAAATACGTCATTAATTAATTATATAAAATATCAAAATTACATTAGTATATCAAAAGTATTGACTTGATGTAACTTATTGTAATATAAGTTAGGCTAGTCTTAAAAACCTTTAGGTAAGTAATAAAAAATGTCTATTACAGAAATTAAACTTAAATTTCTATTTCTTATTAATCGTTGCTATTCTAATTAATTAAAATAAATTTAATTTAAAATCGCACCTTTTTCGGGGGATTACTTATTTTTAGTGTATATGTTTATGTTTTAACACTATTTTTGTTGGTATTGTTAATAATGTTAACTTAACTCAATATTTTGTTTATATTCTTGAAAATCGAGTTCCAGCAGTGAGATCTCGCTTATATAAGAGTTAAGCACAGGTTAAAATTTGGCAAAGTTGCTAAATTTTATCTTATTAATAATAGGAAGAGAAATTTAATTGTTACACGATGTACAGTGTGACCTATTTCAAAGCGGATCACCCCTATAAAAAGTTTATTTATGGTCCGATTTTCATGAATTTATTCATTTATTATATTTAAAAATTCAGTTTACACTCACAAAGCCTACCATGATTTTTTTCGATGTCAAAATTGGCAAAATCTGTTTAGCGATTGTTTTATTTAAAATCTGACTACACCACTGGATTCAGGATGCCCTCAAATGGGTTTGAACCAAATTTCATAAAAAAATATTTTTTATTAAGAGTTTAATTATGAATTCAATATTTGTGATTAAATTAATATCGATATTGGAAACACAGCTATGCTATGTAAAAAACAAAAGTTAAAGAAAAAACTTTATTTGACGCAAGATCTCTTAAGCCTAGTCCAGATTGTAAACAAATGTTTCGGAACAGTGTTCATGAACAATGTTCCCGATGTTTCGGAACAGCTCAAATTTGTTTCTAGCTTGTTTCGGAACTTGTTGCGAAACACAAAAGACCTGTTCCTTGTTTCCCGTTGAAATGGGAAACATTGGAACATTGAACAAGTTTTTTGTCAAACACGGTTCAGTCAAACAGAGTTTTGGTTAGTGATTGTTGGTTATATTTTATACAATGTGGAATCAAGAGAAAACTTTAAAACTTATAGAAAAAGTCCACAGTTCATCTTGTTTGTGGGATGTCACCTGTGGTGACTACAAAAATAGAAATAAAAAAAGGGATGGTTTTTTAAATATTGCGCAAGCATTTGATGTTACCGTTGCCGAAGTCGAAAAAAAAGTCCACATGCCGTTAAGTAAAATAAATAAATTGGCAGCACAAATTCCTGCAATAGCCTCACTGGACATGATAATCAGTTGAGAAACATCGAAACACTGACTTAAGTCTGGACGCGGAACAACGTATACAGATTGTTCCGAAACAATGTTTCGCAACTGTTCAGGCACATGTTCAATATTGTTCCGAAACATTTGTTGAGGGCATTCTGAATCCAGTGAGGTAGTCAGATTTTAAATACAAAAATTGCTAAACAGATTTTGCCAATTTTGACATCGAAAAAAAATCGTAGTAGGATTTGTGAGTGTAAACTAAATTTTTAAATAGGGTGCCAAAGTACAGTTTCTGATGCTTTATCGTTAAAAAAATCATGAAAATCGAACCATAAATAAACTTTTTGTAGGGATGATCCGCTTTGAAACGGGTCACACTGTATATGCGGAAATTAAGGAAAACAGAAAATACCATTCTGAAAATTCGTTTTTAACTTTTTATTGCACAATGATATTGAATTTCTTAAGTAATTATTTTGGGCGTATCGGATAGCAATCACCATTTGTTTTAAAATCGATTTTTGTTCCTATGATCAGAATTTCTATTCAACGAATGAAAAATTGGCAATAACCTAGTTTTCTTCATTTAAGAATTCCTTTAATTACGATTTATGGGTACTTAACACCGTGACATCAAAAGTCGCGACTTTAAATGTCACCGTGTGAACTACCCAAATAGAAAGTCGCGACTTCAAAATAAAAATGGCCGCTCTTGTAATAGCAGCATCGAGTGTTGTAGAGCAACTAATTATTTTGAAGTTGCTATTTGTTGATAATGCTCTAAAATCGTTGAAACATCTATGGGGGACACGATAAATTGGAAATCGATAACAAACAAATGTATATTATTTGTCTGTTATGTCAAAATATAAAAATATGGTAGGCTTACGTCAAATGCCGAACTGTCAATATCGCTGTCGCGACTTTTAAAGTCGCGATAAAAGTCGCGATATTAGGCGTTCACACGGTGACATCAAAAGTTGCGACTTTTGATGTCGCGACTTTAAATGTCACCGTGTGAACTACCCTTTAGAGTGCATGCGCTACAAAAATCTTTAATTTTTGATTGGTTACCATCAGGGCCGGATATAGGGGTGTGCAGAGTGTGCGAAAATAAAATTCAGTCCCCGCTAGGTAGTTCTTGGTACGACCAAAATGAGGGCGAGGAGCCCTTTTTTTTTTGGTCACCAGCCTGTTGTTTTAGTTTTTTTTAGTAACATTTGACCCAGCATTTATTTTCGCACACGGCCCCGCAAACCCTAGGACCGGCAAATGCATTAAATAATGACTGAACCGTTTGCACAACAGTAGTCGCTGTCCAACACAATATTTTGAAAATGATATGAATTTAAAAGTAAAATGTAGATAGCAAAAATTTAGCTCATAGGGTAAAATAACTTGATAGTCGTAATCCAATAATGTAGAAAAAATTATTGTCCACCATTTTATACGACTTTAAAAATTACTTCAGGAATGTTTTTACAACTCTCAACATTTTGTACAATAAAACAAGTTAACGATGATTTTCGAGAATCGGAATTTTCAGTTTTTGTTTTAGTTTTTACAAATAGGTGTTCATATAATGCATATCAAATTTCTCTTTGGATTATCTGTCCGCATAAAATGTAGCAGTTTTGACAAATTTAAACTTATGCTCCAGCTTTTATAATTAGCAAGATACCAATGCTGTAACTGTTATTAATTTCAATTAAGTTATTGAAATTATCGCCAAACTATTTATTACATAAAATGAAATACTTGTACGCGTAGCTTGGAGCTAATTATCTTTCACACTAATACTTGCACGAAAACAAATTAGCTACAAAGTCATGCCCTTAGTAGCTGTTTGTAATGTGTGTAATGTTTGTAATGCTGTAAGTTATTTCTAGTAATTTAACGTTAAATTTCCTTAACTAACATCATATAGGTCGCTAAAATCAAACATGGGATTTTATTTGCTTAGTTTTATAAGGTTTTTATGCAAAAAATAGACAATTACAAGTCTTATCGTGTCAAAGGCTGCTGGTATGTAGTTTTACTCTACTTCTAGTGGAATGTAGACACTTTGACATGCTGGTACTTTAACATGCTTCTCCTTATACTTAGTTTCCTTCGCCATAAGACAAGGAATGGATCTTTGAAGTACCATGATAACCGCTGCCTCTGTAAGGAGAAAATTGAAAACTAAAAGTTATTTGGTTCTCTTGCAAGTTGTTTTAAAGTAGTCTTACAGCTAAACTTTTGCTGTAGACATTTTTACTCGGTTTGTTCTCAAAAAAAGACATTTATGCGGAAGTATATGGTTTTGTAACGTTACGTATTAATTTCCGCTTTTCTGCATATTTTACATGTATGTATGTAGCTTGTGGTTGTATATGAAGCTTCATTAATTCTCGTTCGCTTTGTATTCCAAGTGTTCTCATCTGCATATGCCATAGTCTTCATTATTAAAGGAAATTATTGGCGTAGTCGTCCGGAAGCTGTAATCAAATCCCAAATTTTGGTTGCTCCAAAGGTTACCTTAGCCTCCGTGTTTTCCTGGACCTATTGTCAAATGTCAATTACGGGTAGAAGGATTCTGGGGATACGCTGGCTAATTTCATGTCTGTAGTCATTATAAATTTTCAAACCGTAGCTTTATAGAGATCTAAAGGTTTCTATCGTAATTGAATGTGATAAGGTAACGCAGTGATTTTAAAGGAAGTTGTGTAGAACTGAAATACAGTACGATTAATTAGCTTCAGATCTATATTCAGATTCGTTTTAGACAAAGTTATAGTACAAATTAAAAATTGTTTCAAGAGTATGAAGTTAGGAAAAATGTATTTTGCAGTAATAGAACCGAAAAAGTTATCTACATGTCGTGGATCATGTTGTAATAATATAAAAGTCCAGCCTGACTCTGTCTGTGACTCTGTAACGCATGAATATAGTAACGCAGTAAACTACTACGGGTTCATTTGACCGACTGAGTTGTGTCTAATGAACCGTAAATTGTTACTCACCGGTAACATAACAGTGTCTAACTTGCAGCTCACGGTATTATAAAAAGTAATAGTTTAAATTAATTTAAGATATACAATATTCCCGTCCTAGGACAAGCTAAGTGCTAGTGTTGTAATATTAATTGTTATGTGTTTGATATAGAAACCGTAAATAAAGTATATATTTATGTTATTAAAACGATTAAACAGTATTTTAAAATATTATTATTGAAAATAATTATTAAAATTTATTTAAAAAAAATAAGGGGTTACAAATGATTATTTGTCTAAGGGTCCATAAAACCAAGCCACGCCACTGTTCAGAAATATACGGATTATTTTGTTTCAGGGTGGCTAATGCAGTAAAGTTTGAGACCCACTAGTGTAATAAATTACTTGTTTTAGAACTACGTGGTTTTGGCGACAGCTGGTATTGTGATCTTTAAGGTCTACGGGCTACGGTCTACTTAGCCATATTAGTTGCTTTGTTTCGTGTAGCTTAACACTGTCATCATCATATTATATGATGTACACGAACAACAACTACGAGTTCAAATGCAAAGAAGTAATAATTAGAATAATTAGAACATGGTTTTATTGGAATTTGAGTTCAATATTTTTATGTGTAATACCATAATAATTATATAACTTGAGTCTTACTAAATCGTTCGTTTATTTTAAATCGTAAATTCGTTGTTATATTTGTGTTTTAGGAGGACTGTTTAAAATATATAGAGGTTGTTTCGTAAAAAATGCAAAAAAATCGGGTGGTGATTCCTTATCGAAAATTACCATGGTTTGTTTATGTTCATATTGGGTAGAATTGACGGGCGTTAACGCGTTGTCGTCGCGTAAACGTCAAAATGAATTACACCCGTCAATTATTCTATCCAATATGAACATAAACCATGGTAACCACCAAAATTAATCATTTTATATTGGAATATTTAATGCTGCATGTTCACTTATATTATTTTTTACTCAAAAACTGTAGGTTTTACAAGAAAAGTTAAAGAATAAAAAAAGTTTCTAAATAAATCAAGTTTAAAAAAAATTAAATCACAAAATTTTAACCTATTAAAAAATTCTGATTAAAAAACCAACTGGGGTCGCACTTTTCAGCCTCTTGTGAAGGTGAGAGATGATTGAAAATATTACTGTGGAAAACCTTCTAATAAGTATAAAACATCTACCAAATATCATTTCCCTACATTAATACAAGTTTGAGAAATATAAAATAAAAACCTAATTTTACCGCTCCCCTTTAGAGGCGTGTAACTCCGAAAGGAGACGTCTAAGGAAAAAATTTTATGTAAAAGACCCCTCTTAATTTTCGATAAGGAATCACCTTCCCATTTTTTTTTTGCATTTTTACGGAACACCCTATATACAGGGTGTCACACAAAAAACGCCGCAAGCTGTAACTCCGTTTTGTGGTCCGATTTTGGTGGACAAAAAAGTAAATGAAATGGCTCCTTAAATCCTAAAAAAAAATCTTAATCAACAAATGTCATTTAAGGTGTTTAAATGACATTTGTTGATTAAGATATTTTTTGTTTTCCAAAGCACGCTTGAAAATTTTGTGAAACCTAACCTATTTTAGTTAAACTTTTATTTTTTATTTCTTATTAGTTTTGCACTAAAATTAACTTATGATTACATCATTGAATTCAGAAAAAAAAAATGTCTACCAGATTAAGTAAAAACAAATAGATGGTGCCATTTGGAAAAAAAATTGACTATCGTTTGACATTTAAGTTCAACTAGAAAAAAATTGAAATCCAATTCAGTTTATAGTGTTTGAGGAGCCATTTCATTTACTTTTTTGTTCACCAAAATCGGACCACAAACAACGGAGTTACAGCTTGCGGCGTTTTTTGTGTGACACCCTGTATACAACACTGCTGAACGTATCAAAATTATATTATTCGTCAATATAGTCTCGCTGCTCTTGTATACATTTGCGCCTTCGATTAGCAAGCTTTGTGATTCCCTGCTGGAAGAAGTTTTTTGGCTGCATGTTTGCCCCGGTCCAGAACAGCTTCGATAACTTCATTTGACTGAAACTTTTCACTCCTAAAACTTGGTTTGGTGTCCAAACAAAAGGAGAGCAAAATCCGAACTGCATGCTGGCTGAGTATTGCGTGGGATATAGATGCCCATGTAGTTTTGTAATTTCCTTAATAGTTTTTGCAGTCAAATAAGGCAGATCGTTGTCTTGGAGAAAACACAGAATTTTAACCTTTTTTTGGTTCCTGATCGCATTCTTAAGTTAATTTTTTAAGTGATGAGTAATAGTCTCCGTTTAAACTAAGTGTAACGTTCAATTAGAAAATCAACCACTCACACTTTGAGAACATTTGGACTCGGACATAAACTGATGTGCACAAGTTTTGTTAGTTGTCATAATTGAGTCCAAAGTTAATCTCCTTTTCTATGTTGTTGCAGCATTTTTGACAAGAGTTCGTCCTCCTCAAAGTTTTTATTCCTTTCAAAAACCCGGCTTTTGGAAAAATAATTATGCCCATATTGTGCAAACCGTCTAGTAAAAATGTCGGTATTATTTATATTTTCTACTAAAATTTTTATAATATTACATTGTTCCACGTTCTATTTTACTAGGGTCAGAAGTTGCAGACATGGTAATTGCAACTGATAAATAAAGTAATATGTTGTTATGGACATGTAGTCACGGGCCAGAGTCAACTTTTTTATTATTTGTTGTTAAATTTGCCAACAAAATTTATATTTATGAATATTTCTGTTCCACCTATTACGCAGCCATGTTTTTTTTTTTTTTTACTTCTGTAGTTTCTTCACAACTGCATGGCTCGTACAATATTAAAACAGACACAGTTTACTTTGTTAAACGATTTTGTTTGTAATTAGTGCACTGCAATAAATTGTACTAACAAAGTTAAGACGTTCTCAAAAACTTTATTTTCTTTGTAATGATCATTCCTAATGTAAACTCACGAACCATTTGACTCGCAAAGACCAGTATAATGTGATTAATATATCTCGAGTTATTAGACGTTAAGGATAATGTTGAAATTTTGTATTTTAAAATGGTGTACAGTTAACGTCTGTGCTGTAATGACCGTAATTTACAATAGCTTATTGTAAGGAATTGCCACGTCTGTTTGCATGTTTAAAGTCAAGTTTTCTTGTGTAAATGAGACATAAAATAAATGGCTGGTAATAAAATCATACTTCGAATTTTTTTTCATATAACATTCAGAAATTTTCAGCTCTCTTTGTAAAGCGAAATATTTTTTTCTTGAATGATTACTGTTATTTGTAACACACATTCGTGAAACTCAAATTATTTCCGTAACAAAAAACTTTATTAGCTTCTGTTTGTAGATTGGACTCGCGTCTTGTATTTAAACTTGACATAGTGACATACATACATTCATTTTTAGGGATATTGTCACGTTTTCTACAGCCCTTAGTCCGTATTAGACAGGTTGACACGAATTTCTGAATATTTATGACATTAACCCAGCGTAAAATCCAACAAAGTTTCTACTTAAAATATCATTTTGATTATTTCGAGCTCTTGACGTTTTTATTTGTAACGCTTTACGTTCTTTGTTAATTTACTAGTTACTGTAGGTACTAATGTAGAATGTAATTATAATTTATTAGTTTCAGTACTTGCTTTAACTACAAGAAAATGTATAAATAAATTTCATTTGCACTTTGTAAGGGAACCCGGTTTAGTGAAATTCATGTCAGAATTGTTCTGTAATATATATGTACGTAAATTGTTGTATTATTTTAAATAAGCTTAATCAAAAATCATTCATCTTTTTTTCGAATAATCAGTTTCAAGACTCTCGTTTCTTCATCAGTTCCAATAAGGTAAGATTGTAACTTATGAAGAGACACAAGTCTTGAAACTGGTATTGCATTTCGATAAGAGATCCTTCAATAAAGAAGTAAGTAATATTAAAGCTTATTTTTTATGAACCAGAAATTACGACCATAAAGTAGTTTGAAGAAAGTAACGGGAAGGTGGTTATTGGGTTTATAAAGAAAACTCTTTACATCTGCTAAATATTTCGAGTCTATATTTGACCCTTCATCGGTAGCTAAAAATTACACGTAAGTTAAATAATGTCCCTAGAATCCTAAATACAGGCACTTTTTTAATAAAAAAGATACTCACCGATGAGCGAGGATAATTGGAAGCAGTATTATAATAAAGATTAAAGTTTTCGAAGATAAAATTTACATTGAAGTTACTTGGTACTTGATTGAAATTCGTTTAAATTTATTTTGATGAGCACATGGAATTTTTCTTAAAATTGAAATTTTGACAGTATAAATGAAAAATTGAAAGTTAAAATTATAGAAAAATCGCCATGTGGTTAGATAACAGGATTTGTCACCATACAATACAGAACAATAAACATCCAATATATAAACAACTGCACAGGATGATTGATGAACATGTTCAAATTTTTACAGCACAATTAAATATTAATAACACATTAAAATTTGATACAATGGCGTGGCAACCACCACGTTTCGGTGTGCGAATCAGAGTGAGAACGTATTACAAACGGTAACCTACAGAGTGACAAAAGACTGAATGTGTCTAACCTACCTGTAGACGTGAGAGTCTACTTACATAACTTAATTAGCATCTAAATGCAACAGATTACAGTAATGATCCAGTTGATAAAAATACTAACATTGTAACAATTATCCTTACAGCACTACTATAAATAAGTGATAACATTGTTTTATAACAAGCTAAATCAGTGTAACTAATATAAGAACAGTAAAATTTAATATAACATAATATACTATGTCAAAGTAGGTCAAATTATTATAACTATATATAATATGGTGTAACATCCTCAATTAAACCAATAAATAAAGTACAAAAACACTCCAAACGGATCATATCTACATTTGTGTATTATAAGTTGAAAATATAGAGAAAAGTTAAATGTAGTCAGCCTGACACCAAACAATTTTTTAAATTTTATAAATAAAAGTTAAATGCCTGAAGGGCGAAGTAAATAACTATATATCGATCTTAGGTTGCTAATGTCGGTTCTATTATTTAAAGTATTAGGTTTAGTACTAATATGATACATTTCAAGAAACAGTCTTTAATTTAAATTACTTTCTTTGTCCAGGATTTTTATATTGTCATTGTTGATTACATGTTTATTGTTTTGTAAATGAGAAGCTAAAGCGCAAGAATTCAAATTGATTTTCCGATTACTTTCGTTAATGTGTTGAGAGATTCTCGTTTTTAATAGTTGTTTGGTTTGACCAACATAAATTTTTTCACAATTCAAACAAGAGACACTATAAGCCAGATTCGACTCCAAGAGCAAAGGTGTCTTATCTTTAACTTTAGAAAATAATTGACCGATATTGATAACGTTGCGTTTAGCAATTAACAAGTTTTCTTTATGAAGTATGTTTGTAATTCGTGGTGTCAGATTTTCCACAAAGGGCACCGTGCCTATAATGATACTAGATGGAGTGGGGTCCAAACCATTACTGGAAATGTTATTGATATCCAGATCGCCAGGGGTAACTTTTTTGACGATTTGAGTGATGGATTTGTGGAAAATCAATTTGGAGACCAAAGCTTTTGGATATGAGTTGTCTGTGAGAATATGTGCCAATTTGGTTAAATTATTATGTAACAAAGAAGGGTGGGAAATTTTAGTTATTCTGTTCCTCATGCCAGTAACAAAATTAATTTTAGTATTAAGAGGATGGGATGATAAAAAGTTAATATATCTGCCGGAGCTGGTCGGTTTTTGATACCAGTCCAGTATAATTGTGTTGTGTTCATTGCGAATGAGTTTCGTATCCAAAAATGGAACACTTCTCCGAGTTTCTTTTTCAATAGTGAACTGGATATGAAAATTGTAATTGTTGAAGACTTCAAGAATCGTGTTGCACTGATCATGAGGAACAGCAGTGACCAAATCATCTACAAATTTGAATAAAAAGGGGAGTTGAAAGTTTAGTTTCTTGACACAGTCATCTAACAGAAAGTCCATAACCAAAGTAGCAATAATCGGGCTTAAATTTGAACCCATTGGGCAACCCAATGTTTGAAGATAAAACTGAGTATCATAAGAAAAATAATTGGAATCAAAAATGAACGATATAATATTTAGAAATTTGTTTAATGAAATAGGACTGAACGGTTCTAAACTCTCCCAGTTATCTGTGATCAAATCGAGAACTAATTTTTGAGGGATGTTACTGAACAAATTTATTTTTTATGTTTACAAATACACGTACTTCGCATAGGTAAATTTTTACGAAAACAATTACTCGTTAAAAATATGCAAGTGTAGGGCATTATATTTGAAAATTTTACTCGTACTATTAAATAATTTAAAAAATTTGCCTTAATCGCTGATGGGACTGAAAATCTGTGCTTCTTAAAATATTTCTGGAATATTTGTTAGTAGTGTCTTACATACCTAATTCTGAATTTTTCTGGGTAAAATTTTGGTTTTAAATTAAGCTTTCAGGTGGCTTTTTCTTTTTTTCTTCACTTAATTTTCGTTAATTCCACTCATACAATTTTTCTTCCTTTTGCAACTGTCTGCTTTTCCTCCCACGTGTCTTTCAGTTTTCCTCTTTTCTTCTACTCCTTTTGTTGTAGACATTCTTTACCAATCTGTTATTATCCCAAAGAAGTACCTACAAAGTAGTAGAAAAAACCGTTGAGCTATTAAAAAAAACGAGAAATTATTTAGATTTTTCTAAATCAAATTTGTGACACCTTTAATTACTTGACTACGTGGTTTACACCATTTTTGAGACATTCATCATAATGGGGCATCAGCTTTTTTTGTACCCCCTTCATAAAATAGAAATGTCTGTGAAGATACTTACTCATGCGCTACTCCTTTGACGTCATCATCGCGTTCCTTGTATTTTCCGCAAAATTGCAAGAACTGTTGTCTACAAAATTGTAGAGATCGGTAAAACTTTTGGAGATTGTGCTCGTTGAGTGCTGAAGATGCTCTGCTGCTTAAACTCAGGCCCTTATCACGTCATTTGGCTGGGAAGAACTAGATCACTCCCTACAGCCCAGACTTAGCTCCAAGTGACTTCCATCTGTTACTGCATCTGAAGGTGTTCCTTGCTGGCCAATGTTTTTTCAACGACGATGACGTCAAAGAAGCAGCGCAGAAGTGGCTATCTTCACAGGCGGCCCTGTTTTATGAAGAGGACATACAGAGAAGCTGGTGCTCCTTTATGATAAATGTCTCCAAAATGGTGGAAATTTTGTACAAAAATGGCGTATAGTATAGTGAATCTTATAAAACTAAAAGTTTAGTAAAACAAACTCTCGTTTTAATTTTAATAGCTAAACGGTACTTACTTCCTGAATAAACCTCGTATGAGTTCCATTGTGTTAATTGTCCCTACTCTATTGTTGTTTTTACCTTTATTTGTTCTCTATTTGCTTCTCTTAATTCTATCGTTTTTAATTTTTGAATTTTTCTCAATAATCTCATGTATATGCTTGTACGTTAAGTTTTTTGTTTCTCCTTACCTTTCATGATACACAAGCATGTCAGCTGTGGTTTAACTAATCTTTGGACTATTTCTTCTTTCACCTCTTTCAGAATACCTAGCATATTTGCCTTTATTGCATTAAAACTTCTTCCAGCTATTGCAACCCTTTCATTCATATTTTCGTTAAAGATTCCTTCGCCGGTGACTATTTCTGCTAGGTATTAATTTTTTTACCTAATTTTTTGTCCATTTATATTCATAAGTATATTAGATGTTATTAATAAATGTTAATGGTTAAGACGTTTAAAAAAAAGTTTAATAATGTGGCAGTGACACTAGCCAAAGACCAAGTCACTTTTGATATATTTATCGCAATTAGAAGTCATATTGGTAGATGTAAGTCGGGATAAAGTTTCTTTTAAGAGCAGCTTTGTTTCGATGGTTGGATATTTCAAGTAGACACTTCAGTATTCGGATCACAGTGAGGTCAGTGGTTTCGATATCGTTCGCCGGAAACGACCATTTGCGAAATAGTCGAGCGAAAAAGAGAATTCATTTCAGGGCGAATTTCGCGTGTAATTTATGGCTTTGACCCGATTTTAGCAATTTGCATGCTTATATGACCCTACATTAGCATGTAAAATGTGGTCATTGTTTAGTTTGTAAAATTTGGTTTATGTTATATAATTCATTATCAGTTTAATAGTAATTTAGGGCTAAATAAACATTTAAAAAATATTTGTAAGGACCGTGCTAAAGGACAAAAACGTAGTAAAATTCGTTTATTTTGCAGTTAAACTTTAATAACTTGTCGAGCATGGAAATATATATTTAACACGCAAATATTACTAAGGAGATCTAAAAATTTGTTGAGAATGTTACCATGTATATGTTCTCGTTACATACCAATATCACACAGTTAAAAATTGACCGGTGTTGAGTTTTGGTGTCAATTTCTTTGATCAAAAAATTTTGTGTTTTTTGGCACTTTGTCGCTTTTAGCCTTTTGGACAAATTTGTGGCGTGGTAATTTCTTAAAGAATAACACCGAAACCGAACTATAGATAAATTGCAAATGATAAATAAGCAAATAAATTCTATCGGTGTTAGTCACTGAACTAACGAAATTTTTCTATGTTAACTAAATCTAACAGGTGGCGCAAAAGTAATGTCATAATTTGAATTGGCTGTCATTTTTGCAGATGGGGCCAAATGTCACTGTGCTTTGACATTTATGATGTAGATATATAGTGAATTAGTTGTCAACAAGCCATGGAGCGATACACACCTCAACAACGTGGAATTATTGTTACTGCTTATTTGACAAATTTTCAGTCTGTTGTTTTAACGCAACGTGAATTTCGTCGTCGTGTTCCATGTGCTGAGCGCCTCGTGCAAACTGGGTCCACTACAGATGTCGCAAGAAGTGGCCGGCCTCGTAGTGCTCGTTCGAACGAGAACATCGCTGCTTTTTTGAAGACGCCGATGGCACCACCGTAACCGTAAATGGCGAGCGTTACAGGCAGATGCAAAACTAGTTTTTTTTTTGCCGCAAGTTGCTGCATTGGGTCTCGATCATTGTTGGTTTCAACAGGACGGAGAAACCGCTCACACAGCTCGGGTAACTATGGAGATTTTGAGACACCAATTTCCAGGTCGAGTGATCTCCCGTTTTGGAGATTTGAACTGGCCGTCCAGATCGCCAGATCTAACAGCACCAGACTTCTTCCTTTGGGGCTTTTTAAAATCTCGCGTTTACCACAACAAACCACGAACCTTGCAAGTCTTGAAAGCTAACATTGAAGAAGAAATCGCCAATTTGGAGCCAGATGTTTTGCGAGCAACAATTCAAAATGCCGTAAAACGAGCGCAATTATGCATCAACTCGGGAGGTGGCCATTTGAGCGATATAATTTTTTCCAAGTAATGTCATCAATTTTACACTTTCAAATAAACTTTTGATAAAAACAGAGCTCTTTTTTTTCATTTATAACAAAATGGCAGCCAATTCAAATTATGACATTACTTTTGCGCCACCTTGTATAAACTTAAGCAATTATCTAGTTTTTTTTTTTATGAAAATGTGTGAATTATTAGATACTTCGAATCTAAAACATGGCAAATTTAACACATTTTAACAGATTCACCAATTCCACAGGTAATTTTTCTGTAAAAATTATTGAAATTGTCTAAGGCCCGGTTGTATAAAGTGGTTCACACCGCATTTCTGAATTAACCTTGAGACTGTTATAGGAAACTCAATGCAAACGTTCTAGGTTGACCCAGAAATGCGGTGTGAACCCCTTTATGCAACCGGGCCTACATATTACTCAACATGTCAATTCAAAAACTATTAAAATTTGACACACAATCTAAAGTAAATAATAATATATATTTGGTTTTCAGACAATATAACACCGTGTTTAAGCGTATCTATTAGGTCTCAGATCCGTGTCATTTTGGTGTTCAAATTATTACCGTACTTCTTACTGTGTATTTGTACTTTTAATAATCTTGGCTATACACCTAACTTCATTTTTGTTAAGTTTTTCACAAACGAACCAAATATTTTTGTAACACCAACTTCCCATTTTTTTGCTAAGGTTTTTTATTTATTTTTTGTTGTAAAAACGTGGGTCGAATATCGTTACCAAATTTTAACTATACTTTGGTGTTTTAAAACACAGCAGCACTTTTATAACCGACCTGGGTGTAATAATAATAAAGAGTTTTCACAGTGCGTATGGATGAAAGACTTGGTTTTTTAGCCAACACCATATATAATGCGCTTCTTCAGAATTTTAGAACCTCTCTGGTGATGTCGAATATTGTTAACTAGAAAATCGTGGCATTTAAAAGGTTAATGTCCAATAAAAACCTATCGTTTTTGTAATGTACGTAAAATACGAAAAGCAAAGGTTTATATGAGAGCTAAACATAATAAGAATAAAATGTTTGTTGGTATTTCTTCCACTGTTTTTAAGATAAGGGTTGTATAAAAATTATAATTATTTTACGAAAGTGGGTTAATACAATTACTTATTTAATTAATAACGGTATTAATAATTAGTATATTTACGTTAAAATTAATTTTTCTTTTAAGATTGCGTCAGTGTTTATATGATGATCGTTCAAATTTAACCAGAAATGTATGTACTCAATCACAAACAACACCACTAAACAAATAAAAAATAAATTATTTTTCAATATAGTCCATCTGCATCAGGTTCCACTTGCGCTATTGATCAGGAAGCTTTCTGATTCCTTGCAGAAAGAAGCTTTTTGGTTGTATGTTTTCTCAGTTTGGAATAGCTTCTATAACTTCGTCATTTGGCTGAAACTTTTTTCCACCTAAACATTCTTTCAAGGGGTTAAAACAAATGAAAACCTGAAAAAGAAAGATTTGCACTGTATGCTGGATGGGTAAAATGTCCCACTGTATTTTTATTTTATCAATGGCTTTGCTTTTGCAGTCGTACGGAACCGAGCGTTGTCTGAGAAAACACGCAGAACTTTGATTTTTCTCTCATATGTTTCTGTCCGAATTCTTAAATTTATCTTTTAAAGTGATGAATTATAGACTGCGTTTAAAGTGCTACGCTCAGTTAGAAAATCAACCATCTAACACTCGCCGCGAATACCATAAGAATAATGTAAGTACTACCAGCTGAAAAGTTGCTCTTTGCCACTGCTTGCTCAAAAATTTTGACTCGGGAATGAAGTGGTGTTCCCAACTTTCATTATTTGTCACAAAAATGCTTCTGCTTGCTTATCTTTGCGTCAAGGAAGAAGCTATGCTCGAACGATTTATATTCCGTTCGTCGATTAACAAACGTGTGGTCCTTCTTGCGATCATTTTACGATATTCTAGTTTTTATTTTATACAGTGAACACAAAAAATGACGTAGCGGATCAATATCTCGTCTTGTGACAACATTACAAAAAAGTTTTAAATAAAAGTAATTTGTGGTCATTTGCTACATAACCTTGAATTATTTTCAACTATAGGTACACTGTTTTGTTTTTGCGCACTAATAGTTCACTTTGTATTTTTAAATAGAACATTCAGTATATTTTATAATTTATTAGATACAAAATTTAATTCTTTTTCACAAATATATAGGTTTTATGTATCTAAAATCAGTCTTTTTTGAGTTAGGTATTTCAGTTTTTATAAAAATATTGACAGAAACAGGGTTCTAAAAAATAGTGATAGGCCTTCGGAGATATTTCCAAAGCATACTAGTTTAATGCTATTAAATATTTGTATCCGTAAATTATCAAGAAAATCGTAACAACTCGAGAAATACTGATTTAAGATGTAAATCACCTTTAATAGTTTTTAAAGATAATTACATTACCAATAAGAAAATGTAAAAATATCTATAGTGTTCAATTTAAAAAAACTGACTTATTCGTGTTTGAAGTTTGACAAAATGGACCGGGCATAAGGAAGTGTATTATTTTAAAATTTGAATTAGTCAAAAATCAATATGACAGACACTATTGTCCTAGACCTACAAAGTTTTAAAGAATTGGTTCTGACATAGCCAAGTTGTGAAATATCATTATTTTTTTAGACTTCTGTTTCTGTCAATTTTAGATACATGAAACCTAAATATTTTTGAAAGAGAATTCAATTTTACATCTAAAAATTATAAAATATACTGGGTGTTCTATTTAAAAAAACATAGTTATATATCGGTGCGCATAAACAAAAGTTGTCACAAGACGAGAGATATATTGATCCGTCACGTTACTTTTTGTACACACTATTATAATCCCTTCAACACTGCTGACACTAATTTGTAATATTATAGAAATTTCACTAATCTTTATTCTACTATTTTTAAAAATCAAAGTATTTAGCTACTCGGACTTAATTCGCCTGGTTAATTAAAGTTGCCGTTCGTCGCCATTAGGCTCTTTTGTTACTGGAATGCTTCCTTCCCCAAAGGTTTTTACCCATTTCAAAACGCATTTTTTGGAAAGAAATTTTTTTAAACAGTTTTTAAAAAATTCGACAGAATTTAGATACACCTTCTGTCGCCAAAACTTTGCGTTGTTCCACGCTACAATGGACAGAAGTTTTAGACATGGAAACTGCTACTGTTAAAATAATGAACAAACTAATAAGTTATTATGAATGAATTAGTTGGTTTAAATTTGTCGTTAATATTAAAATGTATGAAAGTGTTCTTGGTTAAATGAGAACGCATTTTGTAACTCAAATTTTCATTTAGTGTTGAAGAGAGGTGATGCATTAAGTTGTAAAAGTTTTGTAATAACTTGAAAAGTTTAAGTTGCTGCGTTGTATAAAAAAAGTATGTTACATAATTTCAACGTACAAAAAAAATGTTTTTCATGTTGATATAAGCAGAGTGATTGATTGAATCGTCGATGGGCGTTAATCTGTCGGCCTGCTTTAAAATTCAAAAACAAATTTACACATTTTTTTTATACATATTGCCCTAACCCGTTATTTATCAAAGTCAGTTTGAGTTTTATTGCGTCTGCTGGGAGAACTTTATTGCGCCTCGAACGAGAAAATTGCTGGTCGTTTCCTGATTAATTGGAATAGATGTTACAAATTACCATATAATTACATTATCGGACATCATCAGCATCACCGACTAATCGGCGCCTAAGTAGTAATCGGTCACGTGAACACATAACCCTCTGTTTAAGGCTGCAGGAAATTCTTGTTCGAAGCAGTTATTTGTTGGTAGTTTTAAACGCTTTTAGTTTTACCAATATTAATAATCGGAAAAGTACACAATGTGAAAGTATAAAAACCCAGCTGGTTATGGTTGTAAGTGCACAAATGTGGAGGCATTTGTTAATCGTTTTTGTATGAGGGGTAAACTGAATTTATTGAGAGTAAGAGAAAAACGAATAGACAGTGAAGAATGCATCTTGATATTACAGGTAGAACCTCTATTACTCGATACATCTTTAACTTTATTTACCTCAGTTGCTCGACTTACGAAAGAGCCCGTTGAAATCGGTACACACGAACTGTAAAAGTTCTAGAAACAATTACTGCATTAAACAGCATGACCTGTCTTAATCTTCCACTCTAATTGCATCTTTAACAAAACCTCTCTTAGTCGATTTTCCTCTATATAACTCAATTTTTATAAGCTCCTTTTGAAAGTCGAAACCTGTATTTAGTTCTTTACCTGTCATTTTAGGTTTGATTGTCAAGTTGGTTAGAACCTGGTTTATTAATTTTTTTTATATATTGGAAGAAGTGAAAAAATCATTTTAACCTGAGAGCATTTTTGAACTATGATTTATTACGACTTTAAAAAGGGTTTAAGCAGGAGTTTAGATTTAACTTTAGTTAGACAGCGCCTTCTTAAGACACAATTTAGCGTGGGTATAAAGAATTTGAACGCAAAAGAAGCACCAAATAGGGGTAGGACATCTTCCTACTGTTATCGTAAAAAATGTTGAGAAGGCAGTGCAGAAGCTTAATGCATAGAAAATAGCTACAGCGAAATGTTTGCCTCAAGTGTCCAGTAGAATTCCAGAAATAGGAGAATTTGCTCTATTACGACAACGCATCTTCTCATACGGCAGCTTCGTTTCTCCAGGTTTTGATTAAAAAAGTAATCAAAGAAATTGAGCATCCACCGTACTCACCCGACTTGGCGATGTGCGACGTTTGATCATTTATTGCACTTGGCATGGTGAAGTGTATTATTGCGGAAGAGAATTACTTTATAAAAATTTAAATAAAACCTTAAAAAATAACAACCGCGTTTTTGATTCCCAATACATTCAGCTTGACCCTCGTATTGGTGGTCTTCAAGCAGTGCTACACTGAGAACTGGAATTTTGCAAGAGCTGTAAGACTGGAAAAAAATGATGCCAAAAGAAGTTAAATAACAAAATAAATTTTGTTGACTGAATATAAAACAAAAAACACTAACAAGGCGGGACTAGAGTTTATTGTGTATCAACAGTCATCATCTCGTGGAATGCATTTATTGTTTTTAGTAGTTTATGAATTTCTTAACGAGATGTTAATTAGCCATCATACATAAAACATTATATTAATAAGCTCTCAAAACTGAACAAATTACACCATTTATTCAACTTCGTAGCCTAATTAATAGCTCAAATGATCATGTTTTACTCTACATGTGTCTAATTCACTCTCTGTAAAGTATATTCGAATGTACTACCGACAAACTTATAATTTTCAGTTGGAAACTTTCAGAAATTCCGGAAATTATAAGATGTCTGGAAAAGTTACGCAAATTACACGAAAACTCATCTAACGAAATGTATGAAGTCGTTCAATCAACGCCAACATTTACCTACAAATATGAAAATATTTACGTACGTGTATTTACATGTTTCTCAATATCCTTTCCTAGTCAGGTGGTGACTAAAATAAAATCATGGTTGTCAATAAGTTGCAAAAAAATTGGAACTTGCATGATGTATGTGCGTCTTAGAAATTATAGTCTTAATTCTGTTCGTTTGGAGATTATTACTGTAGCATTACACAGTGTATCTCATCAACTTTTTGTTGTATTAAAATGCTAAAGGTATGTCTACAGTTTTTTAAATAAATATTTCGTACGTTTATTTGCGTTATTCAAAAGAAAGAAATGTTTGGTACAAGTCAACGGAGAAAATTGAAGTACTCGCGCAAGCTATTTGCACGTATATTTTAATACGTCAACCAACTTGCAAAACTATTAATTTTAAAAGAAAAGTTAAACATACTTTTGCCACGTGCATTTTATTTTTTGCGAGTTTTAAATCGTTTACAAACACAAATCATTTTCAGTAAACTTGATATTCGTCTTATATTGTTTAATACTGACTTCTGGCTCGGTACTTCATCGCATTCCGCGTCACTTTCAATCAAGGCAGTGTATGTAGTATTAAAAAAAGATGCGCACTTGCAATTGGTTGACGCTCGGCTGAACTTTTCTATTAAATGTTTGTTCCACCAGATGGTAACTTCTTTACTCGCTCTTTATTGTATCATTCTTGCAAAAATGGCAAAATACTTTCTCTAACGAAATAACCAACTAAATAAAATGTTTTGCTCAGAAAATGAGCCTTTTTCGATCGATAAATGAAACACAAGGCAAAATGTTTCGAGTTCACGTAGAATCGGAAACTGAAATAATGTTATTGATAAGTAAAACGTAGCTTTTGCTAATATTGCCTTTATTAGTAATAACACGATAAAAAATAAAAAATACGCTTATGTAATACTTTTTAAACATATTTGTTCGGTATAGAATCGTTTTTTTTTTGAAAATAAGTATGTCCAAAATAATATCTATTTATTTAAAATTTATTATTATACTTTGCCGACAGGACAGTTGAACTTTTGTCTTTATAATTCTTCTTTTATTTATAATATTTTTGTTTTTCTACTTCTCCTCCTTCTCCTTCTCCTTCCCCTACTTCTCCTTCTCCTTCCCCTCCCCCTCCCCCTCACCTTCCCCTTCCCCTTCCCCTTCCCCTTCCCCTTCTCCTTCTCCTTCCCCTTCCCCTTCCCCTTCTCCTTCTCCTTCTCCTTCTCCTCCGTCTCCTTCTCATTCTCCCGCTCCCGTTTCCCTTCTTCCCCCTCCCCCTCCCCATCCTCAACCTTCTTGTGTCATGTCGTCCTAGGACGTTAGCGACCATTAGCATGATTTTCACTTTGTCAACAAATCTTGGTACTTGCTTTTATTAATGACGTGGTCAAATATTCAAGCTTTCTCTTCTTTATATTGGTAAATACTTCTGTTTGCTTGTTTAGTTACCTTAACAACTCCATTTTATCACTCTTTCTGTCCATTATATTTTAAAAATGATTAGGCCAACATTTCTTGCGCATTTATTTTAAATAACCAATTCTGCCGTTATTAATGAAGATTTAAATTACTTTACGTATTACGACATTTTTTAAAATGTATTTGTCAATTGGAAATGAAAGTGGTAAGTAATATATTTCTTCTTTTGCTAATTAATTCGTAACAGTTTTTTGAATAACGATATAGACTTTTTAAATACGACTTTCCCAAAACGATACGATTTGGCCATGTTCAGTCGTTTAATTTTCCCAGATCAAATTGATCCAAGGCCATCAAAACATATAATTAATGGATGAACGTGTTTTATTTTTTACTATACGTTTTAAGAACTAGATTAATGATTTTAAATGAATTCCTAATTAATTCGTATACTAAGTGATGTTTAGTTGTTTTAGTTCTGTAGGCATGAACCTGCTGTTTTCTTTTGTGAACGATACTTTCATGTATTATCGCTTTTGTGCGCTATTTAAATAAAACTTGTTTTAGGTAGCCGGCTGGTAAAAAATATTAAATCGTCCGAATAGAAACCTTAAGTAAACGATTTTGGTTGCGCCGATCCTTATGAGTTTTTATTACCATAATATTGACTGAATGAATTTTTACCTCATTTATCGATTATCACAAAATGGACTTCTAGAAGGCATTGGTTGACAGTCTGTCGATGATAAATGTTTGCTCAAGAAAGCGCGAATGGAGAATGACACAAATAAGGTCAGGTTATAAATAATTGATGAGACAACGGGTTTTTATCGAATATTTGTATGCTTGAAAAACTGAAAGTCACAAAGTAGCGTTTTCCCAGGCAACTATGTGGATTCTAATGATGTCTTAGTTCTTCGTCGCTTATCCCTTAATATTTTCTCGGCGAATAAATATGATTCTCTTGGGAAACTGAAATGGGGCCACGCTTTTAGAGAAGGTAATATACAACAGTTGCGCCAGCAGTTTTATCGAATCTCCGTCCCACGATTAGACCATCAACAAAGTAACTAACGAGTATAAAAGTTAAAAATTTGTGCTTAAAGCAACACCTCCAACATTTCATTGTACATGATTATAGAAAAGTTTTTGGCACTTTTTTAAAATTGTTGATACATTAACCATTTATTCAAAACTAAATGATTTATTTATTAGTTTTAGACTGGCAAATTTGAAACTAAACTTTTATAGGAAAACTTCTTCTCTAGCAGCGAAACATGCCATTGTCTATCTTGGAACTCCTCCAAGTTGTTTTAAAAAACAATTTGTGGTACATTACTTAAGAAACAAACTTTTATATTAGATTTAGCGTTTTTGTATGTAACTGTAAAATAAGTTGTCTAAAAATTACAAGTTAACTTATAGGGTGTTACAAAAAGGGGTAACGTTTTGAACATACGTTTATAACATTAACAAGCTTAATTAAAAATCACTTATTATTTTTTCGAATGATCTTTTGGTGATATAAAATACCAGTTTTAAGACTCTTTTAATCAAAGCCAATCTTATTTATTTACACTCAAGCAGCTGCCACAGCAAGGATTATCGTTAGCAACGAAGTTCATCTAAAACTATTGATTTAGTTGAATGCATTTTTTTCATTAAAACAATGTCTTTCAATTTTAGTACAAAATATAACCGTCTTCTCTACTACTTAATGCAAAAGTTTTTATGATCGATTTTTTCTATGCTTAACAGTCATAAAGAATTTTATTTTGAACGATGATTATTAAACGATGGATAGTTTTAGCTGTTGTGTAGTTTCTATGTTTTTTTGTTTACGTACTGTTGTTATTTTACCTGTTATACCTTCAATGTAAAGCAAACAACTTTGTTAAGTGTATATGTTTGTGTTGTTAACATTATTGTTGTTAGTGTTTTAACTTGTCTTAACTTTGCTTAGTATTTTATTTACATGTTTTGTTGTGTCATAACAATAATAAGGTGTGATTGACTTTTTGTGTTGGTGTATTTGAGTATGCAATGAAACAAAATAATAAAACTCGTGTTAATAATTAAACCAAACCAATACATTTGTAGCACCCAAAACATTTAATAGACTTTGATGAAGTAAAAATAATAACAATTATACAGTCAACAAAAACAACATTCATCCATTAATAGAGAGCAAAGTTAAATTATAGACAAAAAGACGTTGTTTTAACCAGGGGTTTGGAGCAGTACAATTTTTTAATTGCTCAGCTCCAGCTCCGTTCCGGCATCAAAATGCTTGCTCCAGCTCCACTCCATGCTTCAAATAATGTTAACATTTTTAAAACAAGCTTTTTACTTAAAGAATCTGTTTTTGAAAACAAAGTTTTAATTTTATCGGATATGTGGAAGTTGATCAAAAATTACAATATTTGACGCTAACCAACAAGTAAAGTTAAATAAATGTTTGAGAAAACAAATTATTGATCTTCACTTGAAAATTGAAAAAAAAGGAAAAAAAGTAGTTTTTTAAAAAGTTGTACATAATAAACTGGAGCAGTGGAGCGATCAAAATTATCTGCTTCGGGCAAAAACCCACTGCTCCACTGCTCCGTGCTCTAGCTCCGTGCTCCGCTCCAAACCTCTGGTTTTAACGATGAAAATTCATTCAACTTCATGAATGAGTTTTAGATGAACTTCGTTGCTAACAATCGTTTGCTATGACAGCTGCGTGAGTGTAAATAAATAAATAAATAAGATTCCTCTGATTAAGAGGAGTCTCGAAACTGGTATTGCATTTAGACAAGAAATCCCTTGAAAAATAGGAGGATATTTTTAATTAACCTTATTTGCAATAAAAATCGAATCACTCAAACAATCCAACAATTTATTAAATACGATTGAATTATATAAAAAAGGCATAAATGTAGGTTTCACCTATGACCACACGGCACATATTTACCTGTGTAAAATGCTCATAATAACATATGAAAATTATGGCGTCTTTGTATTAACACGTCTGAGACCCTTTGTTTGCAGTAGATATTAGACTACTCAAGGTAACTACTGTTTGTTGATAAATTAGCAGAATAAATATTGTGTGAGAGGTTATCAGAGCAACACCAATGTGTTGGATGAAGTTTGCTAATCACAGTTAATAACGTTTAACAGTTGCGATTGACTTAATTGGTATTTACGGCTTACTTTGAACAGCTCTAGTTTTAGAATTGGTGCAGCTTTGCAGCAGGTCATTGGATGCCCTAGATATTTTAAATTTGCAGAAATGTTTGTCCTACATTGATGCCCATAATAAATTTATCTGAACAGGTTATTTTGTCTGCTGGTTCAAGCATTATTGAAGCACTCTTGAGGTTTTGTTACGAAGTCGAGTGTTGAATTATTAAAGAAAACATTATATTTTCATAACTTTCAGTTTAATTGACAACTTAATTGAAGCTGGTGAAACGCTATTAGCGGTAAAGATAATCGGTTCATTATTTTTTAACTGAATTGTGGGTTTTTAAAATTCATATTGGCTGACATTTTAGCGACACAAATTTCTTTCCAGATCTGTTTTTTTTCCATTAAGTCATTAAAAGTTTAGTCTTGTACGCATGAATAAAAATTACCAAAACACGTTTAGCCAATATTTTCTCTTAGAAAATACTGTACCCATCCGTCGTTAGCCGATAAAAAACGTCAGTAATTTTTTTATTTAGATTTTTTAAAATTCAATTTTAAAAAATATATCATACGAGGGCCAAGCTGAATTTATTAAGAATGAAAAACAACTAGTAGGCCCTGAAAACCAAAATCCGCACATTCATATTATTTTATTCTTTACCTGTCGTTTGAGATTTTATTGTCAAAGCGAAGTTGGTAATACGTTTTTTTTTTTTTAAAATTGAAAGTAGTTAGTCTTAAATATTATGACTTAAAACGATTTTTAAAAGTATTTAAGTATTAATGAGTGCAAGGAAAGTTTAGATTTATATTTTTGTGATCATACGCATTTCTTGGCTACAATTTACCACTGGTTTAAAGAATTTGAATTCGAAAGAAGTTCTATTCAGCATTAAAAAGAGAAGGGCCGGTTTCCTATGGCTGTTACTAAAAAAACGTTGCTATTTTAAGGAAATAATTCAGGGCCTGATCCGTGCAATTAAGTTGGATGCACAGACGACGGAGCGAAATGGTACACAGAAAAATGTTTGTCTGAATTATTTAGTAGGTACAGTTCTTGAGAAGGATTATGCTTCAGCACGATAATGCATCTTCTCATACGGCAGCTTCAACATTCAGTTTGTGGCTTAAAAAAAAAAAAACGTACTCACCTGACTTGTCAATGTGCGACTTTTGGTTATTGTTTGTACTTTAAAAAATTGCGAGGTATAATGTTGTTGTCTGAGGAGATTATTACTACCATTCACGATTTTGAGCAAGTATTTTGAAAGAAGATCCATTGGGAGTGTTTAATTAGCAGAAAGTAAAGGGTGACCAGATCAGTACTACTAAAAGTCAGGACATGACGACTAAAAAAAAATCACTTGACATTCGTAAGTAGTAACAATTGAATCCCATCGTTGATTTTTGTGTCCGAATCTGTCTGAAGTTCGACTTTTAAGAAATATCAACATTTTATTGGGATTTATCTATAATATCTATATGAATACCATAAGTAAAAATATGAGCATTTGAAAATCGGGACCCACTATAAACCCGAAAATACGTCTTAGGGACATCGGGACATAAAACCAAAAATAGGGATTCATCCCGAAAAATCAAGACGTTTTGTCACCCTAGAAAAGTAAGAATGCTGAAGGTTATTACTGCTGGATGATATTACTTTGAACGGAATTAAGTTAAAGTAAAAAAAAATTAAATGTGTTTTATATTCACTATAAATTCAGATTGACCCGCGTACATTGTGGTGACTCGAAAAACTTATCAGTTTATTGAATAAAATTATATGTTGTTTTTTATAAATTATGTATAAAATGAAGTCTCAAACGGTGTTTTACATTTATTGTGATGCATTGATTTTTGCAGTAACATTTCTTGCTGTCTAAAAGCAGCTTCCAACGTAATCAAGTGTAATTTAAAACCAAGATGCGAGGGATTTGCTAGCTACATATGTAGCATTTGTTTGCAAATCTAACAATATCCTGTGATTCGATTCTGAACATGCTGACTTCTTGAAAAAGTTGCAAAGTCAGGAAATCCCTAGCGTGAAATGTATCACTCTCTAGTGACCTGTAGTGTAGCTGTGATGAAAGAGGATTTTCGACTACGATATGAAAATCTCATTACCTTTTTAATGTGATTGCTTTCAGCAACGTCTACTTTTGTTTAAAGTTGAAGAGAAATTTCGCGTTTTGTTTGGTATTTGTCATATAAATTACGGTATTTGTTTTATGTTCTTTGTTCGTAAGTCGCTTAACTTAGTGTAACCCTTCTTTAGAAGTCTTATTCTTGCAGTGGATAGGTAGGAAACTACTTTATTATGTTGATCGTAGTCGCTTGCCACAATAACAAAATAGAAATTGGGTAACTCTTAACATAAAAAGTGTATCATAAACTCCATCAATGTTATGGTCTTTACAAAATAATTTTGAGTTTTGTGTTGGGTTACTACATTGCTTGCAGTCCATATTTTCTTATATACAAATATTTCTTCTATAGTTTTCAGAGTTCAAAAATAATTCTAAAAAGGATATCTTTTTCCTATGACTTTTATTTGTATTTTTTTAAATAAGGACACTTTACTCTTGGAAATATTTATAAAATCGCTAAAATCTAGTGTCTAATACTTTAATATTTTGTTAAACTCTTTTATCTTGAAATTAGTTCTAAATCATGCATCCGGAAAACAATTATCTAAGAAATCGATACTACAGAATTTATCCATTTGCAGACTTTGAACTACAAAAATAAAAATTGAGAGTTTAACGTCGAATTTTGTGTTTCGTATATTTCTGAATTTTAAACAACTTTTATTTATGATTTTTGTTTTTCTCCTAAAATAAGGGCTTTTTTCTTTTGTAAATACAAATTTCTAAAATCGCTAAAATATAGTCATATGAATTTTCATTGAACTTATATTTATCTTAAAGTTAGATTTGGACTGTTTTTTAATTGCAAAAATCACTTCCTTACGAAACTATGATAATAACAAAATTAGCCTTATCTCGATTATTTTTTGCAGCATAAAATGCATGTAAAATTATATATTTTTGAAAACAAAAATGCTCTTTGATATAAAGTCATCGCCTACTAGTTTTCATTGAAAAAAAGTTTACATCATATCTCAAAAGTCAAAGTCGTTAAAAAAATTTATAAACTTTAATTTAGCATATAACTTTTTTATCAATAACCTTTACAATATTTAGCTTTATTATTATAAACAAAATTATCAAACTGGTAAGTAATATAAAAAGGTCTGATGACACAGGTGTGATCTTAAAAAAAAAAAAAAAACAAGAGACTGAGATCAGATTTTCGACAACTATTATGATAACCGAGATACCCCGTTAAACATTCGAATCTGGTACACCCTGTACATTTATGGGCTTAGTTTTTACCTTATAAACAATTAAAATATACCCCAAATTAATTTTTAATTACATTAAATGATACTCCTATGAAATTTATATAATAGTAATGAAATTAATTTCAATAGTAAAATGAGCCTTTAATAGTATTCCATAATTTTAAAGATCAAAAACTGTAGGTTATAGACATTTTATCGAAAGGAAATATCTAGCTGAAATTGAAAATTGAAAGTTTATGGACATATACAACATGAAAATACATTTTCGAACAAAACCAATCAAAATGATTTGTCTCTCTTTTATTTACTTTTCTATCCACGCTATACAACTTGCTAAAAAAGTTGTCATGATACAAATGCATTTCATTTGTTACTTTTTTGATTATGTAACAAAATTCAATTTTCTTTTACATTTTTTGTTTCATATAGCATTCTCATGCTTTAAATGTGTTTACAGTTATTTTGAGAAATGTACAGATTGATTTATAATTCGTGGTCATAACTTTGGGGGTGATTAATTGTTAAATGTTAAATAAAAAATGGTAATATTCCCCTGTACGATTATCTTGGCCAAAGAGTTATGCTGTATTTAAAGTCATTGGCAGTTTAAAGTCTTAACAATCGGAAATAATAAATTACGATTCCAAAAAGTGTTCAGAGTGATTGCATTTTCTTCCTATGAAAGCTTTCTTCTACAGATAATTGTGCAGCTTCATGAATTCAATTAATCAAATTCCGATTCTGATTTGCAATCCTAATGCTATGGCCATATTCTTTAGATCACCAGATACATAAAATACGCGTTTAAATGTTGTTTGAAACTAGTTAAAGCTCCCAAAGCTGACTTTAATAGTATACAAAAAAATGTAGTTATAAAGTTAAATGTAGGGAAATAGTGTAGGTAAAAACTTCATTATTTTTGTCGGCAGAAGCCATTTAAACAGGATTAAAACTGTATTTATACCGTAAATGCGAGCTAAATGATAACAAAAAAGAATGAGTTGCAGACCGTAACGAGCATCACATATAACAAACAATGCCGACATTGTCATTTTGGAAATGTTTTGAGTTATTTCATTTGTTTTACGTTTTTGTCATCTTTAAAATTCATCACTTTTTTATTTATTTTGTTATTTAATGGATTTTTACCGCAATCTGTAAATTTTTGTAGATTAAACATTACCAATGCCGTCGTCTGTGAAAATAAAGGAGCTTAATGTTTCAAACCCGTCAATTTTTATGAATTTTGAAACCCTGTTACTGAATGTACCTACCCATTTGTATAAATTATAATGTAAGTTGAACATGAAACAGTCGTTAAGAGTTATAAAAGCACACAAACAGATTTAAAACTTTTGCAAGGTGGAGGTGTTAAAACAAGATTAACTTCTACTTATTTTAGAACTCATACTAATCTTTTCGATCTAACCGCTAAAGCCGCTACGGGTTATTCTTTTGCCAGAAAAAGATATATTTTCTTAAGGAATTACTGTAAAGTTCTAAGAAGTCTTCAAGAAGTCTACACTGTAAAAAGGATTACTATAAAAGTCATCGGCATTATTTGGTGATCAATAATCATAGTAGATTTCTATCTTGAATATACATATGTATGTATAAAAGTGATACTAAATTGAATAATGTGAGTAGAATTCTTTTACATGAAAAATTATATAAATAAATATTAATTTCAATCTAATTTACTGTAAATTTACATATTTTTAATTACTTGAGACTCGGGCAATTTTTCAAGTCAACAATCATTTTTGTATATTCACTAGCAAGTTTAACCTACTGCTGCCACCAAACTTCTCTAATAAATTGAAAAACGCAAGTTTTGTCCAAAGACATCTTCAATTCGTGGGTTTATATCCTTTTTTTCTTTAGTTATGATTTTGGACATGTGATATGTGCAAAAAACCGGATTTTCTGAACAGATTAACACTATTGTTTCACTTCCGGTTTCGCCGGAAATTACCCTAACTTTGTTATTTTAAGTAGAATACCCTATATATTTTTTAATTTTTGGAAAGATGAAGAAATTTGAATACAACTGCACCATTTTACTTAATTTTTGTATCTTTAAATAATTTTTGGACATTTTTTTTTTTTATAGTTAAGTGTGTTGTGACTTTGTGACCTGCATAAATTAAATTTTATTATGTCAACTGTCCGAATTTTTTTTTGCAAATTTTAATTGACAATTTGGTTACTTTAACCGGGTTTGAAGGTTGCGGATTCGCTTTTTTTTTAAAAGTCGTTTTTTGTTAATGGAATGATAGTGGCTTATGCGGATGTTTAATTAGAGCAATATTTGACGAATTAAATAATACCAATAAATGGTATTTTAATTAGGTTTTATTTATAAAAATAGAACCTGTTTCTTCAGCAAAACTTTGAATGTTTTTTTAAGTTTTAATTAAGTTTCAGTTGTTAATTATCGTTGTGAAAAGTGTCAACGCAAAAAAAAAACATTTGGTTTGTTCCTATCGAGTACACTCAACTGCGATTATTAGGATATCTTACCAAAACTTCTCCATAAGGGTTAAATTTTAATTCCAGTTATTGGTATTGTTGAATTCGTCGTTCAACCGAAAAAATTTACTTTTTGTCAAAAAACGATACCACCACCTTAAAGCCGCTCAAAGAAACCAAATGTTAATAAAAATTTACAAAAAAGTTTGTCGGACATTTGTTGACATAATAAAATTCAATTCACGGCACAGTCTAGGGTTTCTTTTCCGGGATCCCGGTGCATTTTAAGCTATTTAATATTTCCCGGGAAATGCTTTTTGTCCCGCGAATTCCCAGAATTTAAAAAAAGTGATATTATTTTTGTAATACTATCATAACTTATCAGAATTTATTATAAATATCTTTACTAACAGCAAGTTGTGGAAAAAGTTTATTTTTATTTCAAAATAATTTTTCTCTTTTATATTTTTGCTTTTAGTTTGGCGTATAGAAAGAAGCCTGGCCACCGTGACAAATTTAATATTTTCAAAATACTTTTACAGTTATATTTTTGTATACCCTGGTAATGCGAAGCAAAATAGCTTATAAATGATATTTTATAGATAATAACGATGTTTCTTTGCTGCTAGATGATCTCAAGACAATTTCACCTACAGCAATAGAGACTGAGAGACATTTTATACAGCAGGACTTCTTGTTAATAAAAGAAGAAAAAGACTAAGTGATCGAAGCACAGATCACCTTTGTTTTCTTAAATCACATTACAAAAGTTCATTGTTAAAATTGTATTATTGTGTTCATAAATATGAAATTGCAATAGAAAGGTTATATTTCCCAAGTGTATGTTTCTCTCACCAATATTAATTCATTATTTGTAATAATCATGGAGCAAAATGTATTACATATATGACTTGGAGTTGTTTTTAAGTAATAAACGACTCCCTTCATTTTTTGAATTATTTATTTAAAAATATTAACATAATATTTATTACATTCCGGGAAGAAGACCGATTTCTTCCCGGAATCCCGGGACAAGCAAAATGGTCAAATATGAGAAACCCTACGGCAAACTTAATAAGAAAAAATAAATTTTTGACTAAAAATTAACCAAATTGGTGCAGTTGTATTCAAAATTGCTTCCAAATATGTAAGAATATACAGGGTGGTCCAAATTCGATGGGATTGCATGGGTATCTCCTATCTCGGTTAATATTTAAGATAGAGAAACGGTTAAATTACCAAAAATGTGCAGATTTTCGAGACAAACTCAGAACCGTTTTCAACAATATTTTATCATTTCCGGTTTTCGAAGAAAAAGTGTTTTTTTTGTCATATTAATAATGTGTCATATCTCCGTTATTGTTGTAAATATCGAAAATATTTATCAAGATTCTTTTTAGATATTTTTATGTTTAAAATGATTATACCAAAACAATTTTTTTTACGCTCGCCGTTAAAAAGTTATGACACAAAATTACATTTTTTTAAATGGGAACGATAGTTGGCTATGATCTATTTAAATTCCTTATTTTTTTCTCATTCCAAATATGTAAGGGTCAACGTATTTATTTTCAATAATACGCAAGTTATGAAGGTTTTTAGTTTTTTTTTTCTAAGAAAATCATAGTAGGTTGTGAAAACAAAAAAAAACAAGGTGTAAAACCTTATAAAACTCATGTGGTACAAGTTACCAAGGTTTTCCAATTTGTTGTTGAGATAAAGATTGTAAATATTTGAACATAAAATAATAACATAGTCGGAATCAGCAGTAATGTAGTAGGTATATTGCTGTTTATCTTAAGTTTAAAAATTTTTGATATTTATCTCAACAACAAATTTAAAAACCTTGGTAACTTGTACCATATGGGTGTTATAAGGTTTTACACCTTGTTTTTTTTTTGTTTTCACAGCCTACTATGATTTTCTTAGAAAAAAAACTAAAAACCTTCATAACTTGCGTATTATTAAAAATAAATACATCGACCCTTACATATTTGGAATGAGAAAAAAATAAGGAATTTAAATAGATCATAGCCAACTATCGTTCCCATTTAAAAAAATGTAATTTTGTATATTTGGAATGAGAAAAAAATAAGGAATTTAAATAGGCCCAAGATAACTATCGTTCCCTTTTAAAAAGAGGTAAGTTTGTGTCATAACTTTTTAACGGCGAGTGTAATTTTTTTTTTTATGATAATCATTTTAATCAAAAATATCTAAACATATTCTTGATAAATATTTTCGATATTTACAACAATAACGGAGATATGACACATTATTAATATCACAAAAAAACACTTTTTATTCAATAACTCGAAAACCGGAAATGATAGAATATATTTGTAAACGGTTCTAAAAAACTGCACATTTTTGGTAATTTGACCGTTTCTCTATCTTAAATATTAACCGAGATACCCATGCAATCCCATCGAACTTGGACCACCCTGTACAGAGTGTTCTATTTGAAATAATAAAGTTAGGGTTATTATCTTTGAAACCGGGAGTGAAACAATAGTGGTGTACATGTTAAGAAAATCTGTTTTTTTGCCCTTATCATAAATATGTCTAAAATTTCGTTTGTCTTAAACAAAACTAAAGAAAAAAGGATGTGACTTCAAAACCCTGGTATAGGTCATTATTTTTTACGTAAGGTTCATGGTGTATTCGTGTTGTATGGGTGAAGAATGCTCCGTTTTTTCGAAAACCCATAAAGCAGCCACCATGCAAACAATTAAAACTAACCGCAGACTTTTGATGCATATAATTATGTCAATAAATTTTTTTAATTTTTAATTGTTAAAACCATTTTTAATCGCTTGTTTCAAAGTGCACAATATACTCACAAGCACTAACACAACATTACAGAGTGATCACAAATTTGCCGGCACATTAACAAGATTAACAGTGTATATGGTGAAGAAAATTTACATAGTCCCGCATGTGAAAATCCAAATTGTTCACTGTTTTTTTGTAATTTAATTGTAATTAGACTTTCGCTGTTTAAAACACATGTAATATTCGACAAAACTTAGTTTTGTACTATTTAATGAATGGAATAAACTATTAACATTTTTAAGTAATTCTCAAGTAAACATACTTGGGTATATTTTTACAGGCATTTTTTATAGTGTATATTAAGTCGGATAATACCAAGGAAGACTAAATCGATAAAGTCTTTATTGGGAAATTGCGGTTGATTGTAAGTGCATAATTGCATAATTCGATTTAGGTAATTTAATATCACTTAGTATAATATATTTAAAAAGAATCGTCCGTTATGGATATATCATAGAGGTTAAATTGTTTATTAGATAATTGTAGTGGACGTATTCGCCCAGACTAGTATTGTGTTGTGTTGTCTCTCATGTAATTTTAATAACGTAGCTGTGAGTTTGCTGTAGAGATCAGCTTAATTTATTTCACATGAGACCAGTGACAAATCTAATTACTTTTGCGTTTAAATTTTATTGACGGCGTGTATGACAGACAATTCCTAATTTGTCCGTCATAATATATTCAACGGCATTTATTTCTGAGTTATAAACAACACTAAACTCCAAACTACAAACATGAGCGTATTTACATCTGTTGTAAATTAGTGTTTTAGTCGCTTGAATACATATTGTTTTCGTATATAGGGCTAGTCCCAACGCTCTATTTAGAAACAATGGATTAAATCAGCTGTATCGCATGTCAATGTCGTATTTCAAACTCGACTTCCGTTATGTGAGCTCAAATAAAATGATCACAATGATAGGAATCATACACGAATGTTGATATGTGACACGTGACAGCGTAAAAATTATTGCCAAGGATTTTTCATTCTGCATTATGTTATTGATTAATATTACATTAGGCAATGTATAGATCGTGCCACATAATTGGTTCGGTCGAAATAACATGTGAAGAACATTTAATTTTTAATTTAATGATTAAAACCGTGTTTAATGTAATGTTTTTAAATGACCAAAGAAACCGTGGTAGGGGAACCCGGAGCAGAACGGAGCACCGCTTATTTTTTGAATTGTACCGTGGCACTATCTAAGAAAACTTTTAGGAACTATTAGTAAAGCATAACAGACTGACGATATTTTTGTCATTCCGGATAAGAGTATTCGCGCGTGTCCCGTACTTGCTTGTGTTATCATTCTGTGTTGTAATTGGTTGTCATCATCAGATGCTCTAAGTAAGCAAAAACATTAATTTTATTATATTTTTGCTTGATATATCATTAAACTACGACTGTTGGACTACGCTCTTGTGTATTTACTGTTGTATATTTCATAGATCATTCTAGAGTAGCGCTGCCATAAATATCGTTACCCCGACCGGGACATTAGGGCCGAAGGAGCGGGGGGGGGTCGGTAAACATTTATGAAGAATGATAAAATTTGCTCTTGTGTCTTGTGCGAACAAATGTTAACAAAAATACAGTGATGTCTCATCCTTCGAATTTAATTCCTTTCATGAGGCCGTTCGAAATCTGAATTGATTGAAGTCCGAATTTTTTTTCCTATTAAAATTAATGAAAATTGCATAAACTGTACCTTGGTGAGCTTTACGCAAGAGGTGTTTTCACAGCAAGTCGACTTGAGCGCACAAAAGATGGCGTTTACACAATCACTTTAAATTTAAAAAAAAAAAACTATTATATTTACGAGTCCTTCTTTAACCATTCATACTTTTCTGAACTTTTAACATTTTGAAGCACTTCTTTTTCTCCATTAATATAGTCGTACTATAATAATAATTGTAAATGCACTGAGTTGTGCTCTTAACCGTGCTAATGAAAAGGTAGTTTTGCTCTTTGGTCCACTGCAAAAATATAAAAAAAAAAACAAAAAAAAAAACGCGTGCAACGTAAGCATTGTGACCTGGAATTACGTACAGAAATTAACATATTTTTAGTAAGTTTTTTGTTTCTGTTTTTTTTTTTAATCTAGACATTTATCGTGCATTTCTTTTTCTTTCCACTCATCGCCTGAATTGATTCTCCATAAATGACTGCAAATATATCACTTCCTCAAAGCACGTATCTTTTATTTCAATGCCTTTTTCCTGCAAAAATGAAACTGTTTCTTCCACTTTTTCCCATTGAGGAAAATCATGCAAAAAACTTTATATTTTGACAGTGGCGCAATCCACTTTTCCAGATAATTCATTGCAGTGGTGAAGAAATCTTTAACTTCTTCATCAAATAGTTCTATTTGAGTCGGATAGGTATAGCCCATCTTTTTTCAGTGTGTCATATACATATTTATTTGACTCGTTGTTATTACAGCTAATAATAAAAATTGCCAACAAACCGGGACAATTGATTTTTTCACCGGGACAGTGGGACAAAATTCCTAAAACCGGGACGTATGGCAGCCCTATTCTAGAGGAATTTGAACTGTACCTAACTTCAACGGACGGGGCAGGACAGACCGAGGTTCCATTCTGTCCCCTGTCCGATTTTTCTTTCTTATTTCTTTTCTAAATATGTTTCTTGTACTGTAAGCTTCTATTGACACTATTCTATGATTTAACAGACACTAAATAATGAAAATATTTTTTTAAGTTTTTTATGTTTTATTTAATTAATTTTAAGTTTGTTAAGCATATATCTTTGAAAGATCTACGATATTATTATTACGTTCTTCGAATAATAAGCTCAATTACGTTCTACTACGACTACTTTGACTCTTTTTAACAAATTAAACAATTCTGCAAAGAAGGTTCCGTTCTGCCCCAACCCCGGGGCAGAATGGACCGTTTGCCATTTTTTTTTCTTTCTAAATTTACACTTTATAGTTTAGGATTATTTTTAATTTTGTAGTTAAATTTTAAAAAACGAATAAACAAAGAATACAAATACAAATTTTCAGATTTTTCCTACCTTAAATTAATAAATTACAACTATTTATTATATATTAAAGTGTCCGTTCTGCCCCGGGTTCCCCTATACGTAACAACAAAACAATGTTAAGCCTTTTAGAAGTTTTTACATTAGTATACACTATACAGCGTGTCCCAGCCAAGACGAATTATTTGATAGCTCTGTTATTAGTAAACATTTTCAAAAATGCTTCGAATAAAAGTCGTTCGTGTTCATTTACTACATAACATCAAATTATTTTTAACTATACAGGGTGTTTTATTTTTGCGCACCGATAGGTAACTTTGTATTATTATTTTTTTTTTAATAAAAGTACAACCTGTGTATTTGGTCTTTTTTAAACGGAATTTTTTTTTTCAGTGTAAAAGGTCTTTTGTACCTAAAAAAATCGTTTTTGAGTTATTTAGGTTCTTATGAAAATATAGGCAGGGCAGAACCTAAAAAATATTAATAATTTACAAATTGCCAATGTCAGAACGACTTCCCTTCAAACTTCGTTCGACAATAGTGTCGTAGTGATTGTTGACCAGTTAAAATATTTAAAGAATACGCAGGGCGTTTCTTATGCCAGGTCTATTTAGCTAAACTTCAAACATGAATAAGTCATTTTTTTAAAAGAAACTTCTTATAACTTATAAGTATAGTTTTTTTTACAATTTCTCATCGGTAATTTAAATATCTTTAAAAACTATTAGAGTTCAATTACGTCTAAAATTAATATTTCTCGAGTTATTACGGTTTTGTTGATAATTTACGGATACAGACACAAAATTTAATGAAATTAAACGAGTAGGCTTTGAAAACATCTCGAAACTTTGTTTAAAAGGTCAAATACAATTCTATTTTTATCTTTGGGCTGTAGTTTTGCCTGGTTTTAAATTAATTTTAAAGAAAACAAACACAAAAAGCAAAGTTGTTTATTCTTAAGGTGACCAACTTTCTTACAATGAAAAGGAGGACACAAATTAAAGAGCAAAAAAAAGTAAATAAATAAAAGACACATTTTGTGCATTGCAAACATTATAATATGATAAATGCTTAATAAAAACATTTGTAACTAACACTAACATGAAATTTTATGCTTACATGCCTATAACTATTTAAAGGAGAACTTCTCCATTGAATGAATATTTTTTAGCAGTGTATTATCTTCTAACAATATATTGGAAATATCTGAACAAGAAATGTCTTTCATATTGAATTTTACGGCAAGTGCTGCAGCTAGAGTATCAACATTCAATCTCGATTTCTCACTTGTCCAAAAATCATTAGCAATTGAAAAAACTCTTTCAACTGCTGCATTAGTTCCAGGGCAGCACAACACAAATTGAACAAGAATAAATAAATTTTCACATGGAATATGTCCATTTTTGAAATGGCTGAATATTTCCACCCATCTTTTATCAATTTCAACGTGTTGATTTTCCCATTGTATTAATTTTTCAGAATTTAAATATACATTCAGTCTTCTAATTGCTTCAAAGAGACAATTGTCGTCTATTTCAATATCTGGCAATTCTTTAGATAAAAACTCAACACAAGATTCAATATCTGTCCAACATACTGGCGATGAAGCCAAAAAACACCATTGAAAACTGTTATTTGAGGTTTGTTTTAGACCATTCTTCGATATATTGAAAACATGTTTGGTAAAAATTCTGCACTTCTTTGATAAACTTTTTCGTTATGCCTGGATTTGATTCCTTTAAGTCTGATAATTTTCTTTTTATAATTAAAGGAAGAAATTTTTCTTCAAATCGAGATTTATATTGAAGGATAAAGTCATTCAAAATAAGGCTAACTTCTGTAGCTGAAATGTGTTCACCTTCAATCTTTTGAATCGTTTTGTGAAAAATAGATGCTTGATTATGTACAAAATACATTAATATCTCAGATATTTCATTATTGAAAAACGATTCCAGGATTTTAGGACATTTGTCTAAACTCAAAAAATGTAAGCGAAGAGGCTCGAATAATTGTAGAACACGCTTTATAGCAGGTGTTTTTTGTATTCAACATTCGCTTCTTCATAAAATTGTTTTAAAGTAGCCACGCGAACGGTAAAACGACTAAAATACAAATAAATTGTAGTTATTATTAATTCTACATCAATTGGCATGGCACATGACGCCGTGTTGATTGCATTTGACAAAATATGAACATTACAGCCTATTCCTAGTATTTTATTTTGGAGATTTACAGATTTTAGTCTTCAAATATCGAAAAGGACAAAAAGGAGGGCAAAAAGGAGGACACTTTTCAAGGGAGGACAGAAGTGAAAAAAGGAGGACTGTCCTCCCTAAAGGAGGACGGTTGGTCACCTTATTATTCTACAATAGGTACATAAAAGAGTTTTATTTTTCTGGTTAATATGACAAAAATACCTGCTTAGAACACATATTGCATGATTATTATTTTTTAATATACCTGAAGTGCACAACTAACACTTAAGAACTATTAATATTAAATTAACTGCTCCTATAAACAGAAAATTTTTAGTAACATGGCTTCTATTAGTCATATAATTCATTAAAATATACAATATACGATTTTCTAGTTGCTTTTTTCGCACATGTCTCATAAATAAATTTCTGACTCTAAAAAGATCATTGATAATGGCAATAACACCACCTATGCGGTAAAGCAGTGTTTACCCCTAGGGGATACGCTTCGAATTTTTAATTTTACTTTAGCTTTTTAACTGTAGAAATGTAGTTAGATAATAGATAATGTAATCATTTCAAAATGTAGATAGACATGTGTCCAAATATACCTACCTACATTTGGGTATTTACACAGCTTTATCGTATTAACGAACATCCCTTAGGAAAACTAATCTGATCTGCTTAATAAACAACTCCTCTATGCTTAGCGTTATTAATACGAAATGTCGTTTTCATAATTGTTGTGCAAGTAATTGAGGGGTAATGCACAAAAAGGTCTAACCATCTTTGTAAAAATTAAATATGCGCATATAAGAAATACGGAAGTTAATGTCTAAAAACAGCGCCAATTTAACATAAGATTTGTTCCAGCCGGCGATTTTGTACTAATTCACGTAAATGGACACATGCGTCAACTATAAACTAACAAATTTATAGGCCGCTGCCGGAACGTTTTAGCGACTTGCCTAATTGACATTTGTCTCTATTAGTCTAATAGAAATTTACGCATCGGAAGTGTGAACATTATAAGAAACCAGTACTAACATGGGATTGGGAGGGTGATGCATAGCTACCCGAGGCCACTTTAGTTGTGAACAGCGCATGCGTGTTAAATTCCAGCAACAGTTCTTGTCTTCGTTTATTTATTGTTTTGCCGTCCACAAAACTAGTTCATATATTGATTCGATGACTGCTGGAACAATCGACTAACCGTCCGATGAACTATCAGACACTGTGCTGACACGCGATATCGATACTGCGCAGAATCTGATTGTTCGTCGGTTTGTACATAGCCTTGCTGGAACATATGTATCTAGTACTAACAGTTGTGAACACACCATTAAACACAGTTTTTGTTATGTGAACGGTTAAGAATTTCTGAAATCTTATATGAAATTATCAATTAGCATAAAATTTAGCACCTTTGCCAAATTTAAACCCAAGCAAGATGGCATTGGTCGACGTTGAATTTAGCTGTATATGTATCCAATACAACGGAATTTATATAGAGAAGTGTATGTATAAACAAGAATAGCGAAATATTATTCAAGCAAGTAAATATAGTGGATTTACGACCCAATTAACTAAGATTTATGTCAAGGAGTTAATTAACCGATGAGCTTAAATTCCAGTTGATTAATCATTTATGAATTTTGCTGTTTACTAATATTCATGTTTATTATGCAATAATAATAAACTTTGTATTTAAAACTTGAAGTGTGAAAATCATCGTTGAGAATGTTTAATATACGACTTTCTTTTGTGTTGTTCTGGAGCAATAAATAATTAAGGAATGTGGTGTAAAAGTGGGGGAAATTTTATTGATATACTAACAGTTATAAAGGATAAAATAATTTCATTAAAGATAACAAATTAATTTGTAAATGTGTGAATTATTATTACACTTATAGCGATCTGGGTTGAAGTTAAAAAACGAAACCAAGAAGCGTTTAAAATTTGTTTTTACTACGAAATGCTACGTTCCATTTAAGTGTTTTGTTAGCCGAGCCAATCCTGTTTGTGTAAAATTTATGTTTTATTAGTTTTGTCGCCATTGGTTGACAAAATATTGTGACATTGATGATCCAACGTAATAGAAATGTTATATTTAATGATTTTATTAAGGTTGTGGCTATTTGCACCTCCAGTAGGTACGAATAATTGGCTATTTGCACCTACTGTAGGTAGAAACGAATAATTGGCTTATTGCACCTACTGTACAGGCATATACCGCTTGTAACTGACTTCTGGTACACACCCTTTTTTACTTTAGTTTTAATTTTTCGTAAATAAACTTTTATACAGATGATAGGTGTAAATACTGGGTTATATGAACACATGTACACTATTATTTCAATTCCGGTTTCGTCGGAAATTGCCCTAACTTTGTTATTTCAAATGGAACACAATGTATATTTTATATTTTTGGAAAGAGGGGGCAACTTTGAATGCAACTGCATCATTTTGATTAATTTTAATAACCTCAAATAATTTTTGGACAAATATGTATTTGCCGTTACCTGCATAAATTGAATTTTATTATGTCAACAAGTGTCCGAAAAAGGTTTTTCGTACATTTTAATTAACATTTAGGTTACTTTCATCGGTTTTGAAGGTTGCAGACTATTTTTTGACCAATAACATATATTTGTGTTGAAAGGCTGCCTGCCTCAAAGACTTAAAATATTATAAACATCTATTTAGATACCTATTCTATTATTCGTAGTATACTGTGCATAATTGCAACAAATTATCACATTTAAAAAAAATTAAATAACGATATTAGTTACAACTATAATTTGTTTTGTTGCACATAGGCACAGTGTACTGGGTACTGAGGTTAATAGGATATCTTAACAAGTTTTTATAATATTTTAAGTCTGTGAAAAAGCAATCCAACACAAATATAAGTTATTGGTATTGTTAAATTCGACAGGAAATACTCTTATTTAAATAAGTGCATGTACTACTGCATTTGCATTTGTCAAAAAAACCGATTTGCAATCTTCAAAGCCGATTAAACTAACCTAAATGGCAATTAAAATTTACAAAAACATTTGTCGGACACTTGTTGACAAAATAAAATTCAATGAATGTAGGTCAAGGCTCACTTAATAAAAAAATTAATTATTGTTTAAAAATTATTTAAGGTTATTTAAATTAACCAAAGTCCTACACGGTAGAGGGACTTATGACTAAATAAAATTAAAAAAGTAACCAAACCAGTGCAGTTAAATTCATAATTGCCTCCTCTTTCTAAACATGTAAATATATATAGGGTGTTCCATTTGAAATAACAAAGTTTGGGCAATTTCCGGCGAAACCGAAAGTGAGATAATAGTGTACATATGTTCAAATATTCCGGTTATTTACACATATCATATGTCTAAAAGTTTAATTATGTACAATTAAAACTGAAGAAAAAAAGGAGGTGTACCAGGCCTTAGTTGCAAGCGGTATATGCCTATACAGTAGGTGCAATAAGCCAATTATTCGTATCTACCTACTGCAGGTGCAAATAGCCAATTATTCGTACCTACTGTAGGTGCAAATAGCCAATTGTTCGTACCTACTGTAGGTGCAAATAGCCACAACCTTTTATTAAACGGTATTATTTGTTGCTTTTACAAACTTTCATAGCAAAATTATCCTTGGGCGTTTCCCGTTTCATATATTTTGTTTTCGTTTTATCTGGAATGATATTAATAGTGCAAACCACGAACAAAATATAAAGTTTATATCTTATTATTTTTTATCGGATTACCGTTACAATTTTCCAATATGAAATAAATATTGTTCAAATTTCATGCTTTGCCGTTTTCATACATAAAATGCATCAAATTTAGGTGTAAGTTTAAGGATACTATTTCAAGTTATTAATAACCATCATAAATAAAATTAAACAACACACAAGAAGATTAATAATTCCAAGTTACGTATAACTGAATTAAGTAATGATATACAGGGTGTCCCAGTTATCGTGAACAGCTTGGGAGTCCCGTTAACGTTAACAGATACAGAGTTTGTTAAATCGGTCAAAATGATCTATGATTCAAGAGCAGCTATTCTCGAAAAATTGATAGTTTTTGCTTTATAAATAAAAACAAAATTTTTAAATTGTTTTTAAAACAGATAAACTTTATTTATTAATTGCATTTAACGGTTTTTTTAATTGTCAAATTTATCAAATAAAAAGTAATATGCCTATAAAAACATTATTATCTTCAAAGGTAAGATATCAAATTTTTATTACCCATAGAGAAAGGGCTACACTTTGAATGCAAGTAATAATTTAGATTAAATAGAAAGAGTAACTGAAAAATCATAAATTATTATGAAATGTAAAACACAGCCAACGACAACCAGTATATAAAATTAGAAAGTTGATATGCAAATAACAAAAATAAATTAATTTAGATAAAGCTTATAACAAATTTGAAATCTGTGTAAAAAAAGTGTCCTAATAATGTTGACAAATATTTTGGGTATGATTTCAATTAAGCAAGTTATAAGCAAAAAAGGGAAACTTTTTTTTTTTGTTTTTGATCTGTAAAGCAAAAGTAATCTTTTTTTTAAATTTTTCATAGAATAATTGCTATTAATTTACTTTGACTCATTTAACGTTTAACTCTATATCTCTTGCCGTTTATGAGATCCCCATGCTGTTTAGATACTATAACTGAGATACCCTGTATAGGGTGTTCTGTTTAGAATAAAAGTTTGGTGATATTTGTCACTATAGGGACGGACAAAAGAGAAATGAAAACAAACATTAAGTAAGTTTAAAAAAACTATTGATCGCTTAAATAGCGTATTTTGGAGCAATGAGCTCAAACATTTTTTTTTGCATCCATAACACAATGGTTAACAGTAGACCATAATACGGATTAGAAAAATGGCAAGTAACAGAAGAGTATAAGAGAACGATTGACGCACTTGAGTTGGACATATTCAGAAGATGACTAATGGTACAACGCCAGGATGGAATAAGAAGTGAAGACATTTGAGACCGTATGGGGATAAAAGAAAAACCAAATAAAGAGATAGAAACAAAACAACTACTTCGATACGGACATATGCAACGAATGGGGAATATAAGGTTACCTACAAAAATATGAAGATGGACGCTAGAATACCGAAGGCAAAGGCGAAGGCCTAAGAAAACGTAAAAAGAAGGAGTTACAAAAGCAGTAAGTGCTAGAGATCTCAGAGATTGACAGAGAACAATGAAACTAACGGAAGAAGATAATCAGACAACTCCGCAAGACGTTCCAAAACCGATCTAATAATAAAGTTAATAATAAATTGGTTGCTATAGCAACGAAATTATAAAACACAAAAAAAATCGGGTATACCAAAAACTAAAAAAAAAAAACTAGCGTAACATCTTGTATTACAAACATTTATTCGTTAAATGAAACTTTAGAAGGTAAGAGCTATGCGTTTTTATGTTGACAGTGCACTCTATGTACTTTGACACCCTATGTTATGTAACATAATACGTCAAAACTTAAAATGATCTGTACGTATAGTGTAGATTCTAGACTCTAGTCTATAATGTAGTTATTTGCGATTGTATTCGTAGTGAAAAAAGCTTTTCACTCAACTGTTATTTTTACATTATGCGTGAAAACATTTACTGAAGAAAAGAAGCACTTTAATAAAAAGAGTTTTATGTAGCCAAATAAAAAGTAATTGTGTATAAAAATTTTGTTTTTTAAAAAAATTATGATTAATAAAATAACACATATTCCTGTTAAAACTATATTAACGAATATAAATTGTTTGTAAATGTATTAAAGATATTTGAAAGTAAGCGCTATTTTAATATTTATTGCCATCAAAGCCACTTTTGTCTTAACTTTATTTTATATGCATCACATTAATTTTGAAGAAAATACGAGCAATCATTTTGGTTACAGTGTTTTAGTTAAAAAAAAATATGAAACATACATTTCCTTTAAAAATACGCTGTAATTGTAGCACAGGTCGTAACTCGCAGTTTCGAACTGTCCAATAAATCGTAATAATAAAAATTACAACATAAATTACAATTCCTACTAGTACCAAATCGTTCGAATATATGTCATACTCGGCTTTATAAAATATGACATACTAACTTTTATTTCCAGTAGAGTTTTGAACATATATGGAATTTGTATGTACATATATAAGTGTGTGTACTGCTGTTGGTCTTAATGGACATTTTAAATTTATTTATGGGGTGAGATGGAAAAAATATAAGCCGAAGCTCTGTAATCCATTACTGGTGATGTTTTCTATCTTGTGGTGTCTGTTTTTACTCCTACTTTGAGACTAATCTAATTGGTAATAAAAAAAAAGTTCTTTGGAGTTGATTAAATTACAGAACGAATTCGATAGATCAAGATAAACGAGTCAGGTAGAATTATTTAGCAACTAATTTTACTTATTTGCTCAACCAAACTTTTTAATAAATAGTGAAAAGTGGGTGTACAAAATTCCAATGTTATTTCTCAACGTATTTTATTAATACAGTGCTAAAAGTCGATAATATTTTGTGACTAAAATGATTTAAATATTTTTTTTTACCTGTCATTTGTAAAAAAGTATGAATTCAGGTAAATAAGTTTAATTAAAAGCCACTTACCTTGTTCTTTAAAAAATATGTTGTGGAAATGCATTACCAGCTTCAAGACTCGCGTCTCTTAATCGGTAGCAATTTATACATCGCTCGTGGGTTCTAATGGAATGTATCTATACAAAAAAATACAATACTGCTGAACGAATAAAAATTATATAATTTTCGGGGATAATTATTACACTAGAGCTTTTTTTATAGCCGGACAAAGTTGCGTTGCTACGAAAGTTTGGTTGCTAGGAAAGTCGACGAGACAAAACGGTCTGATAAAACAACGAGTCCGTAGGACGAGTTGTTTTATCGTTGACAGTTGTCGAGTCAAGATTTGCTTAATAGCAACTAAACTTGAGTTTAGTAAAAGCAAGTTTGTCCAGGATATAAAAAAAGCTCGAGTGTAATTCGGTACGATAACTGCACGAATAAATTATAACCTTCAAATAATAACCGACAAAACGTCAAATCTTTTACTTAGTTACAATCAAATAAGTAGGTTTTCATGGTAACAAAGTAACATGCAAAAATGCAAGTGGATATTTACTTAGGTACCTTTTTATCCGCTGTCATAACGACAAAACGTGACGTCATTATGGAGAATTTAACATATGAGTGTAGTTTTCCAATATATTCCCCTTGTACTTGGGCCATCGATCAAAAAGCGCTCCGATTTCTTGCTGATAAAAGGATTTTTGGCTGTACGTTCTCCCAGTTTTGATAACTTCATCATTTAACTGCAACTTTTTCACCTCGAAAAACGCTTTCGGTGATCCAAACAAATAAAAGTGGAAGGTAGCACTGAACTATACTTATCCTGGGTGGAGTAGAAGGCCCCACTGAGGTTTTGTCATATCTTTAATGGTATTTGCAGCTGCAAGGGGTCGAGCGTTGTCTTGGAGAAAACACACAGAACTTTTTTTTATTCTTCGTTTTTTTTTAAATGATATTTCACCGCTAGTCGTATTTCTTTAAATAAAATTGCTGCTGATGAAGAGATGAGAGTTCGTAACTGGTCTAGCACTTCGATAGAAGATCCCTCTAAAAATATAAATTTATATTAAACTTATTTATATTAATAAATACAGGGTGTCCCACAAGGTATGCCTTCGCTAATTTTTGCATAAATCGAATGTTTATGACCTAAATAAAACGTTTTTACCGATAATAATTTTTTCATGTGTCTCTTCATATACAGAGTGCCCCAGATGTAGTGAACAGCATGGGGATCTCTTAAACGGTAAGAGATGTGTTTTGTTTCTCATCAATAGCGCAAAAACTATGGATTTTTTCCAGATTTTTTTTTCATAGAACAGTTGCTCTTGAATCATAGATCATTTTGACCATTTAACCAACTCTGTATCTCTTACCGTTTACGAAATCCCCATGCTGTTCACTATATTTGGGACACCTTGTATATGGAGGAAGACATGAAAACAATTATTATCGGTAAAAACGTTTTATTTAGGTCCTAAACATTCGATTTATGCAAAAATTAGCGAAGGCATACCTTGTGGGACACCCTGTAAATCACTTAAGTAATTCAAGCATTCATCGATCGAAGGTTTATGCAAATGTAAATTATTTAATTAAATATATTTGAGAGTACCTATAAATATAATGCAGACATATTATTAAGTAAATTATAATTTAAAATGACTGTTTAAAAATATTTCAACATTAATATTTATACTGCCAAGCAAATAGTACCGTAGACACTCATGTGAGGTAATGTATTCCATGAAAATGGTTACGTATTATGCGTTAAAATATAACCCTATGCATTGCGGTAGAATTTTGTTTTATCCTGCTGTTGTATAAAAGAAGAAACTGCTATTTTAGCTCAAGTTTCTGGTGTATTCAAGAGCTTCAAAACATCGCATTTGTGAGATGTACACACATACAATTTTTTTTGTTCGCTTCTGTGGCTTCGTATACATCGTAAATGTAAAACAGAATCATAAAGTTTCTTTAGTTTTCCTAAATTTCAGGTTCAAATAAGAATTTTGACATAAACATACCCAAGCTAAAGAACGTTGCTTCAAAAAATATATTTATTTATTAATAATTTAGAGAAAAATCTTACTTTGAAACTGGTTTATATATTTTATAAAACTGTTAATTAACAAGTGTTTAATAATAGTTTGGCAGACTAGCAAGGGTTTAGTTCACTTAACTAAAAAAGTGAACTGTGAAATTATTGAGTTTCAGTGTTATCAAAATATAAAGAGATTGTTTTTTGATTGTAAAGTTGAAGAATAGTGAATGTGATGGAATATTTTCACGCTACATTACATCCAAGACGCTTTTAAGTAATGGATTTTCATCATTTTTATGCAAATTTTATATGTGTTATGCTTCCCTGGGATTATGGAAGATTTTATATGTATTCATAAATTGTCGCTGTTACGTTATCGATTTTAACAATATTATGTTAAATAACACTACTATACGCAAAGTATTTTTTAGCTTACGTGCCTGCATTAAGGAAACTGTAGTTCGGTTGACTTTCCAACTACTTTTCAGTTATGAAAATGTTTTTAATGTATGTTTCAATAAATAATTTTAAACGTTGATCATCTTTGTAAAGTTTGTTTCAATACATTCTAAATGTGAAATACTAGATGGAACTGGTGTAATTTTCATAGTGTAGCCTCACACTCCGAATTAGGCTTGGACCGGTGATAACTTGTAATAAGTGTAAATGGATTACTACCTGGAGTGTAGTCTCACACTCCTATTAAGCTTGGTGGGGTATACCTTGTAGAAGGTAAATGATGGTTATTGAAGTAATGAGTAAGATTGCTTAATCTGTACTGATTTAGTAAAAATAATTTACTCTATACATACAAAATAAACTGCTGATTATATGGGAAATATACAAGTTAAACATATAACATATTCCTAAAGGAAATGAAAAATAATTAACTTTACACAAACTTTGAAATTTGCTTATTGAGAAGTCAACAGTTGTCATCAAATCGCACATGTAGGAAATTGCAGGGTAAGATGTTTTGAAACGTGTCATTTATTACTACAGAAAATGTAAGGAATTGTTGAAACCTAAAACGAATATTAAATTATGTATTAAAATATTAAAGTATGATATGAAGAAATTAAAAATATTAAGATATTTAAATATTTAAATTACATAATAAATATTAAGCCTACTGTGAACACTAAATATGGACAACTTTATTATATTTGTTTTTTTTTTACAGGTGAGTACCTTACTTTTTGCAACTGTGAATTATTCATGAACTAATATTCCGCGACGTTTGTATTTCATAACAGGTAAGATATTTTATCTGACATTTTTTATTTCGATGTTTTTGAACCAAAACGCATTAAATAGTGCAACTAAGGCTTCGTTCTCATTAGTCAAGTTACTTGAATTTAGGATTATGTTCAAATGTTGACAAGTTTATTAAATCCAGTATTTAAAATGGCGTCGAAGCAGGTGGTGCATTCTTATCCTGATATTTGGCATCTTCCATGTTACACAGAACATAATATATTTCAAGGAATTTACTAAGTTTTCCACATTCCATTTACTCATTATTGACATTTCGATTGACTTTTCATAAATGTCACTCAGTTGTGTCAAATTTACGTCAAATTTTTGTGATAAAACAGTCGCATCATTCAAGTTGTCAGTGAAAAGTTGAAAAGCTCTCTACACTACCTAAAATTTGAAAGTTAGATTCAAGTCAACTAAATATCAGATTCGCATTGGTAAAGTGCTTTCAAGTTACTTGACCTTGAGCGACTACTGAGAACGAGGTTTAAGTCCCATGAGTTGGGAGTCGAAAAGTCGTGGCTTTTTGAAGAAGTCGGGAGTCGACAAACTGTCGACTCCAGACTCTTTGATTTAGTATTTATCAAAGACAAGAACTGAACGAAAACGAAAAACAAACAACGATGTTAACCGCAATTTTTTAAAGAACCGAAAAGTAAACGTTAATACCCATTTTAACTGGTTTTATTTAATGTTTTCCAGTGTAGTGCATTAGTAAAAGAAATCGGAAGTCGGAGTCGGTTTTAAATAACAACGAGTCGGGATTCGTTAAATTTTTTGCCGACTCCCTATCCCTGTTTTTAAAACTTGCAAGATTCTAGTAGAGGGGTAAAATTTTGGAAGTGTAGTACTTGCATGTGTATGAGTACATTAGTCTTTAATGTGCAACGTAAGATTTGTTTGCATGACAAATTTAATTTAATCGCACGATATGTTCTGTTTAATCCTGAGGTAATTGTGTGAGGGAAGACTTCATTTACATATAATGCGATTTTCATGCAGATAGTTGTTTTGTATTTTATTGTGTTTTACGCCTCAAGTGTTAGGTACATTATAGTTTGGGATACTGTATTATTTAGATGTACCTCCAGTTTTGGTATAAATTTGAATGTATTTAAGTTCTGCATAATTACAAATCAATCTACTACATATTCACAAACTTTGCCGCAAATTATGTTTTTTTCTTTCTTTGCTAATTTTACTGTAACAGTAAGCTGTGGCATGTTAAGTGACAAAAATATTAATTATTCATTTTAATACTAAGGTGGACCTTATTTATCATTTTTTGAAATGTTATTAGGTCACTCCCCAGTTTTGTTGTACCTGTGCTTGTAGCATTTCAGGTCTTTTGAGCGATGTTTAAAGGTTGCTGAAATGCTTTAAAATTTTGCATTGACACAAAAAAGTGACTGTAGTAACATGTTAATTGTTTTTCCCATATTATTTCAATATGTTGACAATATAAAACATTTTATCATTGAAAAATTAAGTTGATTTACAATTTCAACCCTACTGTGAGGCACTCAAATTTGTCTTTTTGAACAACTTTGAATGCCTCACAGTAGGGTTGAAATGGTAAATTAATTTAAATTTTCAGTGGTAAATGTTATACAGGGTGTCCCAGGTTACATTTCCAGCATGGGGTCTCGCTTACTATAGGAAATACAGGTTTGTTTAAATTAGATGAATTATTCTATGAGAGGGCACATTAAATTTTTAAAAGTACAAAATTCCTCGTACTTCAGATGTTATAGCAAAAAATATGAAAATGTTGAATTTTTTTGCTCCCTCATAACATTTTTATTTTATTTATTAGATCAATTTTATCTATTAGTACTTTCTTGAGGTACTTTTTAATGGAGAATGTAACTATCTTAGATTTTTTTAAATCACATTTCATTTTTGAGATATTACCCCTTACTTTATTTATTCTTATGGGCCGTCAAGTTGGCTTTGGAATAGTTCGATGTGCTTTTTTTTCTCTCTTTCTAACGATATATTATATGTCATATCTATAACTGCATATAACTTAGAAAATCAAGAAAAATTGTATTTTATTAATATTATTTTAAGTTAGCCATGAAACGTGTTAAACGGTCAAGTTGGCTGTGGAATAGTGAAATGTGCTTATTTCTCCTGTTTCTAACGTATATCTGTTGTTGTATCTCTTTAAATAAATAACTCTGAAAATCAAGAAAAACCGTATTTTACTAATATTCTTCTGTTGGCCATTAAACCTGTTAAACAGGCAAGTTAGCTTTGCAATAGTGAAATGTGCTTTTTTCTCCTCTTTCTGATGATATATCACTTGTAATATCTATTTAAATAAATAATTTGGAAAATCAAAAAAAAAAACATATCAATATAATTCTAAGTTAGCTATAGCTAACTTAAAATAATATTGGTAAAATATGTTTTATTCTTATTTTCCAGGTTATTTATTTTAACAGTTAAGTGATATATCGTTAAAAAGAAGAGAACAAAGCACATTTAACTATTGCAAAGCCAACTTGCCTGTTTAACTTGCTTCATAGCTAACTGAGAATAATATCGGTAAAAAGGTCCAGTTTTAATTTAATACTCATAAAATAATGTTTTTTTTTTGTCAAAAAATATTAAAACACAATAAGACACGTTATAAACTGTCAATTACTACAGCGATCTTGTTTTGTTTAGTCCAATTCAATGATAATGTAAAAAATACATAATTGTCAAACTCATTTTTCTCCAAATTTTTTTTATACAACACTAAGACAACTTTAGATGGTTGTAAAGAGAAAAAAAATCATCATTTAAAGCAAAAAAAAAACAAGTTTGCAGTTTAAGAAATATGACAATCGCCTCATAAAACTTGTATTTACGCCGTTACAGTAGCGTTGCCATACTTTTGGCCTACCTTGTATACATATACGTTTTTATCATAGTAAAATCAGCATAAAAATCCAGTTTTCATATAGAAGCGCATGGGCTTTTACATGGGGACAATAGGGGATCCTCAAAACTGCAAAAACAAAAAAACGGAAAAACCCTAAAAATGATAAATTTTAAATTATTTTGGACGACCTTTAAACAGTGTTCAAATTAGATGCCACATGGAATTGTTGCATTAGAAGATAGAGATAAAAAGTCGCTTCGAGATATGTTTAAATTTTTTCGATATCTCTAAAAATTAAGGAATTAAGCAAAAAAGTACAATCAAATTTTTATTTTTTCTGATTAACTCCTAAACTAAGAGGGTAATGGTACTTTTCCTTTTAAATTAGTGTTAAACACCAAATTTTGCAACTTCGTCCCAATCTAACCGACTTGAGATAGACGAAATCCCCATGTTGAGTTTCGTATTTGGGATAATCTAATCTGTCTAGTGATGATAATACATAATAATGCATTAGGTGATCTAAATAATACATTTTTTATGAGACTAATTCTAGTTAAAAGTAATATAAAGATTTCTATAACTGATTATGTATTAAAATTTGTAAGGACGCACTGTAAATTGCTTTAGTCTGATTGGCTCTTGATTGCGTCTCATAATTTTCACAATTCATGGAAAAAAGAGAAGATACATGAGCGTTATGTTTTTCCTAGCCGTCCTCATTACTGATTTCGTTTCAATTTTCCGTGGTTCCCGTGTTGTGAATATTTCATGAAGTAAGTTTCATTACATTCTGAGAAAGTGAATGAGCCTTGTGGCGAGAATGTTTCAACAAAGTTTTGTACTTTGTTCAGATTCATTGTAATTGGAACAGGATTGGAATACGTTAGTACACTTAAAAAGTTTTTGTCGCTTTAAATCTAGTTAAAAACTTATTGGTTATCTTAATTTTTGTATACGAGATAATTTACAGTTTTTTGCGAGACACTTGAAAAATTATTATTTATTGAAAATGTAAAATTTTGTTGTTTTTATTGTGAAAAGAAATTTTTTTCTAGATTTTACGTGAATGACTTTTAGTTTTAACTAGACATCATAGGTAGTTTGCAGCACATTGTCTCAGAAACTTATTCATGAATTAACTATAAAAATTAATTCTATTATGTTTCAATCTCTTTATTAAATTTACTCTATTGAGGGTATTGATATTTTGCCTTATGCATGACGAGTGAATGAAATTGTATGGCTCGTAATAAATTCTAGCGCTGGATTGCAAGTTAAATTGGTTTATTTTGTAAGGAACTCATATATCATGTACTGTTTCCTTGCTGCCTCGAGTTTACATACAAGAAGTTAATTTAATCCAGAAATTCTAGTAGTATACTTACTACCTGTGCACTAGTTTAAATACATGTGCATTTGTTGTAATGCGATTATTTTTTGTTGCTAACCTAATTGATTAACTACTTTATGATTGATCTATTGTTTATTTTTAAGACTTCTGAAGTTAAAATAACTATAATAATTTTTTAACCAAGTGACGAATAGGTAAAACAGTCAGTTAATATGCTTATGCAACCGAAAGCTTCTATTAATTTCTTTTGCGCTATTTTTTGTTTTGGTAGATGTAAATAAAATTTAAAGTTTAATGGATTTGTATACAGGGTGTCCAAGTTATTGTGAAGAGCATGGGAATCTCGTAAACGGCAGAGTCAAAATGATCTATGATTTAAGAGCAACTATTCTATGAAAAAATTTTTTTAGAAAAATGGATAGTTTTGCGCTATTGACAAAAAACAAAACAACAAACGATTTTTTCAATTTTTTGTTTATAACTTGCTCATTTAAATTTGTACTCAAAATATTTTTTAACATTATGAGAACACTTTATTTGCGTAGATTAGAAATTTGTTTAATACAATTTACCCATTTTAATTTGTTTTTGTTATTTTAACATCAACTTTCTTATTTTAAATACGGGTTATAGTTGGCTGTGACACCATTAACACCTTCGCGGACAGTGAGAATTTATTATGGCTTCCAAAAATCGCACTTAATTTTTCTAAGTCATTTTACTCATTTCACACTCAAAATACGTGTGCAAAATGTAAAAATGAATATCGTCGCATTTTTAGATTAAAAAAATGATCGCTGTAGGTATATGCAGCCATCCCGGTACATCAATTTGGCTGCATGAGCATTTGTACCATGTCATTACGTTATTTGAATAAATGATAAATTCGTAATAATAATAGCAAAAATATGTAAAAAAAAATATTTACCTAGTTAAACAGATAAAAAAAGCAAGCAGACAATAATGTTACACAAAAAAATCTTTATTTTATAATTAACAGAAAATATATCATTATCTTCGTATATTTGCAATCAACTTGCTCATTTTGTTTGGATTTATATATGCCTAAATAAATACATATTTTATATTTAAATATGTACAAAATTGATTAAATGAACTGTACTTGCAGAAGACACTAATCAACGCATATAAATTATAAACACACTAAGACGCGTCTGCAAATGCAGTCGTGGCACTATGAGTAGAGTTTACAAATGCTATTAAAAAATATATATGGTCAGTGCCCCGTGTTTATACAGAATATTTAGGGACAGTCAATGTATATCTACATTACATACCGGGTGTAAATGAAGTGTGGTACACCCCCTTGTTTTCTTTAGTTTTGATTTTAGATAAATGAAATTTTAGACATATGATTTGTGCAAAAAACCGGGCTTTTTGAGCACATGCACACATTTGTTTCACTTCCGGTTTAGCCGGTAATGACCCCAACTTTGTTATTTTAAATGGAACACCCTGTATATTTTGACATTTTTGGAAAGAGCGATTTTGGATACAACTGCACTATTTTGGTTAATTTTTATAACGTCAAAAATTTTTTGAAACAAATTTTAGTTTTTTATTAAGGGTGCCGTGACCTGCATGAATTGATTTTTATTATAACAACAATTATTGTCCAAAAAACGTTTTTGTAAATTTTAAATGACATTTAGGTTACTTTAATCGGCTTTGAAGGTTGCGGAATCGGTTTTTAAATGGAACTATGATGGTACTGGCGGTTATTTAAATGGAGCATCTTCTGACGAATCCATCGATACCAATAACTTGTATTTTTATTAAGAGTCAGCTACAAAAACTTCAATCCTGTTAATCTATCGATAACCTATGTCAAAAATGCCCACAAACGTACGCGCGCGCTCACCCACGCTTTTAAACGTGTATATCCTTCGAAATCTGAAATTGAAAAACTTTCGCGATCACAATACAGTACCTTTTTTAATATCTATGTATGGCGAAAGTAAGAACATTGCTCTTGTTGGAGATAATTGGTAGAAGAAGAAGACAATAAATCCACCTTTGGGTAATAAAACATCAAGTTAAGATTGGTTCCTCAGCTGTTGAAGCTATCTTCCAAGATCACCTGCATTTAAAAAAGTGTTATTTGTATTGTGCCGCATTGACTCTGAGCTCCAAAAGGCTAAACGTGTAAGAATTTTCTATAAAATTTCAAATCTTCTTAATAATGGGGAAAAGATGATTATGTTCCATCGAGCTCCATCTTTTAATACGTAAGCTTTAACTAACTGTCTAGTTTTAGGCTGAAAAAATATAAGAGTAGGTAAGCATTCACCGTGATCACTTTTGTTAATTTTTCTGGACTTGCGGTGTAGACAATTTTTGTCTGAGGAGGTGATTGAAACTGCCGTTCACGAGTATTTTGCAAGTATTCCGAAAGAACTTTGGTTGGCAGCGTTTAAGGAATGAAAAGTAAGAATTGCGAAGTTTATTATTGCTGATGGGATTTACTTTAAACGTATTTAAAATAAAATCTCAGAAAATAATAGCAGTTTTTTTAATTCGTAATAAATAAAAACTAATTTTGTCTCATTCTTTATTACCATCAATTATCGTTTTAAACGTCAGCAATCTTGCATATTTGTGAATAGGTCGGAATAATCATCGAAACGTGATTGTCGGTAGTATAATTTAGTGTGTTCCCATGTCGCACCGGCAATATTTTCCGCATTATCCTAGGAAGTGAACACGGATCTAATTAGACTTCGGGAAGCTTATCGCACCACTTTACATACCTTCATATTTCGTACCATGATATGGTTAGCGTACTCGTAAAGCAACAGTCGCGATTCCATATATTTACATTAGTTAGTCAAGAGACAATTGGTATCGTAGCAGTCCTATTCAATTATTATGTTTTAAGCTGAAAATTCGTGCTCGAATTACCCTAATTAATTGTAGCAACAAATTTGCATACATTTTCGTTGTAGTACTGTTTTAAGATTAAAAAAACTAAAATTTATTTCGTTTTTTCTACTGTAAAGTATTTTTCAAAAAAGGCGATTTTTATTAACTATTAACTCTTTTATTGTCAAAACCCGTAAATATACGTTGTGCAATAACATGTTGCTATTGTCAAACCCGTAAATATACGTTATTTTGCCCCTCAAAGTTAAAAATTTTGGTGAATGCGCCGGGTAAAAAATTAAGGAAATTTAAGACAAACTATTTATTATCTTTATTATTAGGGGAGTAACAAACAAGTTTTTTTTTGCAAAAGTTGTTGGATTTTGTTAGCTATTAAGCTACAATTATTTTTAAATACGCAGAGTATTTAGTTTTCTAGAATCAATATGCAACTTTACTATTTCAAATAGAACACCCTTTACCCTGTATACCTATTTTTACGTTTTCTTGTAGATACATTATTTGCTGATAAAAAATATTTAGTATGTTCTATGTCTAAAGTTAATTTTTCTCGGGACATTATGAACAGTTCGCATAGGATGTTCGTTTTGTAAATAAATACACACCCTGAGGGAAGACAACATAGTGCGCGTACTTACAGAAATATAAAAATAAATTCAAAAGAATATGGTTCCACTGAGAAACCAACCAAAAATCCAAAACAAATCAATGAAGAGTCAAAACTATACGTTTTTACACAGTTTCTATGGCAAAGAATGTAGCATCTCAACATGTCAAATTTTTCATTAGTTGTAAATTTGTCCATAATATTATGATAACAAATTTGCTACAAAGACTATCGAAATACAAAACAGTACTATAAAAGAGATTATAGCTCCTCTTATTCTAAAGAATAATTCATCTAATTTAAGCAAACCTGTAGCTCTTATAATAAGCGAGATCTCCATGCTGTGCATTCTTATCTTGCACACAGTGTACCTATATTGCACAATATACTTGTACAGGGTGGGGCATGGGAACCATGCCTAAAATGGTATCTGAGACACCCTGTATATGAATTTATATCACAAATATCGTGGTAAAGTGTTGTTAACCAAAGCATGTGTTATTGGCTTCCAATTAAATGTAAATTATTAAAAACATCACATACTAATAATTAATTTAAAAAAAAAAACATTGGGTCAAAGACAAAATAGAAAATAATCGAAAAAAAGTTGGGTTTTTAAAGCCACCGTGATTTGTAGAAAAGTTTTATGCAATTTTTATGAAAATTTAACAAATGTATAATTAGATTATGTATCTCATGGTTTTCATAGTTTTTGTGAAAGAAAACTTTTTTGTAACTACCCTAATAATAGAGATAACAAATAATTTGTCTTACAATTAGCTTAATTTTTGACCCTACGCATCCACCAGAATAATAACTCCAGAAATATTAACTTAAGACAAAAACAGGCTTTATATTTTTTACTGGCAATTACTTTATCTACAAGAAAACGTAAAAATATACAGGGTGTTCTATTTGAAATAGTAAAGTTGCATATTCATTTTCGAAAACTAAATACTCTGTGTATTTAAAAATAATTGTAGGTTATATAGCTAACAAATTCCAACAATTTTTGCAAAAAAAAACTTTTTTGTTACTTCCCTAATAACAAAGATAATAAATAATTTGTCTTAAATTTACTTAATTTTACTTAATTTTTAACCCGGCGCATCCACCAAAATGTTTAATTCTGAGCGGCAGAATAACGTATATCTACGGATTTGACAATAGCAACATGTTATTGCACGTAAATATATTACGGGTTTGGCAGTGAAAGGGTTAATGAGCATCATTTTGATAATAAGAAATTTAAATTTAGTGATACAGAGTGTTCACAAAAAAATACCGAACTTACCAAACTTCAAAGTGACATAACTCATGTTTTTCAATTGTAACCACCCTTATTTTATTCCGGTATTTGATAGCTTTTTTCTCCTCTTTCATTTTTATTCAACTGAAAATCCGCATGTGATGAGACAAATTGATCAACAGCATCGCTGGTCTTTAAATGTCTAGGGAGGAATTGTTGAAGATAATGTGGTAGGTTCACATATTTTCGATAGTCATCTTAATGTGTAATTAATATGTATTTAAATTTTTTGCAAACATATATTACCCGGGTTATTAGTTGATGTACCTCAGTATACAAAAAACAGGATATGGTTCCAACAGGACGGGGCATTTGCACATTTTTCGCGAGACGTAAGGGCATATCTTGATGTCATTTTTCCCAACCAGTGATTTGGTAAAAGTGGATCCACTAGGTGACCTGCCAGATCACCGGATCTGACAAAACTTGACTTTTTTTTGTGGGAATACGTGAAGGGAATTGTGTATAACGAATTACCGAAAACAGCAATAAATATGCAACAACGAATTGTTGGCGCTTTTGCAAGTATTTCACCTGAAATTTTAAGAAGAGTGCAAACGTCTTTTGAGCAGGGAGTTGATGTGTGCCTGGATGAAAATAGAAGATATTTCGAACATTTATTGTAGTCGTTTGTCTTTTACGTATCTCCAATTTGTTACTTTTCATACTTCTTGAATAAAAACAATTAATTTTATTACTTATTAATATCCGCTTAAATTCTAAGTTTGTTCAAATGTTAAGTTGACACTTGCTTACATTTTAGCATTTGTTTTGCATCAGTGCGGCCTACTTCGTTGCATAAAAATGTAATTAAATGGTTACTTTTGTGAAAAGTATTGAATATGTCAACAACTACGGGGTTTAGACATAGGATATCCCCTATCTAGCGAACAGCGGAATAAAATAAGGGTGGTTATATTGGTGGATCTTTACGCACGGTAAGCAAAAAGCACAGTTTTTTTTAGAAATGATCAAAGTAGACTCACGCCGAACTTAACGGTTAACTTTTCCACTCGTGCGTAATATGCTTCTTACAACTCTTGTTATGTAATATGCTAACAACGCTAAAATTGAAGAAAGTATTTATAATAGTTCGTTTTTTTTTTACATAGCTACAAGTTTTAAAAAGATGACGAGTAAAAAATCTTATCGCATATTCATAGACGTCTATTTTTGTATTAGGTATTTATGTAAGTAATTATACAGTTGTCGGTGCACACGACGATAAACCCATCTAAAAAAACTATTTAATTATACATTCCTGGAAAAAAAATTCCAAGGCCAATTTAAACTATTTTATCACACGATTACGTCAATATACGTTTTTATTTAACTACATATTTAACTATTAGGATCTAAATAACTATAAGTAGGTTCAAAAAGGATAAAAATCGTTTTAGCTAAATGCTGCTTATGTTGTTTGTTAATTGCGGCTCAAATCTAAACATATAAATAAAACAAAAATATATTCGTTCAGGGTTAGTGATTTATTAAATCATTTTAACATCGATAGTTTAAGATCGACAATATCCCTTTATACATTTTGTACCTTTTTTACAAACCGATAATAATATTGTGTTTGGGCAGTTCTCACAAGATCCGTTACGTTCTAAAATAAAATAAAATATTAGCTTAAATATAAACAACATTGTTTCAAGTAAAAAGTTATTACTGTTTAGAAGCTACTGCGGTATTACTTCCCCAATACGTAGTATTTTTAATTAGTGGTTAGTGATTATAATGTTTACATATCCTGAAAGGTTATTGCAATTTCTTGGAAGCAAAAAAATATTATTTTAGTAAATACTTACTTATAACAGCAACACAGTAAGGACAACAGCTGCATTGACTTGAAATTATTTGATTAGAACGACAGGTTGGTACGGCGCAACTGACTGCTGCACACGATTCAGGATTAACACAAGGCGCTTTTGAACATACGCAATTTGCCCACGAAAAGAGAACAGTCGTACTAATAAGTACAAAAAGCAATAGTTTAACCATGGTGTTGTGATATTTGGTACAATACTGGCTGGATAAAACTGAGTGAATGTGTGGATATTTTTACCTCGCAGTTATATATTGCTTGTTATCTGTTGTATGACCTTGTGGTGGAAGCAATTATCAGGTCCGGTAATAGATACATTATTCAGAAAAAGTCCTTTAATTTTTAATTTTTTAAGTACTTTTATATATAAAGTGTTCCAAAATAATCGTGGAGATTTCGTTAAGTTAATAGATTTAGTTGACTTAGTAGAATGTGTAGCATATCGAGAACGTTTACTAAGTTCGTAAAAATTTTTCACAGTATCTACCTATAGTTGAATATTAAAATTGACAAAAAAGAATTCAATAGTATGAAAGAGATTAGTCATTGTTGTAAAAAAATCTTGAACCATGTGTTTTTTTGTAATTTACTAAAGTTGGAAGTTTGTTCGACTATTTCACTGTATGAATATTTCTTTTTAAACTTTTGCACAATTTATGTCCGTTAACTGTTTTCAAGATTATTATGGACAACCCTGTTTCGCAGTTGCTGAATTTTCATGAATTTAGAAGGTCTGTTGCTTAATTGAGGACGTTACTATCTGTAGACTCGCCTTGACTTGTCAACTACGAGGATCAAGCTGAATTTGTTGATGATAAAATAAAAAAATTGTAGACATTGAAAAACAAAATTTGCATGTCATATCTTCATTTTTTACTCGCTCAAATAGGGTCGCTCTGCATCACCGCCTCCAGAACATCATTTCTGTTGCCATCATTCTATTACTCATGTTTTTTTTTAACAGTCTATACTTCGAATCCATACAGCGTGCAACTTTCAACAAACACATAATATAATCGTTTTTTTTTAAATCATGAAATCGAACCACAATAGTGAAAGTAAATTTCTGACCATCAATCTACCTTTTTTGATTTAGCTTTGAATGTCTGTTTCGTGTATGCCATTTGATGTTAGGATAACTCCCAGGGATTTATATTCGTTTGTCAGTACTATTTTGTCGCTCTCTACTTGTAGGTTTCGCCTTGGACCACCAATTACCATGTATTGAGTCGTTATATTATGGCTTATTTCTAAACCCCATTTTCATATTCATGTTTTAGTTTTCTAAACATTTAGTTCTTCTGTAAACTTATTAATTGAGGTTTTTAAATTGTTAAAGTCAAGTTGGTTACAAACTAGTTCATTAATTTTTTATGTAGAAAATTATTAAGTATTTTACATTTGTGAGTTACGAGGGAGGATTGAAAATTTTTCGGAATGACGATGAAAACAAAAGAATATTGATTTAGGTTATATTTTATTTTTCAACATAATCGCCCTAAAGTTTAACACACGGTCTAACGTCTCTCTAGTTTCTCGATTCCCTCTCGGAAGTGATTATCTTCGAAGTTCCCAAAATGGTCGTTTGCCGCCTCGATCACCTCTTCATTGGACTGACATCTCTTTCCAGGGAAAAGTATTTAGACTTTCAGGAATAAATAGAAATCCGAAGGAGCCAAATCAGGTGAATACGGTGGATGTGGAAGGATATCGAACCTCAGTTCTGCCAATTTTTGCTTCACGATTGCGCTCGAATGAACGGGTGCATTGTCTTGGTGAAACAACACTTTTATTGACCATTCCCGGACGTTTTTCCTGAACTGCAGCTTTTAGCTTGTCCAAGAGTGTTGCGTAATATTAGCCAGTAATGGTTTTTTCTTCTTTAAGATGATCAATAAGCAAGATTCCTTTGGAATCCCAAAATACTGACGCCATCACTTTCCGGCCGATTAAATATTCTTTGCCTTCTTTGAAACCGATTCACCATGTCTAATCCACTGTTTAGATTGTATTTTGGTTCCTGGTATGTAGTTGTGATCCATGTCTTGTCCATAGTCACAAATCGTCTTTTAAAATACATTGGACTCCTCTTAAACACATCCAAATTATCGGTCGAGGTTAATGTTGGAATGCGTGTTTGTTCTGGATTGAGCAAATGCAACACCAAACTTGCAGAAAGTTTTTTTAAACCCATATCATCATGATGCGCACCGCACCTTCATTCGGCGCTGCATAAACCATGTCGTGAGTTTTATTCACAATTTTATCCAGGTTTTTGAACGTCCTGAACGTGGTTCATCACTTGTGAGTGTATGGCCATGCTTAAATTCCGAAACCCAAAAACTCACCGTGAAAAATGAAGGTAACGAATCACCAAGAACAGCATTACTTTGTAAGTATTCCGAAAGAAGATTGGTTAAAAGCTTATAAGGAGTATGAAGTAAAAAGTATACAAGTATATTGTGCAATATACACTGTGCAGCATTGGGATCCCGCTTATTATGAGAGATACAGGTTTGTAGTGTGGCTGATTAGTTTGTTAACACAATGGGAAAAAATAAAGCTTTAGTAATATTATGCTTAAAACAGCGTTAATGATTAAAAAAAGAATATTTTTTTTATGAGAGCGGTAGGTACTATTCAAAAGGGAGGTATTTTCAGATATGAAACTTTTAAAAGAACTTCAAGAAAGCGCAGTATGCGACTACAAAATAACTTAAAAAATACAGTTGATATTGTGCAATATGGCCCAACGCACAGTTATTTTGTCAGTCTTCACTCTCAATATTATTGCGCAATATTTTGAATGTAGCAAGATATATTGACGTCAAACAATTATTTAGTGTAATATACTTGTATATGTGTACCCCCTTAAGAATGTTGAAATGAATGATTGTCAAAGGCAATTTCTTTAAAACATACCTAAAATAAAGCATAGGAAAAATGTAACCGTGTTTTTTATTCTTAATTAATTTAGCTCGACTCTCGTTAAAACGGAAAGTGGGTTTCCAAAGCTCCTACTACATCAGTTTTTCACTAACTAGGGTTTTCAAATTCGTTGTAGTTCAGTATTAAATTTTTTAAAGGTGTGTAGATAATATTTTGATGATAGGAAAAATTAATTCGCTTGTGTAATATGACTGTAAGTTTTTTTAACGCCTTATTTCGATGTTTTTAATTCTCTGCTTTAGTTTATCTGGATTTACCTTTCATTTATCTAGTATACCTTTTATTTGTATAAAAATTAGATATTTTGATTATTGTTCTGAAACAAATATCCCCCAAGTTTTTGTATTGTCCATGATATTCATTTACCTTAATAAAAAAACGGTGTTACATAGGCTATTAGGTATTATTATATTGAAACAGATACATGTCGACAAAATTTTGAAGCTTAATAAGTATCATAGGTTTAAATAGTTAAATTTTTTTACTTGGCATTTATTTTAAAGATGGAGCAATAAAAATCCCATCTTTATAAAATTGTTTTTGTGGCTTATGTAAATAGTTATTAATAATTATATTGTGTTGTCGTTTTTATTGCTTCCATGACTCTCTTAGAAGAATAATAAAAATCACTCTTATTGTAAAATTTTAACAATACATGTCGCTTTTATGTTTATGTTCGAAAAAATTTTACAGTAACATTTTGATCTAAATAATTATAAGTAGGTTTAACCGATATTCAGAAAGAGAAAAATGTCATTGAAAAATCATTTTAGTTAAACGCTGTCTAAATTGTTAATTTTAGTCTAAAGCTAGGGTTATAAATAAAACAAAAACATATTCGTTCGGGGGGTACTTGATTTATTTATTTAAATCATTAAATTAGTCTGCAATATCCTGCTTTACATATTGTACCCTTTTCACAAGCCTCTGTCACCACCGATGTTGGACAAGTCGTACACTTTCCACCACGTTCTACAATAAAATAAAATTGCTTGATTACACAAAGATCATTATTAAAAGCTACTGTTATTTTGTGTTTAGTAACATACAACTAACTTTAATTACAAATCACTTTACTGTACATATTTATAAGGAATCGTTTATAGATGTTATATACCAGTTTTGGGACTCTTCTCTCTTGTCGGCAGTAATCTTAAGTAAAAGAAACGAGAGTCTCGAAACTGATGTAGCATTTCTAGAAGCGATTCTTCATAAAAAGAGATATGTGATTTTTGATTAGGCTAATTTATAATAAATAAACGAATAGCATCAATAATACAAAGATTATTTTATTAGATTATTATAATAAACTATACTTACTAATAGCTTTAACGCAGTAAGAACAACAGCTACACGCATTTGTCTCCACTTTACCTATTGTACACGTTGGTGGGGAACCACATCTCACTACTGTGCAGTCAGGTTTACAGTTTGGACACCCGCTTGCTAACGAAAACATAACGGTCGCACTAATAAGTACAAAAAGCAATAGTTTAACCATGGTGTTGTGGTATTATGTAGGTACAATACTGGCTGGATTAAACTGAGTGAATATGTGGATATATTTACCTCGCAGTTATATATTGCTCGTTATCTGTTGCATGGCCTTGTGGTTTTTAATAATAACAGGGCAATTTTCTGTTCAGGTGTCGGGATACATTATTTAGGAAGTGTCCCATAATTTTTAATTTTCAAAGTGGTTTCATATACAGGGTTGTTTTGAAACATTGTTCAAGTGTACACCCTAAACAGTTTTTTCTTAAACAGCATTTGTATAAATATTTTTCGATTATATTTGAAAAAAAATGCAATCAGCACTTTCTCCATTTATTTTGAAAATTTTAACATCGTAATTTAATCGATTTAAGATCTAATAATTGTTATTTAGGGCATAAATAACATCATATAATAAGTTTAAAGTTGAAAATAAATATATTTTTTAAATTTGGTGAATACACCGTTGGATTTTGTTTTTCCAAGAATTTCAAAATTCGACAATTGTCTTTAGTGTTTGTAGAAATGGTAAAGGTTATAAAAGAATAACAAGTACAAATTTGTTTAGAAACCGATTAGAAATATTTTTTAAAGCGCTTCAAAGTATTTAAAAATCTGTGGTATGTATACCTTTGTATTGTTCTTGTTAAAAATGTTAATCAGCATTAAACCTTCGTTTAGAAACCGATTGAGAAGTTATAGAATTTAGTTGAATAAGTAAAATGTGTAGCTTATCAAGTTCATTTTCCATTAAAAACTGAGGGAACAAATTATAACATTATGAAATAGTGGCATTTTTGTAAAGAAAATTTTAATTAATGTGTTTTTGTAGCTTATTTATTAAGCAAGCCACAAATTAAAAACGAAATGTGGAACTTCAGGTGTTTTGACGATTTCACAAAATAAGGCAATATATGAAAACTTTGTTGATCCAGTAGTTTTTTAAGATCTGCGTATTTTGTCGCCTTTAATTAAAGCTCTATCCCTTTATTGTTAACAAGATTATCTTGGACTCCCCTGTTCTCAGTTGCTGAATTTTAATGAATGTCCAATTATCTTCATCATTTCGTTTTCTGTAAAATTTAGAAGGTCAGTTGGTTAATTGAGGATGTTACTATCTGTAGACTCTCCTTGACGTGTCAACTATTAACGAAAAGGGGATTTTCAATGCGTCAAGTATACCAGCTTATCTTAAACGGAAGATTACAAGCACCTGGGATTATTTAAATTTAAAGATCTGTATACTTTATGTTATAATAAACCGAAAATTTACTTCGCTTAAGAGGTTTGTTTATTTACAGGTAAATATTATTTATGTATTGTTTTCATGTTTTCTTGACCAACCCTATAATGTTAATATTCTACGCACTAATAGTTTTTTGTTGTCAAAACAACATAAAAGTGACTTATGCCACTTTCAAAATTAACGACTTATTTCTTAAGAGTTGTAAAAAAGTAGGTTTTGCAAAGCAGAATTTGTACCATAATGTTATTTAGTTCTTAGTTGAGGTTTATTTGTCAAAGTCAAGTTGGTTAGAACCTAGATTATTAATTTTTAATTAACAAACAAATGAATGGAATGATTTATTTGCATTTATTTTGCACGTTTTTCTGTCTTGTGCTAGATTTTTTAATCCTTCCGATTTGATCTTTTTATCCGTTGCCCCTTTTCTAACTTCGTCTTGCCAGATTTTCCTCGGTCTACCTCTTTTTTTCCTGTGATCTTGCTTAATAGGCTTTTCTGATTAACCTTTCTTCTTTCAAACTATAAATGTGACCCAACCATCCCAGCAGTCATTCTTGTATTTTTGTTTCAACTGATTTCATCTTTAATTGTTCTCTATATGTTTCATTTCTGATTCTATCTTTTTTGGTTAATCCTTAGATTTTCTTAGAAATCGCATTTCTGCTGCATTCTCACGGCTACTATTTTTGTTCGTGAGTGTCCACGTTTGACTTCCGTATAAAAGTGCTGGAGTTACCGCCTGTTTTACCACTTCCACTTTAGCTTGTTTTGGACTTTTCTATCTCCAAAAAATGTTGTTCTTTCGTTTATTTCCTTGCTCATTCTTCCATTTTTCTTTGGTCACTCCTAAATATTTAACGCTTTTTACCCGTTCCAACCTAAGCACATTTAAAGTGATGTTATGCCGTTTGTTCTCTGTTGTAACAATCATAGTTTTAGCTTTCTCTGTATTTATTTTTATATTGATTTTTCCAATTCCTACTTTAGAGTGTCTAGAGCAGAGGTTCCCAATCTTTTTAAGATATTGTACCGGTTTGTAGTAGACAATATGGTGGCGCACCAGTAAGTAAATATTTTTGGAAAAACGGGCCCAAAAAAAATATTCCTGAATTCTCAAGTGATGACTTTTTTTGTCGCTTGTCTCTCTCAAATATTTAGTCGAGCAAAAAAAAGACTAATCCTACAATAAAACTTTCCTAAATTCCCAACTGATGACCTTTTTTTTAGGTAAATATTTTGGAAACAGAATGCAATGCTATAAGTACAATTGTAATAAAAACAATTTAATTCGATAATACTTTTATTACACTAAATATAAATGCATGTGTATCATATACAGGGTGTTTCTTAAATATTGCGAAAAAATTCAGATGGTGATTTCTTATCGAAAATTAAGGGGGGTCTTTCATATATTTTTTCCTTAGCTGTCTCCTTTCTGAGTTAAATAAAGGATGGTGCTTTATTTTATATCTCAAATTTGGATAAATGTAGAAGAATGATATTTGGTGGATGTTTTATACTTAGCAAAAGGTTTCCCATAGTAATATTTTCGATCATCTGCCACCTTCACAGGGGGCTGATAAGTGCGACCTCTGTTGGTTTTTTTATCAGAACTTTTTGGTAGGTAGGTAGTCAAAATTTTGCATTTTTTTTTTAAATTGGTTTATTTAGAAACTTTTTTTGTTCTTTAGTTGTTCTCGTAAAACCTACCGTTTTTGAGTAAAAAATAAAACAAACTATGGCAATGGCAACCACCAAAATGAGTCGTTTTATCTTGAAATATTTGATGGATCATGTTGACTTGTTTTATTTTTTGCTTAAAAACAGTAGGTATGTTTTACGAGAACAACTAAAGAACAAAAAAAGTTTGTAGATAAATCAATCTTCCAAAAAAAAGTTTAAAATTGCAAAAGTTCAACCCACCAAAAAGTTCTGAAAAAACAACAACAGGGGTCGCACTTTTCAGCCCTCTGTGAAGGTGGGAGATGATTGAAAATATTACTATGGGAAACCTTTTACTAAGTATAGAACATCTACCAAATATCATTCTTCTACATTTATCAAAATTTGAGAAATAAAATAAAAACCTAATTTTACGCTCCTCTTTAGGGGGGTGTAACTTCGAAAAGAGACATCTAAGAAAAAAAAATTATATGAAAGACCATCCTTAATTTTCAATAAGGAATCACCGCTTGAATTTTTTTGCAGTATTTAAGATGCATAGATATAATAATAATTGTAATTATTGTAATTAATGTGAGGGTTGCGCCTGTTTACTTTTTATCAGTGTAGAAATATCTAGTTTAATTTTGATCAGTTTGAGGCGAACATCAGACTCAAAATTAAGCAATGATTGGTTATTTTATTTTCGGTCTGAAATTAGCGGACATAAATCATTTTCGATCACCCGATATAAACCGATAATAATTTTAAATGTACATATGTGTCTACAAATCCTTCACTATCTTCTTCTTCTACACGCATGTGATATCATCACATAACATAGATGCCATATAAAAAAAAATATTATTTCATTTGCTTATCGCGTACCGGTAACCGGTACGCGTACCACAGATTGGGAACGCCTGGTCTAGAGTGTAGATTATATTGCAAATTATTTTCTGTTTCCGCGACTATGACCATGTCGTCTGCGAACATTAGTTCAGTTATGTTTATTTTTTCAATTTCCCAGTTACCTAGGTTGAATGGTCGAATTTTTTGTCTTACTTCATTAGTAACACCACCTATAACGACTGCAACCTTGTTTTAAGCCCTCTTTTGTTTTTCGTTCATCGCTTTTTGTACGATTTTAAAAAGAGGTTAAGCGCTTAATAGTGCAAAAATTATTTAGTTACAGCTGTTAATGCACAAGCGCGTTTTTTTAGTTACAATACACCGCTGAAATTAAGAATTTGAACGAGAAAGAAGAAGTTCTATTCAACATCAAAAACGGACAGGATTTCGTTCAACGGCTGTTACCCTAACAAACTTTACTGCTTTTGAAAAAATGATTGGGAATGACAATAAAGCCAACTATGCCGTAACATATCATCCTCTTAGTACTGGATTCTCAGCTGTTTAACAGTAATTACTCGTTAAGAGAGTCGTGTATGGTAATTCACGACGATGAGCAAACTCCGATCATTACCAAAAAGTAGCGAGAAATAATAGTAGGTATATTACATAACAAGAGTTGTAAGAAGCATATTACGCACGAGTGGAAAAGTTGCGCACGGGGCCGCGTAGCGGTGAGTGCGTATTTTCACGAGTGCGTAATTGCTTTACAACTCGTGTTATGTAGCTTACTTTTTCTACGATCACATAATGCCTACGATTTTAACGGCTTTTTGGCTAATATACCTATAATTACGTTGTCAATTTTGACGTAAGCCTACTTTGACATTTCTAGACAAGTGTGCGTTTTGCTTACCGTGCGTTATAATCACTTACTGGGCATGCAGGAAGTGTTTGACGTGAGTCTACTTTGATCATTTCTTTAAAAAACTGTGCTTTTTGCTTATCCACTTAGTATGCACGCAGGCTGTACAGTAAGAGTCATTTACATTAGTGGTCGTAGAAAAAACAAGTACTATATGCAGTTTTCTTCACAAGACACTTACAGCGAAATGGCGCATAAAAAAATGTTTGTCTGAAGGTATTGTTCAGCTTTCCAGTGTTTTTGCCGAAAAAAGCATCCAACTTACTTAGCTAACTTGGCAATGTGCGAATTATGTTTATTGCGGTGTGGAAAGTTTTTTTCTGAGAAGGAGATTGGTATTATACCGTTCAAGATTATTTTGCAATTTTTTCGAAAGACAATTGGTTAAAGAGGATTAAGTAAGAATTTTACTGCTAAAAAGAATTTTTTAAAACATGCTTAAAATAAGGTCTAAGATGAGAAAATATTATTCGTATATTTTATTCTTAACAAACTCCACGCATTCGCGTAGCGAATATAAATGGCGCCCGGAGCATAGTTCTGTTTTATCCTCCCCCCTCGTCCGTATTTGTATTGTAGTTTGTGAGTTTCAAGTAAAATAATGTTGTATTATTTATTCTAATATACTGTAATGAAAATGAGAACAAATTTTAAAATTATATTGGCATTTTAGTTTTCTGGCTTTAAATAAGTGAAATAAAATAAAAATAGTTTGTCTTGGTGGCGCCCCCCAAGCTGACGCCAGGGGCATCGATATCCCCTTGTCCCCCTCACTTCACCACTGATTCCACATAACCATAGCCTTTCGTTTGTCTGGATTTACCTTGCATTTGTATAAAAACAACCGTTTTATTAAATCTTCTGAAATAAATATCTAATTTTAAGCAAGATTTTCAAATATTTTTTGTGTGTGAAATATTAAATAATCTTTAAAATAAATTGTGTTAAATTTAACTGACACATGTTTTGGAAACATATAAATATACAATAGATTTAATTAGTTTTAATTTTTTAGCAATAAAATATCTCATATTAATAGAACTCATTTTTTATGTTACTCATGTAAATAATTATTATTAAGTTTTCATGACTTTATTAAAAGAGAAATAAAAATCATTTGCATTCTAAATTTTTAGCACAGCAATATTTAAAAATATATATTTCCGAAAAAATTGTACAAAAAGTAGTTTTTAGTAACATTCCCAAATACTCTTTTAGCTGCACTATTGGCGCAAACAATAAAATTCGAAATAAAAAAATTAAGTTTTTTTTTTTTAAATTAATATTTTGTAATAGTTTTGATCTAATCAATTTATAAGTAGCTTCAATTAAGATCCAAAAGAAGTAAGATGCCACAGAAAAATTGTTTCAGTTTAACACTGCCTAAATTGTTAATTGCAGTCTAGATATAAATCTATAAATAAAACAAAAACGTATTCGTTCAGGGTTTGTTGATTTATTAAATAATTTTCAACATCATTATATTTTTTCACATTTTCCACTTCTACATCTCGTACCATCTTCGCAAACCATTGTTTCTCTGTGTGGACAATTTTCACACTCCTCACCTAGTCCTAAAATAAAATAAAATAAAATAAAATAGCTTGATAACATAGAGATCATTATGAAACGCTACTGTTATTTTCATTTTGTGTTTAGTAACATGTTTTAATATCTGTAATGCGAATCACTTTATTGTTTTCATGAAGAATCGTTTGTACATATTCTATACCAATTTTGGGACTTTTCTCTTTTCATCAGCCGTATGTAATAGAAACTAGAGTCTCGAAACTGATCTAGCGTTTCTATATTCTTCATATAATTAATATGTGTGATTTTTTAATAAACCTTTTTTATTTAAATGAATGAATCGTTCACACAATTTAATGATTGCTGTATCTGCTATAAGTCATAACAGGTCATTTAAATTAATCACACTTACTTTTAAGTGCAACGCAGTAACCACAACAGCTACACTTTGTTGATATTACTTCATCCGAAGTACACGGTGGTTGGGCACATCGCACTGTCCAACAGTCTTGAGGTTTGTTGCAAGGCTTTTTTGGACAAATACAATCTGCCAACGAAAATAAAACAGTCGTGCTAATAAATACAAAAAGCAATAGTTTGACCATGGTGTCGTGGTATTGGGCTGGATAAAACGAGTGAATATGTGGATTTACTTATTTCGCAGTTATATATTGCTCGTTATCTGTTGCATGGCCTTGTGGTGTAAAAATAACAGGACAATTTTCAGAACTGGTGTTAAAAAAAATTCAAGTGTGCACCTTAAACATTTTTTTATACATCATTAATTTAAGTACCTATTCGATTTAAAAAAAAATGTTATCTGCACTTTCACCATTAATTTAAAAAAATTTAAAATCGTAATATAATTGATTTGAGAGCGAATAGTTGTTATTTAGGGTATAAATAACATTATAATATAATAAGTTTAAAGTACAAAAAATATTGAAAATATACCGTTGGATTTTGTTTTTCCAACAATTTCAAAATTTGGCAGTTGTCTTTATTGTTTATAGAAATGTTAAGGTTATAAAATAAATCAGTAACAAGTTCAAATTCATTTAGAAGCCAATTACAAATATTTTTTTATAGCTCTTCAAAGTTTTAAAAAATTTGTGAATTGTATACTGTTGGATTTTATTTTTCTTTTTTTTTTAATGGAAATGTTAGCTTAAAAATTGATTAAGAAGTTGTAGGAATTAGTAAAATGCGTAGCATATCGAGAACTTCTATCAGGTATCACAGCTGTTTTTTTCAGTATAATTAAAAATTGAGAAAAGAAATAATATTATGTAATACTTGACTTATTGTAAAGAAAATCTTAAATAATGTGTTTTTGTAGCTTTTATAATTAAGCAAGTAAGAATAAAACAATGAATGTAAAAATTTGTGTGTTTCTCGACTATTTCACCAAAATTAGGTACTGTATGAAAACTTGATTGGACCGAATATTCCTTCATAAACTTTTGCACAATGTATGTCCTTTAGCCGAAGAAAAAGATTATCTCGGACGCCCTTGTCCTCAGTTTAATTTTAATGAATGTTCACTCAACTTTAACATTTCGTTTTCTGTAACATTTTGAATGTCGGTTGGTTAATTGAGGATGTTACTATCTGTAGACTCGCCTTGACGTGTCAACTGTTAGCGAAAAGGGGGTTTTCACAGCACCGAGTATACTAGCGTTGTTTCTCAAACTGGATATTACGTGATTTTCTATGATTTTCTTTAAAAAAAAAAAAAAACTAAAAACCTTCGTAACTTGCGTATTTTTGAAAATAAATGCATCGACCCTTATATATTTGGAATGAGAAGAAAATAAGGAATTTAAATAGGTCATAGCCAACTATCGCTCCTATTTAAAAAAAGTTAAGTTTGTGTCATAACTTTTAAACGGCGAGCGTAAAATGTTTTTTGTTAATATAATCAAATTAAACATAAAAATATCTAAAAATAATCTTCATAAATATTTTCGATATTTGCAACAATAACTGAGATATGACACATTATTAATATGACAAAACAACACTTTTTATTCAATAACTCGAAAACCAGAAATGACAGAAACTTTTTGAAAACGATTCTGGGTTTGTCTCAAAAAACTGCACATTTTTGGTAATTTAACCGTTTCTCTATCTTGATTATTAACCGAGATACCCATGCAATCCCATCGAATTTGGACCACCCTGAACATTATAAACAACAATAAATATTATTTATGACATAAAATAAGTTTTTACTTCTAAATCTGTAAATACGAACATTATTATAAATTTAAAAACACAAAACTAAGAATCAATCCAAAGTGCAACATACTTTTCAAACTATTTCTAAATTTTGTAGTGGTTTGTAGCAGGGACTAAAAACGAAAAAAATTCCGTTCGTTTCTGTTCGGAACGAAAACGAAATATATCGTTTTCGTCCTTTTCGTTCTAACCGAAAAAATTCTTTTTTCGTTTTCGTGAACCGAAATAATAACGGTTAAAACCGGTTTTACAATATTTTTTTTGTCGTCAAAAAATCAATTTTTTTCTAGTAACCACAGCCCTCTATAAATACGATAACAATATTTGCGTCTCAGCTAAAATATAAACGATGACGATGGGGTTTGATGCTCACGGACAGCATATTTTAGACTGGCGAACCATCGCTATATTAAATTTACCAAATCGTTAAACACTTTAACATTTAACTATTTTATTAAGTTTAACACCCGTAAGGTGCAAAAACAACGTGATTAGGTTAAATTAGACACACGATCTTTATCTAAAAATATGAAAATATAGCAAGTGCTGTTTTAAATTTGTTTTAGTACTAAAAATCTATGCATTTGAATTAAATAAGATCCTGCTATAATTATTTAAAAAGACAAAAGAATGAATTCAAGTGGATAATTAACTAAATGTTATAAATAAAAAAGATATAAAAAAAAAACTTATATTAACTTGAAATATACTTTAAATTTATAGTTTGTACATACCATACAATATACATTTTCACATTCCGTTAAATCTTACTAGCAACACATCTTCCAATAAAACTTCTTTTACATTAGTCTTTTTCGAAGTAAGAATAAATTTTACTATTATTATGTCTAAACGCCAATAAAACATACACAAATTAGAAATAGAGAATATCTGTACCGTTAATTGTGTTACACGAAATTGTAAGTATAAACAATAAAGTTGTTAATACATAGTCACGTAAATATATGGAGAAAAGTGAAGCTCACTTATTTCAAGTGAGATTTTTTACTGCCTCGTGGAGTCTCCCCAGCACAGAAGGTAAATTCGCGTATGTGCTTAACAAATAAAATTGAAATAGCGACAAAACCGGTTAAAACCGGTGTTGGAAAATATTTATTTCGTTTTCGTTCTTGAACGAAAAATAATAATTTCGTTTTCGGTTTCGTTTTCGTTCTTAAAAAAATTTCGGTTATTTCGTTTAACGTTTTCGTTTTCGTTCCGTTCTCAGTCCCTGGTTTGTAGTGGTTATGCGTATACAAGTTACCAAATACTGTCGGCGTTCACAATACAGTCAGATAGATGGTGCACTACCGTGGAGCTATTGCGATGTGCAAAAACATAAAAATGTTTATGTTTTGTAACTGGTGAAGATATTTTTAAAAAATTTAGAGCGCAGTTGGGCGCATATTGGGAGCTAAAGGATGGCACCGGTTTTGGAATTTTTGGTGATAGTTGGCGTGCCAACTTCACGCTCCTTAATCAATTAATTGATCATAACTCGGCAACTAGTACCGATAATTTAAAAAAAATAGGGCGCATATTGGGCGTTAAAGGATGAGACAAATTTTAGAATTTTTGGAAAGCCACTTAATTAATTAGCTGTATCTCGGTAACCCGTTGAGCAAAATTAAAAATGTTTAGGGCGCATTTGGGCGCATATTGGGCGCTAAAAGATGAGACTAATTTTAAAATTTGCGCCGATGGTTGGCGTGCCAAGTTCACGCACCCTGGGACTTGAATAAAGAAGGGAAGAAGAGCGGATAGGGAAAAGAGTTATGAGTATAAAACGGATGATTGTGTCGCAAAGATTTTATAGTCGCAAAAATTTAATAAATTGATTAATACTTCGTAGTTTGTTAACTTTTAAGTTTTATCACATGATCAGTGACATCGTTTTTTGTATTATATGAATAATTATTGTACAATTGATGGAGCACACCGACAATCCTATCAGAAAATATTTGTATGATTACGTGTTTCTTAAAATACATTTTCAAGGTCAATCTAAATTATCACATTATTTTTACGTTAAAATATATTTTTCTTATATGTATTTTACATAGGTTTGTACAATCTATTTAGTTTTGTTGGCATGTTCCGTTTTGACACGTAGTTCCATATTCGCATGCAGATTCTGCCCTTTTGCAGTTGTCAATTTCACAGGGTTCGCCAACATCTTAAATGAAAATCAAATCGTCAAAGTTAACTGTTAATTTAAAATAAAGTGTACGTACGTATAGCTTTAACACAGTAATTACAACAGCTGCATTGATGGGTTGATACATAATCTCTGGCACACTTGATTTGATAACATCTTACCGCTGCACAATCTCCTGTAGTGCAGCAGCATTCTTCATTTGCTCCCGCAGAATATTGAAATACGAATAGGATAGTGAGCGTACAAATTGCAATTAATGATTTGGTCATTGCAGTAGATTGGCTACGCCTGTTTATAAATGTATTTATTACGTGGACAATAGGCTGGTTATGATAATTTTTTACACACGTGATGTTTGCTGAATTGCGCTTATGCGCAGTGAGTATATTCCATACTATTTTTGATTGTTGTAAAAATAAGCTTTCGCCCTGAAATTAATACAGGTTAATGTTGTCTAATCACGAATATATTTATTTTAAATTAAATTCTATAGTGATTTTGATTACTATACCGATTTGTTTTATATATCCAATAACTGTTATTTGTTCTTGTCACACTATATGGGTTTGGAGCTCTATAGTTTATGGTTTTTGTTTAATCGTCTGCGCTTAAGTTTATAGATAATCAAATAAGTTTTTGCTGCCCGGGTTGCCTAATCTCTGTTTATCGTTTATAGCAATTTACTCTATCATTATCAACAAATTATATACCATTAGCTTAAAGATGTTATGCGTTTTATTTATTGTAAAGATTCAGAATTTTATTATTAGTACAGGCAACATTTGATTTATGGATTTTCTTATGTTATTTATACACAGGTTGATCCAAAGGGTGTGGTTATAACTTAAGAGGGTGATTAGGTATTTAAAAATAAATCTGTAATTGTTATATTGTTTTACAAGAAAAAAAAAACACGGAAATTTTGTAAGAAATTACAATATTGTTGAATGTTTTGCCAGTGTATTATTGATACTTGTTATTTATTGTTGTAAATATTACATAAATACAATAGGGAAGATGTTTGCGTAATAAAAAACAGTACAAAATAATTCAGATCAACTCGTTTTAAGAACTAACGGTACATTTTCCGTTTTTACAGGAAGTTCCATTCTCACATGCTGCAGATAACACAGAACATTTGTCTTCGGTACATTTTTGGTCTTTACCTGGAAAAATATAGTGTAAACTTTTATATTCAACATAAAAAAACACAAACTATACTAATATAAATAATTTTGATTAAAACCCGCTATCTTCTTATTGAAGGATCTCTTGTAGAAATGCTAGATCAGTCTTAAGGTTCTTCTCTCTTCGTTAGTAGTAATCTTGTGTGAATGACTTGTATTAGGGTTGCAACCGATGAAAAAATTAGGGACTTGAAACTTATTGCATTTCGACAAGATCCTTCAGAAAAATATAAGTGATTTTTACTTAATTTTATTTATATTAGGTATTTAAGAAATCAGTTAAATAATTTAAACATTTATCAAAGGGGATAATATGTTAAGATTATTGAAGAGGACAGTATAGCCATCTATGCGGTAATTGAGCATCAATTTATGATTGAATCGTCAGCTGTTAGAACAATCTTCCACTCTCAACAAAATTGAATAATTTGTCCGTCGTTTTGGGCCGCATCGGCGAACTCCATATATTTCCTTTCTTTTAATATATTAACCCACGAAGCGAGTCGTGTGTGAATTTAGAAACATGAGCAAACTCCTACAATGACTAAAAAGTAGCGATCGCCGAAAAAAATTGAACATGCAATTGTTTTTAGGAGTGCGGGCCTGGATAATGCAATATAGCTCGATGCTCAGAAAACATTTACGGCGAAGGAAATTATGCTCAATCAATATAATACATCTTGTAATACGGCAGTTTTAGGTTGAAAAAAAGATGAAATTGGTAGAGCATCCACCATAGTCACCTGACATGAAAACAGGGCCGTTCACAGAAAATTCGGGCCCCGGGGAAGCAATAGACAACGGACCCCCCATTACTCTTAGAAAGGTTTAAATTTAATTTTAATAATTTGTAAACAAAATATTGTGTATTAGCTCAAATCCGGGCCCCCTTGGCAACACCGGGCCCCGGTAATTAGTCCCGTCTACCCCCTCCCCCTGTGTTAGGCCCTGCATGAAAATATGCGACTGTTGGTAATTTTTTAGCCGTAAAAGAAATTTGTGAGTTAGACACTTCTTGTCCGAGGAAGAGCTTGATTCTGAAAGAAGACTGACTTGGTGCTTTTAAGTAGTGGAAACTAAGAATCGTGAAATTTATTATTACTAAAGAGAAGTGTGTGCTTTTCTTTGATAACCACTTTAATTTAATTAATTTAAACACAAAATACTTACTAATTTTTGTCGCACAATAAGGACAGCAACTACACTGATATTGCATAACGTGATCGGTACCACAAATTGGTATGCCGCATTGAAGTCCTGAACAATCGCCTCGATTACAACATTCCTCTGCGTTTATCTGGCTGTGTGCTAAAAGCAGTACAGCTGTTATTAAAAACAATAGTTTTACCATTTTCGTGATATTAAACTGTGAGTTGATGCTCCGTTGATCAGCGAAATGTAGATTTAAAATAAAGCGAATAACAAATCTGTTATTTATACTTGCTTATGCTATTATAAAAAAATGACAATCTGTAACCTATTGGTTTATTTTTGGTGATTTTAAGGTTATCCAACATAACTATAGGTTATCCTTAATGAACTTAATATTTAAAATTGTTAAGAAATATTATTATTCAATCTAGCCTTCAGTTTATTTAATTCTTTTTATACGCTATTTTAATTTTGATAAGGTCCTTTGGATCATCGCCATTTGATTAGTACATTATTTTCGTATTTTAAATACGAGTACCAAGCTGAATTTATTGTGATTAAAGAAATTTTTGGCAGTGAAAAACGAAATACGTACCTTCATATTATTAGTTCTTTACTTCTAGTTTTAGGTGTAATAAGATTTAACCCGAGATCTTCTTATTGTTAAAATTATGGTTTACTATGATGTGAAAAAGGGTTTAAGCGCCTATGAGTATAAGGAAAGTTTGGATTCAGCTTTCAGTGAATGAGCGCCTTCATTAACTATACAGAGTGTTTCAGACCACCCGTACCAGCACTTTTATTCAAAAATGCGACGTCTCACAAAGATGGGGGAAATTTTTTTACCACAAAAGTGCATATGCAGAATTGACTGACGCTATAGCGGTTTTCGTAATTAAACCGGAAGTGACCAAATCAGGAAGTAACTTTAAAAACTTAAATGAAACTATCTGGTTTTTCTTACCTAATTATCATAGAAAGATATTTAATTTAAAAAAACACTTTTTACTTAAAAAAATTTTTGATTAGCTGTATAGTTTGTAATTCATTGGACCTAAATCATAACAATATGTAAAACCCTATTCGCATGTAACTGAATTCTGGACAGCCCCTTTTTTCTTTAGTTTTGTATTTAATTAAATGAAACTTTAGACATATGATATGTGTGAAAAACCCGATTATTTGAACATATGCACACAATTGTTTCACTTCCGGTTTCGCCGGAAATGACTCTTAAGTTTGTTATTTCAAATGGAACACCTTGTATATTTTTACACTGAACTATTTTGTATAATGTTTATAACGTCAAATAAGTTTTGGACGAAAATATTTTTTTATCAAGTGCGTAATTTTTTTTTTAAACGGAATGGTAGTGGTACATTCATCAAAATAGTGCAGTTGTATTCAAAATTGCTTCCTATTTCAAAAAATATAAAAATCTACAGGGTGTTCCATTTGAAATAACAAACTTAGGGTCATTTCCGTCGAAACCGGAAGTGAAACAATAGTGTACATATTTTCAAATAATCGGGTTTTTTACACAAACCATTTGTCTACGGTTTCATTTAATTAAATACAAAATTAATATGAATAAACAGCGATCACATCTCGACAATCTATCTGTTCTGAATGTTACATGTCAAGAGTATTAAGTGTTTTCAACTTTTAATGAAGTAGTTTTTTTATAATCTTTGACTTTTGCTCTGTTAACTTATAGATGGAAGATGATTTGTTCGTATGTTCGTATGTTTCTAACGTGACTCATTAAAGCAATATTCGGTACATGATAAAGGCAAAACAAAAGTTTTTCTCGACTTTTAAAAACATTATAATTATCTTAAAAGGTTCTTTAAGTGCCCAACTTTTTCTTAAAGAGTAATTAATAAATTTGTAACTGAAAATAAAACATCTTATAAGTTGTTAAGTTGTGGAGGAGTATGTATCCAACTTTGTACCTTGTTTAAAATCATTTGAAAGTTAACAAAAAAATTAAATTAATCACTACTGTTGTATACTAATTTTTGACAGTCATATTGAAGAGCTGTTAGATTTTTATGCTCGATTTTTTTAGAGGTTTTAAGTTGATTTATTGTATTGTATTGTATTACAACTTCCTTAATCTACATCTACTGCACCTCCGTACCTACATGTAAGAGAAAATTATACTTTCTTGGCATGTTTCTGTGCTCTTAAAAGAGCTATATACACAGTAATTGCAACAGTATAACAGTAGTCATTTACTCTTAATGCAGTTTTAAAAATACCAACAAAATACTTATCATATCATTTGTAAATAACAATGATATAATTAAAATGAGCAACAAAAAGCAACATACAAGAATTTATTATGTCAATTATGTGTTTTGGGACATTTTTGTGTTTTTGTGATATTTTTATTTTATTTGTGTGCTTTGTATATATCCATTACGTCTGAACTAGTTTAAAAGCTTTACCTTAATGGTTTGCAATGTTATTTGGTGCCAGTAACGAGAACTGAATTAAGCGGATCAATTTACAACCTTTTACACAAGTATTTAATTGCGTTACAGTTACACTGTAAATAGCAACATATCAATTCACGCCATTGTTAAAAAATGTCAAAACGTTATGCAATCGACAAGTTTTGAATATAAGTTGCTCGCGATTCCGAGCCCCTTCGGGGCTCCTTCACCGCTAGATCCCGGCTTGCGCGTAGAATTCTCTTTCTCAGTTCCCGAGATATATCGATTATAACTAAGCCGGTGATAATCAATCGATTGGCTCAATTTTTATTTACAATACTCGCAATTGCTTTTCAAAATTGAGAAAATTGCGTCATACTACTCGCGCTGAGCCAGGCGGGTCACTTTTTTTTTGGAGGCGATTAATAGATCGGTTTAAATTTTATTTACAACACTCGTTATTGCTTTTTAAAGTAGAATAAATATATTCGTACTACTCGCGCTCCGAGCTCGCACCGAATGCTTCTCAAATTCTTTTGCCGAGGTCCGGAGCGTGCACATATTAAAATTCGACCCTTTATACGATTTTACAAAAGAAATCCCGATTTTCGGACACACCTGAGTATTTTGCATAGATTTTTGAAAAAAGGCTTTGGACGTTCGTTAGTAAGTAGTGCGTGCGCGCGCCTGCGCTTTTTCTCGTTCGTGGTCTGAATTTAACTCGAAAGTGGGATTGTTTGGTACGTACTTGTCGGGAAGGGCGAGACGATTCCGAATCGGTACGATACATGTGCGAAAAGGTCGAATCGGAGAAGGTTCGAGCGTTCAAATTTTGACGAAATTCTCGTCCCCGACGACCCGATTTAAATGTTGCGTTTAAGATTTTGGCACGTTTTCCTCAATATCTTTTTCGGACGATTTTTTTGGGAATTTTCATATAGCCTATCTTTTTCCCATTGTCCTATAGATTGTCTGTGCCAAATTTGGTCAGGATCGGATGAATGGTATAGGAATGCATAAAGGACATACATACATGCATGCATGCATACATACATACATACATACATACATACATACATACATACATACATACATACATACATACATACATACATACATACATACATACATAAATACATACATACATACATACATTGATTTTTATATGTATAGAAGATAAATGACCGCCAATAATTATCGTCGTTGACGATTCATAATCTCCAATTTTATTTTCTTGTACATTGTTTTATCGATTACGTTTCCAGTTGCAAATCTGCTAAGTTTATGTGTATGTCCTTTAGCCGAAGCTCTATTTTTTACTGTAAAAAAGATTATCTTGGACGCCCTTGTCCTCAGTTAAATTTTAATGAATGTTCACTCAACTTTAACATTTCGTTTTCTGTAAAATTTTGAATGTCGGTTGGTTAATTGAGGATGTTACTATCTGTAGATTCGCCTTGACGTGTCAACTATTAGCGAAAAGGGGGTTTTCACAGCATCGAGTATACTAGCGTTGTTTCTTAAACTGGATATTACAAGTACCTGGGATCCAGTGCATAATTTAAAAGATTTTTAGACTGTATGTTATGATAAATCGAATATTTACTTCGCTAAAGATATTTATCTTATTTTAAAAAAAAGAAGACTTAAACTGAATGAAGGAAACTAGAAAAGAATTGCAGGAAGTGTCTAGGAATCTAGAAGCAACGACAAGAATAGTGGGATTATATAATATATAAACGAAGAAAACCAAAGGATATAGGTACATATGAAGGGACCAGTGAACAAAGAGACCATACAAAAAGAATTGGTGATCGAGTTAGAATGTGGCGGATCGATGGATACAGAGGGTGTCTAAAATGTAAATTACCCAGGAATTTGGTGATCGGAGAATGGGAACAGGAATTCTGAAATTACAACATGAGATCGTTGTATTAAAGTCGAAGAGCTTATCACCGAAGGCAAAACTACAGGTGTACCAGGCGACACACCGATCAACAGTTACCTACGCATGTAAAACATGCTAATATGCGTCATGAACCAAAAAAGATACAGAAAAAGTAGAGGTCTGGAAATGAAAAATTCTGAGGAAGATATTTGGAGGGAAGAACGAAGACAGTGTATGGAAAAGGAGAAATAACGGAAGAGTTAAGACAACTACGGTGAAGCGACAATAACCCAGTTCATAGAGTGCGTAACATATAAGATGTTGGGACTTGGGGTGCGTGAAGTTGGTACGCCAACCATCGGCGCAAATATTTCTTAGCTAAACAAATGCATTTCATTAGTCAGTAATCTCTGGCTGAACATTATAAACAACAATAAATATTATTTATGACATAAAATAGGTTTTTACATCTAAATCTATAAATACGAACATTATTATAAATTTAAAAACACAAAACCAAGAATCAATCCAAAGTTCAACTTACTTTTCAAACTATTTCTAAATTTTGGTTGTAGTGGTTATGCTTATTATACAAGTAACCCAATACTGTCGGCGTTCACAATATAGTCAGATGGTGCACTACCGTGGAGCTATTGCGATGTGCAAAAACATAAAAATGATTATATTTTGTAACTGGTAAAGATATTTTTTAAAAAATTAGAGCGCATTTGGACGCATATTGGGCGCTAAAGGATGGCACCGGTTTTTGAATTTTTGGTGATAGTTGGCGTGCCAACTTCACGCTCCTTAATCAATTAATTGATCATAACTCGGCAACTAGTACCGATAATTTTAAAAAAATAGGGCGCATTTGGGCGCATATTGTATTGGGCGTTAAAGGACGAGACAAATTTTAGAATTTTTGGAAAGCCACTTAATTAATTAGCTGTATCTCGGTAACCCGTTGAGCAAAATTAAAAATTTTTAGGGCGCATTTGGGCGCATATTGGGCGCTAAAATATGATATTTTTCTTATATGTATTTTACATAGGTTTGTACAGTCTATTTAGTTTTGTTGGCATGTTCCGTTTTGACACGTAGTTCCATATTCGCATGCAGATTCTGCCCTTTTGCAGTTGTCAATTTCACAGGGTTCGCCAACATCTTAAATGAAAATCAAATCGTCAAAGTTAACTGTTAATTTAAAATAAAGTGTACGTACGTATAGCTTTAACACAGTAATTACAACAGCTGCATTGATGGGTTGATACATAATCTCTGGCACACTTGATTTGATAACATCTTACCGCTGCACAATCTCCTGTAGTGCAGCAGCATTCTTCATTTGCTCCCGCAGAATATTGAAATACGAATAGGATAGTGAGCGTACAAATTGCAATTAATGATTTGGTCATTGCAGTAGATTGGCTACGCCTGTTTATAAATGTATTTATTACGTGGACAATAGGCTGGTTATGATAATTTTTTACACACGTGATGTTTGCTGAATTGCGCTTATGCGCAGTGAGTATATTCCATACTATTTTTGATTGTTGTAAAAATAAGCTTTCGCCCTGAAATTAATACAGGTTAATGTTGTCTAATCACGAATATATTTATTTTAAATTAAATTCTATAGTGATTTTGATTACTATACCGATTTGTTTTATATATCCAATAACTGTTATTTGTTCTTGTCACACTATATGGGTCTGGAGCTCTATAGTTTATGGTTTTTGTTTAATCGTCTACGCTTAAGTTTATAGATAATCAAATAAGTTTTTGCTGCCCTGGTTGCCTAATCTCTGTTTATCGTTTATAGCAATTTACTCTATCATTATCAACAAATTATATACCATTAGCTTAAAGATGTTATGCGTTTTATATATTGTAAAGATTCAGAATTTTATTATTAGTACAGGCAACATTTGATTTATGGATTTTCTTATGTTATTTATACACAGGTTGATCCAAAAGGTTATAACTTTAGAGGGTGATTAGGTATTTAAATGTTATAAGCTGCGTTAATTAAGAGCTAAAAATAAATCTGTAATTGTTATATTGTTTTACAAGAAAAAAAAACACGGAAGTTTTGTAAGAAATTACAATATTGTTGAATGTTTTGCCAGTGTATTATTGATACTTGTTATTTATTGTTGTAAATATTACATAAATACAATAGGGAAGATGTTTGCGTAATAAAAAACAGTACAAAATAATTCAGATCAACTCGTTTTAAGAACTAACGGTACATTTTCCGTTTTTACAGGAAGTTCCATTCTCACATGCTGCAGATAACACAGAACATTTGTCTTCGGTGCATTTTTGGTCTTTACCTGGAAAAATATAGTGTAAACTTTTATATTCAACATAAAAAAACACAAACTATACTAATATAAATAATTTTGATTAAAACCCGCTATCTTCTTATTGAAGGATCTCTTGTAGAAATGCTAGATTAGTCTTAAGGTTCTTCTCTCTTCGTTAGTAGTAATCTTGTGTGAATTACTTATATTAGGGTTGCTACCGATGAAAAAATTAGGGACTTAAAACTTATTGCATTTCGACAAGATCCTTCAGCAAAGTGATTTTTACTTAATTTTATTTATATTAGGTATTTAAGAAATCAGTTAAATAATTTAAACATTTATCAAAGGGGATAATATGTTAAGATTATTGAACAGGACAGTATAGCCATCTATGCGGTAATTGAGCATCAATTTATGATTGAATCGTCAGCTGTTAGAACAATCTTCCACTCTCAACAACATTGAATAATTTGTCCGTCGTTTTGGGCCGCATCGGCGAACTCCATATATTTCCTTTTTTTATATATATTAACCCACGAAGCGAGTCGTGTGTGAATTTAGAAACATGAGCAAACTCCTACAATGACTAAAAAGTAGCGATCGCCGAAAAAAATTGAACATGCAATTGTTTTTAGGAGTGCGGGCCTGGATAATGCAATATAGCTCGATGCTCAGAAAACATTTACGGCGAAGGAAATTATGCTCAATCAATATAATACATCTTGTAATACGGCAGTTTTAGGTTGAAAAAAAGATGAAATTGGTAGAGCATCCACCATAGTCACCTGACATGAAAACAGGGCCGTTCACAGAAAATTCGGGCCCCGGGGAAGCAATAGACAACGGACCCCCCATTACTCTTAGAAAGGTTTAAATTTAATTTTAATAATTTGTAAACAAAATATTGTGTATTAGCTCAAATCCGGGCCCCCTTGGCAACACCGGGCCCCGGTAATTAGTCCCGTCTACCCCCTCCCCCTGTGTTAGGCCCTGCATGAAAATATGCGACTGTTGGTAATTTTTTAGCCGTAAAAGAAATTTGTGAGTTAGACACTTCTTGTCCGAGGAAGAGCTTGATTCTGAAAGAAGACTGACTTGGTGCTTTTAAGTAGTGGAAACTAAGAATCGTGAAATTTATTATTACTAAAGAGAAGTGTGTGCTTTTCTTTGATAACCACTTTAATTTAATTAATTTAAACACAAAATACTTACTAATTTTTGTCGCACAATAAGGACAGCAACTGCACTGATATTGCATAACGTGATCGGTACCACACATTGGTACGTCGCATTGAAGTCCTGAACAATCGCCTCGATTACAACATTCCTCTGCGTTTATCTGGCTGTGCGCTAAAAGCAGTACAGCTGTTATTAAAAACAATAGTTTTACCATTTTCGTGATATTAAACTGTGAGTTGATGCTCCGTTGATCAGCGAAATGTAGATTTAAAATAAAGCGAATAACAAATCTGTTATTTATACTTGCTTATGCTATTATAAAAAAATGACAATCTGTAACCTATTGGTTTATTTTTGGTGATTTTAAGGTTATCCAACATAACTATAGATTATCCTTAATGAACTTAATATTTAAAATTGTTAAGAAATATTATTATTCAATCTAGCCTTCAGTTTATTTAATTCTTTTTATACGCTATTTTAATTTTGATAAGGTCCTTTGGATCATCGCCATTTGATTAGTACATTATTTTCGTATTTTAAATACGAGTACCAAGCTGAATTTATTGTGATTAAAGAAATTTTTGGCAGTGAAAAACGAAATACGTACCTTCATATTATTAGTTCTTTACTTCTAGTTTTAGGTGTAATAAGATTTAACCCGAGATCTTCTTATTGTTAAAATTATGGTTTACTATGATGTGAAAAAGGGTTTAAGCGCCTACGAGTATAAGGAAAGTTTGGATTCAGCTTTCAGTGAATGAGCGCCTTCATTAACTATACAGGGTGTTTCAGACCACCCGTACCAGCACTTTTATTCAAAAATGCGACGTCTCACAAAGATGGGGGAAATTTTTTTACCACAAAAGTGCATATGCAGAATTGACTGACGCTATAGCGGTTTTCGTAATTAAACCGGAAATGACCAAATCAGGAAGTAACTTTAAAAACTTAAATGAAACTATCTGGTTTTTCTTACCTAATTAGAAAGATATTTAATTTAAAAAAACACATTTTACTTTAAAAAAATTTTGATTAGCTGTATAGTTTGTAATCCATTGGACCTAAATCATAACAATATGTAAAACCCTATTCGCATGTAGGTAACTGAATTCTGGACAGCCCCTTTTTTCTTTAGTTTTGTATTTAATTAAATGAAACTTTAGACATATGATATGTGTGAAAAACCCGATTATTTGAACATATGCACACAATTGTTTCACTTCCGGTTTCGCCGGAAATGACTCTTAAGTTTGTTATTTCAAATGGAACACCTTGTATATTTTTACACTGAACTATTTTGTATAATGTTTATAACGTCAAATAAGTTTTGGACGAAAATATTTTTTTTTATCAAGTGCGTAATTTTTTTTTTTAAACGGAATGGTAGTGGTACATTCATCAAAATAGTGCAGTTGTATTCAAAATTGCTTCCTATTTCAAAAAATGTAAAAATCTACAGGGTGTTCCATTTGAAATAACAAACTTAGGGTCATTTCCGTCGAAACCGGAAGTGAAACAATAGTGTACATATTTTCAAATAATCGGGTTTTTTACACAAACCATTTGTCTACGGTTTCATTTAATTAAATACAAAATTAAGGAAAACAAGGGGCTGTCCAAAACTCAGTTACATGCGAATAGGGTTTTAAATATTGTTATGATTTAGGTCCAATGGATTACAAACTTTAAAATCAAAAATGTTTCTATTTGAAAAGTGTTTTTTTAAATAAAATATCTTTCTAATTATGCAATAAAAGCCAGATAGTTCCATTTAAGTTTTTAAAGTTACTTCCGGATTTGGCCACTTCCGGTTTAATCAGGAAAACCGCTATAGCGTCAGTCAATTCTGCATACGCACTTTTGTGATAAAAATGTTTCTCTCATCTTTGTCACACGTCGCTATTTCGAATAAAAATGCTGGTAAGGGTGGTCTGAAACACCCTGTATATTTACAGCTACCATTAAGAATTTGCACAGTAAAGAAATTTGTTGACCATCAAAAAAGGTTAGAGCATTATCCTATGGCTGTTATTAAAAAACATTGCTTTTGCCCAGCTGTAAGAACATTCATTCAAGATAACATTCATTTAAAGAAAGTTTTTAGTCGTTTGGTGCCACATCTTTGAGGTTGTTTTTTGTACTAATCGGGGCGGAAACTTTCTGCCGTTCACGTTTTTTTTTGCATTATTCCAAAAAAAAATATTGTAAGGAACTTCTAAAGAGTGGGGCGTAAAGATGGTAAAGTAATATTACCCCTACTGAACATTTAATGTGTTTTCTATAGTCAATAAATCCAGCTTGAACCTTGTATTAGATTTAATATTTCTGCAACGATGACTATCATTTCCGTAATTAAGTTTGTTAAGTGCAAATTTTTTTTAGCTATAAAAAATGTTGGTTTTTATTATGTTAAGACAAACTTTATCGATTCAATGTATTTCAGTGAATCTGGGTCACAATTACGTTCAATCACTACTTGAATCTCTCGTATGCACGTCAGTAGAACTATGGAAAATGCTCTATGAATAAACAGCGATCACATCTCGACAATCGATCTGTTCTGAATGTTACATGTCAAGAGTATTAAGTGTTTTCAACTTTTAATGAAGTAGTTTTTTTTTTAATCTTTGACTTTTGCTCTGTTAACTTATAGATGGAAGATGATTTGTTCGTATGTTCGTATGTTTCTAACGTGCCTCATTAAAGCAATATTCATTACATGATAAAGGCAAAACAAAAGTTTTTCTCGACTTTTAAAAACATTATAATTATCTTAAAACGTTCTTTAAGTGCCCAGCTTTTTCTTAAAGAGTAATTAATAAATTTGTAACTGAAAATAAAACATCTTATAAGTTGTTAAGTTGTGGAGGAGTATGTATCCAACTTTGTACCTTGTTTAAAACAGGGCATGAAACCGGTTTTTAAAACCGGTTAACCGTTATTTTTTGTCAGAAAAAGTGATTTTTACCCGAAACCGTTATTTTTAAAGCCAAAAAAACGGTAACCTTTAACCAAAATAATAAAAAACCGGTTTTTTAATAATTTTTTTAATAAAAATTACGATGAAAAATACAAAATCTTTATTAAATGCGATTAGTTGACCAGAAGTCTGAACGCTTGATTGTACATCTTCTATATATATAAAAGAGCTTGTTTGTTTGTTTGTTTGTGTGTTTGTTTGTTCGCTATAGAATCGTAGGTCCGTTGACCGATCGGGACCAAATTTTGCACAGTTACTATTTAGGACCTGACGGATCAAACGTCGTATAAAGAACGGCCGGAAATGCCCGGGAATGGCCGGAAACGTCCGCCGAGCGCGAGTACTCTTTAATTGAACGTTCGGGAACGTCCGCCGGGCGCGAGCGCGGAGCGCGAGTAGTCTGTGATTAATAAAAGAGAATTGTAATCACCCGTGCAACGCCGGGTAAATCGCCTAGTTTATTATAAAATTATGAATAAATAATATCTTTTCATACTTTGCATTCCCGATCTAAATAATTTTAAAAACCGGTTTTTTAAACCGGTTAATAATTTAAATCGGTTTTTTACACTAAACCGGTTTTTTACGAATAAAACCGGTTTTTCAACAAAAACCGTTATAAAAATAAAGTTTTCGATTTCGGTTAACCGTTAACCAAAATTTTTTTGGGTTTCGAGCCCTGGTTTAAAATCATTTGAAAGTTAACAAAAAAATTAAATTAATCACTACTGTTGTATACTAATTTTTGACAGTCATATTGAAGAGCTGTTAGATTTTTATGCTCGATTTTTTAGCGGTTTTAAGTTGATTTATTTATTGTATTTTTTTACAACTTCTTTAATCTACATCTACTGCACCTCCGTACCTACATGTAAGAGAAAATTATACTTTCTTGGCATGTTTCTGCGCTCTTAAAAGAGCGATATACAGCTAGGGCAGGGGTCGCCAAACTTTTTTGATAATCGACCCTTATATAGTTTTTCTAAATCTCCATCGACTCCCATAAAAAAAAAATTGATATCTAAACTAAACGAATAGTTTTATAGAAACTATAACTAATTATCCAATACTATAAAAGTAGTTATAATGACACTGCAAATATTTAACACTGTTCACAATTTGCAAAGATAGCTGAAACTGCGCATGATATTTGCGTTTGTAACATCAACGCTCGTGACATTTGGACAAGCGCACATATGCATATGACTCATAAGCCATAAGTGCAAAGTTCGCGCCGCTGCGCGATGGTACGTAAATACTTGTTTCACCCGAATAAATATACGTTTATTAATTTATTTTCTATACAGAATTAAGTCAATTATAAAAACATTCACAAATTTTACATACGCAGTTAGGTATGTGTGATTTGCGTATTAAGATCAACCCCTACTTTTGTTAAATAGACCCCTGGGGGTCTATATTAGGGTTTCTTTCCCGGGATCCCGGGTTCCCGGGATCCCGGTCCATTTTAAGCTATTTTATATTTCCCGGGAAATGCTTTTGGTCCCGGAAATTCCCGGGATTTTAAAAAGTGTTGTTTTCGTTTATTTTTTATAACATCAGAATTTTATGCTTAAAATGTTTTTACTAACAGTAAATTATGGAAAAACTTCAAAATAATTTTTTTTTTAGTATGGCGCAAAGAAGCCCGGTCTCCATTACAAAGTTAATATCTTCAAAATACTTTTACAGTTTTATCTTTGTGTACCCTGATAATTCAAAGCAAAATAGCTTATAAATGAAATTTTATTGATAATAACGATGTTTCTTTACTGCTAGCTGCTCTCAAGACAATTTCACCTACATCAATAGAGACTTAGAGAGCATTTTATGCAGCAGGACTTTTTGTTAATAAATTTAGAAAAAGACTAATTGACTGAAGCACAGATCACCTTTGTTTTCTTTAATCACATTACAAAAATTCATTGTAAAAATTATATTATTGTATTCATAAATATGAAATTGCGATAGAAAGGTTATAATTCCCAAATGTATGTTTCTCTCACCAATATTATTAAATTATTTGTAATAATCATGGAGCAAAATGTATTACATATATGACTTGGAGTTGTTTTTAAGTAATAAACCGCTCCCTTAATTTTTTGGATTATTTATTTAAAAATATTGACATAATTTATTACATCCCGGGATCCCGGGACAAAGGCGGATTTCTTCCCGGAATTCCGGGACAAGCAAAATGGTCAAATATGAGAAACCCTAGTCTATATAGACCACTTTGGCGACCTCTGAGGAATATACACAGTAATTGCAACAGTATAACAGTAGTCATTTACTCAACGTAGTTTTAAAAATATCAACAAAATACTTAGAGTATATCATTTGTAAATAACAATGATATAATTAAAATTGGCAGCAAAAAGCAACATACACGAATGTATTATGCCAATTGTGTGTTTTGGAACATCTTTGTGTTTTTGTGATATTTTTTTTATTTGTGTGCTTTGTATATATCCATTACGTCTGAACGAGTTTAAAAGCTTTACCTTAATGGTTTGCAATGTTATTTGGTGCCAGTAACGAGAACTGAATTAAGCGGATCAATTTACAACCTTTTACACAAGTATTTAATTGCGTTACAGTTACACTGTAAATAGCAACATATTAACATCCTCTTAAAATTTTGACCGTCGCGTAAAACATCAATAAATTGTCATCTAACACATAAGTTAAGCCTAAAATAATTTAGCTCTGTGAGTAATGAAATGTTTAAATAGATATTTTCCTTCTAATGTTGCAGCGATTTCGCAATAAACCTCTGGGGCAATAAAGCCATTTGTTTGGTTTCATCTGATAACCTAACTAATTATTCATAAGAATTATGGATTATGAGGTCAACAATAAACAAAGATTACGCAAGTTAAGCAACAAAACCGTATTTGATTGTTTTAAGATTAAGTACTAAGACTATAGAACAATAACAAGGAACTAAACCCTTCTGTGGACAAATCAAGGGACAGTAATGAGAAACATTTAACGTTATTGTTTTTATGTGTACACCACAGAAATGTTACAATTCGGTAAAAATCTATTAGACAATAATACCTTAAAAATAGGGTAAAAAAAGTTGACATTTTGAGATGTTATTTAGTAGTTAATAAATATACAGGGTGTCGATAAAGTAACGAATATTACCTAAAAACCAAAAAATTTTTGCAAATTATTTCTTTTTGCTGTTTTTTAGTAGGTACACAAATTTTTTATTTTGTTTTCCACAGTTTAATATTACGTATGAACCTGTCTTTCATAATTTTTGGTGGATGCGCTAGGGACGATCCTAAATCTCCTCCTCATAAAAGAAATTTCTACCCCAAAAGTTCCAAATAATAACAAAAAATCTCAAGTCAGGGGAATGCGGTGGATGCTCTTTAACTTTTTATATTTTTTTAATTAATAAAATTGGAGAGTTAAAGCTACATTATGAGATCGTGATGAAGCACAATCTCCATCTCTGAAACTCTACTCAATACTTTAGGCAAATATTTTCTTTATAACAATTCTCTGTAATTGTCTTCTGTGCTAGGGATTGTAAATTTACCGACTATTTGAATTACCGGTAATTCAGTAAAATTGTCAATCAAAATCGGTTTACCGGTAACTTACCGGTAAATCATATTATTATATATATTTATATTATATTGTTTCTTTTTAGATTTTTTGCGGTTACTTACATTTTTAATGTAGTTTTCGGAGTTTATCCGCGTCTCCCCTATAGTGAAAGCTTGCCGAAACGTCGAGCTAATTTAAATATTACCCGGATAAACTCCGAAAACCATATTAAAAATAAATATATTTATATACATTTATTTATTATGGAACTGATTGAGATAGTTGAAGCCTAAACTATCCCAATTAGTTTCATACAATATATTAGTTAACAGCCATTAACGTATCTAATATATTTTTATGTAATATTAATATAACACAATATAAAATGACAATATATATTATATAAAATAAAAATATTACAAAAAATATAATCCAGCATTACAAAAAACACATGAAAATAAAACTATTCTGAACATAAAATATAAAATGATTTAACATAATATACCTATGTTGTCAAACTATTAACAATATTTTTTATTTTAAACTTTTCTTAAAAAATTAACCACGTAGAAAATATAATTTATCTTAACTATCGTCTCCTAATTGCGACTTAATTTTTGTACAAAATAATCCAGCCGCGGAAAAAGCTTTTTCGGATTCTACTACACTTGTTGGTTGAGTAGTGAGTAAACAATCATATGCCATTTGTATGCTTTCCCCTTATTTTTTCTCTTTGAAATACGTCAATTTTTTTTCGATTATTTGATTTAGATTTTTATCATGATTAGAAAGATATTGTAAAATTACCGGAATTACCGGTAAAAAACTGGCAAATTACCGGTAAAATTTGATGAGCATTTTTTGCGATTTATTACAATTCCTAGTCGTGTAGTGAGTAAACAATCATATGCCATTTGTATGATTTCCCCTTTTTTTTCTCTTTGAAAATACGTCAATTTTTTTTTCGATTATTTGATTTAGATTTTTATCATGATTAGAAAGATATTGTAAAATTACCGGAATTACCGGTAAAAAACTGGCAAGTTAAAATTTGAAGAGCATTTTTTGCGATTTACCGGTTAACCGGTTTACCGGTATTACAATCCCTATCTGTGCATCTAGCCTAATAGCAAGTCCGTACAGTGTACACTTAACAATAGTTTTTGATCGCGTCCGCGATTAAAGCGTGTGCAAGTTTTTCTGCACCGCGGTTGTAACATCCGCCTCCAGGATGTTACAACTAATAACAATTCTTGTACAGCCACCCGCATTCTTCAGGTTACAAGAATTATTTAAGTTTCGGAACAAGGTAGTCCTGAAGGAACCATCTCATCGACCGGCAGCTCGCCGGCCGCTTTTGGGCTGTTGGTCAAGGGTTGAACCAAGTCTCCGGTAGACACCAGTCCATGGGGCTCCGACAAGTCCTAAGCTACACGCGACGTCGGAGACCCCCTCGCGTCCTTCGACTTCACGATAACCCGTGACTTCACCGTCATAGTCAAACTGGTCACCGCTAATTCAATTCGTAACCATTAAATATTCCTTCTGACTCACCACCCATCATAAAACTTTCCCAACCCTCAATGAAAGACTTTGTTAAACTTTTTACACTTTTCTCACAACCAAAATACTTTTCCAAAATAACTTTACCATTTTTCAACCCATGTGCTTATCCCAAGTACATAGTTGCGAGTGCTAGCATAATTAAAAAAATTATAACTGTATTTTTTTAAAATCACTGTTTAACTCCCAAACAGCGACGCCGTAAATATTACATCTATTAACCGGCTCGGTGACAATATAAGGTGCGGATTTTCCTTTCGACGCCCTACTAATTTTTTTATTCTCATCAGCTTGGCCCTTGTATATGAAGGTTTAAATATTTTTTTACTGGTAATTAACCAAACGAACGCATTAGTGACATACGAAACCATATATTTGTAAATTGAATATCCTTTGACTGTTAACATCCTACGCGTGTTGTAAATTTACAGTCAATTTAATCTTCCGACGCTTTTGTTTTGAAAGCGTGTTATATACCTAATTTTATTCAAACAATACAGCTTAAAAGCTTTGCCGTTGTTTACAAACATTATGTGTAAAAATCCTATTATTCTGTTTATCAGAAACCAAGTCAAAGGTAATTTTATCACGTGAGCTTTATTATTATAAATAACAAATTCAGCGAATAACCTAATTTGCTTAGACGTAAATTCTATGAAACATATGTTATGGCGTATTTCACGTTTTTTTGTATCACAATATTTAAAACAGCTATATACAGGGTGATTGAAATTCGAGTTTAAGCATGGAGATAGAGTATAGGTTTAAATTTGGCAAAGTTGCTAAATTTGGTGCTTATTAATAACCCAAAGATAAATTGGAAATATCTCAAACGGTATCCGAGAAAATTAGGAAAAACTGGAAAATACGATATTTGAAAATCGTCTATAACTCCTTTGGAGCATGAAATATTACAAATGTGTAAAAACATTGCCGAAGCAACTTTTTAAGCCGAATGGGATTGTGGTCACAAATTTTTCGTAGGTCGATTCGTTTTTGTTTTATGACAACCAATTTTATTTTTTCTTATGGGCGCAACTTTTGCTATTTACATAATCAAATAGCATTTATTTTTCTGAATTCATTGATGTATCACACATCGTATTTTACTTCTTTATTCATTGTCAAATCTAAAAAAAAGGGTTTTAAACGATAACCATTATAAATCAGGTAGGCCGGTCGTTGTAGTTTATGTTGTTTCCATGACAACCAATTAACAAACTAAAAGTTTTGAATGCCTATTACTTGTCAGATTAATAAATTTGAAAAAATGAACTTTAATAACGAAGAAAAACGCGACATGCTGCGAATTTTTTATTCATTGGATAGGATTTCTATATTGTCCAGTCAACGATATGCAGAAACATATCCAGAAGGAAAACAAGCCTCGCACACATATTGTTGTACGTTGGACAGAAACTTAGGGAAACATGGGGTTTTGCCAAACCCAGAAGATAATATGGCAGAAAGGTTTCAGATCAAAAAAAAAAACATTTCCATTACAACAGTACAAACAGATCCGGAAAAACACTATTTTTTACGTTAGTCAGAAACTTAAGTAAGTTTGTTTAAAGCATGTGATAAAGTATAACAAAATTAAAAGGACGGTATAAAAAATTCGCAGCACATAGCATTTTTCTTTGTTATTAACGTTCATTTTTACAAGTTTATTAATCTGACAAGTAATAGGCTTTCAAAACTTTTAGTTTGTTAATTGGTTGTCATGGAAACAACATAAACTACAATGCCGGCCTTTCTGATTTATAGTTGTTATTGTTAAAAACGTATTTTTTCAAATTTGACATTGAAAGAAGAAGTAAAGTACCATGTGTGATACATCCATGGATTCAGAAAAATAAATTCTATTTGATTATATAAATAGCAAAAATTGCCCCCATAAGAAAAAACAAAGTTAGTTGTCATAAAACAAAAACGAATCGATCTAGGAAAAATTTGTGACCACCATCCGATTCGGCTTAAAAAGTTGCTTGGGCAATGTTTTTACACATTTGTAATATTTCATACTCCAAAAGAGTTATAGACGATTTTCAAAAATCGTATTTCCCGGTTTTTCCTAATTTTCTCAGATACCGTTTGAGATACTTCCAACTTCTCTTCAGATTATTATTGAACACAAAATTTAGCAACTTTGCCAATTTTAAACCTATACTCTAGCTATTATAATAAGCGTGATCCCCATGCTTAAACTCGAATTTCAATCACCCTGGTATATAATAGGTATATTATTTTCTTAAATCGACTAGCAAGTATCGACTGGGGTAATTTTTAATTTTAACATGAGTACCATATTGCACCCGCACCCTACATTTAAGACACTTTGATATTTAGACAAAACAAGATATCTCCATTGTTTAATTTTACATTATAGCCTAAGAGCCAGCATCATCAGTAACGTTTGTTGTTGATTAAGATCCTGCTTATACAGCGACAGATGTAGACTGAAATTTATATTAAAACGTAGTATTTTAAAAGCGCGAAAAGCTAAAAACTTATATATATTTGTTTAACTTTATTGTCTTTATGTAAGCTGGGTTTTTACTTAAAATCTTTACAATAAACAAAGTTTCTATGACAGAAGCTACCCAACCAAATTTTAATATACACATGTTGAAACTTTTAGATCGTTTTTAACAATTGTATGCCAATTATAATAATTAAAATCAACCCATTTATAACAAATGTTTTATTAGTAGGTAGTGGGTATCTTAGTGTAATATCGAAAGAAAAAAAAAACTATTGTTTGCCATTAAAAAACTGTACATCGAATATATTATTCCAATAACCATTATAATATTTAATTGGTTATTTAATTTAAGCTTAGCTTATTTTTTTCTTGTATTTAGAAAACCAGTAAGATACTTTTAACTATCCACTAATTAAAATAAAATTAAAAGTATGCCTTGTAGCGCAGATATTACGTAATTATGTTTTCATTTGTTGTTTTATGAAATGTTTTTGAAATTAATTTTGTTTGTAAAATTTTGTACTGATTAAACCGAATTAATCTGCCAACGCAAGCGAAATTAACTTCAAATTACGTTTTAATATTTTCCTTGAACATACAAACGAATGATTTTTATTGTGTTAAAATTTGAATTGTTTTGTTTTTACATTTCGGATTCTATTGTTCTTTTGTTCTGGACGCGTTTTAGAGTTAACGTAATTGTGTATCAGAAAGGAAAACTTTTATAAGGTCCTTTTTACAAACTAAAATCATTTATTTAAAAAATGGTTTATAGGTACAATGTAGCTATAGTTATGCTTTTAAAAATCTGTTTGGAAAAAAAACTCTTTTTGCACTATTTGATTTTTCTAGGCACGCTTCAAGAGCTGGCGGGCTAAAACTGTTACCAAACAGATGTCACATAATTTAATAAATATGTAAATCCAGTTGAACAACGTATCGAATAAATGTAAAAAGTTGTTTTGAAATAATATCAATACAAGATAACTAGAAAAGAGCTTCGTATGAACCTATATTTATTGATGTCTATATTTAATATAGGTATTTCAACGTGAAGAACATGGGAGGTATCGGAAACCGTAAGAGAGCATAGTGGTTAAATTAACAGAGAAGTGTTTTTACGTTCTTAGTAATTATTAAAAGTGAAAATTTGCAAATTATACCAGTCCATGAAAAATCCTGCAAAAAAACTAAAATAAATCAATTAAAAATTATATTTGCAATTTTCTCATTATGTATCTATTAACATAGGAAGCTTGATATCTGGCATTCGTTGGTTAAACAAAGACGTTAGTTCTTCATTACATGGCGTTGTCAAAATGAATACGGTCCGCTTAGTTTTTTGGATGCGATAATAATTTTTTATTTATTATGGACGCTATGTTAGATTTTAATATCATCGATTAAAGGTTTTTTTAATGAATACAGTGATTTAAAAATATGTACAGATCTATAGGATTTTTAGATTAAAATCGCGTTGTCGGAAGTGATAATTCGGTTATTATTAAAGTTACAAAAATTTTACGACATATTTAGCTCAAATTCGCCAAATAAATTTAACTTTAAATTAAAAATTGTAATTTTTGTAGTATATTCTTGAAGCTGGGCCACAATGTGCACACATTCTATTTACATTTTCGGTGAGCTTATAGAAGCACACTTTTTTGTAATTTGTCTAACATTCTATCACTAACGGTTTCCAAGACCCTCGTGTTTTTCATGTTAAAACAGACATATTTTAAGTGTTATTTTGTAAAAAAAATTTTATGTTTTGTTTTTTAATTTCAGGTGAGTTCATTTATTCCGTCCTAAAATTATCGACAGTTCTTTAAGGCTTAAGGTAAGAAACTATTGAAGTTTTAAAGCGACCTAAAACAAACATTACAATCGTAAACGAAATATATCGAAATACAGATCACTGTTTAAAGCAGCGGTTCTTAACTGGCTAACTGGTAAGACTCATCCGGGTAAAAAATTGTGCGTTAGGATGGGATATTCTACCTAACCCACCATATTCTACCGACATTTCTCCAACCGATTATCACGTTTTCTTGGCGCTAGATAATCATAATGCAAAATAGACAATTTTACAAAAAAGAGGAGATTGATAGATTTTTCGCTTCTAGAGACACAACTTTCTAAAAAAACGGAATATATAAAGTGGTATATTGTTGGGAGAGGGTCATTGTGAAGGTAATTATTTTAATGAATAAAACGGACTATTGTTTGATTTTTAATATAAAAACCGCAAGAACGTTTAGGGCTACCCAATATAATGTGTTTAATACGTTATGCCAGATCGCTCATTCATTACAACTTAATATGTCACGGGAGAATTATTTTCATATACGTTGGTGGTACCAAAACTTTCCAGTTTTCTTTAAATGGTATAATTGGGAACCGCTGGTTTAAAGTAATGATTTGGCTATGATTTAAAAAATTTTCATTAATTTTAAAGTACTTCGGGCAACATTAAGCGAATGAAATTCGTCGCACAGTACATGGAAAGACCAGGCCACATATTCAATTCTATGTATGTGAATTGTGAATGCATAAATAGTATCTATGTACTTCTATTATTTATGCAAATATGAAAACTGCATCTGATTGATTTTTATCTATCGCCAGCGGGTAGTATTACAACGCACCAAAGTTGTTGCCGACACCAATGATTCGTGTTTACATTAAATTACAATTTGCAGTTGTTACTGCATTTACAAAACGCGCAAAATATTTTTAAATCAACAGCGTTTTTGAATGTCGTTTGTACAGGTTTATCGCGTTCGTTCAGAAACCTGTCATTTTTTAACCAAACATGTGTTGACGGCTTATGTCGATATAAATCGAATAACAGCGAACGAATAACTGGAACATCAAACCGAAAATGCAATCTGCGAGGAGGTGTAATAATTATCGGCCCTCTGGCAGTCGTTTCTCCGAAGTTTCAATATTTTAGAAGGTAAAAAATAACACGCGTGCTAACGAACGATATAACTGTTGATTTTCAAGACAATTTCATGTAGCTTTTTTTTCTTCAGTTTTTACGAGGGGGCATTGATAATTTTCTGGCCTAGCCTAGAAGGATATTACAATTCTTCAAAATAATATTATTTTGTTCAATATAATAACCATTTAAGTCTTTACTTTACACAACTCTGATCTTTAGTAAAAAACGTAATCTTCTTGGTCTGCAAAGCAGGTCTCTACAGCATTGATCACAATCTCGTTTGACGTAAATTTTTGTTTTTTTAAGATTTTTTTAACCTATAGAAATAGATAATAGTCTAAAGAGGTCAAATCGGGAGAATGCTGTGAATAGTCAACAATTTCAAAGCCATTTTCATAGATATTTTGCAAGGTAACAAGTGACTTTTGAACTTGGACGTTATAATTCAAAAGCCTTTGGAAAATTGTCCACCACGTGTTTTTACAATATTGGCTCGAAGTTTTGTTTTACCTTAAAACAGTATCTTTTGTTACTACAAGTAATTAGTAAAAATTATACCGTTCTTATTCTAAAAAAGAAGGTGAAAACTTTTTCAGTAGACTTCTGTTTGCAACATTTTTTGGGCTAAAGAGAGCCAGCATGTTTTTACTCTGAATTTTTTTTTGTCTCAGTATCGTAATGATTCATTGTGGCAAGGCGTCCCAAAAAGCTTAAATGCTGCAATTCAATTTTTTCAATAAACAATATTAATCTGCTAATGTCAAGATGTCATCATAAATTGATTTACCGGATAAGTATTTCAAAAACAGATAATTGATTTCTAAACTGTACTCGCTTTTGTGAAAATTTAAATCTTCATTCGACATGGCTTTTTGAAATCACAACTCGAAAACATGTCATTTTTATCTGAAACTTGCATTGGTACTTGTCATCGTTTATACTTGTTTCCTTGGTAACCATATTCGTTTTTGTTTATTGGAAATGACGAAGACCAACTATACAGGGGGTCCCAGCCAAGACGAATTATTCGATAGCTCTGTTATTAGTAATAATATTTAAAAAAGTTAAAAATAAAAGTGGTTTGTAATGTTCTGTAGTAAGAACCTAAAATTATTTTCAACTACACACAGTATTTTGTTTTTGCGCTCTGATACCAAACATTCTTTTTTTATATGGTATATTTTGTAATTTTTGGATGTAAAACTAAATTCTCTTTCAAAAATATTATAGTTTGTTTATGTCTAAAATGAACCGTTTTTGAGTTATTACCGTTTTTTTTTTAATTTTTACAGATGCAGACCTTTAGAAAAATATTTATATTTATTAACATAACAACAGCAGAGCAATTTGCTCTGGTAATTTATTAGACAATAGTGCCATAGTGATTGTTGACTAATGACTAGTTACATTTTTAAAATTATATACAGGGTGTTCGTTATACTCGGTCCATTTCGCTAAACTTTAAACGCATATAAATCTTTTATTATTACATTTTCTTGTAGAAAATTTAATTATCTTCCAAAGTTATTAAGCATGTTTTATGTCTAAATATAATATTTTTGAAGTTATTTCGTTTCTTATGATTATTTTCGAGTATTTTACCTAAAATATCGGTAGTAGCCTTTGAAAATTCAAAACAATTTGTATGAACTGTCAACCAGAACACTTAATCGGCACAATTTCCACTATTATGCCACCAAAAATCCATATTTTTTAAGAGTTGTAGATACACAGCATAAATGGCAGCAAATAACACCAGAATGCTGTGTATCTACAGTTCTTAAAAAATATGAATTTTTAGTGGCATAATAGTGGAAATTGTGCCGATTAAGTGTTCTGGTTGACAGTTCATACAAATTGTTTTGAAAATTTCAAAGGCTACTACTGATATTTTGGGTAAAATACTCGCAAATAATCATAAGAAACTAAATAAATTCAAAAATATTATATTTAGACATAAAACATGCTTAATAACGTTGGAAGATAATAAAATTTTCTACAAGAAAATGTAAAAATATATAGGGTCTTCCATTAAAAATAAAAGATTTATATGCGTTTAAAGTTTAGCGAAATGGACCGAGTAAAACAAACACCCGCAAACACCCTGTATATTATTTTAAAAGTTTAACCAATCAACAATCACTATGACACTATTGTCCAATAAATTACCAAAGTAAATTGATCTGGTGTTGTTATGTTAATAAACATAAATATTTTTATGAAGGTCTGCATCTGGCAAACTTTTCAAAAAAAGGTTAATAACTCAAAAACGGTTCATTTTAGACATAAACAACTTATAATATTTTTGAAAGAGAATTTAATTTTACATTCAAAAATTTTAAAATATACAGGGGGTTCCATATAAAAAAAACAATATTTGGTATTAGAGCGCAAAAACAAAATACTGTGTATAGTTGAAAATAATTGGAGGTTATGTAGTAAATAAGTAAATGATTACAAACAACTTTTTTATTTAACTTTTTTTAATATTATCACTATTAACAGAGCTATCGAATAATTCGTCTTGGCTGGGACATCCTGTATATTGATACTCCCTCGTATATAATCCTATTTTGAACTTTGGTTTACAATTAGGTGCAATAACTTTTTTACTACACTGTGGTTCTTTCAATATGCATCGCAAATTTAACAGCAAAATTTCTGGTATCATGTCTAATATCCGGCGACAGGAAGTGGAAAATACCTACTGGCGTAAATAATGTCCCTACGTCCCCGCTGTTATATTTATGAGGCAAGAAGCAATATAAATGCCACATTAACCATAAAAATGTAAGCACTGATATTTTAGCAACAGGCTAATATTAAATATAAATATAAAAACAATAAATAACTGAAAATTAGAATGAAAAGTGAAAAGTTGTACAATTTCGTATTGAGTAATGTGTAGTCTAGTGTTTTGCAACCTGTGTGCCGGTGTGTCGCGGAAAATAAAATAAAAAATCGAGTAACAGTTTTTGCAAGAACGCTGTGTTTGAGATTCGAGTTTAGACATGGGGATCTCGCTTATTGTAATTGCTAGAATAGAGGGTTAAATTTGAAAAAGTTGCTGAATTCGGTGCTTATTAATAATCTAAGTAGAAATTTTGAAAGTCGTTTATAATAGAGTATTACCTATTTATTTCAAATGTGTAAAACATTGTCTAAGCCAACGGTGGGCAACCTCCGGCCCGCGGGCCAACTCCGGCCCGCGTAAAGTTCTAATCCGGCCCGCGAGATCCTTAGAAGAAATAATAAATAAATATTTTCAAAAACAAAAATTTGAAAGAAAATGATTAGGTTAGAACCTAACATAAGGAAAAAGGACAGATCTACAGATTAATTTTCGATATAATTAGTCTTATTTAAATTAAACACACATAGCTACATCTTTGTTCATAATTTAGTACTAACGTCGTAACATAGAAAGTCGTAACGCAGAAACTTCGGATATGTTCAATAATCGTTTAACGTTGGAAATGTTCGACAATTCGTTTCTTTGTTCGTGGAATCCCCCGTGTAGTCGCGTAGTCTCGTAGTAAAATAGTCGCATGGTTTTAAAGTGAAATATTTAATTAAAATTAATATTTATTTATTAAAGGTAATAAAAAAAATAAAATAAGGGAGTCATTGCCTTATTTAAACAAAAAATAGGAGAAGAGAATTTTTCTAAATTATTTATTTGTCATTGCATCATCCATCAAGAAAATCTATGCGCAAAATCTATGGAATTAGAAAACGTAATGTCTGTCGTATCTAATTGTATAAACACAATTAATAAATCTGCATTAAGTCATCGAGAATTTCGAGAATTGCTAATTGATCTTGAAAATGACTATACAAATGTCCAACATTATTGTCCAGTTCGATGGCTTTCAGAAAAAAATACAAGTAACAAAAATGCGTCCATTAACTACTAAGGCCCGCGGACGAAACGGAAATCTTATTCTGGCCCCTGTTATACAAAAGGTTGCCCACCCCTGGTCTAAGCAACGTTTAAAGCCGAATCGCATAGTAATCACTAATTTTTTCTAAGTCGATTCGTTTTTGTTTTATGACAACTAACTTTATTCTTTCTTTTGGGCGCAATTTTTGCTATTTATTAAGGTAGAAGTAAAATACCATGTGATACATCAACGAATTTACAAAAAAAAAATCAGTTTGATTATGTAAATAAAAAAACTTGCACCCGTAAGTAAAATAAAGTTGGAGGCATGAAACAAAATCGAACCGACCGGCGACCTAAACAAATTTGTGATGACCATTCGATTCGGCTTAAAAATTTCCTTAGGCTATGTTTTTACCAGGGATGGAAAACGTAACGTAACGATACCCGATAACGTTATAATAACGATTCAACTATAATTTTTTATACAATAACGTAACGATATTTTAATAACGTTATATAACGTTATAATAACCGATAACGTTTCATTAAAATTTATTTTGTATCGTTATTTTCTATAAATTAAATTTTTATATGGCGATCTTTTTATTTTCAAAAGATATATTTTGTTTGTATTTTAGAAATTAAAATGAAAATAAAATATCTCAACGTAATTTTGTACTATGTTTTAAATTTACATTAACATCCCAAAAATAATTCCAAAGTTACAAATAAAAATTATTTTTATAACATAATACAGGGTGTTTCTTAAATAATGCGAAAAAAATCGGGAGGTGATTACTTATCGAAAATTAAGGGGAGTCTTTCATATAAATTTTTTTCCTTAGACGTCTCCTTTCGGAGTTACACCCCCGAAAGGGGATCGGTAAAATTAGGTTTTTATTTTATTTCTCAAATTTGGTTAAAAGTAGGAGAATGGAGAATGATATTCGGTAGATGTTTTGTACCTACCTACTTATTAAAAGGTTTCACATAGTTATATTTTCAATCATCTCCCACCTTCACAGGGGGCTGAAAAGTGCGAACCCTGTTGTTTTTTTTATCAGAACTTTTTGGTGGGTTGACATTTTGCAATTTAATTTTTGTTTTTGAAAACTTGATTTATTTGGATTTTTTTTATTCTTTAACTTTAACCAATATAAAACGATTCATTTTGGTGGTTACCATGATGGTTTGTTTATATTCATATTGGGGAGAACTGACGGGTGTAATTCATTTTGATGTTTACGCGGCGACAACACTAAAACGCCCGTCAATTGTACCGAATATGAACAAAAAGAAACCATGGTAACCACCAAAATGAATCATTTTATTTTAGAATATGTAATGGATCATGTTCACTCATTTAATTTTTTACTTAAAAACTGTAGATTTTACGAAAAAAACTAAAAAATAAAAAAAGGTTCTAAATAAATGACACTTAAAAAAAATATTTAAACTGCAAAATTTTAACTCACCAAAAAGTTCTGATTAAAAAACCAACAGGGGTCGCACTTTTCAGCCCCCTGTGAAGGTGGGAGAGGATTGAAAATATTACTATGGGAAACCTTTCCATAAGCATAAAACATCTACCTAATATCATTCTCCTACATAAATCCAAATTTGAGAAATAAAATAAAAACCTTATTTTACCGCTCCCCTTTAGGGGGGTGTAACTCCGAAAGGAGACGTCTAAGAAAAAATTATATATAAAAGGCTTCCCTTAATTTTCGATAAGGAATCACCTCCCGAATTTTTCCGTATTACTTAAGAAACACCCTGTTTATCATAATTTATGTAACGGTATATAACGTTATATAACATAACAATTCATTTTTTTAATGTTATTTATAACGTTATGTAACGAAAACAAATAATAAATAACGTTATTTAATAACGTAACGATTTAAAACGTTATTCCATCCCTGGTTTTTACACATTGGAAATATTTTATACTCCAAAGAAGTTATAGACGATTTTCAAGAATCGTATTTTTAGGTTTTTCCTAATTTTTTTGAAACCGTTTGGGAAATTTTCAATGTGTCTTCGGATTATTAATGAGCGACAAATTTAGCAACTTTGCCAAATTTATACCTGTATTACTCTAGCTGTCGTAATAAGCGAGATCTCCATGCTTAAACTCAAATTTCAAAGATCCTGTATAGAGTGTTCCGCGAAATTTTAGCGCTGTTAAAAGTTTGCCGCGACATTGAAAAGGTTGAGAGAGACACTGGTCTAATCTATGGTTGTAGACCTTAATAAAAATAGTCGATACATTTTATCGTTTAATCTTCCTCACTGCTAATAACCGTTGCCTTCTGAATATCTTCAAAAGTCAAAATATATAAATGATCAAAGAAATAGAATTAAGTTTGAAATATTAACCAGTGTTGTCAACTTTCTGAGACAATGAAACAATACAAATATGACAACATTTTCCAACACGAATATCTTTTTACTATGACAGATAGAGACGTATTTTGAATAGATAATTTTTAGACAACTTAATGTAAATTGTGTACGATGCTAATATTTTTTAATTTAAATGGTTACGGAAACCAAAATCATGGAAAAATGTGAAAAAAATACATGTAAATTTATTTATTTTTTTACATGTCAGCATTATTTTATTTGTTTAAGTATATGCAAAAAGCATTTAAAATAAGTGCTTATTTTATGAAAAAAACATTACATGCTAATACGTTCTTGTGCCTTTGATAAAATTGTAAATAAAACCAATACATGGTTTTTCCAAAGTAATTTGGTTAACAAACGAATGAACAATCTTTTTATTATGCAGTGGTTTACAATGTTTATTTTTCAAAGTTTTATTTGAAATATTTATACACTTTTTTCTTGATAACTAACTAACATTACATACAACAACTTTTGTATTATTAAAGTCGAAAAGCAATAATGGTTCTTGTAAGGTTACAGTTAAAGATTGGAACACGGCGCCTTTTATCGATAACCGATAACCTATATTTACGTCTCGGCTAACCGGTTATTTGAATATTATGCAATTCATGTTTAAATTTTGCGCCAAAGTTTTAATTTGCTAAGTTTATTTTTCCAGTAAACATAAGTACCTACTTTGTTTTTTACTTTGATAACTTCTTTTTTAAAAATGTTTTTTGTGCATTTCGTACAAACAAGGTTGATACAACTGGACAATGGTGAAGTATGTATCTAAAATTAAATTGCAGTTCTAGTTTGTAAATGATTCAAACATTTTTTTTTTGTGTTTCATAATAAAAGTAAATACGTTCAAGACTAAATTACGAAAGTATTGACATGTTTTTCGGGCATATTTTCAAAATAAAATAGGGCATAATTTTGTGGTTTTGTTTTGTGAAAAATATTTAGTTTTCATTTTTTGTTTAAATTATTTTGAGTAAAGTTAATAAACTTTTTTAGCATTGAATGATTTCTAACTTAAAATTAAATTTTTAAGTTTGGATGCACAAAAAGATCTAATGATTTTATTATAATTAAAAATAACCGATTATAACCGATTATCCGGTTACAGTCAACTATATTTGCCTTTTCAAATTATGTAAGTTTGATCAGTATCTCAGTAATATCTCAACTTAAAAAAATATTAGTGTCTTTATTACGATCTACGTAAAATTGTCTGAAAATTACTTATTTACAACTTTTTTCTATTTACCATAGTAAAAAGGATATTTGTACCATTTCAAAATTTAGTTAATTTTTAGTTTTATTGCAATCTTCTCTTGGAACTGGTAACACTGGTTAAAATTTAATGCGTCATTCAATGGCTTTTGTAATTTTGGCCAACTTGCTAATTTAGTCGACTCCATTACTCTTATAATAACAGAGATACTCATCAGTAAGTTTTTACGAAGCATTTTAAGATTTAGTTTGTTATTAATTACGATAAGTATCTGCTGCAGAATTTTCAGTTTCGTCAACTAACCTCTGTTATTTCAGACCATACAGCGTAGTAATATTTAATTACTTCTAATAAGACTGGAATTTCATGAAAGTTTCTAAAGCGACGCTTGCGTTAGCCAAAAGTTCTTTCTTCTGTGGTACTCGCAATTACCAACTTGCGGCATAGAGAGAATTCTCGAGCGCTATTATATCCACTAATGACAGTACTTTAAGCTTTGCATTGCAAATGTAAAGAGGTGACGTTTTATAACGATGGCATACTTACGTTACTTTTTAACGTTATAATAACAAGTTGAGTTTTTATAATGAAATTAACGTGTACCTACTTGTTAATTTGAGAGAATATTAAAAGTTTCATGTGCAACGAAAATTAAAATTTTAGTTAAAATATTAACCCTTAAATGCATGAATTTTAAAAAATTAGATTTATATAAAATTTTAGGTATATTTTATTGTAGAGAATGTGGGAAAAACAGTTAAAAAAATCATTCACAATTTTTTAACTGTTTAAATTGAAAAACAAAAATTCTTGCCGAAGAGCAACATTACGCCAAACAATAACTAAAAATATTGCCGAAGAGCAACATTTGTGCACAACGATGAATAAAATGTGTTGTTGATGGGCAACTTTGTACAAAACAATAAATAAAATATGTTACCGAAGAGTAACATTTGTGCAAAACGATAAACAAAGTATGTTGCCGAAGTGCAACACTGTGCAAAACGGCAACTTTTATTTTAGGACCAAATTATTTTGTTATAACATTGAGCCGCACCACATTTTTCACAATTTATTGTTAATTCCATTTTATTTTGTAATTACATGTCACTATAAAATGTTTTTTTTATGTAAATAACAAGAAAATTATACAACGCCAAATTTGTAAAAAATGCAAAATGGTGCTAATTGGCAACACAATTTTTATACTACTGCTATGAACGGAGGTACCATATTGCATTATAATTCGATAAACTTAACTTTGATCTGTTTGAAACTTTTTTCTATATTAAAATATTCTTTAATTTAAAAACAAAAATTCTAAATCTTAAAAATTATAAAAAAACAAAAAAATTGGGTTATGTTTTGATGATAAATTTTCAAAAACTATCGCCCTTTATGAAATTGTTTCTTAACATATGCATTACAAGAAGTGTTGTGAATCATCAACAAAAAGTAGAATTGTGACAAAATATTTTTTATGGTTTTTACATAATATAATAATATACAGGGTGTGTAAAAATTGGCGGAAGCGCTACACGTGACGATGTTCTTCGTAAAATTCTAGGTCGAAAATCTTAATATAAAAATGTTGTACCATGCTTCCTATGGCTTCAAGAACCATTTAAAGAGAAAAAAAATTGGCAACATTGCATACATTGATTTGCGTTTGGACATTTTTTTATCAGCAATTTTTACTTGGGTATACACAATTTTGGTTCGAACTGAAGGCCTTCAGTTCGTAAACATGGCTGCAAACTTTTGGGTATCGTAAAACACAAACTAGAAATAATTACGAGAAAAACAGAGATGACAGCTAATGACAATGTTGCCATATGTATTATTTTCATTCAAATCAGTGATTAACATATTTTCAACACCAATTTTTGAAAGGAAGAACACAATATCTAGGAAAAAATACTATTCTAAATTTATTTTTATTCCAAATTGCAGCTTTTTCATTTGCAAGTATTTAATAATAACGCTTATTAAGGGACTAAATGTCAAAACTTTGAGGACCTCTTGCAGACACAACAAGCATGGTACAACATTTTCGTATAAAGATTTTCGACTTAGAATTTTACGAAGAACATCGCCACGTGTAGCGCTTCCGCCAATTTTTACACACCCTGTATATTGCTAATCGGCAACACTATGCATTTAAGGGTTTTAATATAAGCGAAGGAGATTTGTAAATATTCATGGAAGAATAAAATCTGTTCGTTTTAACATTAACTATTAAATGCAATTAGTTTATCTTATTGGAAGGAGCACTGCGGTGTATTAACCAAATAAAATAGGTTTGTCCATAACCATGTCCAATGCATTTAATAGCAGTGTAACACCGCTTAGTACTAAAAATTAATGGCTACATAAAACTACAGTTTCACGTGTTAATGCATATGGGTCTTTCATTTTATGGCGTGGAGAGGTGATATTCACAATTTTGCGATAGTCATCGTGTGTACATTGTATTTTTGGCACAGTGTGATGCTGTTCCTGTGTTTATTACCCTGTTAGGTTCATTTTCATTGTGCGTTTCGATGCCGCTTAAAAATTATTATCATTATTGACATACCTGGCTATCTAAGACTAGTTTTCCATGCCTTCGATCGGGGATGCTCAAACCTTGTCCGGCCGGTGAATTAATTTATTCGAGAAACAAGAAGTTTTAAAAAATATTTAGAAAGCAAATATCGGGTGATTCAGTTTGGCTGTCGCACCCCCTTATAACTTTGTTATTTAAGAGGAAACACCTATAAATCGAATGTTTTTTTAAATCGCAGGAAGTTCTCTATCAAATGACGATACAATCTTTTTTCTTTGATGAAATACAGGGTGAGGCATCACTTATGACACCCCCACTAGGGTTTTTGAAACGGATAAATCCAAACCGCAAAAACGCGTTTTTCCATGCCAAAAACCGAAACCGCAAAACCGTTTTGAAAAAACGCGGTTTTCGTGTTTTTTTTTCGGAAAAAAAGCTGAATATGTATTTTACTTGTGTGTGTACTTCATATGGCTAAATGTAACTAAAATTAAGTGATATAAAAATCACAATACTAAACTAAAATGTTATGATTGCACTCGAAACCACTAAATCACCAAAAAACGCTACTAGATCTATTTCTTCCAGTTTCATTCTTTGAGTTTTGTATTATCTCTAGTCTCTACCGTTTACGTTGATTTTTAAAATTAAAAGTTAAAGGAACTATACGCAGAATAGTCAAAAATGTCAATTTTCAATTATAATTAGACCGAAACAAAACTTTATCGCCGGTAAGTGCACCAGTAGAAGCATTAAACCGCTGTGATTCTAATATTTTTACTGCTTGGGGTAATTAATTTCTTGGTAAAAAAAAAATTAGGCATAAGCAAAGATTTGTTGAAAAATATCAAGGAACGTATGAATACTCGTGAAAATCTAGAATTAACAGAATTGTCCAAGTGGTTACAAGACCCTTTAAAAACTCAATCAAAATCGGATCTAGCAGTGGCTACAAATCTTTTTAATCGCCTGTACCTAACAATAAATGTGATGAAAACTTTGCGATTGCGAACAATGAAGAAGAATTGCCACGTACGAATAAAATATTGCTTAAAGAAGAAATTCAAGAAGCAATTTAAGAGTATTAATAAAATGTACTTCTAAACAAATAAATCGCTCTTCTCATTCCATTAAGCAAGACTTCGCCATATTTAAAAAAACTGGTGAGAGAAAAAAAAACTAAATTTGTTGTATAAGGCTTTTTCTACTATTAAAGCTACATCCACGTACGCAAAGAGAACATTTTCGATAAGGGCAAATTTTTGCACAAAACTGCGTACGCGTTTAAGTGATGAACACTTAAATTCAGTGTTTTTTTTTTTAAATTTAAATGCAAACCTTAAGTAAATATTACTACATTGTATTGCAGAAACGTAATGTTTTTGTAGTATAGCTTCAATTTTTTAGTATGTATTTTAATAAAAATTAACATTTTCTTGCTTACATTCAAAAAGAGGTTACTTTTTATATAAGTGTATTGCAGTATGTTCTTGAATATTTTTTTTTAAATAAATATTTTAAACAATAATTTTTGCACTGTAAAAAAATTCTTACAAACCGAAACCGAAACGAAAACCGCGGTTTTTGATTTTAAAAACAGAAAACCGCGGATTTAAAAAAATGCGGTTTTTCAGAAACCCTAACCCCCACTTATTTTGTTATTGGAAAAAATTATCAAAAAAAGTTTCAAATAGAAGTTGTTTGATACAGTATTTCCCAAAATATTGTCATGTCAAATTTTTAAGAAAATCGCAGAACAGTTTGGTTTTAAAAGCGTACGGTATTAATTTTTACATTAGTAGGCTTAGAAAATGATACAAAATGGTAAAAGATTATAAGTTAATTAGGTTACAATGGTAAACACAATACTACTGTAATAAATTTTTTACCGTTTTGTTTCATTTTCAAAGCCTACTAATGTAAAATAATTAATAGGTACCGTACGCTTTTAAAACAAAATTGTTCTTCTGTGATTTTCTTAAAAATTTTGTTATGTAAGGGTATAAAAGTTTTAGTGCGTTGAAAAGAGAAAGAAAATGTCTTTCAAACCGTATAAAAAAGTATGTATGGTGTCATTAAAAAAAACAAATATGGTGCCGTAATTCCTAAAAAAACAAAAGAAAACGAAATTTGACATGACAATATTTTGGGAAATACTGTATCAAACAACTTTTATTTGAAACCTTTTTTGATAATTCTTTCCAATAACAAAATAAGTGGGGGTCATAAGTGATGCCTCACCCTGTATATTATCTTAAGTCGATTTAAAAAAATTGCATAGTATACTTTTTCATTTATTCTGTTAGAGAATTTCATATTAATCCGACAACGCATAACACAATAAACATACACAGGGAATTTGAAAAAAAAAATTCAAAATAATTTAATACTTTTTACAAAATCCCTGTATTTGAAAAAAAAATACGATCACTATAGTAATTGGCAGTTTATAACTTGTCTGAATGTTTTTTATTATTTTTCGACGAAAACTTATTATTTTTAAACTAATTTTTTTTTCGAAAATTTTCCCATGTCTTAGAATTAATTTTGTTGATTTAATTCAATCAAAAAAAGTATACTATGTAATTTTAAAAAAAGTTGTTACGCCATTTTGCTACAGGCAATATTTTATCGTCGGAAAAACATTGCAACGTCATTTGATAAAAAATTTCTTTCATTAAAAATATAAGGTTTATAGGAATTTAGTCTTAAAATAACCAAGCTATAGGGGTGCGACAGTAAAACTGAATCACTCGGTATATACGAGGGAGTATTAAAAAGTTTCGGGCCTAGCCTTACTACTTATCTGTCAAGTAATTATATTTTATTCAGTTATAATATATTAAGGGAACATTATTTTGCCGGTAAAATTATTGACAAAAGTTTGTTACTTTGGTAACATCCTGAGACAAAAGACATGACAAAATCCCTCGCCTTCGGCTCAGGATTTTGTCATTCATTTTGTCGAGAGATGTTTCCTAACAAACTTGAGTTAAAATTTTTCCTGCAAAATAATGTTCCGAAATATATTTGATTAGACTATTTCCCAAATAAGATACCAAAAATAATTAGGTACAATTTTCGTTTATTATTTGTTAACATTTTTGATAGCGTACTAACCTCTGTAGCGCATTTAAATCGTAACTCCTTTCCTTGCAAAATTTTTCAAATTGTTTCCATATTGACGTTTTGGATGCAACAGTATTTTTGGGAGTTATATTTGCAACAGTTTTTTGCATTTCTTCTATGGAAGTTATTCCAAAACGGCTCATCTTAAATATATTTTACAACTGTCAAACATCTGTAAACAAACAACCAGGTTGCTAAGGATATAATTGACATGACAACGGGATGTTTTCGCTATTTTGGAGGTGAAAAAATCCCTAGGAATTTTGCCGCTTAAAAATAACGTGATTGGTCAAAACATTAAGGCGTGACTATAATTTGACTAAAGTGATTGGTTTATATGACCATGAGGGGAATAGTCGATATAATCACCCTTTAAATTTATGCACAACGCAATGCTCATAAAGCAACTGCTTACTACCCTTTGGAAAAATACTCTTTTTTTTGGTCTGTAAACTGGGTTTATCTATAGTATTGATCACCTTTTCGTGTGACGTAATTCCTCATTTTTTTTAAACATTTTCTTGAGCGATGGAAATAGATAATAGTCCGAAGGGGCCAAATTGGGAGAATATGGTGGACGGTCGACGATTTCCAAGCCGTTTTCAATGATTTTGGGCAGGGCAACTGGGACTTGTAAGCAGGCGCGTTATCCTGCAAAAACGAGACGTCTTAGGAAAAAAGTTCTCGTCGTGTTTTCACAATTTTAGTCCAAGGTTTTTTTACCAATAAACAGTAGTCTTCTTCCGTTACCAAATGTCCTTGCCGCAGGTAATTAGTTAAAATTATTTTGTTTTTATCCTAGGACACTTCAGCGCAAAAATTTTTGGGTCGTAAAGAACCAGCATGTTTACACTCTTTGAACATTTCTTTGGCATCTGTATCATTATGAGAAATTGAAATTTCATCCATTGTACCAAATCTTGAAGAAGTAATGAGGCGACTTAAACAAAGTCGTTGATTTTAAACTTTTGTTCTCATGGCTTTTGTAAACTTCATGTTTTTTATCGACCTACTGTAACTAATTATGGAAAGTTAAAAGTTAAAGTTCAGTTGATTAAATTTTCCTAGATTACATTAATTCATTAAGCGTTGCAGGTTCTATAACTATCCACTTGCATTAAAACGGATTAACGGAATATAACGTAAAATTTAATTTTGTCTTGCAAACGTATTTTGCCCTGGTTATTTATTAGCTGAAAGGATTACTAAAGGATTTTAGTTTTAATTACTAGTCGCTAATAATTCAGGTGCCGGATTAACATTTGATTAACGATAATAAAACAATGACTTCTTAATTTAACCCTCTCTCGAATGAAATTTGCTAATGGTCGTGTTAGGGCACCCACTCACAAATTTATTTTTAGAAATTGTATTCGCTCATGCTCAATGGGTCACGAGCATGATTTAATATTTTCCCGATTTATCTAGATCTACAGCAAAATTTTATTTAAATGACACACGAAGTAAATAAATCGGTGAGTTGATTAAAACTCAGATTTCTACTGTTATTTTTTAATCAGTTAAGGTTTTAAGAAGCAATCAAACAAAAAACGATGTCACTTACTTTTTGTAAAATGTCGTTTGTGAGCATGTTTAACTTAAGTAAATAATTAAAATTAGCAGAAAATAGTTTTTATACAATGTTATGCTTTCTCCATAATAAATTGTGTTTTACAACTGAATAATTTATTGATTGGATTTTGAGCTTGTTAATTAAATGAAATGTTTTCCATTAGCAACGTGTAAGCTCACCAAATCTAACCATATCGTAGTAGATTTGGCTAATAAATTTTATATTATTACTTAAGTTCGCAAACTGTTAATAACCTCTGGAAGTTATAAGCATTTGCCATGAAGTTGTCGACTAGCTCATTTCAATTAATATGTGATCATGTATACGTGCGCGAACTCCTTCGTCATTGCAAGAACATATCTATGTATTTTGGTATCGGGGTGATTTAAATGTTAATGAGTCTTCAATTTAATAGTTTATTTTGAAACGAAGCAATCCTTCCTCAAAGTTTTTGATCCGTTCAAAAACCCAACGTTTGGAAAAACAATTATTTCCGTATTGTGCAAAAATCTAGTAGAAATTCAGTAGAATTTATCCTTTTTTTGCTCAAATTTGATAACAGTACTTTGTTCCACTCAACAATGAACAGAAGATTCAGACTTTGTAATTGCATCTGTTAAAATATTAAACAAACTAATAAGTTATAATGGATATGTAGTTAAGGGTCACAGTCTGTACATACGTTAAATTTGCAATAAAACTGATATTAGTAAATATATTGTTTGTTGAATTTGAGCACCGCGTAGTAATCTCAGATTTATCTATTATTTATAACTTTTTTGGCCGAGGTGTTGGTTCTTCCCCTTCCCGTCAGCCGACGCGATATTTTCAAGATTTTCATTAGGGTGGTGTTAATCACAATTCGGGGTAGCGACAGAAACATTTTTCTTGGTCTAACGACGAATGAAAGGGAAGAAAGAAGTTAATTGTGATAAATTAAAAGGGTGAATTAGTCTCGCAACATCCGAAACTTGAATAATCAAGGAAGAGTTCGTCGTTTCAAAGGTTATCATAGCATTTGAATTTATTCTTTCATTTAATAATTTACTTTTTTTAAAAGTACAATTTAAAATTTAATTTGGGTTTATGACAGAAGTGTTCCAGTTAAATCAAGAGTAATTTTAAATCTTGGCTTATTTGTTTTTACATTAGGAACGTTGTATATTTTAACATATTTTATTAAAACCAAAACGGGTCATGGGCAGAATTTGTTGTAATGAAATTCAGGATTATTAATTAATTTCAGTAGTTTGTTGATAATTGAGGTAGAAGAGACATCCGAAAGGCTAATTACGTTCTTAGCGCAAACATAATGGCGTTGGAAAATCCTTGTCGAACGGTTTACCAATTTAACTGTCTGACAGCAACCGAATGTAAACGTGCCCTAGATAACAAATAGAGCTTTTCATTTATTTGTTTTTCTATTTACTCCTAATGTTAGATTTCTGTAGCGCCTTAACGCTTGTCCTTTTCAAAGTTGTAAACAATGTCTTTTGAGCGTTCCTTTGGTAAGAAGTTTCAAAACGACTGAAGTAATTTTTGCTAAAAAGTTTCTCTATTTTTGAAAATTGTTTAATAAAAAAAATTAAAAAGATCTTTGTTACATAATTTGGTTTTGAACAATATTTTATACCCTATAATTTTTACTTTCTAAAGTTTTCTTGACTTGTTTTGCATTTTATAAACTTCAACAATTTTATTTGAATAACAACTTGAGATATACTCTCTTCTGAGCTAGATATGTAGTGCTTGTTCTAGTTTAACTTGTAAATAAAATAAACTTAGTTTGACAAATACAAACTGTATTAACAAAATTAAATTACATATAATTTATCCCTTGCTAAAATTAAGGGAATTGTATTTATAATGTTGTTGAAATTGGTTTACGAGTATAAAAACATAATTTCTTCTTCTTCTTCTTCTTTTAATTCACTTCATGGGTTTGGCCTATGACAAGTTATTTTACCATTTTTTCTTGGTCCTTACTTTTTTTTTACTAAGGAGTAATTAAAATTTTGTTTTGGTAGTCGGAATTTATTTTTGGTTTCTTAAATAAAAGAACGTAAAAAAATTGCAAATTTTATTTTAGTATGTTTTAGTTTCGTTAAAATATTTTTTTATTTACATGTTTAAATTGATTATTGCAAATATTACGTGTTGTATTATTTTCGTTGGCTTATTGTAGGTTCATATACAATAAAATTGGTTATACTGACTTTATTTATCGTAATCTTTGATATATACTATATATTTTCTCAATTTCTCGCTGATAGGGTTCGTTCTTTGATTGAATTTCTTGTATCACAGCTTGTTGATTGCCAGATGTTTAATCCAACGGGGAAAATCAATAAATATTTCTGTAAATTTGTCGTATCTTTGTGTTAGCGCTAACGAAATAAGCTCATTCAGAGAGTGTTTTAATTTATGTTCTCGATACAAAGGAAAAATCTGATAAGTGTCGTTAGTGAAATATAATTAAACAAGCCCTAAATCATTCTTGAATTTCGTTCTTTGTTGCAAAAGTTTTGTGCTTTTTGGTGAAATATGTACAATAAATAGCCCTGTTTGTTTTCGTGTTACACAATGTGTTTCAAAGGTATTTAAATCATATTATGATTTAACATTTTTGTGAGAAATAATCTCTTTTAATATAAATTTCACCATTGAATGGGTTTTTACGTACACGCCATAGATCTTATTTAAAATTGCAATATTGAAAAGCAAACAGAATAAAGCTCTTATAAGATAAATCGTTGGATTTATTTATTTATATAAAAAGGCCTTTTCAAAATTAAATTATAATCAAGATGTCCAGTTTAAAATGAAGTACAGGGTGGTCCAAATTCGATGGGATTGCATGGGTATTTCGGTTAATACGTAAGATAGAGAAACGGTTAAATTACCAAAAATGTGCAGTTTTTTGAGACAAACTTAGAACCGTTTTCAAAAATATTCTATCATTTCCGGTTTTCCAGTTATTGAATAAAAAGTGTTTTTTTGCCAAATTAATAATGTGTCATATCTCCGTTATTGTTGTAAATATCAAAAATATTTATGGAGATTATTTTTAGATATTTTTATGCTTAATTTGATTATACTAAAAAAAAATATTTTTCACTCGCCGTTTAAAAGTTATGACACAAATTTACCTTTTTTTAAATGGGAACGATAGTTGGCTATGACCTATTTAAATTCCTTATTTTTTTCTCATTCCAAATATATAAGGGTCGATGTATTTATTTTTAATAATACGCAAGTTATGAAGGTTTTTTAGTTTTTTTTTCTAAGAAAATCATAGTAGGCCGTGAAAACAAAAACCAAACAAGGTGTAAAACCATATAAAATTCATGTGGTTAAAGTTACCAAGGTTTTTTTAATTTGTTGTTAAGATAAACATTGTAAATATTTGAACATAAGATAACAACAACATAATAATCCGAATCACCAGTAATGTAGTATATTGCTGTTTATCTTATGTTCAAAAATGTTTGATGTTTATCTTAACAACAAATTTAAAAACCTTGGTAACTTGTACCACATGATTTTTATAAGGTTTTACACCTTGTTTTTTTTTGGTTTTCACAGCCTACTATGATTTTCTTAGATAAAAAAACTAAAAAACCTTCATAACTTGCGTATTATTAAAAATAAATACATCGACCCTTATATATTCAAAATGAGAAAAAAATAAGAAATTTAAATAGGTCATAGCCAACTATCGTTCCCATTTAAAAAAAGGTAAATTTGTGTCATAACTTTTAAACGGCGAGCGTAAAATTTTTTTTTTTAGAATAATCAAATTAACCATAAAAATATCTAAAAATATTCTTTATAAATATTTTCGATATTTAAAACAATAACCGAGATATGACACATTATTAATATGACAAAAAAACACTTTTTATTCAATAACTCGAAAACCGGAAATGATAGAATATTTTTGAAAACGGTTCTGAGTTTGTCTCAAAAATCTGCACAGTTTTGGTAATTTAACCGTTTCTCTATCTTAAGTATTAGCCGAGATAGCCATGCAATCCCATCGAATTTGGACCACCCTGTACATGGGTATCTCAGAAACCGTTAAAAATACAAAATCGGTTAAATGAAGAAAAAGTTGCGCAGTTACATGCGTAATAATAATCCAGTTTTACATCTTCAATAATTAATTCTGTTACGTAGTACCTCGATGAAAAAAAAATTACATTTTCTTAAAACCTCCATCTTACCTTTATTTGAAAAGATTTGTGCGCCAAATTTTCAGGATCGGAGAAGTAACTAATAAGGATTTTAAAAATGACATTAAAAATATTCTAGGCCTACTACGTTTCGCGCTGTCATACCTAACTTTTGTTTTTCTTATGGACGCCATATTGGATTATTGAATTTTTAAATACTTTTCAACCATGTAAAGCATCCGTATGTTTAACCTAGGGAAAAAATGAAAATTTGCAAAACTAAAGTTTCACCACAGTAGGGCTTGGTGTCGTGATTAAACAATTGCAACGACTATTTCTAACAACTGTCAAATAATACATATTTTTCTGTAGTGCAAACAAGTTAGCGATTTCCAAGTTTTCAATGGATCGTTTTTCAAATAAGCATAAATATGAAATGTTGGAGTGCTTTATTCTCTGTAGGAGAAATGATATTATGGTTGCACAAACGTATTTCAATAAATACCCGGAAAGACGTCAGACATAATATTTTCTGATGAACCATCGACAAAATTCCATTCTTCTCATCTGCACAATCAAATCATACACTATAAAAAAACAAAACTGTGTATATAAAACTGGTATTGCATTTCGATGAGTGATCCGTCGTAAAAAAAGATAACTGATTTCTAATTAAGATTACAAATGTTAATAAAACCCTTATTAAAGTAACAATTTTTATTCGGGAGGAAATAATCTGATTAAGTTTTTAGTTGTGACGCTAATAAAAAAAATTATAAAAACTTGGCATTTTTGTTGTATTCATATTTATTACCTAAAAATATCAAAAAAAAAAGATCAACATTGAATATTGTGATAAAACCCATTAATATTACATCTGTGTTGTACCAAATTGCAAATATATTGTCTACAATAGTTGCATTCGTTGCAACATTCGTACGTACGTATTTGAATCAAGCTGACGGTGTTCAACAGTTTTATTGGTGCTCGAATAAAGCTGTCAGTCGACTCTGAAATCCCAATTAAGCTACACAAGACCGTTTCACATCGTCAGCTGTTTGACACTTTCAATGAGAGGTCGATTAAAATTTGAATTCTCTAAATATTCGGCACTTAGAAAGAGAAAGGTAAAAGTGATGATGTTGGGTCAATATTAGCGCGCCTGCTCCTAGGGCTGTGCCCCCGGCTCCTCGCGTGCTTGGCTTGTCCGTACCGTGGCCTAGCGTGGAGGCTATGCGGTGTCCCCAACAGGATCAGGACCTACCAACTACATCAACTTTGCCTTTGGTCTTTATACTTTGGCATTACGTTGTCTTACGCTTATTGTTGTCTTTCTTATTGTGTTCGAATTGTAGGATTTGCTTTAGGTAGATACGGATTCACCGCGGATAGGGAATACAATTACAATGCGAACACCAAGTTTCGTAAATCGAGATGCGTTCTATTTACAGAGGTACGCTTTTAGGTAAAACAAATATCCCTGTTATTGGTTTTGTCGTTTTTTATTGTTTGTTTTACATTTATTTATTCCTATATCCCGCAATATGCATCATCGAGTGCTGCTGGCGTTTTGGGCATAGGTAGTGTGCGATATCTTACTGTAATATATTCAGGAACTGATATTCTTTGTTTAGCTTCGATAAGTACCAATACAGATTTATGAAAAACGCTTACAGCTTTACTTGCTTATAGAGATAATGCTCCCTGGCAGACAGTATTCCAATTTATTTTTCAAAATTCTTTCGTTTTTCCGTTTATTCTAAGGCAAGCGGCAATTTATAACATAAATTCCCTACTTTTTAACTTTGTTTATGAAATCTAAACTGTAGAACATATTAAAAAGTTATAGAGTGCTTCGCAAACTGTTCGAAGCAGTACAACAAATGTATAAAAACTCAAAACACAAATTGAGATGAATTAAGAACAATGATCTACCCCAATAAACATAACAAAAGAGGGTTGTCAAGGCTGCAGCTTATCTTCGTTATTAATCAAGCTATGTATAAATAAAAGAATGGAAAAGGCCTCAACCCAAATAAATAATGCTCAAACGAGTTAGAGAAATACAAACAATCTTGTATTGTACCTATTTTTAAGTGAAAACGAAAGTGATGTACAAAGAGCATTACACATCAAGAATAGGCTCAAATTATGACGTGGCAATATCAGTAAAAAAAAACAACAAAGAAATGGCCATGCAGGGACAAAATAAAGAAAGAGAAAATAGTAATAGACGGCAAAATTATAAAACAGGTGTGCGGTTTTTATCATCTTGACAGTAGAATATCTAATGGAGGAAATAAAGACGTTGATCTAAAATTAATAGCTTATAATAAAATCGTGAATCTAAACGGAGACACTTTAAAAAACATGAATGCAACCCCGCAGCTAAGATTGCATATTATCACTGCTGGACCAACATTAAAGTTTAGAAACGAAGCTTGGACACTATAACAAAGAGATAAAAGGCGAATAGGAGCGGCGAAAATAAGATTTTTAAGGCCGTTGACGGTAGTAACATTACATGGCCATACAAGAAATGGAGAAATAAGGACACGACTTGGGGCTAAAAGTATATTAGAGGACATAGATGACTTTCGAATAAAATGGAAAAACCCTGTCGAAGGATGAATGAGCGACTACTACACAAGCAGGCTTTTAGTTATTAACCCAAGGCGGAAAAATTTGCGGCAGACAAGAGAAAAGACGGTCCGATCCATTTTAAGCTTCGTAATAGGTCCAGTAAGCGCAATTCTTGATATGTTCTAAAGATGTTGATTATAAAATTGGGAGCATTTATTTTGTAACTTATAAATTATTATTAAACGCATTATACGAGGGCAAGTCAGTAAGTAAGTCGTAAATGACTACAAAAAGTTAAACAAGTGTTTTACAAATGTGGAAAAAACGTTTTGATCTCGATATTTCTCCATTGCTGGTAGAATTTCACTTAACCAGCACCATAGAGTTCTTCTGTGTGTAGTCTTCGCCATCAAAGTGTCGTTTTAACGGATCGCATAAATGAAAGTTGCTTGGAGCGAGGTTTGTGAGTGTTGAAGAAAAGTTCCCACTTCAGGTTTTGAATTTTGTGTGAAATTATATGCTACTAATTTAAAGGAAAAGCAAAGCTTACTCTCTTTACGTTGTATAAGTAAATCACTTGTGAATTACTTGCTGACTTGCCCTCGTAGTAATTGTAATCTAACATAACGCCACGACATTAAAAAGTTTTTTTGAAAACTTTTGACAAGTTAGGAAAAACGCAATAAAAGTAGACGACTCTTTTAAATATTTAAGAACTTTGGTGGTGTAAGTACCACTATACACTATGAAGCAATGGAATCATCAACTCCAAAATAATCTTAACCGTGTAAATCATGGACGAGAAAGATGTCAAAAGAGAAGCTTATTTTCTAAACTTGAGGGATTTCATTAAGTATTAATACTGAAACCTTGACTTTAAAAGTTTGTTATACGTTTGTTTTATCTGTTTCCTTCAACTTGACGTTTAAGATTAAAAATATCTTGTATGCATTTTGTACATACATAGATAATCCTGAAACGCAAATTTTTAGGGGATTTTACATTTTTAATCAAAATGGACAAAAAAGAAATTTGCATAATGACAAAATTATTCCTACTTACAATAACATATATTCAAAAACAAAAATGCTTATTTGCGTAAAAGATAGGTTATTCGTTAACTTTTTTCGTTTGCTGTTGCTTTGTCTTTAGAATACAGCGTAGCTCCGCCTGTCAGATATGAAAAATTGTCTTTTATTTTTATTGCCTGTAATAAAATCTTAATTTTACAACATCTTCTCTCCTTTTTTTTTTGTTTTAAACAAATACATTTTTGCCTGTTATTAGTTCCATCATAGCAAGTTTTTGTGTTTGAATTTTTTATTTGTTTAGTAAATAAAACATATTTACTTAATTATGCTTAGTTAAATATTAGTCATCAAATTACTACAGCTTTGCCTAAAAGGTAAATTTGACATATTCGTTATGTGATAACAGGGCATGTAATTCTAAATTGTCACATTTAGTGCTTTATATCAATAATTCTGCATTTACTGTCATTGCATTTATCCCAAATTGGAAAATAGATCCCATTAATATGCAGAGCGTTTGATTGAATTACAGCCAAACAATATTGAAAAATTCGGTTGATTAACGTGCATTGTGTGTTATTATATTTGTAACGATATCTTGGTGTGGAACTCGGTAAATCGGCTGCTCTTATTCTCCATTCATAAAAAATTAAATAAAAATACTTTTATTGTTGAAAAACATGCTTTCCAATTTAGAATACTTTAACAGTCTAAAAAAACTTGGTAAATACAGCAGTCAATTGTGTTCAATCGTGTTTGAGCTGAACTGATTGAGGTAATTTAGTACATAGTACTAATTACTTACAACGTTGATATCTTTGACAGAAAAATAAACGTACTTCCGTTCTGAGATTACCAATCGACTTCTTTTTTATTGACAGATAGCATTTTAAATAGAATATGAATGGTTTGTTGACTGTGCTTGTTTGCTCTTTTTACGTAATTGATAAGTTTTTAATACTTTATTTGTTGAGTTAAGGAATTTTTGTTTAACTTGAAATGTATTTGCGGTAGTGGTTATGAAAGTTAAATGCCGCCAACGGCATATCAAGTTAAATTTTGTTTTAAGCAACCGTTGAATTATTTAAGTAATTCATTTATTAATATAAATAGGTAAGGTTGATTAAAAAACATATATTTTTTTGAAAGATCTCTTGTTAAATAAAAGACTAGTTTTGTAACTTTCGTCACTTCATCATCTTTAATTAAAAATTACTTTTATTTTTCCAACGATCTCTTTTCAAAATGAAGGAACAGTTGCAAGACTCTCGTCTCTTCATCAACTTTGATTTAAAATCACTTATCTTTGTTCTAAGAATTCCTTGTTGACGTGGAATAACAGTTTCGAGACTCTCCGTCCCTCCATCAACTTAGATTGAAAATCACTTATCTTTGTTCGAAGGATCTCTCATTGGCACGAAATAACAGTTTCAAGACTCTCGTCTCTTCATCAACGTTGAATGAAAATTACTTATTTTTGTTTGAAGGATCTCATGTTGACACGAAATAAATAAATAAATAAATTAGTAAATAAAATCTCGTTTTTCATCCACTTTAATCAAAAATTACTTTTCTTATCAATAATGGTCTCTTGTCTGAATGCTAGACCGGTCAAAACGCTCGTCTCTTAATAATTTGCAATCCTATCATAATCCATTATTAAATTATATTCGCAACTGTCCAGAGACGCAATTTCTCAATTTGGTGTAAATAAATTTTGATTAAGTACAATTTTTTCATGGTTTTTCTCTTATTTATTTTTACTAAACTCTAATTAACGTTAAAAATGTGTGTACCAGATTCTATAATATTTTAAAAAAATAATTTTATCAACCATAATAAATTTGAAGTCAGCAAAATTTTTGACTTTGAACCACTGGGAAGTGTCATGTGACTGAACCTGTCGCATGAAAAAGAATTTAATGAAACTCCTTTCTTGTTTTTGCTCAAATACAATTTATTTGATTGTTTTTGTTTAAGTTTACGTAAACAGGGCCTCAGGTCAGGTATCACTGTCTACGAATATCGGTCCATAAACGTAGCGTTTATTTTGTCTGCTGTCTGACGATTGTATTTTAAAACACGATAAAACACTTTTATATTGTATGTTTCCAGCTATATACGTTTGCATTAATTTATTTTCATGTAGTCACTTATACAAAAATTCCACAGACAGGAAAAACATGTTTAAAAACAATTTCATAACACATATTTGTAAATATAACACGTATTCGAAACATGTAGCTTTACATTTCAACTACTTTGTACGTGGTGCTAAATAAACAACGAGCTGTAAAGGAAAACCATTTAATTTTCAGTACTTTAAACTGTCAACCCAACACTCTGCCACTATCTGATAATTACTTGTAGTTAGTATGGTATTTACTTTAAGAATTATTGTCAAGTTATTGTCAGCGAATGTGACAGTAACTAGTAACTTGGTATTCCTAATTTTACTAACACGATATTCAAGCTGAATGTATTGAGTATAAATATCACGGTTAATTTTTTGTAAGGTTTTATTGTATTCGTTTTGGTAATAATACACGTCACCAACACCATTCTTATTGTCCTCCACTTAAAAGCTCCAACAATTTTGTTTACGGAATACTTGCAAAATAATAGTTAACGGCAGGATCATAGGGCATGAACATTCTGCCTGCAAATTTCTTTTAAGTTTAAAAACAACCAAAAGTCGCACATTGCCAAGTCAGGTGAGCACCGTTAATGCTCTATTACTTTTTTTCAATAGGAACTGTTGGGGTATAGCTGCACTATGAGAAGATGCATATCGCGATGAAGCCTAATCCCCTTCTCTGAAACTGTGCTGAATACTTCAGGCTAACATTTGTCTGTGTACACTTTCGCTGTAACATTGACCAGACACGTACTTTTGAAAACTGCGTACATAACTTTTTGCATTGCTTGGTGTTGTTTTTGCCATTTTAAAGTTTACCTATCTTTGTAAATCCATACACAACTCTCTTGGTGGTTGCGTACATCGAGAATATGAATGTTATTTTCGTCATTTGTAACAATTTTGGAAATAATTTTGGTCTGTCATTATCGGGAAGATTCCAAGTTTCATTGCATATTCTTACACGCTCTGTTTCTTGGGGTTCAAAGAGCTGATGCGGTACAAAACGAAGGAGAACTTATTTTAAGTGCAGGTGCTCGTGAATGATTCTTCTAACAGCTTATTGTCTTCTGCAGTTATCTGTTCAATAGAAGCACTTTTTTGTTTGTTTGTAACAGCCGTAGAAGGGCGTCCCGTCTCTTTTTAATGTTGAGCAGAACTTTTTTCGCGTTCAAATTCCTTATACCAAAAGTAACTCGTAGTCAAGGAAAGCCCACAAAAGCTGAATCTAAACTTTTCTAGCACTCTCAAGCTCAAGTTTTTGTTAAACATGTAACTAATCATAATTTGACAACGGTTTAACTCTATTTCCTCACCGTTTCAACTATTTTAAGAAGTTAATTAACTAAATTCTAATCAACTTGACTGTGACGATTGGACATTAAATAAAAGGTGGAGAACTTAATAACTTAAAGGTGCGAAAGGTATGAACAGCTAGTTGTTCGCAGTAAATGCCGGTGCATGCTATGGAACAACCAACCGTCTTAGCCTACATTGATTTAACCAAATTGACGTAATAACCTAGACCCACTAGCCGACCGAAACTTGGACCCTAGACAAATTGGACGTCGTTAAGCCAGAATACACATGCAGGCAGGAAACCTTCGCAGTTCACCATGCTATTAAGCCGGCTTTGATAAACGATAACAGTTTTGCTGAAGCAGACATCGATTTCAATCCAATACAGGATTTAGCTTTATGTAAAAGTCTTTTAGGCTGAAAATAGCTTCCTTGTTTTATTTCGCACGGGTTAAATTACAAATTCGGTCCATAAAAATTCTAATCATTTGAAATTATGTTGTGCTTCAATTCTTAATAGCCCAGTAAAATTTATTGCTCGTAGTTTAATTTTCATTCGTTTTGTTAATTTTATTTCAGTTTAAATAGATATTGTCTGTAAAAAATCGTTAACAACAGGTTCCAGCCTTAAAAAATATATAATATTTAAAACAGTATTTGTTGCTTGATGATAGGTTTTTTATGTATTCATGTAAGTAAATAATATAGTTAGGTATTTCCAAAAACAGTTTTTGTTAGCGAGCGATTTTTGGCTGTACAGGGTGGACCAAATTTCAATGTTGTACAAGGTATCTCGGTTACCATAAAAAAACGTCTGTGTATCCGATTTTTTATATCGTTTTCCATTTTGGCGCTAAAGACGAAAAATTTAGTTTCATCATTTTTGAAAATTTGTCATAACTTCTTTATTTATTAAAATAGAACATAATATTACAACGTTTTTTTTATACAGATTTTGATCCTTAATTTAAAAACAAAATTAAAATTATTTTAGCGACCTTGACTTTCGAGATATGAAGTAAACTTATATTTTTTTAAATGAAAATCCTACTTAGCCATGACTTTATATGAAAGAGTATTTTTTTGGCTTTTCTTAAACATATAGTTTTATATGTGTTACAAAAAAAAAACAGATGTGGTTAATTATCTGAAAATTTTACTACCAAAGTTTGCCATGATTTCGTAAACCAGTAATGTTTGCAATAAATAAACGATTAAACGTCATTTCCTAGTAAATTTTTAAATTTATAAGCAAATCCGTGTGTTGTTTTGCTTTTTATGACTGTTATTGTGGTATTGTACGTTAAAACTTTACATTTTTGTAATTCGTTGATCAAATACGTAAAATAAATTGGTTGTAAAAATAATTTTGTAATACTTTAAAGTCGAGTTTTGTATTGTTTTTATTGTATAAGTATTTTGATTAAGATAGTATAGTAAATAAAAAAAGCTGTTTCATAATCATCAAATGAAAAGCTGCTTTTAAGAAAATTGATAAATTTTAGTTTATTTTTGATTTAATGTTTTACTTTTACATTAGCTAAAATTTGCGTTAAATGACAAAACTAAATTGTCTTTAGTTTCATGGCACTCTTCAGCTTCACAGGAAATTTTTGATGAATTTTATTTGTTTTGAGCCTAAATATGAAAATAAAATATATTCAACCTTATGTTGTAGAAAAGAGTTTTTTAATGAAGTCATAGCTAATTATGGTTTCCGTTTAAAAAGATTTAAGTTTGTAATTAATCCAAGAGTTTAAACAATATTAAAACAAATGGATATTTTAATTTTCTGGTGCGTAAAAAAATCTACGACTTTTTCCCCAAAAATATTTTTGTACATTAACCGCGTTATTAACGATTTAAAAAAAGGCCATCTTGATTTTTGTTAATTATCCAGCGTGCCATGAAAATTTTTAAAAACATTAAAGCATCACTGAATAGGTCTCATGCTCTTATGGTCAGAAAGGGAAACAATTTGTCTAATTTAAACTTCTTTGTACCTCTTACCGTTAACGAGATCCCAATAGTGGCCATTCTATATGGACCACCCTGTATAAAATTTTATATTTTTGAAAGTCTAATAAAAATGCTCTTTTATATAAACTCATGACCAACTAGGATTTACATTAAAAAAAACTGCAAGTTTACTTCATATCTCGAAAGTCAAGGTCGCTAACAATTTTTTAATTTAGTTTTTACAATAAGCATTAAAGTTTTTATTTAAAAAAAAACCTTTAACATTTTGTGCTATTGTAATAAATAAAGAAGAAAATTTTCAAAAATTAAGAAATTTCATTGTTCGTCTATAATGCCAAAATGGAAGCAATATAAAAAATCTAATACAAAGGCGTTTGTTTTAAAAAAAAAATAGCCCAAAAGACCGATATCAGATCTTTAGCTAATTATTGCGGTAACCGAGAGAAGAACCTTCGAATTTGGTCCTCCCTGTATAAATGACATACTGTTAGGGTCGCCAAACTGCATGTTATATCCATCAGAATCAAAATAAAGGACAAAGTCATGTCGGGTTTGAGAAAACTCGCCTCTTTGAAAAATGTCAAACCCCGAAAGGTCAGGTCTTAATTTGCTAGCCACTAATAAACAAACTGATATATGTTATATGGTTTCAACGTTACGTCAAGGAAATAAGCTTTCATTTCGATTTTCAATTTTGTTATCTTAATATTAATCTAAGTGTGTCAGGGTCTTAGCAGTTTTTTTGTTTACTTTGAACACGGTATTTTGCTCAACATATAAGATCAGTTATATTAACTCTTTTTAAAAGCTGTTGGAAAATTGACAGCTTATTTAGCTTTCACTGTACTACCGCTTTCCAGTATTGCGACGTGTTGACTTCCAGATTGTGATAAAAATTGTCGAATTGTAAAGCATTGCATTTTTACTTTCACCATACGTAGTATTTTTCACTTATCGATGCATGTACTGCACTGCAATCGTCATATGCGTACACAATTGACGTAAATAAAGCATTTATAATTAAAATAAACCAATACGCTTGCCAATTTGCTACATTCTAGTCTTTATATTCACTTACAACTTATTAATCATGTCTTATTGACAAATTTGGAAATTTTTGTTATTTTAAATTGTCGTATAAGCGAAGCGTCGTAAAGCGAATGTGGGGATACCAGGGCACAACAGTACCTTTTAAATCTAACATTTTGTACAAATCTACCTAGCAAAGTGATATAAAAATACTTATATCGCGTAATACAATTGTTATATTGCTCATAAATGCTCTATTTGTTGTAACTAATATTATTATAACCAATGGCTGTTTTTAAATGTAAAAAAGTCCAATCTTTTTATCCCTATCGAAATAGATAAAACAATATCGTATTTTCATGTGAAAGAACCATTATGACTAAGGTCTGGTTTTATTGTCTGATATAAATTTGTAATGAATTGCTGTTACGTTTCAGTACTGACCAATGCAATCTTCGTACAATTAAGTTAAATATGAGCTCTGTACTTTATATTGTTGTTACATGTATTGAACCTGATGAATATTTAATTTAGACCGTAACCTGATGAATAAACTAACTATGCATTATAAATTTTGGAGATCATAAGTGACAAATTGCTCACTGTAAAACATGAAACACTTCCTGTAAATTCATTATGGATGGAAACACGATATTAGCATATAAAGGTAAAGTACTTACCAATTAATCTTTCGACCTTTGGTTTACAGCGGTGCCACTCCAATTATTGTGTAGGTATATCAGCTACGAAGCTTAAATTATACTCTATTATGTCTTAAGTCTTAGACTATTTCGCATTTCCTAGAAAAATAATTAAGTTTACAAAATGCATACTAAATGTCACAAAACTGAGGTTATGATAGAGGGCAAGATATAAAATAGTTTTAAAGTGAACCGAGAATAATTAAGACAAGGTGATTGAATCCAGTGGGGTAGGCAGGGGTTTTTTTGGGGGAACGCCCCCCATAGGTTCGCAATAAGTCGTTATAAAGCCTGAAAACTATAAATTTTGTGCTAAAAAAGGGTCTTTGGCTCTTTTTACCGTTTATTAACCCCCCCCCCCCCATGATGAAACCATCAAACATCCTGCTGCTAAAAAACTTGAAAAGAGAGTGGTGACCTAAAAAAAATCCTCAGCTCTTTTTGCGTTTATTAACCCCCCATGGAAGCATCCTGCCTACGCCACTGATTGAATCACTCTTTCCGATTTTATTTTAACTATTGTAAATATTGTAAAGCTTTTAAGGGAATATATACCAAAAGAAAAATACACCATTGCAAACATAAATGTGTTGCGTACGCTGATGATGTCGTATTAACAACGTAACGTTAACACTGGTGGAATTAAAAGAAGCGTTTGGAAAACTTGAGAATGAAGTCAAAGAATTTGGTATGATTATAAATAAATAAAAACAACATATCTGCAAATAAACTGTCACATATTAGGGATGTTTGATAACATCCAGGAGTGGGGAGAGTAATATACATAACTTATAATCAGTTAAAAGTTTCGAATACCTAGGAGCGTCGTTAACAAATAAAAATGAAGAAAATGAAATTAATAAGCGACTGTCAGAAGAAGTACTATGGCTCGAGTAATGAAGCTTAAGTCAAAAAAAGTGCGTGCTCAGAAAAGCAAAACTAGAATTAATCATTTGCACAAAAGGGTTTTATAGATGCGAAACTTGGATTCTTAACAAAGAGCAAGAGACGAAACTGGAAGCATGGTAAAGGAGGATACTGAGAAGAATATATGGAGGCACAAAAGAAGAGAAGAAGAACGAAGCAGTAAGTCGTGAACACATTTAAACAACAAAAACTACAACAATTGCAAGAATGCAAAGATTTCGATAATTAGGCATATCAACAGATCACAAGATAAAAGAATATCAATAATTTTACTAGGGAGTGAAGTAGACACAAAGAGAAAAAGAGATAGTTTAGTTAGTAACAGAAAATCGTAGCAACTCCAGATCCGAGAATGGAAGAATCTTTTAAAGTCAGAAAAATGTGGAAAAGAACTATTGAAGCATTCGGCCTTTATGGCCTGTACAGTTTTAAGCATTATTAAATATTCTTCTACTTAATCCGGTTCTCATGAGCTCTTCGATATCGAGGTATATTTTCCTAGTTCTTGATTATATTTCTCCATCCCTGTCTATCATTGGCCAACTGTGGCTCATGTCTCCATTCGTTTTCCCTTAAACTTAGTTTTTCATTCCACTTTTGTGGATTTCTTTCCTGGTATGCATCGTAGATGTCCCATGTAATTTTTGAAGCAAATTAATTTGTGAAACACTTCTTTTCATGATTACTGTTATTGCAAAACGTAATTAGGTAAGTAATAATTTTGATTCGACCATCAAAATTAGTAACGGTTTTTATCACAAATCGACCAATAAATGTGTAATTTTATTGATAAAGTTTTGGATGCAACTTTGTTATAAATCCGATGAAGCCGAAGTTGTTTAAACTGCTTACGAACTGGTTAAATTATAAATTTTATGGCTTTAAATTCAAACAATTTCAAAGCACCCTTGATGCACATTATTTGGTTTTGTTTTATTTTAGTGCAAACGTACATGCTTTAATACAATTATAAAGATAGTGTTCGTTGTTTGTATATCTGGTTTGCATACGGGTGTATGGTACTCTGTTTGTTCAACAAGAAAATCATAGGGGACGTTTATGGAAGACTAATCCTATCAGGAACTGATGATTTTAGGTAGCATGTTTTTGTAATAAATATATACTCCTAATTGTTTTATTAGAACGAATACTTGATAAATTTGGATTTAAATACAAATAAAGTAAAGAAGTTTTGATCGATGAAATGGGATAATTTTTATAAAACTAATCACCGCTGTGTATAAATTCAAAATCTACTTATACTGAAACAGAATATGTTGCGGCTTCGTAGCTAAATTAAATTTTTATCGCAAGACTTTAAATATTTGACCGACATTTTCATTTTGTTTGTGTAATATCATTTATATTAAAGCATTTTTGTGTGTTTATCCGCTGATGCGTGCAGATTTCAGCGAGCTAAGCCGTATTCAATACAGAAACAATAAAACAAGTTAAACATCCGCTCTCTAAATTGTTCGATTATTAAATTTCTATGTTAAGTATACAGGGTGGTGCATTTTTAGATGCTCACCATTGCTATCTTGGAAACGGTAAAAGATACAAGGTCGGTTAAATTAGAGAAAAGTTGCACATTTTTATGGCCATTGAGAATCTGAAAGAAATTCTGGATATTTTGATTAGTTTTTAATTTATTACAAAAAAAACTGAAAAATGTGATTTTAGAAAAATATTAATATCTTCCCTACCATTTACGCTATTTAATTTAAACTTGGTCACTCTATGCTTTTGACCATTTTGGGTTTGATGACATTAACAGAAATTTTCTAAGCCTTCTAGATTTCAAGTTGCGATAGTCAACTTTTTTATTTCTTATGGCCACCTTATTGGATTTTTACACCATCAGACAGACAAAAAAATTAGCTTTTCAGATTGGTAACCACATAAATTTTTTTACTAAGTTTAAATTAAATACCGTAAATGGTAGAGAAAATAAAATTTTTCTAAAATCACATTTTTCAGTTTTTTTTTTTGTAATAAATCAAAAACGAATCAAAATATCCAGGATTTCTTTTCAGATTCTCAATGGCCATAAAAATGTGCAACTTTTCTCCAATTTAACCGAGACCTTGTATCTCTTACCGTTTCCTAGATAGCAATGGTGAGCATCGAAAAATGCAGCACCCTGTATACATTAAAAAAAAAATCGAATCCTATTTCTGTCCAAAATTAAAGTAAATGTTCAGAGCAACAATTTTATGAAAATATTTTTAAAATATGAGATCGAATGCCATTTTTTTTGACGCTGATGTGAAAATATGTTTGTTCGGTGTAGAAATTAATTTTCTTAAAAATTAATTAGGAACTTTAATATTCTTTAAATTGGTGCATGTTATTAATCGTGCGGCGTTTACTGTTATAACGTAGTAATTTCGTTGTAAATTTGTTCAGCGGGAATGAAATGAAGGCTTAAGTGATTAATGAGAAAAAAATATGAGTTTGCAAAATTCGGGTAAATGATTTGTTTAAATTCAACAGTCTCGTCTGCGCTTAACTTCAGACATTGAGTTAACTATGTTAACTCGTGAACTTCGAAAATTTTCTGTCGCCCTTTCGGTTGGTGCTCCCCTAAATTAATTTGCAATACAAATAATTTTGTTTAGGTAATACTTTTATTGCATTGGAAGAAAATTTAAGGGAATAAAACTATTATGTAAAGTTACTTTGTGAACAGGGCCGGGGCAAGAGTATCTGATGCCCCAACGCAAAAAAAAAATTGGCGCCCCTATACATTATCGTGTAATATGTTTTTGTGGATTCACCCAAACTTCGAGCAGCAAATGAACAAATTTTAACGCGGGTAAATCACCAAAATATATTAATATATGTTAAAAAGATTATCAATGCGAACTTTTAAATATTTATTTTTTAATTAATACCAATACAATTGTCCATACATTACTTAAGTATATCGTTACTTCTAATATTTGTGCAGGAAGAAAAGTTTTACGTCCGAAATACAAAAATTAAGAAACATTAAAATCGACACTTTTGCTTTGGCGAAGTTTTGTATTAATTCATATACTTATATCGATTGTGATGAAATTTCATGCTCCATAAATATATTATTCCTACACCAATAAGTCGTTCCTGATACATCGTAGAACGAGTGTACGTTTTATATTTAATTTTAAAAAACACCTTTCTGAACTTGCTACCGATACAGGCGATATCGCAAAAATTCTTAGAACAGTAAACACATTTGAAACACTATTTTCTAAATACTTTTTACATATACTCGTATCAGGACATTTAATAAATATTTCTTCTTTTAATCGCATTTTTATTATTTGTAATTCACTACATAAATATATTCCGTCAATATCTCTCGAAATATTATGTTTTAAATAATCTTAAAACGTTAAACATTTTTTAAGCAGTTCTGCTGAAGTAGTTTTTTGTAATATATACAGAGTGTTTCTTAAATATTGCGAAAAAATTCGGGAAGTAATTCCTTATCGAAAATTAAGGGGGAACTTTTATATAAAATTTATTCCTTAGACGTCTCCCTTTACATTTTATTTCTTAAATTCAGATACATGTAGGAGAATGATATTTGGTAGATGTTTTATGCTTATTGAAAGGTTTCCCATAGTAATATTTTCACAGGGGGCTGAAAAGTGCGTCCTTTTTAATCACAACCTTTTGGTGGGTTGAAATTTTGCAATTAAAATTTTTTGTTTGAAAACTTACCTTATTTAGAAACTTTGTTCTTTAGTTTTTCCTGAAAAAGCCACAGTTTTTGAGTAAAGAATAAAATAAGTAAATATGCATCATTAAATATTCCAATATAAAACGATGAATCAATCGTTGGTTACCATGGTTTTTTTAATGTTCATGTTGAGTAGAATTTACAGTTGTTTTCGTGTTGTCATCTCTTAAACTTCAAAATGAATTACACCCGTCAATTCTACCCAATATGAACAATAACAAATCATAGTAACTGGTAACCACCAAAATGAATCGTTTTATTTTAGAATATTTAATGGATTTTACCGCTCCTCTTTGGGGAGGTGTAACTCCGTAAGAAGGCGTCTAAGGAAGAAAAAAAAAATTAAACCCATTCACTTCTTGCTACTCCAGGGTACTTCTATTTAATAGATTGTGTTTTTAATAGCTACAAGTATGTTGGGTTCATATAAAACTTTATTTTTTGATATTTCATCGTCCATTCATCAATGTGCTCCTGCTATTACATGTTCATCCAGCCACCGATCTGACGAATTTCTTTACCAAACTTTAGTGCGTCTTTTGTTCTGCTTCCGTTAACACCTTACAAGTTTAATATTTTGACAGAAGCTTGCAACGAATATTTCATTTCTGAGAAACAAATTTACCCGGTGATGCTCAAACTTGGACATTTTTAATAAAGATTCATAAAACAGAGCCACGCTTTTTATTTAGATATTACGCTATAAAGCACAAAGAACAGTCGTGTGATTTTGTAGCTGCGTAAAATAGGCAAGCACTTTTTTTTATTAATCCGTGGTATATGAATTAAGTTCGTATCTCTTTTAACCAGAAAACCAAGGGCAAGTAAATAAAAAACACACTTCATGCATTATATCGAGATGGTCGCATCTGTACAATTATTTATGGCCTTTTTTTGCAAATCTGTGTTCAAGGTAGTGGTTTAAACCAGGGGTTTGGAGCGGAGCTCGGAGCGGAGCTCGGAGCTGGAGCACGGAGCAGTGGAGCAATGGGTTTTTGCCCGGAGCTGGAGCGGAGCCCGGAGCAAATAATTTTGATTGCTCCACTGCTCCAGTTTATTATGTACAATTTAAAAAAAAAACTACTTTTCTTATTCATTTTTTCAACGTTAAAAGATCAATAATCTGTTTTTTCAAACATTTATTTAACTTCACTTGTTTGTTAGGGCCAAATATTGTTATTTTTGACCAACTTCTACATATCCGATAAAATGAAAACTTTGTTTTTAAAATCCATTTTTTTTTAATCAAAAAACTTTTTTTAAAAATGTTAACAATATTTGGAGCATGGAGCGGAGCTGGAGCAGGCATTTTGATGCCGGAGCAGAGCTGGAGCGGAGCAACTAAAAAATTAAACAATTTTAAAATTGAAATTTTTTAAAGTTTCTAAAGACACACAGCTTTCATAATTTTTGTTATAATTATTTGACAAATTGTTGGATTATTTAAGTTATTCATTTAATTAAGCTGATTTACATCTTGTAATAACAGCTTCGCACTTAAACGTGAATTGTATAGCTTTTTAATAAATTGTCTGTTTTGTCATAAGCTTTAACAAAGTTTTATTAAAAACAGTTGTGACAGTTTGAAATTCATCTTACAGCAAACTTACGAAATTCGCGTTTGGAATGTAAGAGATGAAGCAAAATATAAACAACTTGTTTCGCTTATAAAGTACATATTACGCTGGAAAACACATTTAAGTAATGAAGACTGGTAATGATATCATAATAATAGATTACTGTGATGGAAAACTTCTTTGAAAATTTTTAATTGCGATTAGAGCCGGCATCAGTAGAAATTACGTTCACTTTGACGGCTTCATAAAAATCTAAAGGGCGTTTCTGGAGATTCCTCTTGTGCATAACGGATACGCCGGGTAGAGGAAATATTCCGCTTTGATGTAACATGAAGTTTGAGTAAAATATGTACGTACAAAATCAACTGGTTAAGCATTATTTTAGCAAATTAAACTGTACTAGAGAGCATATACAACGATCATCTATACAACTTTAATCATCTGCCTAATGAAATCACATTTGTAGATAAAACCTCTATAAGACTATAAGCAAACCTCTCGGCGTTTGCTGTAGTCCTGTGGTTGCTATTAGAAATGAAATATTAAGTACTGTTGGAAAAGGAAATGAAAGTTGGTGTAGTTTGATTGTTTAAGTGATTTATTTGTTAATATAAATAAGCTGTATTAAAAATCACTTTTTTTTAAGGCTTTCTTGTCGAAATGGAATACCAGTTTTCAGACTCTCGGCTCTTCATGAGTTGCTGTCTCATTTATCTTATTATAGTTGCTATAACAGCTGCGTGTGTGTAACTAGATAAATAAATAATAAAGACGCGAAAGTTGTAAAACTGATAATAATGCATTTCGCGAAGAGACCATTCGAAAAAATAAGATAAATGATTTTTTTCTGCTATCGTACTAGAAACAGCTGTTTGACGGACGCGTTAGCAACCATAAAGTACTGCATTACCGGCCCTATCCTTAGCAACGGCCGTAAAAGTTACTTTTCAGGCCGTTACCCTTAGCAACGGCCGAAAAAGTAACTTTTACGGCCGTTGCTAAGGAGAGGGCCGGTAATGCAGTACACACGCCGTCATCTGTCAGTGACAGAATGTCACGTAGTTTCTAACCTATAATTTTGAAAATTACTAAAAATTTAAATTGTTTTTAATTCGATCGCACAAAAAATGTAATATGCACCTCGGCCAAAACGTACTTTTTGGCCTTGATACATAAATAACTATTATTAAACTTTTTAATATTACTTATTGTAGTTTGTTTGTATGTATAGTAAAAACAATTGGATCGTTAAAAATTTTCATTATTAAAACCAAATCGGAGACGTAACCAACATGAAACACAAAGAAATAATTGCGGAAAGTAATTTTTTTTAGAGCTATACTTAATAAAACTTAAAAACCGCCTATGATGACAAAATTATCTAATTTCACTCAATTTACGTTAAATAAATATTACACATTATTTATAATTTTTTAAGCAAACAGTAAATATTTATAGGCAAACCTTTTTTTATACTATGCAGGTTTACTTTTTGTTAAAGAAAATAACCAGCAGGAGTTCTAAAATGGTGTCATATTCCATTACAAAATATAGCAGGCAAGATAGTAATTTCATTACATCATAAATTATAAAATGATATAAAGAAACTTACCCTCCGAAATGCGATTTTCTTGGGGTAGTTTATATATGAGATAGGATACCTACCAAGTTTTAAATCCCTTAGTGAAAGACGTGGGTTTTACTTAAAGGTTATGAAAGTTCCTGTATGCTGCACTCTTTTGTGTGAAAAATGTTATTGGGAAAATAATTTAAAATGATAGCAGACTAAAATAAGTATTAGTTGACTTAGATGATATTAAAGTTGGCGTTTTATATCTAACCACAACCAGAGATGAAGCAAGGTTGTCCCGAACCCAGGTTAATATCGTGACTATTAAAAAAACAGAATTTGTTTGGAAAAATTATTTTTACCAAATTTAATTTTACACAGGTACACGAAAGGGTTTTAAGGGGTACGCAGCAGAATTTTTTATTTTACTTGAGCATCTCTTACCAGTAGAAATATAGCTAGATAAAATAGTATTATTTTAAACTACCCCAAACTAGTCCTAGTATCTTCGGCCGATAGGGATACGCCGTTAAGACTAAGATAGGGGTACACCGGTAAGACTTAATTCTCAAAAGGTATACGAGATGGTTGTAAGTTTAGTAAACAAAACACTGCTCATAGTTAATACCGAGATTTAAAATATTTATCATAACGAGCACCAGCTTCTTCACAGAACAATGATGATGACATCAAAGGAGCAGTGCAGGTGTGGTTATCTTGACAGACGGTCCTGTTCTAGTACGATGGTAAACAGAAGCTAGTGTCCCTTAATAATAAATGTCTCAATAAAGTGTAAAGTATGTACAGAAGTAGTCCAAGGTATAGCTAATCTAATAAAACTTTAAAAAAATATGTTTTTAAAAGCCTTGCGAATTTTTTTCCGAATATGTCTCGTATTTTGCTTTTGTTCTATAGGTATTATATCCATATTCATATACCTTTTATCTTTTTTTTTTCATTTTCTCGTTTAACAATACATTTTTCATTACAATTGCCATCGTCTGTTGTTCAATGTAACTGGATTTTTTTAAAATTAAAATACGATATTATTTAGTACTGTTTTTTTGTTAAATTTGCTATTTAATAAATGTATGTATTTGCTTTTCAGCTACACAAGGATGATGTCCTTCTTTAAATTTCTGTATACTTAAAAAACGTAATATCTTTTAAATTTGTTAAAGTGCCGAAGGCGAGCATTTTAATAAGTATTTTGTACAAATTGTCTAAAAGATCCACTTAATTGTGTTTCTTTGTTCGCTAAACTTGTTGTAGAGTCGTTTTTCGATCATTTTCTAACGTAAAACCTTGTTCTTTGCAGCCAGTTAATACGCCAAAGTGAGCTCGATGAGGTTTTATTTGAACTTTGCAGCTTCTTTATCGTCTTGCATTTTTAATTTTAATTTGAAGCTTAACAACGTTGTTGAACTCTACGGCTCCGTTTATCAGTTTTAATAGTTTAATATTCTACAGCTGATACGCAAAACAATAAACCTATACCGAACATTATAAGAAAAATAAGGGGCAATACTTTAGTTTAATATTCCCACATAACTACAATCTGTTACTTTTGGTTGTTTTTAGTAGGTTACACTTTTATTGTACATTTCTTTTAAAGCGACATAAGTAATTACAGTATGTAACACAGTTTTTGACAAAATAAACATAAACAAAAACTTTTTGTTTATGTGTAATGAGTGTTATTTCCTAATTGCTTATGTCTAAAAAGTTCAGAAATGGTCCTCTAACCCGGATCTGGGACACATTTTTTTTGAAATTTACAATAAGAAAAATGTGCATCTTTTCGTTTAATTAAAGTCAAAAAAAACAACAAATGAACCAAAATTCATATGTGTTCGTATAAAAGTTGTACAAAAATGACCCCAAAAGTTGTAAAAAGGAGTAAATCTTCGATATAAACGATTATACAGTAAATCGCTTTTAAGGATAAGTCCCCCATCATGTTCTCGTTACATTGTCCTTGGCAGCAGCGTTCAAAGTGTGGCATATTCTGGTGGAAGCGCTCGCATACTCTACTGAGTAGCACTCATGTTCTTGAATTTATCAAGATGAGCATCAAAGATAAGGACTTTTAGGAACATTTTGTAAACCATTTACTCGTAGTTCTTTACTAAAGCCTTAACCAGCTGCACATATTTTCGGCTTTGTGATTGCTTAAAGCTACAAACCACTGCGGCAAAGCGGTTCCAAACTGCTTTTTTGTCCTAGTGAGCTTCTTGAGGGATTCCTTGCACTCCAGGATTTTTATCTGTGTAACGACGAAGACACTGACTTTAACCTTTGTCTCGGACAGCTTAGGGAAGAGGTCGTGAAGAGTACCTTCGAACCTACGAAGGCTACCGACTTCTTATATAGAGCGTGACAAATTGTTTAATAAAGCACAATTTGAAGTGCAGTAGGGGCATCAACATCTTCCGGGAGTTCACCAGTGGCTCCCACCTGACGTTGCCCCTCTTCAAGGGGAACACGGTCCGCTGTGGCCAGTCCCGTCTGTAGTAGCACGCCTTAGTTTTCCTGTTGTCCCAAAGGCAAATATATTACTGGAAAGTTCTAAAAGTTACTCCAAGCTTACTCAGCGCTGAATCTGAAACTGAATGTTCTAAGAAATTGTAAATTTCAAAATACCACCGTCCTGGTCACAAAAGCAAAATTTGTGAGGAATAATAGCCATTTTTATACTTTAAAGGCATAAGCAATTAGAAAATATCGCTTAATTACTAGGAAAAAAAGTTTTACGTTGTTATAATAAACAAATTAAATTATTGCCACAGTAACTAAAACTGAACAAATACGCGAATGGCACAGGCAAACATATCTATCAACATCTTCATTGAAGAAATATGAATAAGGGAAATTAAACTGATACCGATCAAGATATCGGCGTATCTATAACAATATTTATAGATATTACTATTAGCCCTCACTTAAAAGATTTTATTTCAAAAAAATTCATAACAAAGAAAAATCAATAACAGTAACAATTTACTGCAATATATAAAATACGACTTGAAATAGAACGTAAAACGTTTAAGCACATGGAATAATCAAACGTAATCATTAAAGAACTGGGAAATGTAGGTACTTGAAAAGTTCCATTAACCGCTAAGAATCTGTAAATGTTCGTGTTATTTTACCACTTCTTGTCACTTGACTAAAACTACGTCGAAAACAAACTCTGTAAAGACTGTTCGAAGCGATTTTACATCATTAATTTTCTTTATATGAAAATGTTGGCTGTCGCTTTTACTACACCCAGTCATAACGTTGAAATAACTTTTATAGGAAGCAGTTTTAGCCCAACAAATTTGTGTTAAATCAATGCCGATCGTTTTAAAAGTGCTCAACATGCGATCTTTTAATTCGAAAGGATTCCTCAAAAATTTAATTTATAAAATGTGGAAATGCTGCAGTTTAAATAAAACGATACACAATTCTTTAAAAATCATTGACAATGTAAGAAATATACTAATAGGAAAATAAATTATGTTATCATGTTCCCGTTAATAATACTTTTCCTATCAGCAAAATGGTTTAATATCGAAGTATCATAAACTCAACACACAATTGGTGGCAATTTTCAACGTAGTTTGCCGCTTATTTCCCAAGGTGCAAATAAAACGTCGTCTTTAAATGACAAATATTGCCTTGTGGGATAACTTTTTTTATATTAATATACACAACCACTAAAAATTATTGGAATTCAGTATAAATGTAAACTTACACGACCACGATTTCGTGCACATTATCAAATTCCACTGAAAACCAATAAAAAAATCTAATCACATTAATTTGTAGACTATAATTGAATGACTGTTTTTGTTGTTACAGCACTCATTCCGTATCACTTCAGGATAATATACTTTCATAATAAATCAGTAAAAACTAAAAAGTTTATTTAACGTGCATATTTGGCAAACCTGCATTTTGGATCACGTACATAATGTATGTTTCAACTGGAAGAACATGGGGATCTCGGTACCCGTTAAAGATAGAAGGATGGTTAAGTTAGCAAAGAAGTGTGTTTATACTTGCTTGCCAAGAATCTAATGAAAGTGTATTGTGCACAGCTCTTGAAATATCCTAAAAAACTGAATTACTTCAATTAAAATATTTCATTATGAGTTTCTTATTATCAACAATAGAATCTGAAATTTGTATTTGTAGGTTAGACAAAGTCTTAATCACCGGAAGGTGTCAAAATTTACCCAGCCTGCTTAGTTTTTGAAATTAAAATTCAGAACAGCTCGTATATCTGTACAGAGTGGTACAAATTCAATGAGATTGCATGGGTATCTCGCTTAACACATTTCGTGCGGGAAGCGTATTAATACCCGATCAAGCGACTGGCGGTCTCCGGCGGGAAGCGTATTAATACCTTTTATGCAGAATTTTTATAAACTGCAGGAATTGTACTAAAAAAATATTTATGCGTTTGCCGTTATACTGGTAACTGTTACAGTCTCACCTAACTTGCATATAGATTAGAAAAAAAAACTATCTGTAACCTTTTTGACTTTGGTTTATAAAGTTTTTCTTACTGTTTAGTAATATAATTTATTTGTGTTATTATGACAACTGCTTATTTATTAAATACATATGGTTTATGTATTATGGTTAATGATTTAAAATGAAAAACTGTTAAAAAATATTAACAGTTGTATTTTTTAATTAACTACATTATTAAATAAGAAATTCAATAATTTTATAGTCAGCTACGGTTGACATTAATAAAAACATAAAGAGGATAATTTAAATGCGCTATATACGAGGTCTGTTCACAAAACAACCGAACTGTTTGTAAATACATTTATTTTATAGTAATTACAACTTATTGGTCTATCTCTTTCAAAGTAGCCCCTTTCTCTAGAAATGCCCTTATTCCAGCGGTTTTTTCACTTTGCCATATAGTCCTGGAATGTTTCTTTGGGTATCGCCTTCTATTTCCGTGCCGAATTCTCTTTAATATCGTCAATAGTGTCAAAACGACGTCCTTTAAGCACCACTTTAATTGGGGAATAAAATACGTCACACAGGGCCAGGTCAGGTGAGTAGGGAGGCTGGGGGAGGACATTCATTTGATTTTTTGAACAAAACTCGCAAATTGTCAAGGCTGAGTGGGCTGGCGCGTTGTCGTGGTGGTGTCACAAAGAAGAAAAGGCGAATGGCGGAGGTGACGGGTGTAACAGTGGAGGCGCCGGGTCGGGGAAAGTCCCTTGGTGAACAACACTGTGGATGGTAGCATGATGGATGATGAATGACGTTGTGTAGTTCGAACTGTGGTTATGAGGCTGCGCATTACGGTATTGCGTACTCCTCCGTAATGCGAACCTCGTAGACTTTCTTACTCAGTAAATAAATGAAAACTTCGAGATAGCCTGTCTTCTAGCCGTAACGTTTTGTCGCGCCACAACGCTGGTCTCTTCTTGCGAATTTTCCTTACAACTTTTTCAACACCCCTTCGGTTGATTGTTTACCATTGGGGCAAAAATACAAAATGCACAACGCCATCAAAATCGATCATTAATTTTCTGAGTGTTAGTGTCATCAGTTGACGTCGAAGGCCTTTCTGGTCGAGGATCATCTTGAACTGACTTACGACCACTTTTGAATCGTGTAAACTTTTCATAGTTTTTGAGTGGCACAATTTGTTTCGAGAAGGAATAAAGCTTGTTGAAGACGATGAACGCTCAGGACGTCGTTCAACGAGCGAAACTGAAAATGTGGTAAATGTGAAAACTCTTCTGGACTCTGATCGCCGATCGAGTGTTCGGATGATTGCTGAAGACGTCAACTTACCGAAAAGTGTTGTGCATCGAATTGTTACTGAAAATTTGGCAATGAGGAAAGTATGTGCAATGTTGGTGCCGAGGGTTTTGACAGACTATAAAAAAGGAAACCGAGTGACGATTTGTCAAGAACTTCTCGATCGTGTGCTTGATGAACCAGATTTCTTAGACAATGTTGTCACTGGCGACGAACCGTGGGTGATCGACTACGACCCGGACACAAAGCGCCAAAGCTCAGAATGGGACACCAGCGCCTCGCCTCGCCCCAAGAAAGCTCGCATGAGCAAGTCAAAGATGAAACCCATGTTGATTATATTTTTTGACTCGGAAGGGGGTGATTCGCAGGCAGTTTGTGCAAGCTGGACAGACCGTGAAATTGATTTTCTACGTGGGTCCTTGAGCGACTGAGAAAACGAATCGTCTGCATCCGCCCAGCCATTCCCAATTCCTGGAAGCTTGACCACGACAATGCGCCGAGCCACATCGCGCTCGTCGTGGAAAAGTACCTAGCTCAACAAAACGTGGTAACGCTGCCCCAGCCAGCCCAGATGTCGCTCTCCCAGACTTCTTCCTCTTCCCCCACCTCAAGTCGGCGCTGAAAGGACATCGTTACGGCACGGGTGCTACTTTGAAGAATATTAAGTCGTTGTACGAATATTGGAAATACATTTTTTGTTATCGAATTAGTCCGGCTACTTTTGGGACAAACCCTGTATTATGTACGTGTTGCTTTACCTATATGGAAACTATCAGTGAAAATTTTAACTCCTATTAAAAAAAAAATTCGTGAAGGGTAGGGGACGATCTGATTAAAAAATAGAAATAAGAAAAAGTTCTGCCGTAAAACTGTAATTTTAGATGATGGTAAAGTACCTACTCTACATTATCTAACTTTGAATTAAAACACGTTTGAACATCTGAAATTTAAAAAAATCGCCTGCGGCGCATTTTACCTCTTCTCCACTTTTTTTGTGTCGATCTTCGCTGGCTTTTGAAAAAAATAAACACTTGGCAACCTCTGTTTAGAGGAGCGGCAAATTCAGGGACCGCCCCGAACGGCACAAATTCTAGCTACGCCACTGCGGGCCACGTACGACCAACGAACTGTCAGGGGCATGCGTAGTATCGATATAGAGGACAATTATAGTCTCTCCTGGCACGATATATCGATACTACGGATGCTACTGACCGTTCGATGGATCGTACATGGCCCTGCTGGAACACACCTTTTTATCTTCTACAATCGACATTGTAGTACGGAACAGGCTTTCCAATTTTAATGAAAAACATGTATTAGTTACTAAAATTTAAATTAAAAAAATCCCCACCTAATTTTTTTGGCCCGCTATACCTGCCAGTTACTTTTGCGCGCTACCCGCACAAAATGTGTTAATAGTCAAGTTAGAGAAACGGTTAAATTGACCAAAATGTGCAGTTTTTTTGGGACAAACTCAGAACCGTTTTTAAAAATATTCTATCATTTGCTGTTTTTGAGTTATTAGCGAAAAAGTGTTTTTTTTTGGTCATATTTATAATGTGTCATATCTCTTATTGTCTTTGTCCCAAAAAATTGCACATTTTTGGTAATTTAACCGTTTCTCTATCTTGACTATTAAGCGAGATACCCATGCAATCCCATTGAATTTGGACCACCCTGTATAAATATACGAGCTGTTCTGATTTTAATCGTTTTATCTGAGTGAATATTCTTGTTATTAACGAAACTGCAATAAAAATATATGAACTCAAATTTATAAAAGAAATCTAACAAAACAAATTAATAATATCTAAATGCGTTTCCGAGATATATCTCGGCTATAGTTGAAACCTGGATTTTGTTAAACATGCTCTCGCACTTCATTTGCTTTTCAGTATATTAAATACATTTAAGTGTACGTTTCCACGTATTTCTAAAAGTGAAATGCAGACGTGTAATATAATTTAATGTTCCTTGTATACATTTCAAGTTACAGCGTTAAATTATGATACTCCTACAATATATTACAAAACACTTCAGAGTTCGTATAATGATTATACAAACACTGAAGTTGCGAATACTATTAATAATTAATTATATTTTTAGTCGACAATGAATTAAATTTGTTGTACATCTGTCTTCTTAAAACAAAAAATGTACTGTAAAGTAGATTTATTGTACATAAAAGGAACAAATTAACAAATCTGATAACATGGGCGCGTTTATCTTAGAAACATAAGTCAAGAGACCGTGATCAGATTTTCACTGACTATTATGGTAATCGAGATACCCCGTAAAACATTCGAATTTGGTTTTGTGTTTGGGCTGTGTCTGGCACAACTGATTTAGATATTTTATATCCGTTTTCACTGTTAGATTTTTTCCTTGATTAGTATAATAATATTTTAAATTTTAACAAAAACACCCTGTATATTTTAAATATTTAAAAAAGTTTATTATCATTGTATCATCATTAAATTATTTAATCGATAGCATACAAACGTAATAGGGTGTCCATCAGTGGCGTATCCTGGTCTCTGATACAAGGTGTGCTACAATTTGAGAAATTAATAATTTATTTATTATTTAATTAATGTTTCTAGAACGACTTTTTTCAGTACCTATATCCTACATGTTCATTTTAATGTAGTAATTGTAATAATAACAACAATTAAAAAATTAATGAAAATAATAATGCTATTATTAATATTAATATAATTGTTTAATTGTAAATTGTAACAAATTTTAAAAACTGTCTGATTTGCAGCTCGACAGTCTAGGTCTAGGCTCTAGGGCTATAAATGTACTTACGGGTGCGATTCTACTAGCGCACCAGGTCGAGCGATAATCACGCGCGTCCCCACCAACTCGCCACTACCCTCTCTCCAACCTCACGCTTCAAATGTAGCATAAGATGTGTGCGATTTTTGTATAGCGCCGCCGAACAGATAGATGTATGGCTAGCAAACGCAAACACAGCTCCGCGCTCATTACTCGCTTATTTCAACAATGAAACATTACTTTTTTAGACAATATTGCCAACTTTTTCTTTAAAATTTTCAGAAAAATTGGAAAATAATCTATCTTTTAATTTAATAAACATACTCTCAATTAAAAATAAATTTTAGGGGTTTCACTAGGGTGTGCGGCGCACACCTAGCACCTATGGAATATACGCCACTGGTGTCCATAAGAAATAAAAAAGTTGATCAGCATCTTTTGGTTAATTAGGACGCGATTATGGTTTTTCTGTTAATCCACGAATAAAAAATCTCTATTGTTGACAATAAAGAAGTCATAGTTAAAAAAATTTAGTGTAATCCAGAAACTGGGCAAAATATGGACACCTTCAGTTTAGAACCATCGTCTTATCTCTACTTGTTTCCCAGTTGTCCATGTTGTTCATGTTGAAACATACACCCTGTATAATAATCAGTCTAATAACCCCCAATAACTAAAAAGTGTTTAAACTGGTCATTTATCACACTTAATGAAAAATCAGGCAACTTTTAAAACGCAATAATGACCTAATAACTTTAAAAGCTTCTCAGCGCTACCTCGTTATTTAAAAAAAATATCACCCTAATCATGATCAAACATCACGTACGGAACGGAAAAGCAACGACCGACACAAAAAAATTTATGTTACATCTCACCAGCAGTAATAACTAGCCATTGTCGGCATATGATTAAAAAAGGGAATATTTAACGAGTTCTTTATGAATCCGTAAATTAGCTTAACGTGTCAGAAGAGACGCTACATTTTGCATCTGAACATCGTTAAACCACGTCCAATCAAATTACTGACACAACATTTTCAGCGTATCTCGAAAATTAGCGCCGTGAAATAATATAACGTTGCCACATAATTTTGCATAGTTTATCACTAATAAAACTTGAAAATTAGAGGAAACTGTTGATTGATTTGACTTTATGGCGACGTTGGAGAGCTAGTTTTAATATCCTTTGTTCAAGAAACCTAAATATAACATAAAAATATAATGTTCCATGTGATTATGGTTGTAACGCCTCGTTGTAGGCGAAAATCTCATAAAAATATAATATCGCGTTAACTAGATGAAATAAAATAAACTTTTATGTTTATTACTGCCGTAAGACTATGGCGTCTCCGTATTTTATACTTGCTATGCATATAAATTCAGCAAAATATTTGTACTGACCTACGCCATGCAAAGAATACAGTTGGTTGCGGTCTACCGCTTCTTTTTTAATGTCCATCCAGTCGTTATTCGTGAAGAGTATTTTCTCCACTGCTATTTTCGCCCCATTTATCCATCTCCTTGTCCCTCTTTCTTCTTCTAGATAAGACCCATGTCTGATGTGAAATCCTATGTTAAGAAATCTATTTGTTCATATCAAATCGATTGTTCTTCGATGAAATTGGCCAGATTCTTTTCTGCGTTTACTCTTTACGGTATATCCGCGTTTCTTACTTCATCCATTATCGTGAATCAACAAAACCTTCCCCGATAATTCATTTTCATTCCTTTTGTTCTCTGTTCTAAATATTTTGACATGGTTTCAACTTTGGCTCCATATACAGGATGACCCATGAGTCAGTTGTTAAAAGTGCATTTTTTTTTCGTAAAAAGGTGCAATCAGACAAAACAAAAACAATCCAGATAACATGTTGTATTTATTAAAAACATTATGTTGCAGTTGCACATTTTTGTATTCCAAAGACAAAACATCATTCCGCAGTTTATTAGTTTCATATTCCAAATTCTCGCGTGTTATGTATTCCGTTAATTCAGCAAATTAGATGTATGAGCCGCGCGGGGCTGAACATACTCCGCGGTTAAAACGCAGTAATTTATGTAGATTCAGCATAAAAATCATTAGGAAAAGTAAAGAAAATTAAGTGAGAATTAGAGTGACGGCAGCAAAGGAAAGTCGTGTGTGACTTTGGTGCAAAAGTAGTGAATACAACCGATAATGTACATAATATGTAAGTAATTTAGTAATAAATAGTTTTAAGCTAAACATCATTTTATTAAGCGATTTCCTTGCAACAAAACCCACAGTTTTGAAGTAGTTTCAGGTTGATTTAGTAAGTATATATAAAAAACGGAAAAAAAGCGGAAACACCCCACGTTAACACTGGTGGCAGCGGTGGGATATATATACCCACCAGTTATTACAAACAATATAGATAGTGCTCAAGTGACCTACAAGATATGCTCAAAGTGGCTTCCATCCTTTTTTATGCAAAGTTTACATCTTTTCAACACGGAAGCACAAGTTTTGTCGGAAATTTTCAGGCAGTGTAAGTTTTCAAATTCAGATTAAATTCGTTGCTTCAAATGTTCCACATCTCGAATCTTCACGGAAAAACTTTATTGTTTAGTATACCCCAGACTGAGAAGTTAATCCGGGTAAGATCTGAGGAACGTGGAGGCCATTCAACAGTCCCACGTTGTGGAACGTTTCATTAAAAAAGTCTCTCACAATCAGTCTATAGTGAGGGGGTACGCCATCTTGTTGCCATAGTCATATTAACTTAGCTATCTATTCATCGTTTTTTAAACAACACCAACATAACTAAACTAGTCAAGTAGCTACTGTGCTAGGCACAAGAAAGTGTAATAACTGCTAGTGACAACTGACTTATTGCCACCCTTTATAATAGCGCAGCTTTGTACAAAAGATTTAAATGTATGGATTTTGGTGTTAAAGGAAATAATTTTGCTCCATAAAAATGAGTTTGATTATTGAATTACTGTTCTCTTTTTCTTGTTTTTGTAAAATGGCTATGAAGTCAATTCTATTTGAAGTTAAGATTATATCAAGATATTTTTATCATTTCTTTCGTAGTTTCAGTGTCTTGATCAATATTTCCTATTACTTTATTCTTTTTTTGATATTACCTCTCGGCTTGTTAAATTTTCTGTGAGGTTTTTTAATCATGTACCTATTCAGCATCCTGTTCTGCTTTTGCTAAGATTATTCGTCGGCAAACAGAAGTAAGTAGGTTTTCCAAATTCTTAACATATTATTTTATTCTTGAGGCTTTCGCGGCCGTTATCCATAATACAATCTTGGTTTCCGGGTTCCAAACCCGGAAACCAAGATTGTCTTAACATATTGATTGTATATCTTGGGAAATCTCTGAAATTTCTGATGTGTTTTTTTTTGTCTAATTTTCGTGAAACACTAGCAGTAATAAATCACAAAATAATAATATGATTTAGCAGCTAAAGTTAACTGGTCATGGGATAAGCTGATGCTGGTGTTGCGCGTGCACGTCTGGCGGTATTTTTTGACATAAGTCCTGGAAGTTTTGCCTGGTATTTTTTTCGGCAGTGCTAGAAATGTAACTGTTGGATCGCAATAAGGAAAAAGTTCTAGGAGATACATTGTGAGTAGTACGTTTGTTTCCCATTATGGGTATTAATGGGTTCAAAGAGCATTTTTCCAATTTCCGGGATTATCCGATTTTTTCGGCGTTTGGAAAAAACACGCGTAAAAATCCTGAAAACAGGCGGGAAGGAATTCCTGCCCGAAAACACCAGAAATGAGTATATGTGTTCTTCACCATGCAAAGAATAATTTAAAAAATATCGCATCCTTTCTTGGACGGATATCAAGTTTACTTAACAAATCCTTCATTAATAATAATTTATATTAGTTACTACTTAAAAGCACATTCAGTCCATGAGGTGGGCCTGCATGTTCATCTCAATTATGTTCCATAAATTGAAATAAATTGAAGTAAAGTATGAGATGTCGTGTTCAGAAGCTTGTATACATAAAAATAAAGTGCGTGTTATAAATCTATTGTAATATTTTCTGGAAAAACGTGAACTTTGCTGCCATGAATAATGCCTAACAATTTTCGCTTATTATGCGAACGTTACAGACGATAATACGCTTATATATTATAGTTTTAGACATCCCGACCAGTCATTACAGGTCCGTTAAATTGTTATTAAATTGGACAATCCTTGCAACGTCTTCACATTGCAATTTATCAACACTTTTATGGTAATTTATTCCAAAATTTTCTTCACCGTGACCGAAATTATTTATACGGATACGAGGACCAGGCTGATTTTATTGAGAATACACAAAACTAGTAGGCGAAAAGGACAAAATCCGCACCTTCATATTATTAAAGTCTTTACCTGTCATTTGGGGTTTAATTTCCAAAGTCAAGTCAACAATCAAATGGGTTAAAAACATGGTTTATCAATTTCTTAAAATAGTGTAAGGTTTCAGGGTTTCTGTCCTGGGAATTACTTAATTTATATAGTCTCGAGTACCGAAAAAAAAACAGTACGATATTTCAGACTTAAACACAGTTTTTAATACACAATACAAAGTTTTTTGTGCGATCGTACTAGAAACAGCTGTTTGACGGACGCGTTAGCAACCATTAAGTACTGCATTACCGGCGTTATCCTTAGCAACGGCCGTAAAAGTTACTTTTCAAGCCGTTACCCTTAGTAACGGCCGAAAAAGTAATTTTTCTCTAAGGAGAGGGCCGGTAATGCAGTACATACGCCGTCATCTGTCAGTGACAGAAAATTAATTTTGAAAATTACTAAAACCAGACGCGGCCGAAAAAGTTACACTTTTTGGCCTTGATACATAAATAACTATTATAAGATTTTTATATTATCTATTTCGAATTTATTAAGGTATTGAAGAAACCACCTAAATTATTTTAAATGTAGGTTTGTGCGATAGTTTTTGACTTAAGTGATCTAAACCAACACAAGAATGTAAAGAAGTACATTTGTTCAGAAACCACTAAAATAGCAGTTGAAGCTCCAAGTGGAAAAGACTTCGTTAACTTCTTAACAACCGATGTATACCATAAAAAATTAAAGATACACAATCGAAATTTGGTAATAACATATATGAAGCACTTTGAAAAAGAATAAAAGTACGTAGAGATAAAATAATAATTTGTTTGTTAAATATTTACATAATACAGAAGTACAGAGAGATGATGCTTTTTACTTTTGTTGTGCAATTGTAGAATTTAGTTGAACAAGAACAAAGCATTTAGAATGACTATCCAAAGCTTTATTAACAATTAAACCTTGTAGCACTGACTGAAAGAGAACATTTTCAGTAGCAGGCAATAATTTTAATCGTAATCGCTTATCAGACCAAGCGTTATATGCTTCAGTATTTTTAAGAACATATTTTCCTGAGCTTTATTAAAATAAAATATTTATCTAGTTGGAAGGCTTCCGCGCCCAATGTCTAGTTTGTATTGTTTTTCGGGTTGAAATCGCGTTGAAGTTTCTTTATAACCGACGTTTCGTCCTCTTTTGTTAGGTACATCTTCAGAGTTGACTAATTTAATAGTTGTTAAGTTTTAATGTAGGTACCACTATTGCTTTTAAAAAATGTTTTTGACATAATATGTGTCCCAAAGATTTATAATAGGCTGTAGTTGATCAGCCTTATCCAAGGATTGTTAAAACTATTAAACGAGTCAACCCTGAAAGAGTCGGTTACAAAGAAAATTTCAATGCGTTTCCAACCCGAATAACAACTTTACAAAATATTTATCTCTTTAAAAAACTAATGTAGATTATTACATATTAATAATTTTGTTTCCTTTCTGTTTTTGATTTAAATAAATTTGGTTCAAATAAAAATTGGATATTTTGTTAACTAGGTACGTAATTTACTTAACAATTTCCATTAAATTTAATATTTAATCCTTGCTTAATTATAAAATGATTAAAATCGAAGCTTCGTCTCGAAAAAACAAAGTCTTTCGATTTTTGTTGTAAGTATTGAGTCTCGGGAATATAAAAATGGCGAAGACTCAGTAACACTATCGGGAAGTGAAAAAATTGTGTTCACCGGAGACCATTTTCGAATTGCCTTATTTTTACATCCAGCTGGTTTTTTTTTTCTATTATCAATTAATTCAGTTTGACCCTCGTATGCTTTTTATTAGACGAGTGTAAATTCAAGTTTTTATCCAGTACAATTTGTGCAACACAATAACTGAAAATAATAGCAGCCACACGGCAATTTAGTTTTCCTTACCTGGGAGCAGTTTATATAAATACACATACGCAAGAAACAAGATGTGTATCTCTTCCGTCGATAACTCATTTTTTTGCATAGATGTTAGGCGGCGTGCTGTGTTCTTAACTTAAATTCTTTATTAGAAACGTACTCGAACAAGAAGCGGCTATAAAACCTATTGCGTGCCAAAGAGCATCAATCGTTAACTTTGTGTGAATCTTTTTCATGATTGTTAGAGAACTACGTCAGCCCTGTTAATGCGAACTGCCCCTTGCGCATTAAATAAAAATCCTGGGTCAATAGAAATTAACCGTTTCGGTGCACGATACTTCTGTTCTCACACAAAAACTTTAATAAGCGTTATTTATTGACAACGTCAAATTGGTTTCGTCATAAAACGCGCGCGTGGCATAGGAATTCCTACTGAATTTGTAATTTATTATTCCATTGCGTCTCACATTCATTTTTTTGCCCAGGATTTACAGTCGGCTTCGTTTTCAAGTAAAAGACAAACACTTTTATATATGTGCATATTAAATAAACGTCGAATTACTGACCTTTTGCAATTTCCGCTCATTTTTTCGTCCGCGCTTTTCGTTTGTTTATGATCGCCCTTTTTTGTTTTAATCTTCTTGACATAATCTGTTATCCTGTGTTGAAATATTTACAAGGCGCTAATTTGTTTCGGGCTTAATATATAGATTTATCCGGTGTACCTTTTGTTTGTTCAACCAAAGGATAATACCCTGCGATGGATGTGTTTTGTATTATATTGTCTGCCATTGTCATGTTTATGTATGAGTGTGCGCAACAATTTTTCAAGCAATATCAAAATATTGCCACTTTCATTTAGTGATCTATTTTTGTCTAAGCCTGCTTTACTGAATCTGCAGATTTCTTTTGAGTTGTTCCCTTCTTTTGAACAGGTTGTTCCTCGGCAATGGGATAAAAGGTAATAAGGATCATATATGGAATGTTTTTAAGATAACATCCAGGGATGGAAAGTAACACATTTTTAGTTAGTTAGAAGTTTCAAATACGTGGAAGTGTCGTTAATAAATAAAAATTAAGGAAGAACAAAAAATTACTAAGCGACTAGTAAAAAGAAGTAGAAGTACTGAATCTCTAACAACGATGTTCCATTTAAAGAAAATGTCCAAGGCAGCCAAAATTATAATTTTTGGCCAGATTTCTCTATACATGGGTTCTCAATAAAGACCTAAAGACAAAAAAGGATAGTCACGAGAATATGTGAAGACATACAAGAAGGAGACCGGTGAAGAACAAATGGAATGTGGTCAACATAAAATACAATATTGCTAGAATAATCAACAGATTACTATATGATACAATAACGAATATTTAAATAGGAAGTGATGTAGGCGCGGAGAAAAAGAGGTCAACCGCGGATAAAGATGGGTGAAGGCAGTAACAGAAGATCTTACGTAACTTCATCCGTTTTCGTAAATTGTCTCAAAAAACGAAAAGCTGAGAAAATATATTGAACACCCTGTATATTGATTCAAAAATAAACATGTATTTTCAGCGAAATGACGTTAGCAGCTAATATTTCATAATTTGACAATCCTTTAATTTTCAGAATTGAACTTCGCATGATGTAATCAAAAGAAAAAATAGAAAGCACTCTAGAAGAATCCCAATATGGTTTCAGAAGAGGAAGGAGTACCCAAGACCCAGTCTTTATATTAAGACAAACAATAGAAAAGAGCTTAACAAAAAACAAGGAAATACATTTATGTTTTATAGACTTGGAAAAAGCATTCGATAAAATCAAAAGAAAAGACGTATGGATGGGCCTAAGAAGGAAGGAAATAGAAATAGAAACAATTGACATAATAAAAGCGATGTACGAAAAAACAGTAAATATTGTAAGAACGCAAAATGAACAATCGGAAGAATTTGAAACAAAAGAGGGTCTAAAACAAGGATGCGTGCTCAGCCTATTATTATTCTCAGTAGTCATAGATGGGGTAATTAAAGAAGTAAAACAAAAAATGAGACCGTTTCACCTAGGCAACTGGAAAATGGAAAAAATTAACATAACAGAGCTAATGTTCGCAGACGACATGGTCTTAGTCGCGGAAACAGAAAAAAAACCTGCAACATAATTTAGAGACTCTAAACCTGGAATTGGAAAAAATTAATATGAAAATAAATACCGAAAAAACTAAAACTATGATCGTTACAACAGAAAACAAAGGGCACAGCATCACTTTAAATGGGCTTAGGTTAGAACAGCTTGAAAGCTTTAAATATTTAGGAGTGATCATAGAGAATAATGGAGGAATGGACAAGGAAATAAGCGAAAGGACAGGAAATGTGGGAAGAATATTTAACAGTTTAAGAACAACATTTTTTGGAAATAGAGAAGTCCCAAAAACAACAAAAGTAGAAGTGGTCAAAAAGGTAGTAACTCCGGCACTTTTATACGGAAGTGAAACGTGGGCACTAACAAATAAAAATAGTAGCCGAGTGAATGCAGCTGAAATGAGATCTCTAAGAAAAATCCAAGGAAAAACAAAAAAAGACAGAATCAGAAACGAAACATATAGAGATCAATTAAAGATAAAATCAGTGGAAACAAAAATACTGGAAAGGCAGCTGAGATGGTTGGGTCACATTTATAGGATGAAAGAAGAAAGGTTAACCAGAAGAGCATATGAAGCAAGAACACAGGGAAAAAACAAACGAGGTAGACCAAGAAAAACCTGGCACGACGAAGTTAAAAAAGCAGCAGCGGATAGAAACATCAAATGGAAAGACATAAAAAGGCTAGCACAAGACAGAAAAACATGGAAAAAAATCAGCACAACACAACTCAACAGTCCTACACCTAATAGTAGAAGGACTCATGACTAAATAAAATAAATAAATAAATGATGTAATCAATCACGTTAACCTAGATTTAAAATAAATTTTGTTGTGTAGCTCTATTCATTTTGCTGATATTTTAACTAAAAATAAAACGAGGTTAAGAAATTGTAACTTTAAAAAATGTATTTGTTTAATTATTTTCTAAACAAGACAAACTGCCTAACATTCTTTTTTAATTTTTTGTATGTTAGTTACAAAAGGTCATTATTCTAATCTGGGAATTTTAATTCTTTTTTTGGATTTCCACAATTATTTATTTTTTGTTGGTAAAAATTGTGCGGAAAAACTGCCACAACGTAAATGACAAGCCTTGTTTGTTATATTGCCTTTTTGCGTTTTTATGTTTGTATTACCAAAGAAATACATTTTTAAATCCGCATAATCGACCCACGAAATTGAAATGTGGGTCCAGATTAGCGCAACATTTCAGCGAGCTTGCAACGTAAAGCTACGTACACACAGAGGCAGCAAATGGAAACTTTTGTCATTAGCGACCTGTTTCCGAAACAAAGTTACCACTAGTTGCTAAAGGTTTCTAGTTGTTTCTGTCGCTAATGAGAATGTTTCCGAGTGTCGCGTGTTTTGCCTTTGAGGCGGCAAACTTTAAAGGAAAATAGGCAACTGAAAGCAACAAGCTGTGACATATTGCTATGTGTGGACAGTTTGTTGTCATTAGCCGCGTGTCATACAAATTTTATTCGCTTCGTTGGTTCTCTGTGTTGACATTAATGAAAGAGTTTACCTGATCACTATAGCTGTAAAATGGATAACACCGTAGTAACAATGTTTCATAATAAATAAAACAAAGAGCTTAGGTACAAATTTCAGAAGATAATCTCGAAAATTATTTCGTAAATTATTTAAAAGAATACGTAGCGCCCGATTATGCTTGCTACTTTGATGATGATTCCCTTTGTGAAAAGTTAACTTCAGAAATGCAAAAACTATCTCGAAGGCAAATGCAATCACCGAGGTATCAGAATCAGTCTTGAAACTTTCTAATAAATATTATTTGGCTAATAGGCAAAAAACCGTTTTAAATTTTATTAACAACTGCGACATTATGTAAAGTAGTTAAATACGACGAAAAAAAAAACGATTAAAATCAAACTAAATATAAAGCGATCCGCTAAACAATAATTTTAACAAGCGGTGCTGAATTTCATTTTGATTGCTACGAAGTTGCTGGAAATATATTGACTGTGTGTGTAGACTACGTTTCCTTTGCTTTTCGGCATATTTAAATAATCTATAACCTGTGTCGAATTGTTTCTTCTGTGTGTAAATTTTGTTTCTTGTTTCTACAACATGAAACAGAAACAGTCGACAAAGTCGCAATGACGTGCTTCCATTTGTAGCCTCCGTGTGTACCTAGCTTAATAGTGCAACAAAATCGCGATCCGTCAACCGTCGGTATTTCGCAGACTCGCTGAAATGTTGCGCTGCTTTATATCGGTTCGCCGTTCTGTTGCGCTGGTCCGTACACACCTTTAAAGCGACATTTCGTGATCCGATGGTCAAGTTAAATTCCATAAGAATAAAAAACACCATTAATATTTTCTAAGATTTTATTTTAAAAATTGTTTAAAGTAATTTCCTCTAGCGACAATACACTTCATCTCGGGTATTTAAATAATATAAAACATTAATAGTTAAAAAAATATCAAAAAAATATCTATGAATTAAAACCTCAAAATAAAAGTTTCTCTCCATATATTCGAATTTTCATTTCGTTCTTTTAGCAAATTGCTCAAAGTGATTCAAATTAAAACTTTTTTGCGTTTAACAGAAATGTGTACGACATGAATGTTCAGTTATTTATAGATGATATTTACGACTTAAGTATGTTATAAATCTCCAATAAAAATCGCATGCGTGACGCTAATTTATTAACTCGTACGTACTTCATTAAGAAATTGTTGGTTATAAAATCACCTACTTGTACATTCAAGTATACCCTTAATTAAAGAAAATGTATTTAAGGGTGGCGCTACTAACAGAAAAAGCAAACACATACAAATAGGAATAATTATGATATTAAATAGTGAGTAGGTTCTTACAAAGTCTAGCGGTTTGGAGATGAAACGTCATTGTGAAATGTATTTTATTTAGGGCAGATTTTAAAAATTGTATATACACAACTTTCATGCGTTTTACAGGACGTTATCCTAATTTCATTATATTCTGCGAGTATTATGTACATAATTCATTAAAGTACATACAAGTAATCTAGCACAACTTGGCCTCTCACCAGATCTGATAAAAAGTAAGTTTCAACATAAAGCACTTAAGGGTCTCGGAAACCTTTATAGAGCTACGTGGGTGGATTAAAAAGCTTGTGACCTGGTATAGAAACAATTGTTTAATTTTTAAAAATTACTTTTATTTTTTACATTATCTCCTTGAAGCCCAATGCATTATTTATTACAGCGATGTTTCAACCTCCTTACGCCCTCTTTGTAGACCGATTCGTTTGTCTATGTGTGCATAATAAGTGTCTACAGTCGCTATGATTTTCTTAGATAATGGAAACAAACAAATATCTAGAATACTATTGCAGATACAACAATGAAATTTTGTGTCTGAGCTTAATGGTATTTTTCTGATTCGTTGAAAATATTAAGGTTGCAATACGACTTCCGGTTCAACCGGAAACGGACTCAAACTATGAAATTTTAAATATAACACCCTGTATATTTTTACATTTTTGGACTCCTCTTAAAATTTACTTTGAAAATGTATAAGGTTATGTGGGTCTAAAGTCAACCGTTTTCGTTAAATTTACATTTTTATGAAAATTTTGAGTGATACAGCACTTTCATTTTTTTTTAACATTTAAGTTATTTAAAAAGGCAGTAGATGTTCATTTGAAAATTGAATTGACAATAGATTAATTAATACTTTGTGGTATCTAGATTTAAAAAATATTATACAGGGTGTTTTTTACTTTTGAACAAACCCGTGAAACTTTAAACATTGATAACTCATTTTTCTTAAATACAACACCCTGTGTATTTTTACACAGTCTTGTAGAAAATTTGATTGTCTTTCAAAAACATGAACCATGTTTTATACCTTAAACTGATATTTTACGAGATATCGCGATTTTATTGTAAACTATTAGGGCAACGTAATATTTTCTAGTAGGCTATGAAGGTAGACAGCGGTATTTTTGAGACAATTGAAAGATAAAAACAAGGAAGTTATAATATTACCTTTTCCTCACTTATTTTCGACATTTCTAAAAATGTAGATGTAATTTTACCATTTTTACGTTTAAATCAAGGTTTCCTAAAATTATGCATTTATTCATTGGACATTGGACTAGTGTGATGGGACAATTAGATACTAAATCCTATAAACTATTTTTTTGTGTTTCTACAGTATGATTTTCGGTTGAACAGGAAACTATTTCAACCCTAACCGTTTTTTTAAATTTAAAGATAAGATTGGCCGGTGATTTTTGTTTAATCAGCGTTTTCTTTCGCGTACTCAATACATTATCAATCGGTTTTTAAGACTTTGCAAACGATCAAAATCAATTTTATGAAAAATTTTGTGGCCCTGATAAGAAATCTGGATATAAACGTAAGATTGGTAAAATTACATCTACATTACAAAAAAATTCGAAAATTCGAAGAGAAAAGATAATATTAAAATTTTGTTGTTTTTATCTTTCAATTGTTTCAAAATTATCGCTGTCAATGTTCTTCATAGCCTACTCGAAAATATTACGTTGCCGGAATAATTTACAATAAAATCGCGATAACTCGAAAAATATTAGTTTTAGGTATGAACCATGCTGAATGTTTTTGAAAGACAATCAAATTTTCTACAAGACTATGTAAAAACAAATAGTGTGTTGTATTTAAGGAAATCGAGTTATCGATGTTCAAAGTTTCACGAGTTTGACCAAGCGTAAAAAAACCCAGTATAATATTTTTAAAATGTAGCTAGCGCAAAGTTTTAAATAATCAATTGTTAATCTAATTCTCAAACGAATTTCTACTGCCTTTTTAAATAACTTTATTGTAAGAAAAAATTGAAAATGCTGTATCGCTCAAAATTTTCACAAAAATGTAAATTTTACGAAAACGGTTGACTTTAGACCCACATAACCTTTTACATTTTTTAAAGTAAATATTAAGAGAGATCCAAAAATGTAAAAATATACAGGGTGTTCTATTTAAAATTTCAAAGTTTGAGTCCATTTCCGGTTGAACCGGAAGTCGTATTGCAACCTTAATATTTTCATCGAATCCGAAAAATACCATAACACTCAGATACAAAATTTCATTGTTATATCTGCAATAGTGTTCTAGATATTTGTCTGTTTCCATATTTTTGCGCATCCCTGTATGTAAATTGCAGTTTTGGACTGGTAAGCCGGTGCATTTTCGCGATAAAAGAAAATGTTTTTAATCTCCAGTCCGGTATTTGCTAATATTTAAAAGTAAAATCGGTGCAAAGTAAACGTAGTACTTCCCGGAAGTTATACCCTTGCCGCTTGAAAAGTAGTCAACTATGTTGATGTAAAAAGTCGCGACACTCATCTTGTACTTTGACCATCTGCAACTCGAAAAATATTTGGCAGATTAAACTAAAATTGTGTGCTCTATTATACCATAGACTAAACAACAATATGGCAAAAGTAGACACCAATTTGAGCGCCATAAGTGTGTCAGTTTGCAAACTTTTCAAACCATATACGTGAAGGTCTTTTTTGTTAATTTAACTTTTTTTTTAAATCTATACATATAGTTTCCGACGTTTTAATGTTCTCCGTGTTAAAAGATCCGTATCTAAAAAAAAGTTGATGTATTTATTATTATTTATTTAAAAATTTACTTATTTTAAATAATATTAAAGTTAACTCTTAGAAATGCTTCAAGAGTACCTACCATAATTTTAAATAACCTCTACTTGGCAAAAAGCGGCTTTACTGTGCTAATACGATTTTTTTTATCATCAGCACAGACGCAAAAGTATTATCGCACTTTGCATTCGGAAAAGCATTTCACCACAAAATTATGCATTAATGTGAAAATATGGCGTCTTGTTACACAACACGATGCGTACTATTGAATAAAAAGATAAAGGAATGAGCGTTATAGCGTTACTAAGGCGTCCAGGTTAGCCTCTCAATATGGCGGATGCATGTTTCCGCTTCTCAGTGGCGTATCTAACATTTTTAAATATGTATTGATTATTATAAATATTTGCTTTGTTTTGAATTGAGCCTATTATTTACTTATTTATTTATTGTTTCGTGGTTGAGGAAATTTAAAAAAAACAGCATATTTCAATATTTGGATTGTTTATTATGAGAGTTAAAAAATATACTGTACACAAATCCACGCCACTGATATGACATACCATTTTGACAGACCACATCAAATTTTCAATACATGATTACACAACAAAATATTAGTATCTACTTACCTATGAAACGTAATCTTTTTATCTTTAACATTTTTGGACCTACTACAACTACAAGATTTACAACTAACCATTGTAGTACACAAAATTAAAATATCTCTGACTGTTTTACCTGTCAACACCGGCCGCCATAAGAGGCTATCTATGTCGTCATTTCCGTCGCCTCTGAAACGCTGCAGTATAGTATTAAAAGCTCCTTCCTTTATCTTTTAATTCAATGATGCGTACATGCTTAAAATCTATTTAGCATTCTCCAGGTTTAATTAATTTCACATGAGGTTTCATTTGTATGACGGGTATAGCTATTGATTATACCTAAAATTATACGACCGGAAGTAATCCCATTACACATTCAAGATTATAATGAAAACGCTAAATTTGAAGATGCTTAGATACCAAAATAAGACGCAAATACAACAGAGACCTGGCCTACTATAAAATGACTTAAACACGTAGTTTCTCCCTTATATTTTCTCGTTCTAATATAGTTTTTACTTGTTATTATTACGTGGGGTATTATTGATACAATTTTAATATCGCAGGTAATTTTATTGTAACTTTGTATGTGAATGTTTGCTTTTAAGACGTAAACTTACAATTTGAACGAACAAAACTTCGTCATGACAATAGTCTTAATAACCAACAGCGAGGACTCACAGTACTCATTGAATTTGAGACAAATACTTAAAGACAGCAAATAATGCAAAATAATAATTCTAAAAGACACGAGCAAGTTAGATCTAAAATTTCTTCACGACCAAACTACAGGACCAAACTATCTGAGGAAAAAGATATTTGGAACAAATTAAAATACAAGTAGTTTAATTATATTTACGGAACAATCAGAACGTTAAAGAAAACAGCTAGCTAAAACACAAAAATAAAATTCTATAAAACAGTATCAATACTAACACTACAAAAGTGTTTCAAAAAGTAATAGGAAATTGAATATTTTGAGACGCATATTTCAGTTACAAATACAGCATATGTGATGTTAACGCTGTTGCACCATTTCATCAAAAATAATAATTTTTGTTTGTGCCTTCAGCCAGGAATGTACTGCTTCTTTTATCTTGTTATTACTCCCAAATCTTCGTCCTCTTAAAGTGACTTTCAGGGGGACGAAACCTAGGTGTATTTCCATGAGCCCGAAAGAAAAAGGCAGTTTTCAGAATTGCGGTACACATATTTTCCAGTCAAAGAGAATTTAAGGCTCAACCCTTCGCCTGAAAAGTTTTCTTAACTTTTTTCTGGGATATGAATGAACCATGTTTAAAGCACTATCCAAAAAAAAAAACGGAACGATGAATACTGCCCGATAAAGTGCAGTGTTGGCGGAAGAGCTGAAGCCAAAACTTTTGTCTAAAGGCGTTCTCCTCTTTTTCATGATAACGCACGCCCTTACAAGGCCGCTGTAACTCTTGCCACCATTTGGATATTGAGATTTTAAATTTTAGGGCATTCCCCATACATCCCTGATCTTGCTCCTTCTGATTATCATAAGTTTGGACCCATGGAAGACGCTTTGCGAGGACGAAGATTTGGAAGTGATGACAAAATCAAAAAAGCAGTACATTCTTGACTGAATGCACAAGCAAAAACTTTTTTTGTTTAAATAAAAAATTTGGTGCAACACTGTAAAAATGACATATCTTGCATCTCTAACTGAAAGATGTATCTCAAAATATTTATTTGTCGTTACTTTTTGAAACACCCACGTATAACCTAAGGCAGTGATACTTAAACAATAACAACAACAAAAAATTAACGACGGATATGAAGTGCAGAAATGTAAGTCCTTAGAGCAGTTGCAGGGTAAAAAAAAAACAATAGAAAGCGAAATGCAGAAATACATAACCAACTACAAATGTACAGGGTGGCCTATTTTCGATGCCCATACAGGGTATCTCGGTTACTATCAGAGATTAAAAAAATTCAAGTACGTGGTCTATTATTTTTTTTCGAGAGGAATTCATTGCCGTAAACAGATTTTTGATATCTTTTTTAATTTTAGAAATATAGCCAAAAACCGATTTTCGGCAATTTTCAAAAATGTTAAATATCTCGCTTAAACGAAAAAATAGACCAAAATGTCTTTAAAGTTTTTCTCTTTTCGTTTAAGCGAAATATTTAAAAGTTTTGAAAATTGCAATGTATCAGTTTTTGGCTATATTTCGAAAATTAAAAAGTATATCAAAAATCTGTTTACGGCAATGTATTCCTCTAGAAAAAAGAAATCGAGACTACGTACTTAGTTTTTTCTATCTCTGATAATAACCGAGATACCTTGTACGGGCATCGAAAATAGGCCACCCTGTGTACAGCTTAAGCGACAAAATAAAGCAATATAGTACAGCACGAATAAAACATTCAGAAAGAATGAAAAACACCTGTATTCCGAAGAACATAAACAAATATAGACACAGAGGTAGAAGAAACGTAGGCACATCGAAGAATATATGGAAACAACATGATTATAAGTGACGTAAGGATTACAATAGTCTAATACACAAAGAAGATGAAAAGAAAAACTTGGAAAAAAAAATTCATGGAAAACTGCTGGTTACGGTTAATTCGAGCCAGTTTTAGTAGGTATGACCTTAAAAATAAAAACTGATTAATCACATTTAATATTTATTTTATATTATTTAAGGAATTATTTCACGTAAAAAATTAGTTTAACACAACATGTTACCACTAAACGTGGATATGTTACCAAATATAAATTTTAGCCGTAATTAAAGCAGTGCCGATTTTGTGTCTTCATCATAAACGTACACATCACAAGATACATCAAAGTAGAAAGAGACTGATGTGTTTAAAGGTGTAAGCATATGCTCTCCTGCTCCAAACCAAAAGTAATCAAAACCGAAAACACAAAAGCCTGTTGCGCTCAGTAAACTCTAAATCACCTCTATGTCCTACCTGTCATCGTTATAATGAACACATCAAGCATACTTTAACAACAACAAAAACAGCCAGAAAACAAAACCAAAATTTAAACCACAACGCAATGTATTTCATACAAACAAATTAGCCTTGACCTGGAATATTTAGGAAATTTCAATAAAATGCTACCAGGCTTAAGTTATTTATTAAGGTACACGTAAGTTAATCTACTATAAAACTTTTTGAGACGTTTCGAACAATAAATTTATCTTCCAAGCTCAACAAAAGATGCTTACAGCGTAAATGTTTGGAGAATTTCCTTCAGCAAACATCATTAATAACTTTTTCTGCTTCGTTGAATTTGCTTTTAAAATGTACAGGCGTTAATTTATTATCGAACGAAATATTTAAAAGGAATTTAAATCATTTAAGTTGTTTTTTTTTGCCAGGGTCGTTACTTAATTTTGCCCAAATTACAAAATTGCAATATTACTGAAAACGATTAAGAATTCGATCAAGTTTAACAATACTGCATTAATCAATAACATAAATGAAACTTCATGTTCCTTAACCACACTCCTAAATAAAGATTGTAATCTTAAAACAATGACTACAAAATTATTATGGCTTATTTAGCCTGTACGACATTGAGATTAAAGTTTACGGCCCGAAAAGAAATCAACTAAATACTAAATAAAAAATAATTGTATTCCTTCTAGCCGGGTACAACTTATTCCGGAGATATTTTTGTATGACATACTTATAAGCCGATTCGTCCATCTTTTAAAATCTAAAAAGAAAGGAATTGGTGGCAGCAATTAGTTCAAAAGCCGACGCGTACTTCTAACCAGCGTGAAACTTTTGCATGACCGGAAGGAAACTAAAGTCCTACAGGGCCATGTCTAGCGAGTATGGTGCACGAGACAGCAATTTGAATCCCAATTTATGAATTTTTGATCTCGAAAAAACAGACCCACATGTCACATTGGGCATTATCCTGATGAAACAGAACTTTTTATTCGCTAATGCGGGACGTTTCTCGTGTATTTTTTGGTACAGCTGATCAAGTAAGTTGCCAGTACTCTCCATTTATTATTTTACCTTTTAAAAGATATCCAACCAAGAGAATACCTTTCTCATCCCAAAATACCGTCGCCATACCTTATTTGCCCGATAAAACGCTTTCGTCTTCTTCGAAGCTATTTCGCTTCTCGCTATCCACTGTTTTGACTGTTGCTTGGTCTTCGGTCTGTAATGACGAATCCAAGTTTCGTTTACGGTTACGAACCGGCGCAAAAGTCTTTGAAATTGGCGCTTGAACAACGCAAAACGTTGCTCGGAAATGGTCAAACAATTGAGTTTTTGTTCCGGTGTCAAATTTTTTTGTTACAAAACGCAGAATTTGATCGGTTTGGCGGACCGTCAGATACAAACTACTGGGCATAAAATTGCAAAATTTAATAATTGTTGTATGGCATTGGTAAAAACCATACACTAATCATGAGAATTTGCGCCCTCTAGAGACTAAACCGGAAACTATTCACCCTAGTTGAAAATAAAAAACCTCACGTCTTTTAATATTGTTTTGATCGCGTAAATTAACTGAAAATAAAGGACATTAATAAATAAATAAAATGGTTTCGAAAATGCCGACTTTGCGCGCGGTTGTAGAAAAGAGATAACTCCCCAAACTTTCGAAATATTTTTAATTAAAATGGAACAGCAAAAATAAATTAATATTTAACTAATAAATGGAGTATCGAAATTAAGTTTTCAATGAAGCCAGGCGTAGATCCATTCAAAAAATAATAACGTTCCATTATTTTGCCCAACAAAAGCTTGCCTTAAACTTATCGACAAGTTTACCAGCAACAAAGGATGTGACATTTATAACCGATATCGGCAGAAATAACGTTGCCGTTTCGCCAGCCCGTTTTGAGTCGACGGCGTTGGTTAGCAAACAAATATGTGGATATTAGGTTCCAGGGACGCGGATCGTCCATTCGAATGGCTTAAACGATCGCTGAAGTTTGACCAACAAAAAAAAAAATACAAACATGATAAAATCATTCAGAACTTTACAAACCATATTTCGTTAAAAACTGTGGATTTTTTATTAAACAAGACCAAAAATATTTTTAATAAAGTTATTCCACGATAAAATATGTTTATACTGAAATAAGAAAAATTTTAAAAGATATTTGAAATATTTTTTAATATCTTTATGATTAAATTGAAATGAAAAGAACATTTTCATACTTCACATCACACAATTTAAATACTCTCTAGTCATCTGCTCAATGCGAAAGATCTAAAAGTAATTTAAAAATTGCTAATAATAAAAGAAAATTACTATCATCACCATTATATGATACTATACTCCTACATGTTTTGAGCTTAGAAACCATTAAATTGCTCATTTTTAGTTCCATCTTTTAGTCTAAATACACTTCTATTTTCCTCTTACCCCTAGGCTTATATTTGTATTATTTTTTTTGTTAATTAGGCTTTAATGTATTCACATTCCAGACACAGTTGTCCTCTATTTGTAACTGCTTGATTGAAATTAGAGTCTAATTTTTTTATGTCAACGTTTATCATTAGTTTTTATTTTTATTAATAATTAATTTTTAATACATTTCCATTTATAGTTATAGTATAATTTTTAAGATTTGATCGCTTTTTGTTATGTTAAATAGACTGTTTGCTATGATTTGAATAAACTTTGGACCGATTTTTCTCGAAACATTTCTTATGTAAGCATACCTTTTAAATACATCTATCCGAATCAACAACAAAATGTATATTATGTAATTTAAAAAAAAAAAACAGTTGCCTATCGCGGAATTGACATACGTCATCGTAGAGATAACAAATGCACATCATTTAAAAGAGAATTTGTCGCCGTTTCCAAAAATATAAGGTTTGTTGGGGTTATTTTCAATAATTAAAAAGTTATAGGGGTGCGACAGTCAAACTGAATCACCCGGTATATCAATAACTGTGTTAATTGCGCTGTAACTTGAACATGTGTTTGCGTTCGGCCGTATTGTACAATATCTGCAGTTCATTTGTAGGCTGCACATGGTAAACTTCTCGTAACTGTATTTTGTTTTTGGATTTGAGGCGAAATTTTCTTTAACAGTAGGTACGTTAAAGGTGGCTTCATCCATCCTTGGGTAGTTCTTGTAGTCGCATACTTGGAGTTCCTTTAACAGTTTCATATCGGAAAATATCTCGCTTTTTAAATACCACTCTATTATTCATAATCTTCTATTTATTTTCTTCTTCTTCATCAGTAACGATTTTCCAAGCGAAATATAAATTAAAGCTTTTATTTCCATCGTTTTCACAACCTAAGCAGCCACAGTACACTTGTACAATATCAAAATTAAAACATTGAGCGTGTGTATGCCTATGCACTTATCGCACAAACGGTATTGCGCCATATATTGTACAATACATATTGCACAATATACTTGTACGTGTGTACCCCGCTTAAGACCTATCGCTAGTATTCCATAGCTCTGGTAAATTACGATATAGTTGAATGAACTTTCACTACAAGCCTTTTTGATTTTTCATGTTTACCCCGGGTGCGGACTACAAATGAACTGGAGATATTGTACAATACGGCCGTGCGCGAACACACATGTTCAATTTATTGCGCAATTTATTTTGTCAATCTTCAATCTCAATAATATTGCTCAATATTTTTGAAAATAGCACAATACTGATGTCACACAAGTATTGTGTGCAATATACTTGTATGTGTGTACCCCCGCTTTAAGTTTAAAATGCTGTTCAAGCTGCAGATGCAAAATATATTGGAAACGTCAAATTGACAATTTATTGCTTGGGTATGTCTGGAAATGCAGAAATTCAAACTGTTAAAAAGCAAATATATCTTGGCTCATATCATGTTAATTGGGTTCTTAGATTTTTTACACTATATTTTGCTACTTTCATAGTTTTGTCTGTTTCTTTCAACCCAGCATACATTTTGGTAATCGTAAAGAATCATGCAATTTTTTTTATGTAAAATTATATAAGTATAGTTACTATTAATGACATATTCAACATGAAAAAATAATACGTAAGTCGAAAGACGTAGTTTTATTTAGAACTAGTTTCGTTTTAGCGCTTCTCGAAAATTATTTTATAGTCTTAAACATAATTATTTTGCAAATTTTATTTATGTCGATAACCAAAGTGTCATATTTTTCGACTTACGTATTATTTTTTCATGTTGAATATGTCATTAATAGTAACTATACTTATATAATTTTACACAAACAGAAAAACCATGCTTTGGAAATAACTCCACGGTAAAGTATTACACCACGTAAAGTTGATTGTAACTTTGTAACAAATTATGTGGATGTAAAACACATTGACAGCTACAATGTCGTTATAAAAAGTTTAGTTACCTTAGGTAAAGTTACGGGAACTTTTACAGCGCGGCTTAACAAAAGTTTTATTGTTCCACAATCTAAAAATCATGAAAATCCAACGTGATAAACGACATACTTATCTTGTCTCAAAGATTTATTTATTTGAACGCAAGACTTATACAACAACAAAAGAAACTGCATTTTTTAATTCACAATTTTTTGTAATGTGTTTATTGCAAAATTGTTTAATTTAAGTTAAAATACCTACTGTAAAATAAATAAAATCGTACACACACCAAAGTATTCAGTATTTTTAAGTTTTAATTATTAAACAAATTTTTATAAATGGTTCCAAATAATTTTCGTGAAAATCATCTTGCGATGGAATTTAAAATTTAACCCCAATTTCGCCGTTTCGCAATGGAATTTTACAGCTAACATCAACTTTTGAAGTGGTAAAATTGCAACTGAGATTATTTTGATTTTCAATAGCATCTTTGTAGCGGTATTTTGTTAAGAATGTATTAGCTTCGGTTTCAGTCTTTTAGCCTTCGTTTTATTTTGATGAAATGTGTTAAAGTCTAAAAAGCGGTTTTACTGGTCAAGCAAACTTTATTAAATTCCTGAGATTACATTCGATCCATTATGCACTAGCAAGTAACATTATACGGAAATATATTGAAATTGTTGTTATATTTAAAATAAAATTTAACCAAGTTTTTCATATCAAAAAGCTTAAGCAAAGAATTCAGCATCTAAACACGACTTTTTACTTTTAGCTGTTAGCTTGATCATTTATTTCTTAAAACAGTTTTTCATTAAGCAGTAAATTCAGTTGCTGCTTAAACATAGTGAACATTACACAACAACCGTCTTCAGTGACCATTACTCAACGTAGTTTAATTACATCTTATACACTTCAAATTTAAAAAAGAAACACACTCTGATAATGGACGTAATATACAGGTGTATGTCAGATATGTTGTTGATTTAATTAGTTTCAACAATGATTATGTAGATTAATTACAAAATAATTCCTCTAAACAACTATTTAGATGATTTAGACAAATTTTTGGTATTTAATTATTAAACTTACTTAACGAATCACACATTATTACTTTTAAACATTTGTATGGTCTTCGTTTGACGCACTAAAGCACTGTACGGTTTAGCAAGATAAAATATTATAATAATGCATCAAAGCCCACTGAAACCACAGCTCAGTGCATTAGTCGGTCCGATAATAACTATCGTTTAAACTAAATTACATGGTTAATTATTGTTTATGTATCAATTAATTAAACGTAACGGCTACAGCACTTGTATTCACATGATCCGCAATTTCCTGATGAACAAATTTACGTTTATGACGGTATATTAAACAGACACCGGACATTGGGCCTTTAACAAAAGGGAAATAATTAGGAATAGTACATAGATAACATCGTGGAACAAATTTTTATTTTTTTTGTTCCTAGGTAGTAAGTGTTATTTTCTCATTGTTTATGCCTCCAAAGTGTAGAAAACGGCTATTATTCCACACAAACTTTGTTTTTATGACCAAAACAGTGATTTTCAGTATGGATTCAGTGCTAAGTAAACTTGGAGTAATTCTTAAACTTTCTAGAACGATCCAGTAATAAAAATAGAAAAGACACCTACCACCGGCAGAACTATTTACAACGGACCGCGTTCTCTGTGGGGAAGAACAACGTCAAGTGAGAGCCACTAGTCAACCCTCGGAAGGTGCTGATGCCACTTGCACGAAACGGGGCTTTAGGAAACATTGTCACAGCTCTAAATAAGGAAATGGCAGCCCTTAAGTACCTTCTAGACTTCTTCTACACTGTCTGGGAAAAAAGTCAAAACCGATGTCTTCGTCAAACCACAAATTAAGAAGTTCCAGGACTGCAAGAAATTTCCCAAGAAGTTTCCTAGGAACGATAAAGCGACTTGAAATAGCTTTGTCGCAGTAACTCGGGACGCCCTGGCCAATCACAAGGCCGAATGGTATGTGCTCTTGTGATGAACTACGACACAATGAAACCGAGCTCGGTGGCTGGTTGTGTTAACAGCCTGACTTGCAATCGGGAGGTCATGGGTTCGAATCTCAGGGCCGACTGTCATTGTAGAGGTGGTTGCCTCTACAGTTAAGGCAAATGCTGTGGCAGTACTTCCATCTATCCTTGTCCATCCTTGACTATCCACATCTTTACCCACTATCCTTGCACCTCTAAAGACCGAAGAGGGGGTCAATCCCCCTATAACAGTCTGCCGCGCGAGCGAAACACACACAATGGGTAACACTGTAACCGTTACAGTACAGGATAAGCTGGACTTTGTACGCTGCTACCATGGCCAGTTTGTTACAGCAACAACATGATGGGACTTTTTTTTTACTTTTTTAATTACGAGAAAATACTAATTTCTAAATATTTTACGGTAGTTTTTGTATAATTTTATTATGAATGCATATTTATATTGATCCATATGTTAATTTTTCTGACTCCATGTGAAGGAAAAGTCATAAATTTCCCGTTTTTTTATGGGAAACAGGTAAATTTTAAAATATCACTGTCCTGGTCGTAAAAGCAAAGTTTGTGTGGAATAATAATCATCTTCGTTTTTTTGGTACAAGAAATTAGGGAAATAACGCTAACCACCCGAAAAAAATTGTGTTCCATGGATTTATACTTTAAGACACTGGTTTAATTTTTTACGGGCAGTTATATATCAGGGTTATTAAATGGCGCCTCATTCAACGCAGATGAACGCAACTTTATACAAGACGATTTATAGAGGTATTCGGTTCCGGTACAGTAGACATTTATGCGTTCCCTTCAATCGAGCCGCGCCTGCTAACATAAAATGCGGTACTTCCGCCTCGCCGCATCGGTTGAAGATTGGAATTTAGAATTATATCGAGTTAATTAAATACCGTAGTATTTATCGTCATAACTGAAGGGTTTGCGAAGTTTGTTATTAAATTAAATGTTTTTAAATTTAACTATTCCAACTATTTATACCGGGTGTAAAGAGAATTAGGCTCAGCAATTTTTTTTTGCTTTAGCATTCAGTAAAAAAAAACATTTATGTTCATATTACAGGTCGAATACAGGTACAACACCGATTTTCCGGCACTCTTGGTTCCAAAGCCTCACCGCATTAAGCATTTTGGCGGACCAATCTTAAAGCCACAGCTATGGATAAATTTAAGTTAAATAAGTTAAGAATATTACAGAATGGCTCCCTACGTTTCTATTTCGGGCTTCATTTCTTATGCTCTCTCTTTCTCTTTCTTCTGCTCCTTTCTTTATGCCCTCCTTCCATGTTCTTTTTGGTCTGCCTTTCCTGTTTTCCCTTGTGTCCTTGTTTCATATACCTACCATTAATACCACTTAATTTAGCCTTTCGTCTTAACATTCTGTGTATGTGTTCCAATCATCTTACTCTTTTTTGTATTATTTATCCTAGTGATTTCTTGTTTATTTTTTTTCTAAATACTTCATTCTCCATTTTATCTTTTCCCGTTCACATCTCTGTTTTTTCTAAGAAATCTCATTTTCACGGCATTGATTTTGTTTTTATGTTTGTTAACATTAAGGATTCACCATATACCTGTGTAGATATCACAACTTTTTTACCGCTACAACCATCACGTTTTTTGGTATTTCTCTTTTGCTCAAATCGGTTTTTGACTAAAGGCCATTTTATTAGTGAAACGATTTCTGCAGATATTTAAATTAAGCTTTTTCTGGCAATAACTATTCACCTTAAACACATTTTAATACGATTTAAAAAAACCTAAAATTAAACCAAAACTTCTGGAACCACAAGCCAAAAACAGATTTTTGTTTTTGCCAATATTGCAAAACAAACTTAAGTTGTTAACAACAAAATCGTTTGAGTTTTTATTATAGTAGTGGCACACAGTAAAAAGAAAACTTGTTTAGTTGCAGTAAATAACAGTGAACTAAGATTAAAAAGTCAATACAATAATATTAGATCCTTGTAAAAGCTTCCTAATAAACATTCAAGTGATTGATAGTGTTAAAATTTTTAGAAAACCATTTATTTAACAAAACTTTGTGATCCTTTATGATACAGTTTAAAAAATGTTTGTAAAAAAACGATATTGCAACCTTAAAGACGGTTAAATCATTCAGATTTGTATTAGAATTTTTTTTAAATATATTTGGGCTCTTAACTGATAACATTAAATTTATGCTGGTCACGGCATACTTTCCGTAAAAATAGATTTGTGTCAAAAATGTTTTTAACGTGTTACAAAGTTTTTAAAATACTGTAGTCGTATTAAAAAATATGCTTTCCCTTTTGAAACGATGTAAAAATGTGCATATGTTCAAATAATAGGTTTTATGGACATATTACACGTCTAAAATTTCGTTTGTTTAATGAAAATTTCAGCTGTAATTATGATAATTTTGTTGTTATATATAACAAAGTAAAAAACGTTAAAATAAATGACATCAAAGGCTGTGATGTTGGTTATACGTTGTTAATTGTTACATCAAAAACAAATGAACAAAGCACATCGCTTTCATAGCTTATTTGCTGCCTCTGGACATGTGCGGGTTTAAAAACAAAGAAAATATATTAACAGCTTTAAAGGATTGACGTTTTTATAAGCTAAATTCACTGTGTTAACCAAAGGTTTTTTTCCAGCGAACTCTATTATTATCTTGTAAAAGCGTTACGTAAATTGTAGGTAATCATAATATGATTACCTAATATTATTTTTTTAATTGTCCGCAGTTATTTTAAGGCCTCTACTCACCAACCAATTTGTCGGGACAACCGACCGACCATTCCGATAAATTTTTTAATGTGTAGCCTGTCACCCGACCAACACGACAGTTGGAACGGTCGGGTGGCCAGGCCATCCAACAAGCCAACCGCCCCCACCACATTCCTCTAGATAAGGACTATCAAAGAAAATTTAACGCTCTCTATAAATTTGTTATCCACAAAATTGCATCAGCCAAAATAATAAAAAAAGTTATGACGTTTATGCTGTGTTGGTTGGCTGGTCGGGAGGTGTGTGTAGACAACATCCGACACGGAGTTCCCGACGGTCGGCCCCGACAAGTTGGATAATGAGTAGAGGCCTTTAGACTGCACATGTATTTTATTTAATTTTATCACTTTGGTCGTCATAAGTTTGTTTTTTACTCGGTGTGAACGTTTTTAGGGTAAAATCAATGGGATTATTTTTGCCTTAAAATCACACATTGTAGCTCCAGCATATTTAACAGTTTTAAAATACTGTGACTACTTGTAGCTTAAAAGCAAAATAACTTAAGAGTAAACTTTGTTGAGATTATTAATTCTCAATTTATTATGTAAAATGTTTATAACGCTTGGTTAAAATACGAGTATCCCAAAGGTTGACGCTGTAATTCAAATACTTTGTACATGTTAAAGGTTGATCTAAATATATCCTAATCTAATTTTCACAGAGGGTTTGTTTACATAGTTTACGTTAAGCTATGTGCTAATATATGTACCGCTGATCTACAAGCTTTATCGTTTTGACGGATTTTAATATTAATTTTGTCTGCTGGTGTTTCGATTGATTCATGATCGATTTTTAATTATACAAAACGCTAGCCAAATTACGTTTAATATTACTATAGGTAAGGATTTTTTTAAAATTTCTATTTAGATGTTTTAGCAAAAGACTTATTGTAGAGTATATTATCATGATAAAAATGTACGTAAATACTAAAATAAAAAATCACTTATCTGTTTTTTTAAGGATTTCTTGTCTAAGTAGGTATATTGATTTAACTTAATTAATTTTCATCTTTAAAACCATGTTTCCTAATTTTTGTCTATAATATGATGTTCCCCTTTAATAATGCAAGAATTTTCGTGCATACAATTTTCTATTGACTATCTTAATAGAACTTTCATGATGGTTTTTTTCTTAGTTTAGTATTTAATACCATCAAGTCTATCAAATATGTTGCAAGTGCGTTTTACTTTGTATGGTTTAATTCTGTACCTATCTGTACAACTCATATCACAAGTAATTAATTTTGTCAATTCCTTCACGAATTTAAGAAATTTTATCCTTAACGCTGTTAATAAAATGTTGTATATTAATAGTTTTAGTTGTCGTGTTACATGTTTCTTCGTTATACTTTCTTCATACTACGTATGGCGAAAGTATTGTGATCGCAATTTTTTTAATAAAAAACTGATTTTTTACATTTTCTTCATTATGTATTAAATAGAAAATTAAAATATTAAACTTTGTTTACCATCGGGAGTCGGAGTCGGGAGTCGGAGTCGAAGTCGGGAGTCGGGAGTCGGGAGTCGGGAGTCGGGAGTCGGGAGTCGGAGTCGGAGTCGGGAGTCGATTTTTACAAATACCAACTCGGGAGTCGGGAGTCGATTATTTTTCTGCCGACTCCCCATCCCTGAATATTACAACCATTTATCAAATATTAAAAACTTATTATATCTGATTTCCAAGACTTTATAAACAGGGGTTTGGAGCAGTCCAATTTTTTATTGCTCCGCTCCAGCTCCGCTCCGGCATCAAAATGCCTGCTCCAGCTCCGCTCCGTGCTCCAAATATTGTTAACATTTGTAAAAAAAGTTTTTTGATTACCAAAATTGTTTTTAAAAACCAAGTTTTAATTTTATCGGATATGTAGAAGTTGGTCAAAAATAACAATATTTGACCCTAACAAACAAGTGAAGTTAAATAAATGTTTAAAAAAACAAATTATTGATCTTCAAACGTTGAAAAGGAGAAAAAAAAATTGTACATAATAAACTGGAGCAGTGGAGCAATCAAAATTATTTGCTCTGAACTCCGCTCCTGCTCCGGGCAAAAACCCATTGCTCCACTGCTCCGGGCTCCGGCTCCAAACCCCTTTTTATAAAAACATTTTATACAATTGTATTGGTTTAATATTTTTTAAATCGGCACATAAAGTTTCTTTATTTGCATATTCGTTATGTATTGTGTTCTTTATAGGTATGTAAAAATAAGTCACTAACCTTTTTTTTTATTTCTAGGTGAGTTCGGATTATTAAAAGGCAGATGCGATTACGAAAAAGACTAAGGTAACGTTTGATATAAATTCCATAGCTACCGGCAGTTGATCACGTTGCAGTAATTGAAAGTAATCGATTGTACTTCCAGTTGAAAATTGAAAATGTTTTCATTGCTCAAACAAGTTTTCCTTTACTGTTAACACTGTATGTATCTGCTGCGAAGTAAATTAAAACGAAACTAGACAAACAAACAGTGCTTTAATCTCTAATTGAAAAATAAAAATTTGAACGTTCTGTAAAACAATAAGATCTGAAAATGTTATGGTAAAGCAACGCTTTTACAGACCAACAACAGTTATCTCGTTTACGTCTAAATTGTAAATGTAAAGGTTTTTTTTCAGTTTAGAAAAGACAGCGAAACTTCCTGGCGCATCCACCATAAGTTGTTTTAATATTTTTTTGTATTTATTTTAAATATAAATTGATACAAATTAATTTTAATCACTCTTTAACATTTTTTAGCACTACAAAATAAATGAGCTAATGTTAGACACACTACTGTTTGCCGATGACATTGGCAGAACGTACAGCTGAATATGGTCGCTTTACAGTATAACCCAGGGGCGGTCAACGATAATAGTTTGTTGTTGCGATGGAAGTATTATTATAAATTGTTAGACGCAATATACAGTAACGTACCGCACTGGCTCAGTACGTAATAGTCCTTGTGCTTTCTTATTTCTTTTCTTTTTATACCGAATATGGTACTGGTTACTGGAGTTCTTGTAGTATTTTGAAGATGGTATGGCTCGTATTCGTCGTTTTTAGCGCAATACACTGCTGTGTGTTGTTCTGTGAAACTTTAGTATTTAGAAAAGCTATTGTTTTATTAGACAGTAAATAAAACAAGAAAATGATTTGAATCAGTTTATTTAATACGTTTATTATCGGCGATCATTAGTTGTCACAAATTTACAGATATTCGTTGTTATGGGGTGAGTGGCAGCTCATATGGAATAGGAGATTTTTAGGAATTTTAATTGGGATGAATTATGAAATAGTGGATTATTAGGAAATGCGTAATAGATGGTTTTAAGACTGTCGATGTTTTGATGTTTTTTTAAGGAGTTATGTAAACAATAGCGGATTGTAAAGTTGGAATCGGTGGTCGTCTATATTTGGTTGCTATACGGGAAATTATTTATGAAATAGCGACTTATTATAGGAAAAGGAATAAGTAATTCAATGTTGCGTTGTTTGATGGAGAATTAATCGGTAAATAAGTTACGGAAGGATAAGTGTTGGAAATGCTGGTGATTAAAGGTTAATAAAATGGGTAATAGGTGGATGCAGATATGGTAGTATGATTCTAGTTGTATGAAATGGCGATGGCTATGTATGTAAGCCTTCGTAGGACACCAAAATAACGTTTATTGTGTAACAAAATTTCGAAAGATATTAAAATAGTACGACTAAGTGGGTCCCCAGCCGCCGAGCCGAAACTTTTGACGAAGACTCTGACCAAGTCGCGGACTTGTACAGATTCCCCTTAAAGCAGTAAAAACCGCTAAGAAGCTCGCGTAAATCAGGGTTATCGTAATTTAGAAAATCCTCCAGAGGAGTCTCCAGCCGGCCGATTACAAAAATTGTGTCAACTAAAGTAGCGGAGGCTTAATACTGTTTCCCTTTAAAGCAGTGAAGCCACCTAGGAGCTCACGTAATGCCAAAAGTGAACCTCGATTCGTATCGAGCTACACCATTTATAGGTTTTTTTAGATACCTGGAGAATAAAATCCCCCTATTTTTTGGGATGGACACCGTGTAAAGAATATATGCTAATCACAAAATATTCGTTTATTAATTGGTTATCAGCATTTGTGTACTTGGTAGGGTGGCATCTTAAAAAGTTAGTTTGTTACTCAATCGCTTATTAAAATACCCCTCCAAATACACAGTTTGAAACAAATTTTACTTGGATTCTCACCACCATCATCACTGCAAAATCAAATATTTCCAAACGAAAAATTCTACCACGTTATTTTTATACTATCAATCATTAAACTTAATTTTTAAACATTAATTACTCATAATCTTTTTATAGTTTGTAACATATTTTTCCGATATAAAACCTGCGTTATTTACTATAAATAATAAGTTTCCAAACTTCTTTAAATTGCTTAATCATAATATTATGACCCAAACCACAAACTAAGGACGAGAATTCCTGACTTGGCTTTATTGCTACCAGATGTGTACAGTCACCACTTTTAACTTGTACCTATATTCGTGTTTTTACAAAATTAACAAAAGCGAAATATAATATTACATGAGATATTCCCTGGGTGGCGCTTAGCTGTTCATAATAACTCATTTAAAAAGATTAATTACTTACTTTTACACTTGAAACAAAAGCACATCTTTGGTAAATCTAATTCTTTGGCTATTAGTGGACAATGTCAAGTGTTTTTACAACACTTACCCTTATAAAATTACCTTCCAGAAATAAATAAAATAGCTTTAGTATTTTAAATGAATAAACGAAAGTTTGCTTTTAAATTATTCATTATTATTCAATATGCGACCATCTCAATACCTATCAAATTGTCTAATTTTGGAACTAACTCGAGGTAAAAACCGTTTTTAGATGGGTCTCGTTTTTCTCTAGAACCGTCAGATCCTATTTTTAAAACTTTGCATCGTTGGAAATTAAAGAAATTTATATTTTTTCCCAAACGGTTCGTTCGAGAACGCGACTACAAAAATCACCAGTTTTAATCATTATTTTCGCCGGCCGTATAGGATGCCAAAAACAAAAGAAAGTGCATCATTCTCTCATTTTCAGATGCGGTCATCTTTTGGCTACATTTTAAGACGATAAGGAAAATTTTCGATTAGAAAAATTAATTACTGAATTTAATGTGAGTCGATGTGTTTTTTGTCTACGAATTAACTCCAGGGAAAAACCGCTTTTAAAGGGGTTTCATTTTTCGCATTTTTTTCCCAGAAGCAATATAGAAATATTTTTAAAGGATGTGCACCTGAGTAAATTTTTAAACACAATTTTTCGGCTGCGGTAAAGGATTATAAAAATAAAATAAAATGCATCTTGTTTGAGAAAATATATTATCTCACTTAACAAGTTTCGGAATCATTGCAGTGATCGACTGGAAATTGCTTTGCAATAGACGAAAAGCAGGTCTGTCGCTAACGACCTTTTGGCCATTACTAGATAATTTAAAATTGTGACTTTAAAAACAACAAAAAATCCCCCTTAGAGGTACAAAATATAAATAACAGTGAAAGTCGTAGTAGATGACATACCCATTGTTGTCAGTTTTGGTAATGTATAAACACCCATTGTATTCAAAATGTTAACCAAGATTAATATTGTTTTATTGTCCATATTAAAGTCGTATTAAAGCTCCTCTACATTTAATTAAAGTGACTTTATACGTCTGTGGGTTGTAGTTAACTTAAAATAACTTCATTTAAGCAAGACATATCTGGAGAAAACGAAGACATAATAGTTAACGCGGGACGCATACCATATGTGCTCTGCGCAGTTATTTACCCTTATTGCGCGGCCAAGATGTTAACTCCTTAAGTAATTTTATATATCCCAAGTTTACAAGCAAGGCTTGGCTAGTGCTATTTTTTATCTCTACACAAACAATTTTTTGTGACTGATTTACGGTGTAAACATTTTAACGCTACCTTTAATCCATTATAAAATATGTTTAATGAAATATCACTGACCTTTTTTCGAACAATCTCTTTCCAAAGTATTAGACCAGTTGCAAGAACAGACGAAAGTCTTGAAACTTGTCTAACATTTCAACAAAAAATCCTTTAAGAATCTATAAGTGATTTTTATTTCGCTTATCTACAGGGTGCGCCATTAGTGCGATAAAGTCCATTATTGCCCTCAATGTCAACTTAATAAAAAAAAGTTTTTAATGAAACTTATAGTATTTCTACACGTGCATGTTTTAAAATTAGTTTCAAGTATACAGGGGGTTTCATAAAAGTGGGGCGTCACTAAAGGTATTTTTTTTAAATTGAACACCCAGTATATTTTTGCATAATCGAATTCAGCAAGAAAATCTCCATATGACAGTATTTTGTTTTTTTCATTTTTTTGCGACGTTGCCAATTTATCTCAAAAAATCTTTGAATTTCCAGAAAAACAGGGTACAATACTTGTCAAGAGCACAACGTTATGAATAATAATTGGCAAATGATATTTTGCACATACAAAGTCAAAAGGTGTAGTCATAGTCTAAATACATCAAAATTAATTTATATTATACAGGGGGTTTCTTATAGATGTGCCAACTTCCCAATTTTCAAACATCAATAACTTTATTTTTTCAAATGGAACACCCTGTATATTATTACGTCATTTTGTTGCATTTTTGTTTTTCTTCAACTTTTCTTAATACTTACCACGCATCGAAAATACGCCACCCTGAACGTAGACCGCATCAATCAATTCTTTTTTTGGAAAATTCCTATTAAATATGTTATACTCATTTATTTATGTTTTAACAATTGACAGCAATTAACTCTGACATTTGTTACTACAGAAATTATTGTTTCTATTGTCAAAGTCGGGGCCTACTCCGAGAAAACTAGGAAATTCCTACACAACGCTTATAAGAATAAGTAAAATGTAAATATCTCAGAAAATATTCATTTTAGGTATAGGTAAGTAAGTATTAAGAAAAGTTGAAGAAAAACAAAAATGCAACAAAATGACGTAATAATATACAGGGTGTTCCATTTGAAAAAATAAAGTTATTGATGTTTGAAAATTGGGAAGTTGGCACATCTATAAGAAACACCCTGTATAATATAAATTAATTTTGATGTATTTAGACTGTGACTACACCTTTTGACTTTGTATGTACAAAATATCATATGCCAATTATTATTCATAAGGTTGTGCTCTTGACAAGTATTGTACCCTGTTTTTCTGGAAATTCAAAGATTTTTTAAGATAGATTGGCAACGTCGCAAAAAAATGAAAAAATCAAAATACTGTCATATGGAGATTTTCTTGCTGAATTCGATTATGCAAAAATATACTGGGTGTTCAATTTAAAAAAAATACCTTTAGTGACGCCCCACTTTTATGAAACCCCCTGTATACTTGAAACTAATTTTAAAACATGCACGTGTAGAAATACTATAAGTTTCATTAAAAACTTTTTTTTATTAAGTTGACATTAAGGGCAATAATGGACTTTATCGCACTAATGGCGCACCCTGTATATAATATCTAAATCAAATCACTTGTATAAACCAACCACGTTTCATTCATTTTTATATTTCTTGCATTTTCAATGTACTTCAAATTTTCAAGCCTAAAACTAATGTAGTTACTTCCGAATTGAAACAGTTTTTCGTTGGAATATATTTGATTATTTGTTATCAAACTTTAACTTCATTGTACTGCATTAGTGTATTTGCATGAAATCGTAACAAAGTGGAATTCATGGTTGTTATCAAAAGGATAATTACTTTGGAGAGACTTAACAGATTAGTGGTGTTTAAAGTTATTGCGTTGCTTTGAGCTGTTTTAAGTCTCGTGTGTTTGCTAGAACATGATTCTCTCTGAAACCTTAGCTTAAACTAAATGTGGTCGCGGAGCAACGACTGCATATAGGGTTGCTCATTCCATATGTCTGCATTAAAAGAGTCAGTCGTTTTGCACTGTTTCAGCTGTCTGAACTCCAAAAAGCAGACGGAGTAAGAATTTGTCATGAAACCTTGAATCTTGTCAATAATGGTGGGTACGAAATACTCTCCAAAATTGTAAAACTTGCAATCTTTTTTTAAATGTACCCCCACCAAGAAAGTCGTGGATTGTACCCAAGACGAGCAAACTCCGGCAATGAGCAAAAAATAGCGAAAAGTGAAGAAGTAATGTACGCAGTTTTCTTCTGGAGTAAGGTCTTGGTCAATGCAATTAAGCTAGATGCACCGAAGGCAGTTACAACTAAATAGTGCACAGAAAATTATTTTCATTAAGTATACAGTAGAGTGCCAAAAAAACGATAAGTAATGTATCATACGACAAGTTTTACACTCCGGTTTATGACTGAAAAAAAAAAGAAATTAACCTTGGAGTAGGCGCGCACCTTTTTGTAACAAATCTAGTCGCGCGACGTCTTTTAGACATATTGATGTTAAAAGCTATATAAAAATTTAAAAAACAAAAGCTATTGACATTTATTTTTAAACAACATAAACTTAAACAATTTCCAATCCTCAAAAAAAAAATTTTTTTATCATAATAATTAATCAAAACGACCGTTGTAATATTAATTCACTCATTCATTCTGTGTCTGATGTATTGTCCCCATAATAGCACACCCTGCAAATAAATTTTGTGTGGTCTCAACAAATATTTTTGTCGCAGGATACACAATGAGTTTTTGAGTTTATTTTTTTGTAAGATGGGCATATCTTGCACGAACCTCTTTGAGTTATCTTCAACTGAAGTAGTCGGTAACGTATTTTCATCATTACCAATGTATTTGATTAGTTTCCTTTTAAGTCCTCTTGGAAAACTGGAATTATTTGTTCTTTTCTCCATATATTTTTTTATTAGTTTCCTACCCAACTCTCGCTGGAACAATCGTTGACTTTTTATGTCAACATTATTTGTTTTCAAAATTACCTTGGCGTTTATGGCAAAGATGTCCAGAAAATGAAAGAATATGTTCAGCGGCCAATGGTTACAATTTCTTGACACACTGTATAAGGATGCTTTTTTGTCCACTTCAACAACACCCCCTTTTTTTATTATAAAATTATATGATCGATGGCTTTTGCTTAACGTCTGAGGTTTCATCAATTTCAGCTGATCTGTGTACGTGTAGAGTAGAAAGCGAAACAACTTTGAGATTTTTTTTGGTACATAAGAAATTAATGCTCCGACATCGAAAAAGCCAAAAATGCTGGTATATTCAGGCTTACCTTTTGTAGTGATTAAGGAAGGGGGATTTTTTATTTTTTATTTGATCGAATTGTACCAACAATGGACAGCTTATAATTTCGTGCTAAATCTATTTGAGTGCCGTCGACTTCAGTCAAAAGTTATTTTAACCTTATTTAATCTTAAAGCACTCATTTTTGGAAAAAATTATAATAATTTTGACAAACACAAGTAGGCGCGCGAAGTCGATTCGACGTTTACTGTCAAAAAGCAATAGCCCAAACTGTTCGCGCGATGTCTATTCAACATACGGCGCGCGCTGTCGATTCGACGTCTGCGTTGAGTAGTAGTAATCAGCAAATTATTTAATGTAGGCGTGATCTATTAGGACAAATATAGGTTCAATCGTTTTATCACATATGTATCTTAGGTTGCACGGAAGCACGGGGTGGTAGCATGCGTGAAAACACGTTTTCGCGGTAAAATAAAAAGGGGCACTGTCTTTTCGACACCGCGCGACTACTCCAGGGTTAATAGAAATAGACCATCCACCGTATTCACTTGACTTGGTAATGTGAGACATGTTTATTTTTTGAACTTACGAGACATTTGCCGAGAAGAAAGTCATTGTTTGAGAAGGAGAATAATACTGCATTTTAAGATTATTTTGCAAGTACTCCAAAAGAAGATTGATGGGGAGCTATTGAGAAGAGGAAAGTAAGAAAGGAAATTAAAATCTTGTAAAATATAAACCATATTTTGTATTCTCAATAAATTCAACTTGATTTCCGTACTACATGAATTAAATTTAATATTGGCTTTTTGTACCTAGAATAATATTGATAACTGACATTAAACAGGACAATTTGTCTAACCGGTAAGGGCAATCCTACACAGTCCCTGGACGTGACGTTTCCTTACTTGCACCAAAATTAAAAAGTCTCTTAGTAACATTGCCGTAAAGTGAATTTTGTTGCTACCCGAAATTTATTTCCTAAATGTATCGTAACACATTCAAATTGAAATAAAATCGTTGGTTACATCAATCAGCTTTTACTTAAGATGTTGAAAGATTCAGTAACTGCAAGGTGACAACAATAAAAAATTTATTCCACCTTTATGCACGCAGTCGCTCAGTTGGTGAACACGAACGGCAATCACATCAAACTACTTATGAAAAGAATGCGTCAATTGTACTAATTTAAGCACGTGGTGCATGCAATCCATAAAAAGTTAATAGTGCATAATTTAATAACCGCATGTAGTTTGAATAGCTTTTAACCTTTCTATACATTTTTTTAAGCATCAGAGCAAATGCGTAGATTTTTTATCTTTAATTTTAATTTGACGGGTTTGTCCCCTGGGCATGTTTATGTTGCGGAAATAAGCGCTAATGAGGCACTAAACAATTCACATAAATATTTTATCGGTGCTTTTAATGGCCCTCTAATAACTTCAGAAATTGTATTTGCTGTATTACGTTTTCGTCAACTTTCGCTAAAAGGGAAACGTAAGCGTCCTTTAAAAATTCATTTTATAACGTTTTATTGCAGATTGACTTATTAATAATTCGCCGACAAGTTAACAACTAACTACCAACTTTTCTACGATTAAACGCCGGAAGCAATTTATTTTTTTAGACACTAAACATTTTTAATATGTGTATCAAAGGGAGTTTCTCACTATTTTAATTTCGTAGACTATTGATTGCGCCTATTTATGAACGTATTTAATTTTGTAAAGTGGTTTATTGTTAATTTATTATAAATGTTTCCCTTCTAGAGAATTTAAACAAAGTGCATTCTTAAAATAAACGTATTAAATTGTGCGATAGGCGTTTGGAAAGTTCGCGGTCTGACTTAGGTAGATGTGGCGTTCTTATCGGTGTCCACTCTCGCCATGTTGATGGTTGGCCTTTTCTTCATTGCCCTAAAGTTGCAGTGTAATCTATCAAATAATTTTCGAGTATCAGCTGGTAAAAGCAAGTGTATCGAGTGATTTGCGTAAAAATGGAGAAGATCGAGCACCGAGTTTTTATTAATACCTGTTGAAGAAACGTTCGAGCCTCAAACAATTCATAAAAACATGATTATTATTATTATTTCTATGGTAGTCCTCTTTCGGGTTCCTGTACTGCAACCTATTGTACCCTCTGGTGATAGCCCCTTAAAGAAGTCCAGTGTTTTTGAAAAACTCCAGGATTTTCTCTAACCTTTTCGGTGCACAATGCTTTTAATTTTTCTGTGCCTGAGTGCGCCTAACTTTCAAATGCGGTAACGTTCGGGCGAGTTAACTCGTCTCGAGCACCTTGGGCGGCGTAAAAATTTGGCGAGTATACTCGTCCAGAGCACCGAAAAGGTTAAGGGTGTTTTTCTTAACTCTTCTTAGTTGGATTTTTCCATCCCTAAAAGTCTACGCCGATAGGGTGTGAATCTTTCACACTGGCATATTACGCGAAGAGAAGTTTCTTCTTCTTCACCACATCCTCTGCATATATCGGTCTCTGATATTATTTAGAAGTGTTTGTTTAGCCCACAGTGTCATGTGATGAGTCCTGCGGCTGCTCTGATGTCTACTCTACTCATCTTGAGCATTTCTTCTGTCTTGTCTTTAGAGACCATTGACAGGATAGTCTTAGAATGGGCTTGTCCTGAAATTGTTTTCCAATGAGCATAATGCCCTTGTATTAATATGTCATTAAGACACCGCTTGGCTGTTCCATAGGATGTACCAACTGCGGGTTCTGGTCCGAAGAAAGGTGTCTCGCTGCCAATTTTGGCTAGACGATCTGCCTTCTCGTTCCCTGGTATATTAGTGTGCCCTGGGCACCATACCAGTTTAACATTATTCCTGCTTCCTAGCACGTTGAGTGCCCGTATGCAGTCCAGAACAAGTCCTGACCATCTTGGTATAGATCCAATATATCATTCTAGGTGTTAATCCCCAGTTTTTCCAAGCATCCTTCTGCAGCTCCATAGAGCTACAGTGGCTTTCTTGGTAGTTTTTTCTACGTTTAGTTTAAAGTTAAGTTTGCTATCTAGAATCACTCCTAAATATTTAACCTCTCCTACTGTTTCCAGTGGTTCTTCAAACAGATACCTATACTGTTTTAGTCCCACACGGTTTTGTTTTTCTAGTGTACTAGTGAGGTTTTAGACGGATTTACCATTAAATCCTCGCCTGTGCACCACCTTTCGACAATTCGTAAGGCGCCTTGCATCATGCCTGATACTACGCCTTCGAGCTTGCCTGTTGCTAGTATGGCTATGTCATCGGCATAGCCTACTAACATGGTTAACACTTTGGTAAATCTATACCGTGTCATGGTTAAAAACGGACAGCACTTTTTAGTCAGAGAGTCAAGGTCTAGACCTAAGACTCTAGAGCAGGGGTGCGCAAACTTTTCATGCCACGCCCCCATTTTTTTAAGCATGTCAACTTGCGCCCCCTCAATTTCTTTTCGCTATAAAGTTAGCAGCCATCAATAATGTTCGATCAACCGATACGAAATATTAGAGAAATACAACATTATAAACAGAAAAAAGTATATAAAATGTGATAAAAACTAATTTTTTCATTTTAAAATTATATCATCGCTGCATTGCGCCCCCCGCATCATTCGTCGCGCCCCCAAATGGGGGCGCGCCCCCTAGTTTGCGCACCCCTGCTCTAGAGCAAGGGTTCTTAACCGGGGGCCACGAACCCCCAGGCGTTCTTTAGAAAGATTTCAAGTAGTCCGCGAGCTTGTATGGAAAACATCAACTTATTACCTATACTTATACTAACCTCTAACTGAAAACTAGCATTTCCTTCACTTATAATCTTATAAATGTATGCATTACATTACAGTAGTATTAGCTGTATCTGTGGGCTCGAATAGAAATAACAAATATTTTCATATCGCATTAAAGTTGTTGAATACCTTTAAAAAAAAACTTTATTCTCAGGAGGGTTTCACGGCTTTCACCTGACTGACAGAGGGGTCCAAGGAACAAAAAAGATTAAGAACTCAAAGTTATCATTATGATTGATTACTTTTCAAGGCCTAAGACTGTAATACCACGCTAACATACTAAACGGATAAAAAAAAAGAAGACCGGTTTGGCGAAAAACAAGTGCTCGTTCATCATGGCCATCATGGCATCATGGCTCACTTATTCCCAATTGCAACATTCACAATTGAAGAACTGGGCTTCGAATTGATTTCTCTTGCACCTTATTATCCAGATTTGACTGCCTCCGGATACTAGCTTTTCCAAATTAGAAACAACACTTGGTAGGAGCAAAATTTTCATCAAACGAGGAGGCAGGTCGCTACGGCTGTAGACGCTTTTTTTGCACTCCTCTACAAAATGGGTTGAAACATTGCTAAAATAATTGCATTGTGCTTCGTGGCGATTATGTCAAAAATAAAAGTCAGTTTTAACCTATTAAACAAACGTTTGCTTCTAAGCAAGGCCTCGACGATTTAAAAAACAAACTTCCTTAAGTTTTGGTTTCTGCTGCTCCATATCATTTCATCTTTTGTTTTTGTCTTAATATTTTTCTGTTGTAGTTTTTGATTCTCTGCTCCCGAATATCAACTTTTATTGTTTTTTTGTGCGAAATAGAATAAAAGTAGATATTGAAATCGGGAACGGTGTGTATAAAAAACTTTTTATCGGAAGTTTTAATGCAAGGCATCGACGGTATCATTCAGTATTCCGCTAAAACTCTTGGGTCCCCATATCACCGCCCTCGGCGTGCGTCTTGATATATTTATCACCACAGGGCCACCACGAGGTCACGTCTAGAAATCTTTTTTTCACGTTTTCATCCTTTACGTTATGGTTAAACCCTCCGTACACTATTGTTTAAAAACTATGTTATATTGTAAAGCTTGCAATATCACAACATGCAAATAAACTTTATCAATTTACATTTTCTAGTTTTCTCCGAAGATACGTTGCAAACTTTAATTTTTTAATTTGTATTAAAATTGCGCTATTTTTATGCAGCCCAAGATCCAATTCCGCCGGTAACTCTGGTTTCTCATTTTTTTTACGATGTCAAGTCTCATAAACATTGGAGTTTATGTTTTTTAAGTGTAACCTTATTAAAGTTAAGGTTAAAGCAAATTGAAAAATCCTCGAAATCCTATTAACTGACTTACCTATTTTTAAATTATAAATTATGCGTTTTTAATTGGATGTTTCTGTGCGCTTGTAAATATATTTTGTATTATAATTCTCTTAAATTAATTAGTTTTACGTCTGTAGCTTCAGAGCAATTTGTTTTCATTATACTACTCCTGCTTTATCTTTAAAAAAAATTATGTTTTTTTACATGTTTTAACTATGGTTTATAGTCCTTTTTGTGTAATTGGTTATTGGTGTTAACAGATAATCCATTACTTAATTAATTTTGCTTTTATTTATACAGGGTGGTTCACATAGAACTGCCGCTATTGGGATCTGGTAAACGGTAAGAGCTACAAAGAAGTTTAAATGAGACAAATTGTTCCCCTTTCTGGTACCTATTCAATGGTGCTTTAATGTTTTAAAAAAGTTTAAAGGCACGCTAGATAATAAACCAAGATCAAATTGGGCGGTTTTTTTTTTTAATCGTTAATAGGTAACTCGGTTATATTTGATGGTATGAAATTATTTTTGGGGAAAAGTTGTACATTCTTTCACGCACTCTAAAATGTAAACATTCATTTGTTTTGATATTGTTTGTTTAAATTCATGGCACTCTATAGCTTAATATGGACTTTTTCATGAACTTTATTTGTTTTGAGCCTAAATATCAAAATAAATTTTATACATTTAACCTTATAGTATTAAAAAGAGAAACGCTTTTTCATGAGATCATAGTCAACTATGGTTTTCATTTTAAAAAATTGTAATTTATCTAAGAATTTAAACAATATTGAAACAAATTGATCTTTTAATGTTACAGTGCGTAAAAAATCTACAACTTTTTCCCCAAAAATATTTTTGTACCATCAAGTATAACCGAGTTATTAACGATTTAAAGAAAAAAACGCCCAATTTGATTTTTGTTTATTATCTAGCGTACCATGGAACTTTTTTAAACCATTAAAACATCACTGAATAGGCCTCAGAAAGGGAAACAATTTGTCTAATTTAAACTTCTTTGTAGCTGTTACCGTTTATGAGATCCCAATAGTGGCCTTTCTACGTGGACCACCCTGTATATAGGGTGTTGATAATGTAACATACATTGCTCATACCTTCTAAAAGATGTAAAAACAATAAAGTTTGTTTCCACACCAGCAAAACCGTTATAAACAAAATTGAATGTAATAAAAAGTGGCAAAAAATAGCGAACCGTCTTTTGTAAAACCATTTTTCTCGTTATAATAAACAAATAAATATTTCTAAAATATAAGTCATGAGCGTTACTTGATCGACACCCTATATTTAATTGAGAATTCCGGTAAAAATCAATATCCACAGTATTTAATCATCATTTACTAAATATACAATCGATACGTAACATACTACATACTGTCATCTTTCAAATTAAGGATGCGAAAAATGACAAGTTAGTGCGACTGAAAAAACAATGAAATTCTCTTATTGCTATATTTCCCTTCCTGTTACATTTTGTGGATATTTTATTTTGTTTTTAGTACACTTGTCAACTCTTTTATGGTTGGATTTAAAATTTATCTACCCAAAGTTTTATGTGTAGATATATAAAAAGGTAATAATTCCAACTCAAATACTTTTAGCACCATCGGAGTGGGGAAAATCACTATTAAAATTCTTATCACAAAAACCAAAAAAGGCACGTAACGCTATAAATAATTTTTGAGTTTCCGCCTGCGATTTTCAGTTGTTACTATTAAGTCCCAATAAATTTAATAATATCAGTATCGACACTTAAGGAATGTTGTACTACGATACTGGTTAATTTTTGATTTTGCCCTGTGTTTGGACTCGTTTGCAGGATATTGATCCCTTTATTGAAAATTTCGTATATTTTTTATGTTGGCAGTTTGAAAAAAGCGTGTAAAATTAAATACAATGAAGTTTATGTTTTATAATACCTACTATGCGCGATATTACACATTTATTAGAGAGTAGGATTCCATCATGTTACTTTTAGAAATAAGTATGCGATAATGTTTATGTCTACTGTAATTTCTTCTAAAGAATAAACAAACATTTTACGCCCTACACGTAAAATAAAACAAGATGAGAAAGTGTTCAGTTCGTTAATGTTGCAATGGTTTTTTTTTCTTTAGGCGCTCTGTAAAAAATTTAAACTATTTTTCTCTGTAACTGTAAAGAGCTTGAGATAAAAACTAGGTGTACAGTTTTTCTTGTATTTTTTTTTCTATAGATCCGAAAAATCCATGTTTTCACACATTTTCCAGAAAATCTGTCGAATCCTCGATTCGTCCAAGGACGCAAATATCTTTTTGATTGTTCTTTTGTTCCTCGGCAAGATTTTTGGGGACCATTTTTGCTCAAACTTTTCGCATGTTCAGTTTTTATTTAAGATCTGCTTTGCGTTTCGTTTGTCAAGATTGACCATCTCGGCAATAATTTGAATGCTTAAACGAAAATCTTTTCGGGTTATTTTATTGATTTTCGTCAATTTTTGACGTAAAAGGGCGTGCAGAATGTTCGTCATCCTCCACTCCTTCTCCACCCTCACTCAGTCTTTTGTGCCGTTCAAAAAGTCGTGTGCATGGCGTAACATTATATCCGTACACGTCTATTACCAATGTAAAAAACTCTCCTATCAGATATTATTTATTTCACAAGAAATTTCAGACTCGCACGCACTTCAATTTTTAAGTTTTGCATGGTTGCAGCAAGACAACGTTTCGACCCCCACTTTAAAGACCATACAACTCTTAACGAATCAGAATAACAATTCTAAACTGGTCTCATTTAAATTCTGTTGGTTCAAACACAAATGTATTTCCCCGCCGGTACAATTACTCCTTTCACACATCGCGTAATCCCATTTTTAAGTAACAACACCTCGTATGTGTATTTTCTATTTTCTGATGTTAGTAAAAATATTCAAAGGGCTTATCTTATATTATACACGTTAGATTTATTTATTTACCATTTCACGCTAATTAAACTCTTGACAAAAGTGAGCGCTATTGTACGTAAAAATCTCGTTTTCATTGTCTTTAATATTGCCCAGAACTATAGAATCCTTGTGGATAAAATATTTTGCTTGCTCATGTCGAATATAATCGCTAAGTGTTGTGAAACATTTGTTTTTTTTGTAGGGTTACGCTCTAAATTATATAAAAATGATTTATAATAGTACTAAAACCATATGACGTGAACTTGCGAATATGTTTGAAGGATGAATTTAATATTCCAATTATCCCTTCAACGCCTAGATGGTGAGAAACTGAAAATTTAATTTAGTACACTCCAAGCTTGTCCGCTTAGACACCTTGACATGCTAATTTAACAATGTACAGGCCACTCAGAGCCGCTAATTCTTGTGTACGATGTGCACATTTTTGCGTGATGTATAATTGAATTCTTCTTCGGAGAAGGCTAGCACGTAGTTTTCATGATATGCATCAGCTTTAATGTCTTTGTAACTATTATCAATAAATAAACCATAAAAAAACTTTTGTTTGTGCTTCTTCTTACTTTTTTGGATATTAAAATTGTTGAAACGACCCTGCGTCTTTGTTGCCCGTTGCCATTCTTGTTCTGATTACCCTTCAGTGGTCACTGTTACATGTACTTTGTACTTCTAAATATACGAAACTTCTTACGTTTCTGATTTTGACTTAGTTCAATTATTGTCACACTAATATTTGTATCTAAATTTAATAATTTAAATTTGTTGTAACACAGTTTCGTAAACTCCGTTTTTCCATAACCACTAATGTAAATGACTCTTACCGTACAGCCTGAATGCATAGTAAGTGAGTCCTAACGCACGGTAAGCAATACGCACGCCTGTCTAGCAAGATCGAAGTAGCCTTGCGTCAAACACTGCCTGCATGTATAGTAAGAGAGTTATAACGCACGGTAAGTAAAACGCACACTTGTCTAGAAATGTCAAAGTAGGCTTACGTCAAAATTGACAAGACAATTACGTGTGTATATTAGCCAAAAAGCCGTTAAAATCGTAGGTATTTTGTGATCGTAGAAAAAGTAAGCTACTTAACACGAGTTGTAAAGCAATTATGCATGCTTCTTACAACTCTTGTTATGTAATATACTATTATAGGTTACATGTTACACCATGCAATGCAATCATATGTTATAACTGTGTCACAACAAGCAAAAAGGGTTGATGCCATCAAGCACAGCCTTATTTATTTCCTTGTTATGGTCAAAGTCTTATAGCTGACAGTGTAATTATGGATGCGTGTTTCCAAATTATGGGAAGACAGTCAACGGCCAACAGTAGACAGTCGGTCGTAAAGCAACATGTCGAGATAGCCGTTATTATCCTGGTCCAGCAAGTCACTGTCCTGTAAGATTCTGTTTGTTAGCGTGTTTATTTTGTTCGTATAATAAATCTGCTCATTTCATGATAGCTATTTAACTTCTTAATGGATCCCGAGCTACACCCCCAAGCGCGCGTTGTCCTTTTGGTTAAGACCTTAAAGCCTTCGTGACACTATAATTAACTTTTCTACCTATGTCATTACTTTGAAGTCTCATTTCTTGTATTTAGTTTTTAGTACATTAAATTTTTTAGACCAAATAAGAAACCAAGATATTGGAAAAGCACTAAGAGTTGCGATTTTGCAGAAAAAGATAGAACAAAACAGAGAAATTCGAAAAACGCATTAGCAGAATGGAACAACAAAGATTACCAAAGATAATTAGTGGGTAAAAGTCGAGAGAGAAGGGTTACCAAATTTCATGGTAATATCTTTAATATTTTTCTAGATATTTGTCTGTTTCCATATTTTTGCGGAGCTTGTATATCACCATTCCTGTTGATCCTGCTAGCTATCTTGTGTTATTTTTTTTTAAAGCCACATTAAATAAGAATAATGATAGCCGATTTCCTTGTCTTTTAATCATCTGGGTACTTTAAATTCTTGACTGAATGTTTTTATTTCCTATTAAATTTTCCGTGTTTTGTAATGTTTGCTTTGTCATGTAATAATTTGTGGGGTATTTTAATATTTCATTGCTGTATAAAACTTTTCTCTTATTATTTTGTCATAGACCTGTTTGAAGTCGATGAATACCGTGTGTAAGTCTGTTTTGAAGACGCATCGACTCAGTTGTATTTGCTTTAATTTAAATATCTGATCTATGACCGATCTGTTGGCTCTGAATCCGCATTGGTAATCTCTGATGCTCCTGTCTGTGTAGATGCTGCGTTTTTCTTTTTCAACTTCTGTATCTTGTAGGTTGTGTTTACAAAACTAATGCCAGCTTAAACGCTATCGCTTACTATCGAAACTTTTGTGAGTGTGGAAGTGCATTGAATAAAAGACAAACATTGAAGGCGTTCAAGTTTTTAAATATTCGTTGCTAAATAAAGCCCAGCGTGTGCCGTACTGATAGTGTTATCACTAGCTATCATAAGACACACGCGGCTATGTTTGGTAACTTAAACACCAAGGATTTGGTAAACGTAGCACCAACAATCTGATTGTACCAACTGGAAGGATTTTGTTTTACTTCTTAAATACAATATATCGCATCGAATTCAACTAAATTTGATATCAATATTTTAAAATACGTATATACGAGAAAACTGTCGCAAACACTAAAGTATTGTTTACCTCGTAAGATTTATCTTACTAACATTTTCTGCCAACATTTTTAAACCTATCCATTCATTCTTTGTGAAAATACTGTCGCAAACAGAGTAGTGGAACTACAAAAATCATAAAATTTTTAATTTCGTGATATTTTAATCGGCCGTATTCATTAGTAATTGTACTACAGTTTACTACTTGCATTCTATTTTTATTATAAGCGCTCCAATGAATTTGTGTACTTCGTTTCGTTTAATATTTTCTTTATTTAATTTTAAAAGTGACCTAATTTTGTTGTAAATTTTGTTCAGAAATAGAACCTTTGAACTTATGTCTGAGCTGTATAATCAACTTAATGAGCATCTCGAGTCGAAACTAGTTTTCATATAGTGCTTCATCCAACAAAAGATGAGACTATCAAGTTTATAGCTAGCTGTCAGACGATCTTTGTTGACGTATTAAAGTCTCGTATTGATATTTTTACGACCCCTGGAGCTTATATGAAATCGTTTAGTATTATAGAAGAAATATGAAAACTAAAAAGTTATATCTTATTACAAATACCTATATTTACAATCTTTATTATATTAATCGTGGCTTATAGCTACACACTTAGGTTATTAATTCACAATCGATAATTTTACTATTGTTAAGAAAACTCGAGTCATAGCTAGCAGTGGCGCACTCAAGATTTAATCTTGGGGAGGGGGGCTTTAAACGAATAAAAATATTTTTACTGCAAATTCAATAAAATAAAGAATACAGGGAATTTGAGATTCGAATGTGAACGTGGGGATCTTGCTTATTATAATAGCTAGCGTATAGGTCTACAGTTGACAAAGTTGCTAAATTCGGTGCTTATTATTAATCCGGAAAAAAATATTGGAAATATCTTAAACGGTATCAGAGAAAATTGGAAAAAACCGATCGTATTTTTCAGTTTTATCGCGTACATACGCGTTTTCGTAAGAGATGATGAATGTACGCATGCCTTTAAAAATCCATAGTATTTACGTTTTTTGGCGATGAAAACTATTGAGCTATTCGAACAAGCAACTAAATATAAATTTTAAGCATAAACTGATGTTTTTCCGTTTTTTTTTTTTTTTTTGTTGAATACTTTTTTTATAATTGGTGTTAATTTTATGTTTATATTTATATTAGGTTATTAGGAGTATAACTTTTTTTTAATGTTCCTAATATAAAGAGTGTTCAAATAAAAAAGTCATCAAGTTGGCTTTGACTTTTTAACAAGAATTTTTTGACGCATGACAGATTGATTTTATGACATTGTCACCGTAAGTAATTGTCACTTACGTAACCTATAAATTTAAAATTGTAAACACGTTTAAAAACAGAAACAAATTTAATTTATTTTTTATTTAGTTACAGCAGATGTTGAAAATGTTCACCACCTTTTTTACTCCACTGTATTGTGTGTATCATCGCGCGCGCGTGTCTGTGTGTAAAAAGTTTAAACTGCCTCTCTCTCCAGACGTGCTAATTAACTTCATTTTTGTAAATGATGTCTGCCAACATGACGCAAATGATGTCTGTCAACATGACGTTTCACGAAAATTCAAAAGAATTGAAACACAAACAGCTGATTCATAAAAGCGTAACGAAAAAGCAACAATAACAACAAATTACAAGAAAAACTCGAAACGACGCGACGCCGACAGAACGTCTGTTGTAATTTGATAGCTGGAATTCTTCAGATGTCATCTGTCAATGGTCACATCACGCATTTTAATACGTGCCAACTAAGAAATTACATCCCTTTTTTCGCCGCATCCTTTTTTAATAGAAAATCAAAGCAAACTTGATGACTTTTTCATTTGAAGATATTATCTGTGTTCCCTTACCTATTCATAAATGGAAATTATAGTTCTAAATTTAAGAAAATTGCCTTCGGCGCATTTTGTTACCTTACCCCCCTACGTTTTTGTGTTAATCTCTGTACGCTTTTGGACAAATCAAGAGTTAGCAACCCTCTCAATTTGAAAAGGGCGACAAACTCCAGCAACTCTGCTGTATTTACCGTATTCTTTTGATTCTAAGACGAATCTTTTTTCTCATATAAACGTCTCAATAAACGGTGTGCGTCTTAGAATCGATGGTGTCCCAGATTAGCATAATTAAAGTTTTTTACTGTCGGTGGTTAAAATCGAACGAATACGGTATTAATAAATGGTGGAGAATCACACATTTAAAATTTTTATGTGTATTAAAAACTTATTATCGGACGTATTAACACCGATAGGACTTCTGCGGCGTTGTTCGATGGTGGAGGCGACGGTGTCCGCTTCGTCGTGGTGAAAGTGCCGGGTCGGCACAGGTTGTAGGTGACGTCGTAATGGCGAACTGTGTTGAGGCTGCGCACCACTGCATTGCGTACTCCGCTGTGGTGCGAGCCTCGAAGTCTTACTTTAGCAGTTGAAATAATAAAGCTTATTCTCGTACTAGAAGCGACTTGTCCAGAGCGTGCAATTTGACCAGTATATATACTCGGTGCGTGCCAGAGCGTTGCACGCTATTGGTCGAAGAGTGGAGTAGGGATGACCAATAGCGCGAACGGTAACAGTATTCTTTAAATTGCTTCTCTTTCTTTATTCTTGAATTTAGAGTTGCTAAAATCTCCTCTTACTGACCTTCTCCACTTCTTCCGCGGTCGGCGTTTTTTTCTCTTCGTGCTCCCTTTGTTATTGTTTCATCTAGTAATTTGTTGATATGCAATTATTGTAATTTTCTTTAACCATACATTTCCATAACTTTCTGATTCGTTTTTCTTCTCCGCCAGTCTGTTTATTTTATGCCTCCATATATACTTTTATTCTTTCAGTTTTTCTCTAGGTTTTTATTTAGAATGCAAGTTTCGCATGTAAAGAGAACTGTTGAACGAACGACTATGATAAATTCAAATTTTTGCTTTAGTATCGTTTATACAACTCCAACACTTCTACATCCTCGTAACAGTTGCTTAATGATTCCTTCTTCTTTGTCATTTTTTAACGACACTCCTAGGTACTCGAAACCTCCAGCTATTTCAAAATTATATTCAGTAATTAATTATTGTCTTTGTTATTTTATATTCATAAATTTATTAATTGTTTGTCAATAATGTATTTCGCCATTGAACTTTTAACTTTACTTTTTTCTTCGTTTTATTTTGTAGTCGTGTATAAACGCTGATAAAAGACGTAGGCGGCCGCATCAGGAAACACCTGAATCTAGTAACAGTATCTTACCGAAAATCGCCGGAAATAAGGGTGTTTGCTTAACGGTAATGAAAGTTAAAAGTACAAGCGAATTATGACAGCGTATTTAAAGTATACATTTGTTATCCTAATGACATCCTGTAGTTCTAATAATACATTTAATGTTTGTATGAATAATTAATTAAATTATTGCACGACTGAATATTTATGATAATAGTCGATTACTTATGAGCTAAGAGGCGTGGCCTGCGGTAAGTAATAATTGATTTTTCCTTCGACATTATTTTTTTAAAGCATTTTAATTCTTTTGTAGAACGCTTTTCAAAAGTTTCTTGGTTTATTCCTATGTATTTCTAGATCCTACAATCCTACAATTTTATCCTTTGTAAGACAAGTCTATTCATTGTCATGCAAAATTTTGTATATTAAATTTCATCTGTATCATAGAATCTGTTCGATATTAATGCGGCAGTTTTGTAAAGGATCTACATAAATCTGATTTAAGTTAAAACCTTGAATAATAAATTAGCTTAAAGTGGCCCTCTCAAAGGCAATTTTAGCTAAATCCTTGAAAGCCACATCCCGTCAAGCTGCTCAACGATAAAGGCAATAAATTTTAGCTGCGAATGTGGTGAACGGGTGGTTAGTCAAACATGCTGACACGGCTCGTCGAAAATCATTACGTTAAATCACAACTTATCGCAGTTTTCGTCGCTAATTAATAACCTATTTATATTTTACCGTTTTTGTAATTAAAAGTTTCGGTCAATATTAATTTTGCGCTGCAGCGAGATCTTGTAAAATGATTAAAACAGGTCGGAGTGGAGTGTCACTGTGTACACTGTTTTTCTTCTTTTAAAATAAATGAAAGACAAAGTTTGTAAAGTGGATTTCATTAAAAATAAAAATTTTCAATTTTAGGAACAAAACTTTGGTTTTATGTCTCGAGGAAAAGTGTTAATCCGATGCCGCGTGTAACTTATATTTTCAACTACAAGATTTTACAAAGTTTACACTTTATAATGCTCAGCTGTATAAGCAGGTTGGGACATATTCAATTATGCGTTATGTTACTACAAACAAGACAACAATAAAAACTTTACTTTAAAATTACTTAAACACCTACTTTAGTAGCATTATTATATATATTGTACTCTAACTACGGAGTATGTAATGCTCCCTCCCTTAAGCTGCTTTTATGCACCAGGTTTTGTTAGTTAGTCTGTCACGACTATTTGTTACATAAATTTAGGTCACTTTTTGTGTGGCCATTTATGTCATACGACAAGTAGAAAGCGCAATCTGTTGTACGTCTTGTTGAGTATGATGCAAAAAGTTGTACAATAAGGACTTCCGCATTAGGATATTAGTTTACAAGGAGTTGGTTGAAAAGCACTAATACGAGGGCCAGTCCATAACTATTGAGATATGGAAAACCCGATTGGTTTGCGAATTTTTTTTTGCGTATGCCTTTAACTTCGATATAGGCACTACGGTAGGTGGGCAGCAATCCCGATGAATGCATTTTATCCTAATATAATTAATGTTTCCCTTGTACCTTAAGGTGTGAGTTTATTTTTATTTTTATTGCGTTTGGTGCACAAAACGTTTTCATCCTTTTCTATCTTGAGCAGATCTTCTTGCTTTATTTACTGTTTGTCCTCCTTTTTGTATGTTCTTTGCTATCGCGTTTCCCCAGGTTTTTCTTGGTCTTCCTAGGTTTCTTTTCACTGCTATTACAGCTTCCCATACTCTTCGAGCCAATCTGGTGTCTTATATTCCTTTATATATGCCCCCACCAACTTAGCTGTTATTCTTCAACTTATTCCGTATTGACTCAGTTCTAAGTCGGGACGTACTTCTGTGTTTCGCATTTTATCTTTCCTTGTTATTCTTACTCTTAGATATTTCCATATAAACTGTTTAAAATATTGCCATGTTTGTCATCTTTTTTATTAGTAAACCTTTATCTCCCGTATGATCTGTTTTAAGTATTGTCTCGATTTTTATAGTAGTATAATTATATTTATCTTGTTTTTCATTGTTTTTTATTGTTACTGTATATTTAAAATATATTACTTGTATAATGTTCTCTCCTTCAACTTGTGTCTTAACTGTTTCCTGTTCTTCTAGTGTCCTTATTATTTTGGTCTTTTTTTATTCATTTTTACACTATATTTCCTTAGCTTATTAATTCCGTCTATGTATCCTTAATAAGTAGTAAACTTTTTTATACAAAATAAATAGTGTTTGAATCAGGGATGGAATACCGTTTTAAATCGTTACGTCATTGTATAACGTTATTTATTTTTTGTTTTCGTTAAATAACGCTATAAAAAATAACACTACAAAAATTAATCGTTACGTGATATAACGTTATCTAAATGATGATAACGTTATAAAAATAATTTATATTTGAAACTCTTAATTAGATTGCGATCTAAAGTGTAAATTCAAAAAAAAAATTACGTTTAAATATTCTATTTTCCTTTTTATATCTGAAATACAAATAAAACACTTAATATGATAGATATAAAATATAAATAACCAACAAGTTATAAACAATTAAAACAGTCTAACTTTAATAATGACCAAAATTACGGTCAACTAAAAATGAGCCTAAAGTACATAAATAAAATTAAAATGATTTATTTAATCTTTTTAGAAAAATATTTTCTAAAATTTCTTCTCCTAAATTCTCTAAAAATATGTCAAAATATTAAAATTTTTGCAATAAATTATTGAAGGGTACTTAATTTAAATCCGAAAGGTTGTTTGTTGTATTCGGTGCAAGGGGGTGGCGTTTTTATTGTTATTTAAAGTTAAAATTATGTAAAGTTATAATTTTCTATTATCAACAGAATTACTTATTCAGTTCGTTGAAAGTAAACCGTATTTTAAATAATTCAAAATTCTGCACATTTTTGTTAAAAACCAGCATTTCGTAGCTGGTTTGTCATAACATAAATTGTTCATTTCAAAAGATTATTCTGCAAAACTAAGGAAATAGTAAAACAAGACGTTTTGTCTATTTTCGGAATGGTTGGGTTTATCTAAAATTTGAAAGCAGATTGAAAATCGACTGAGAAGTGAGAACTATACATATTTTCTCTTAAAAATCAAATGCTACAATTTTATAGGTTACATTTCATGACAAAATTAGTAATTTCATTAATATTATTTCAAAAAACAAACTTTCAGATCGCCGCGATTTAAACTTTTGAAAGTCGCTGTAGAACAATAAAAAAAACTGGTCAAAGTTTATCAAGTTATTCTTAATAACCGGGTGCGCGGGTACCCAACCGTAAAAAAATAACTATAAGATTAATAAAACAGCTTCAAATATGTACCATACAATTTTAGGAATGTAATCAACATTGTTAAAAACATAACTATACGAAAGAAAACAATAATTATTTATTTAAGCACATTTTTTTACGCATGCCATGCAAAATTTTCTAGTCTTGCTGCGCTTTTTAATCGCTGGCCTGTGACATGAGCCAGTAATAATTTTCCATCTGGTGATATTCACTTATGCAGTTCTAGGCGTCATTTGCACAGGATTTATTTACCTGCTAAATACACTCTCTGTGGCAAATATGATTCTCATAACTTGAGAATTTTTGGAAACAATTTTCGATAACGGGTGAAGAAAGCTTTTCACGAAGTTGTCTCAATAATAACCTACTCTGATTGTTATTTTTTCACAAAGGATTTTATTTATAATAAATAGTGTAAACAGCAAGGCTGGCAATATCTATGATGTTGAAAAACAGAGCGAGTGGCCGCCTCTTCGTAGGCCTTTGAGTCAAATTTGGTCCATAGTATCAACTCCAGACGTGTATTTATTGTAGTAAAGAATTATTATCTCTGGTTCTTTCTTCGCATAAATAAATTGTCCGGACAAATATTTCTTTAAGATCTATTATAATTCACTACAAATTATTTCACTACTTACAGCAAAACAATTACACAAACGACGAATATGTGAAAGCTTATATAAAACGGCGAACAATGTCAGAAACAAAATTTCAGACTTGCGCAGTTTTACGTAAAAATTACGTTCATTGTGAACACTCGCGAAAATTACGTAAAACTATCCACTACGTTTTATGTTTTACGTTCACAACTTATATGTACTAAATAAAGCAATCACTTAAATAATCCAACAATTAATAATATTACGGAATGTAAAAAAAATATTTTTATTTTTAAGGAACGTCTTTTGTATTGATTACGTAAATAAAAGAGACTTAAGTTGATTTAAATAAAACAAAACAAGAACAGCTGCCGTTAACAAAATAATTTGCTTACTAGTATATCGAAAACATTTTATGATAATCTTATGCTTAATATTACGTTACGAAATTCGGCATATTTCATCTGCATGTTCTTTCAGGTGTGGGAGATATTCAAAAACTGCTGAATTTGCTCATCCGCTTGCTCTTTTAATATTCTCAAGCGGTGACTTAGGGTTACTCTTGAATTCGGGAATCATTGCAAAATTTTCGTGAAAAAGAAAACCAATACATGTTCAGAATCGTTAACGGTTTATTATTCCTGATTAATATTTGAATTTTAAGCAAGAATTTTATATACGAGACGTTCGTTTTTCGTTTTAAAGAAAAGTATCTGTATATTTTCACCATTTTTTATATTTGGTGTACAATTCTATAACTGGTGTTGAGTTTTAAAGTGAAAATTGTGGGTTCCGTCATCCACCCACATCTTGACAACAATTTGCACTTTGGTACGAGATGGTACTTATTGTTAGTCCTATTGTGAATTCTCGACGAGGATTCGACATAATAACTCGATCCTTTAACTGTAATTAGCCTGTTGTATTTCTCCTCGACGCTTATTATTCAATGGTAGCGCAAGAAAGTCTTCCCCTCATTAAACACTAGATCAGTTTTAAGACTAGTTGTACACATAGCGCGAAAGCCGAGAACAATCGATTGAGTCTTTGTACGAGGGCGTATTGAAAAGTAAGGTCTCCAACGATGCCATTTCCGAACGCGAGTTGCTAGGCAAAATTTGACAACAGCGCTGCATTCCTTGGTTCCCCCACCCCAGTGTAAAACCATCCGCGAGACCTTGGGACGCTCAGCCGCTGCGTAGCACTCGTTTAGGAGGGAGCTCCCGCTTAGCTCGCCCGCCAGGTGCGAACTGCGCTCAGTGCTCTGTCATTCGATTTTTGAATGCAAAAAATATCTCTCCGATATACATTCATCGCCAGTTAGTGGAAGTGTACAGTGCGAATTGTATGGACATAAAAAACGTGCGGAAGTGGTGCGGGAGTTTTCTGAGGGCTGGGAAAACGTCCACGATGAGCAGCGGTCGAGGCGGCCGAGTTTGCCGGAATCAACGGCGGCTCGAATCGACGAGATGGTGCGCAATAACCGGAGAATAACCCTTCATGAGCCACACTCTTCATTAAGACCTTCCCTTATCTCATGAAGGGTTATTCTCTATTCTCCGGTTATTGCGCACCATCTCGTCGGTTTGAACCGCCGTTGATTCCGGCAAACTCGGCCGCCTCGACCGCTGCTCATCGTGGACGTTTTTCCGGCCCTCAGAAAACTCCCGGCACCACTTCCGCACATTTTTTATGTCCATACGGTTCGCACCGTACACTTCCACTAACTGACGATGAATGTCTATCGGAGAGACCTTTTTTGCATTCAAAAATCGAATGACTAAGCGCAGTTTGCACCTGGCGGGCGAGCTAAGCGGGAGCTCCCTCCTAAACGAGTGCTACGCAGCGGCTGAGCGTCCCAAGGTCTCGCGGATGGTTTTACACTGTGGTGGGGGAACCAAGGAATGCAGCGCTGTTGTCAAATTTTGCCTAGCAACTCGCGTTCGGAAATGGCATCGTTGGACACCTTACTTTTCAATACGCCCTCGTATTTAGAAGCTCCAAATGCGTTTTTTACAACCTGATTCTCAGAAAATAATTTGGAAACTATAAAGGTAAAAAATAACAATTTAATTAGTGTTATCAATAGCGAATAAGAAAGGGTATTGAAAGTTGCTGACCTAGCTTAAAAGGAAACTATGTATGTATATATTTGCCAACTAATATTATTTTATTCAACATAATTACCTTCCGAATCTATGCACCTAACATAACGTTCATAAGTTACTCTCTAAATACTCTAAAATCATTTTTTGGTCCGTCAACCATGTCTCTACAGCATTGATCACCATCTCATTTGACGTAAATTTTCGTATTTTTAAGACTTTTTTGAGCGATGAAAATAAATAATAGTCCGAGGATGATGAAATATAATCTTGTAGACCGATTATACTCCTCCCAGTAATATCAAATCTATTTGAAAAACTATTTCTGGGAAAGCTCAGACCCACACTGAAAGAAAAGCACCTCTTAGCTGATCACCAATTTGCAATTGGAAAATAACATAGTACCGTAGAACAAGTTTATGGAATTGTGTTAAAATAAGGGAAACGCTGGAAGACAAAAATTATTGCGCCGCGGCATTTCTTGATATTGGCCAAGCATTCAATAAGATGAAGCATACAGACTTACTGCATAAAATCAGGCAATCATTACCAAATACCATCATATTGAAATCATATTTAAACAACCGACATTTCCGAGTCAGATTTCAAAAACACTTACCACGTCTGCCAATCAATTCCGAAGTGCCGCAAGGAAGTGTACTAGGTCCTGTACTTACTTTACACGGCTCACCTCCCAACCAGCAACAACATCGCTACAGTACGTTCGCGGACGACACGAAAGTCCTAGCTACACAATAAATACCTGCAATAGCTTCAAACATCCTGCAATACAACCTAGGTAAGATACCAAAATGGCTAAAATAGTGGCGCGTAAAAGTGTTCGAAAGCAATTCAACACAAGTGACCTTTTCTCTCAAAAAAAAATAATTGTCCTTGGTTCACCTTGACAACCAGTTATTGACACAAGCAAAAGAAGTAAAATATTTAGGAATACACTTAGATCGACTAGGTCTAAATCTAAGGAACATCTATTGGATCATTCGAAGAATATCGCAACTAACGTAAACTATTTGTTTACAAAGTCATTGAGAAACCCTTGTGCACCTATGGGATTCAGCTCCGATTCTAATATTGACATACTAGAACGGTTCCAATCCAAAGCGCTGCGAAAAATCGCAAACGCCGCCTGGTACGTTCCTAACAAAATTATCAGCAACAATCTCAACATAGTGTTAGACAGGAAATAAAGAACCATAGTGTAAACAAGGGCTGTGGAGTCTGAGTCGGAGTTTAGAAGGAATTTCTGGTCAGTGAGGTCGGAGTCGGAAAAAAAGTACTGACTGCGACTTCGACTCCCAGTACAACAAAAAATTGCGAGATAGTCCTTTACCGCAAAATTTAAACTCGAATTTTAAATAATTTCTTATTTTTTTTTTTTATATTACCCACACCAGAATATGTCTTATTGTTAGTATTTAATTATGTCGGAGTCGAACTACTAAAATTATCAGGAATCGGAGTCGGAGTCTTTTTTTTTCCGACTCCGCAGGCCTGGTGTAAACTACCACCACCAACGGTTAAGTGCTCATCCTAACAAACAAGTGACCCAACTCCGTAGAGGAATGACTGGTTACCGTAGGCTTAAGCGCTACGTTCCCAGTACCTAATCAGTAACCAACAGTTAAGCAACTAAATGAACAATCTCCTACATGTCAGTGTATTAGTTTCTTCATACGAATTATTAAATATCCATATGAGGCAGATTGTAATATTCTGGGATTAAAACAACAAAGAAAAACATCACTTTTCAAATCTATGCACTTAACACAACATTCATAAAGTAAGGTAACTCTAAACCTTTTCAGAAAATCCTTTCTTTGGTCTGTAAACCATGTCTCACCACGCTACAACATTGATCTTCATCTCATTTGACGTAAATCTTCGTCCTTTTAAGGCTTTCTTGAGCTGTGTAAATAGATAATAGTCTGAAGAAGCCAAATCAGGAGAATATGGTGGACGCTCGATGATTTCAAGGCAGCTTTCATTGATTTTGAGCAGAGCAACAAGTGACTTGAGGGAAGGGGCTTTATTCTGCGAAAACAACAAGCATTTAAAAAGTTTTTCACGTCGTGTTTTTACAATTTTAGCTCGAAGCTTTACTAGCAAAGAACAATATTCTCCCGTCACAGATTTTTCTTGTCGCACGTAATTAGTGAAAGTTATTCCATCCTTCTCCCAAAAAACAGAGGCGAGAACTTTCCACTTTGCTTAAATTCCCCAAACAAGATTTTTATTGTACTGTGAAATAGGAAGGATCTGCTATCTGCTAAGGTTATTAACATATCATCATACATTTCCTTACCGGATAATTCCTTCAAAAACATATACGTTATTACTGAAAGGTACTCGATTTTGTCAAAATTAAAATTTTCATCTGTCATGGCTTTTAGAAAAATAATTATTCGAAAACGATTGGACTTTTTGATCTCAAACTTTGCACATGTACGTGTCAAAGTTTGTACTTTCTTCCTTGGTACCGGCATTCTCTTTGTTCATCAGAAATGTTTATTACAAATAAGTGTTTATCAATATTCCCTCGTATTACGACCACCGTTTACAATCACATGCCCTGGAATTCTTGGTATTATGGATAACTTTAATGGTTTACAGTATTATCATACTATTGCTTGATTGCTTTATCAAAGGGAATTTTAAAGCTCATTGCAAAACATCATGAGTGGGTTTTGATCCTGTGTGATTATTCAAGCGTTATAACACTCTTTCAGAATACGGTTACCTCTGCTTTTAGACGTACTCTTTCCGAGTGCTTTTGATGAATTTGCATATTTATAACCATTGTTGTGTGAAACTCCTCGAGCCAACAATCTCCAAGTGATTTCAAATGGTAGTACATCTTGTCAGAAACGCATTGGAGTGGTACAAAAGGATATTTTTACATTTGAATCATATTATGTTTAGGTATAGCTGGCGGGCATCCATACAAATAACACAAAAGAAATAAAATTGTTTGAATTAGGTTGATTTTGAAATTTCCATTAGCGCTTTTTTTTTGTTTTTTTAATTTTGTATCATACCTTAATCATTTTAATAGCTATTGCAAACATTTTATTAATGAATTATGTTGCTAGTAGATGGTCAATTTTCCATGTAGATTCGAAACTTACTTTAATCAAAAAATGACAATGTTAAAGCTAAAAATAAGTCGATTGCATAGTTTTACTTCTGAGCTTTTAAGGTTGTAAAAAAAATTGAATACCTACTTTTTAGTCAAAATGTGTAATTCTTGTAAAAAAAAAAGTAAGCTATTTTTGTATTACCTTTTGTGATAATGACATACTTTCGGGGATCGTGATCTAATTCTAGAATTATTTTCTTATAAATGCCTGTTTTACAACAAAAGTTGGCTCGAGCCGTCCTTAAACGTAGTTTGTATTCAAATTTATTACATAAATTATGACTTTCATGCTGTTCTATACCAACTGTTAATGTTAATATCGCGTGGAATTTTGAACAAGTTCTTACTAGATTTACATTGAATACTTTTTTTTCACATATTTGCTCAAAAAGAGTTTGCCTGACGAAAACGCCAGTAACGTCTGTGTCAAATGTTTTAATTTTAGTATGTCATACCAATAATTGATTTTCTGTCTTATTTTATCGTAGCTAAAAATATCGTAATAGGAAAACAAAACTGTATTTTCTCGTTCGTTGTGCCGTGGCATTTTAATTTGTCAAAAAAAAAGTCTGTATTTAAGCACTTAAGACAAATTGAGAGTGTTGTTAAGTATAAAATATAACACTCGAATAGAACTATCAAATAAAATAACTATTTGTAAGTAAATGTGATAATTAATTAAATGTTGCGTTGTTTAATAAGTTCAAAAGAATGAGGCCTTTCTTTATTTTACGGAACTATATAATATATAGCAATTTAATAAATTTATTAGCTTAAAAAAATCTTCTAAATTTAACTTTTATTACTTCTGGTGGGACGTTCTTTACTTTCAAAATGTTAAGGCTTAAGGGCCTTATATAATCTTACTCGATCGAATGCTTTTTCAAGGTTGTTTTATGTATAAGTTTTTTATGGTATTTATTCTACTAATGGACCCCTCTTTGCATAAAATAGCCAAAGGAAGGAACACATTTTAGCGAGTAGTTTTTATGATTGTGTCGGTAACTAGCAAAGTTTGAACGAACCTGAGCAGTAGTAAAGTTGGCTAATTTTATTTTACAGGTTTTCTCGAGAATACACCCTACGTGCAACTCGTTATAATTTTTTGCTGTTCATATTTTATTGCAACAGCGGCATGGTATTTTTTGTTTGTTTTTAATATAAAATAATTACCAAAATAATATTGTCAGCAGATGTTTTTAATTAATTTAACAGGCGTTTAAATTGGTACATAAAAACAATAATGGTTTTAGTCTCTTTATGGTAATTAAAACTTTTTATCGTTTAATTTTTTACTTATCGTTTTTGCAGGTAGACTTGTTTTATCTGTGTGCATTTTTCATAAATGTGTCCCTTGCAGCTTGATTATAAATTATTTAAATGGTAGAAGAGCAATTTAGATAAAACTTCCTCTCTAGAGCCTAAGGTCATTGGTTAACCGATTATTTTTTCGATTCGTTTTACTGGCGCAGAATTCTGAAATATGAATACAATTAAAAATACGCAATTAAGCACCGAGTTTTAATTTCCGTAGGATATAAAAAACTAATATATGATAAAAAGGAAAACCGAACAAAATTTACCTATTTACATAATTATATCGTTAATAGTTGCATATAAGTTTTTGAAAAATCTATTTAATACATGTTTTATTATTATTTTGTCCATTACTAGTTTTGCCTCATCAATCCCCTTTTTGTCTTGTCTTTTTTCTTCTTGTTGATAGGATCCCCGTCTATTTGATGTAGAATTCTATGTGTAGGCATTCTGTTTAGATGGCAATACCCCATCACACAAGGCCTTTTCTTTTATTCGTTAACGTTAATTGCCAAGAGCTTCTCCAAACGTTCATTTTAATTGCTACTGTTCTCTGTTTTAAATATTTTAAGTAACGGTTTAAACTTCAGCTCTGTATGACGCAGCTTTGTACAAAAAAAAAAACTAAAAATATATGAGTTACGGGGTTTAACAAACTACTTTGGCTTCATAACACTGACTTTAATGGTCGATGTATTGCTCTCCCCTATTCTAGTTTATTTAACATTTCTTTGGTGTTCATTTCATCTGAAAGTAAGTTTACACCTAGGTATGTGCCTTCCGTGTTCAAAACCTTCTTCGCCCACAATTCTTCGCCCAAAATTTTTCGCCCACAATTCTTCGCCCACAATTTTTCGCCCACAATTCTTCGCCTCCAAAATTCTTCGCCCACAATTCTTCGCCTCCACAATTCTTCGCCTCCACAATTCTTCGCCTCCACAATTCTTCGCCTCCACAATTCTTCGCCGCCACAATTTTTCGCCGGATACAAGCATATCACACATTTTATTTGTAAATGTAATTTTTTTATTTATAACATAATTTTTACAAATTATTTTATATTAGCCTAAAGTTGTTTCTTTTACCCATGTACCTTCATCGACAGTTTTCACATTTTCTTTTGTGATTTTAATATCTTGACCAGAATTTTGTTTTTTCGATATTGACCTGTAAAACCCATCAAATTCCTCTATTAATTTTTAATTATGTATTTAGCGTCCTGTTTGTCTTCTGCCACGAATATTTGATCGTCGGCAAATAGAAGTGAGCAAATGTTGTTCACCAACTGTCATCCCCAAGGTGTTGCATTTTCTTGACCATAAATTAATACCCACAGGTTTGCTTGGCGTAGACTAATAGCTTGTATTCCTCAAATTATACGTACAATTTTGAATACATATCCGTTAAAAGTTTAAAATTAACATATTATTATTTGTATAACGATATTAATAAAAATTATAGTACATTATATCACACTACTACACATGCAAAACCAAGGTAACAAAATCAACACATTTTTTACTACGGTTTTGAAAAACTTTTGTCTAGGTTGTTTTTGCTGTAATCTTTTGACAACATAAAATATATGCGACTTTGTTGACCGGCTGCGTAACCTGAAAATTGAGATTTATCTTTGTGTGAGCTGTTTTTTCACGAATTGTGACAAAACGCCAGTTTATTTCGTATATGTAAAAAATGATAGTTGTTATCCACGGTGTATTTTATCAGTAAATCAAATTCTTTGTATATTTTTTATCATGATCTTTTTTTAGACGCAAATAAACTGTGATTTCTGAAAACTGCTTTGTTTGCAGTTAGTTTGTTCGTTGTTTGAAATGTGCTGGGCTGGAAACCAGTGTTAAGCAAATTTATGAGCTGTCATTTTTCTATTAGTAGCCAATGTATATCTGTTGAACGTTTTTATATTTCACTCTTAAAGTGTTTGTGGTGGAACACATTTAAGTCGTTATTAATTTCTATGTTCTTGTGTAACAATAATTGGGTTCTAATATAATTTAGATAGTGCTAATAATATCCGAGTGTAGTATTATGCCAACTGTTACATTGTTTCAGTTTTCTCATTTCCTTAGTTACCCTCGCTTGGGCACAATTTCAGTTAACATTATTGATTGCAATTAAATGAAAAAGTTATGTGTGCACCAACTTGCGTATAACTGTTTCAGTAATGGTTAAATCTCGAGCGCAAATTAGACAAAGCCGTCAACATTGTATTTACGTAACGTAGGTTAAACAATAATTGCTGAAATGTATTACTTTAACTTTAAATAATTTGAGGCTCTTGGATGTGTAACGCTAAACTCAAACTTTTTTTCTTGAGATGCTAAGTACCACTCTTTAATTAAAGGCGGTATTAAAAAAAATTAGGTCAAACTTCACTTTTATGTATAAGACCGTAAAGTTTTTCCTTCGCCATTAACGATTGTTTGGTTTTACTGATTTCCTTGGCGCTGAAATGTGCTTCCAAATACATTTAAATGATTATAAACATGTTTATAAGTGCATGTCAATTAAATGTTAAAATAAATAACAAAAGAATATTGACATTAAAATCATACGCAATATACAGGGTTGCGCAAAAGTATGGACACAGACAAATATATAGATTGCAGATACAACAATTATTGATTTTGTATCTGTGCGTTATGGTATTTTTCGGATTCGATGAAAATATTAAGGTTGCAATACGACATCCGGTTCAACCGGAAACAGACTCAAACTTTGAAATTTTAAATAGAACACCCCGTATATATTTACATTTTTGGATTTCCTTAAAATTTACTTTAAAAATTTTACGAGGTTATATGGGTCTAACTAAAGTCAACCGTTTTCGTAAAATTTACATTTTTATGAAATTTTTAAGCAATACAGCACTATCAGTTTTTTTTAAACATTTAAATTATTTAAAGAGGCATTATAATTTCGTTTAGTTAACACTTTGCGCTAGCTACATTTTTAAAATATTATAAAGGGTGTTCTTTACGCGTGGTAAGACTTGTGAACCTTCAAACATCGATGGCTCATTTTTCTCAAATACAACACGCTATTTGTTTTTACATAGTCTTGTAGAAAATTTGATTGTCTTTCAAAAACATTAACCATGTTTTATACCTGAAACTAATATTTTTGAGATATCGCGATTTTATTGTAAATTATTAGGGCAACGTAATTTTTTGATAATGCAATTTTTACAAAATTTAGCCATGTCTCGGTTATTTTTTGTAACAAATAGATAAAACTATATATTTGAGAAAAGCTAAAAAAAATCTGTTTCACATAAAGTCATGGGATTCTATTTAGAAAAATATAAGTTTACTTTATATCTCGAAAGCCAAGGTCACTAAAGAAATTTTAATTTTGTTTTTATATTAAGCATAAAAATCTGTATAAAAATCCTCAATAACTTTTTGTTTTATTTTAATAAATAAAGAAGTTATAGTAAATTTTCAAAAACAATGAAATTTCATTTTTCGTCTATAGTGCCAAACTGGAAAGCGATATCAAAACTCTAATTAGATAGGCGTTCTTTTCTTCAAAAAATAACCCAAGAGACCGATATCAGATTTTCACGTACTATTACGGTAACCGAGATACCTTGTAAAACATTCGAATTTGGTCCACCCTGTACAGCGTGTCCCTAGGATTGGTATCTCGCTTATTGTAAGAGATACAGGTTTGCTTAAATTAGATGAATTATTCTTAAGTATGAGAGGAGCTATAATCTATTTTCAAATTTTTAGTTTATATTTTTCTAAACACCTTAATTTGCTTATTTCGATTCTTCCAACTCTTAACAGTTTTCAAGATCCTCCTTTTCAACATTCTTTATGTTATCAAATACACCCTGTATAGTGTGATAAATGGTGTCAATAAAAGTTTGTTTAATTTAAAACACCGCTAAATCAGTTGCTTAACTGGTAAATCCGTTTTCATTTACAAACCGCTTCGTTGTTTTGTAATACTTTTCTTCTACATAAATAATCTAGCAACTCATTTCAAACGTGTGTTCGCATTTTGTTCGACTTAACCGTCGGATATCCACCACAAATTTTACGATCCTGGCATTAGCAGTTGCTCTTCGGATACGAATCAGATTAGGATAAAAAGTGTTCGAAACGAGGAATAGATAGGGATGCGACCCCGTTGCCGCAAGTGTTTTTTTTTTTAGGATATCTACGCGTTTGTCACGTAACGTAATTTTGCTTCACTTTGTCAAATTGACAAAAGCCTTTACCGTTTAATTATACACGTATTTTTGTGGATGGAAACCAATACATTGTAATCATTAGCTTCATTCGCTGAGACAGTCGGAACTAGTTCAGAACCAAAACATCACGTCTCGGCTTTGAAAGCGCGGAACCACGAATTTTGCGGAATACGTTCGAGTCATTTAAGTTGAAATATTTTTGATCTCTACGAACTTAGGTTTTACAGTTTGTTTTCAATTCATGTCTTATTAAAATTGGTGGGGGCTCCGTAAAATGTAGGTATGATTAGGGTACCGCAATTTTGAAAAACCGTGTAAGAGTTCCTCAACAAAATAAGTTTTGGAAACGCTTAATTATTACGTTCAATATAACCTCAAATTTACTTCGCGCATACGTTGACATTTCGTTCTGTCAGACTGATGTTCGTGAATATCAAAAATATTTCAACTTTAATGGCTCGAGCGTATTCGGCAAAATTCGTGCGTTAACTCCGCCCTTTCAATGCCGAGACGTGATGTTTTGGTTCTGAATTATTAATGAACTGTCTCCACAAACGAAGCTATTATTGATATAATTGTTAGTTGAAACTTTTAGTTCCATTTTTGTTTTGACCTTTACCGTAGATAATTATAAATATATTTTAAACGTAAATTGTAATTTTTTGTTTTACATGTTTCTTTTGTTTGTTTTGTATCATTTGTTTAGTTTTTTAAAATTTTTATTCGCGGGTTTAATCTTAAGGGCAGTTCACACGGTGACACTAGCGTGGTGACACTAGATGCCGTGGCATCAAATGTCGTCGTCTGAACACAACAGCTTGATGTCGGGATGCTACGATGTCATTACTTTATTGCCAACAAGTGTCCAAAAAACGTTTTTGTTCATTTTCTTTAACATTTAGGTTACTTTAATCGGCATTGAAGGTTGCAAAATCGGTTTTTTGACAAAAAGTCGAAAGTCAATTTTTTTAAATGGAATGGTAGTGGTACATGTGGTTATTTAAAAAAAAGTATGTTCTTACGAATGTAATAATACCAATAACTTATTTGTGTTAAAAGGGTGCCTCAAAAACTAGCATATTATAAAAACTTATTAAGATATCCTAATAATCGCAGTACACTGTGCCTAACTGCAACCAAAAAATTATCGTTCTTTTACGTTGAACTACCGTAATTTATTAAAAAATCTAAAAATTTTAGTAATAAAAATTAACCACAGTATACTAAGATTAACAGGATCTCGTAATAAGTTTTTATAATATTTTAAGTCTTTGAGGTAGGCTTTCAACACAAATATAAGTCATTGGTTTGTTACATTCGTCAGATAATACTCTTTTTAAATAAATGCACATACAAAAATGACTTCTGTCAAAAAACCGATTCTGCAACCTTCAAAGCCAATTAAAGTAACCTTAATGTCAATGAAAATTTATAAAAACGTTTTTCGGGCACTTGTTGACATGATAAAATTTAATTTGTGCAAGTCTTGGGAGACTTTATAAAAAAATGAATTTTCTTCCAAAAAGTATTTGAGATTATAAAAATTAACCAAAATAAAACAGATGTATTTAAAATCGCTTCCTCTTTCTAAAAATGAAAAAAATTCACAGGGTGTTGCAGTTGAAATAACGAAGTTAGGGTCATTTCCGGCGAAACTGGAAGTGAAAAAATAATGTACATTTGTCTAAGTGGTTGGTTTTTTACACACATCATATGTCTATAATTTAATTTATATAAAATCAAAACTAAAGAAAAATATGAGGGTGTACCAGAACTCAGTTACACCCGGTATGTTTGATATCCGTTTTCACTGTTACATTCCCTTAATAAATTCAAGTCTTTTTTTTTTTTTAATGTGTATATTCAACACTTTTATGTAAAACTTATTAGAGAAAGTCAGTCTCTCGGTTAACCGGCAGTGCAGTGTTTCATTTTCATTCTCCCTGAAATGACTACTGGACGAGCAGACAGCTTCCATTGTTTCTAAAAGGTAATTTCCTCTATACCTGCCTTTCTTAATAAGATTGCAGGTTAATTTATAAAACATTGCAGTTCTGATGGGCGAATTAGTCGAGAAAGTTCATTTGTTTTCAATTTGCCTGAAGCTACAACCTTAATCCGGCGCTGCGTGAAGGGATAATAGTGCTGACGTCACGGCGTTCTATACCTATTCCCCTCTTATCGATCTGCGTGCGGCGTCGTGTCTGTTCAGTCAACAAGTGTGTATGTTTCGTCGCCGTCTCCATTAGCTCCCTCGATGCTTCGCTTTTAAATATTTTATGATATTCGTAACCAGAAGTAGTGGTTTACAACAAACAGTTACGGATTGTCATATGCCATATGCCGCGATTTACTTTTTAAGGTTTAACCAAAACGCTCCTCGAATCCCACAAAAAATTCCTGTAGCAAAGTTTAAGCAATTTAATTAATGTTTTATAGCGTTGATGTGTTAAAGTTTAAATATCCTTTGAAATATTTCTTTAGTCGGGTTCTTTATAGTCTAACCTCGGTTTCGTTCTAAAAGGCTGATTGCATTTAAAGATTATTTAAAAGCTGGATAGTTATCTGTTGGCAGTTTTATTAAAAATAAAATACAAAACTTTAATTTTAATGCACAACCTTTTTCTATACAGGGTGAGTCACAACTGACGCCACGGAGTTTTATGGCCAAACGGTATATATTTTCAAACTTTTGTCGCAGTTAGATTATGTACGTCAATAAGGGCTACATTTCAAAAATATTTTCAAACATACTGGGTGTTCCAAAAAAGAGTGGCATATCAAAGTTATACTTTTTCTTATGAAACACCCTGTATATTATTACATTTTTGGATTTACTTCAAAAAATGTATAAGGTTATATGGGTCTAAAGTCAACGGTTTTCGTGAAAATTGCATTTTCATGAAAATACAGTACTTTCAAATATTTTCAACATTTAAAAACTTTAAAAAGTCTAAAGAAATTCGCTTGGAGATTAGATTGACAATAGAATATGGAACACTTTGCACAACCTAAATTTTTAAAATATTATACAGGGCGTTTCTTACGCTTAGTCAAACTTGTGAAACTTTAAACATCGATAACTAATTTTTTTTTAAATACAACACCCTATATTTTTTTACACCGTCTTATAAAAAAATTAATTCTCTTTCGAAAATATAAAGGCTGTTATTCACCTAAAATTGATATTTTCCGAGATATCGCGATTTTATTGTTAATTATTAGGGCAGAGTAATATTTTCAAGTAGGCTATGAAGGTAGACAGCTGTAATTTAAAACAATTGAAAAAAAAACAGGAAACTTATAATTTCGTCGTTTGCCTACACTTTTTTGACATTTTTTTATAAGAAAGCTGTAGTTTTACCATTCTTACGTTTAAATAGCGGCTTCTTATTAGGGCTACAATATTTTTCATATAATTGAGTTTGATCGTTTGCCAAGTCCTAAAAACCGATTGATAATGTATTAGATACGCGAACGGACGCTGATTAAAAAAATAATCATACTGACTTGTCTAATTTTACATTTAAAAAAACATGATTGGTACTGTTTTCGGTAGAACCAAGTGTCGTATCGTAAACGTACAAAAAAAAATGGTTTATAGGATTTAGTAATTATCTTATAACACTGGTCCAATAAATAAATGCATAAATAATTTTAAGAAACCTCTAGTTAAACGTAAGTATGGTAAAACTACAACTTTTCCATAAAAATATGTCAAAAATGTGTAGGCAAACGATAAAATTATAAGTTTCTTGTTTTTTCTTTCAATTGTTTCAAATTGCCTCTGTCTACCTTCATAGCCTTTTTGAAAATATTACTTTGCCCTAATACTTAACAATAAAATCGCTATATCTCGGAAAATATCAGTTTTAGGTAAAAAACAGCCTTAATGTTTTCGAATTAGAATTAAATTTTCTATAAGACGGTGTAAAAAAATATAGGGTGTTGTATTTAAAAAAATTGAGATATCGATGTTTAAAGTTTCACAAGTTTGACTAAACGTAAGAAACGCACTGTATAATATTTTAAAAATGTAGGTAGTTCAAAGTGTTACATAATCTATTGTCAATCTTATCTCCAAGCGAATTTCTTTAGAGTTCTCAAAGTTTTTAAATGTTGAGTCTCGACAATTTTTGAAGTCCCGGGACTCGAGACTTTTTTATCAAAGTCCCGGGAACTCCCGGGACTTCGAGACTTTTATGAATTTTTTTTACGTACTTGAAAATGGTGGTATAACCTGTCAAAAATGACGGAAGATTTCATAAATTGCAAGAAATATGATGCAATATTCATATACTGAAAATTCAACGGCTATTTACACAGTAAAAAATAAATTATTTCTTGACAATGACATTGTTTCTGAAAGCACCCGCTACATCCTTAAAATTGCTTCTTTGGACGTTTCGTGATTGTGGATCGGTCGTGACAGTTAACAGAACGCGGCTGGCTAACTTATACGTCACACATCCATAAACAGCAAATGTTTTTTTTTTTTTTAATCAAACCATATTCACGGATTTTGTTTTTGAAGCATTTACTGTATGAATAAATACTTTTATGGTAGTAGTAGTAGTGGCAGTATTATAATTTTTAATTTAGTCTTTATTCTACAGTAAATAAAATATATATTTCCAAGTAAATACCTATTTTAAATAAACTTAACAATTTTCCATAAACTTTAAAACATAACAGGAATATGTAAAATATATTTTTACTAATAAACTTAGCAATTTTCCTTAAACTGTAAAACAAAAACATTTTTGCTAAACTCGTGGTAGTAAAATTTGTTAAAAAATTAGAAGTATAAACAATTAATTTCAGTGTTCTGTAACATTTAGTCTCGTCTCGAGTCTCGAACTAAATGGCCTGGGACTCGAGACTAAGAATGTCCCGGGAAAGTCCCGGGACAGATATAAATAAACTTAGCAATTTTCCTTAAACTGTAAAACAAAAATATTTTTGCTAAACTCGTGGCAGTAAAATTTGTTAAAAAATTAGAAGTATAAACAATTAATTTCAGTGTTCTGTAACATTTAGTCTCGTCTCGAGTCTCGAACTAAATGTCCTGGGACTCGAGACTAAGAATGTCCCGGGAAAGTCCCGGGACAGAATTCCTACTTTGGACCCATATAACCTTATACATTTTTTGAAGTAAATTTAAAGAGGAATCCGAAAATGTAAAAATATACAGGGTGTTCCATAAGAAAAAGTATAACTTTGATATGGCACTCTTTTTTGGAGCACCCTGTATGTTTGAAAATATTTTTTAAATGTAGCCCTTATCGACTTACATAATCTAACTGCAACAAAAGTTTGAAAATATATACCGTTTGCCATAAAACTCCGTGGCGTCCGTCGTGACTCACCCTGTATATTTTATTCGTATTAAAGAGATACAAGGTCCGTTAAATTAGACAAAATTGTTCTTTTTTTAGAAAGTACGCAGTGAACTTTAATTTTTTCTTAAATTTATGGTACACTAGATAGATACAGACAAAAATTAAACTTGTTTTTTTTTTTAATCTTAAATATCTCAGTAGCAGTTGTTCATAGAAAAAAGTGACTTGTAAAAGTTGCTGATATTTAAACTATAAAAGAGGAACATTTATTTTTAGACATAGTTTATATGGGGATAATTAACAAAAATGCTTTTTTTAAATAAAAACGATTGTTGGCTTTGACATCATTAAAAGGCTCATGTTTTCTTCTGAAAAAGATATATGAGTTCGTATATTTATTTTATTGTTGTCTTAAAATTAATAAAAATAAAGTGAATTAAAAAAAATCCTAATTGACTTGGCAAAAAGTTGGTTAAACTGTTGAATGCAGTTGCCACGAAAAAGTTGATAAGACTAAAAACCTTTTATAATAAAAATTGCAAATTAAAAGAAATATAATAGAACCGAGGGTTTAATTACCTTGGGTTTTGAAATAGCAAATTATGGAATAATTAGACAGCAAGTATTTGACCAAGCTATGAAGGCTACTAGAGTATGAGGGGCATTAAACGAGATTATCTGATACAACAAATAAATAAACACGGAAGTAAATAGCAGAAAATGTGTAACTAGACCCAGTATTAATCTACGTTGCGAAAACTCGAAATGTAACAGCACGAATTATACAGAGATGAAAACAACTTGAGACAATAGTAAACAAAATCCGAAGAAAATATCGAATCCTCAGATTAGAGCTGATTGTCTAATACAACCAATAACTGAGTGGGTACAAACGAGAAGAAGAAAGAACGTAAATCGGATAGAGATAGAATAGTTGGAGTAACAAGAGAGGTAGACGAAGTGTGGGAAGAGTACGGAAATATGGAAAGACGCTTCGTGACAAACATATGGTCTGGAAAAGAATAAACTTCAAGCCTAATATAAAAAAAAGAAAAATAGAATTGTATATAAAAAGCGGCCAATTTGAGGTCTTTATAATAACCATCTTTGATGAATTACCCTGAAAGGTATTTATCTTTTATGTCTGCATTTTAGATTTATCATTTTCCACTACATCCTTCTGCGATTATTTATTTTGTTGACAGTATTAATCCACTCAACGCAATTTATAAAACTTGCACAAATTATCGTTACTTCCATTTTCGACAATATATCATGATAATTGCAGATTATAAATAAAAAGTGCGTAATAGTCTTTATCAGAACATTTGAACACATTCAGTCGTTCTGTACAAATCAAACTCTGACAGCAATGGAGTTGTAGGTATATTATTATTTAGCGTGAGAAATATCTCACTTGACGTAATTCTTCACTTTTCATTTAAAAACTAATTTATCATCATCAGCGTTAGAAAACATGAATAGGTAAACGCAATCCAATAACGTTACAGCAGTAAAACGTATTATTAATGATTGTAACAACGCAACCAGAAAACAGACAAGTATTATTTAAATGCTAATTATGAAATTGATCAAGACATGATTATTGAAGATATAAATAATTAAATATTGTGGTTGCTTTTATTGGATAACTTATAATTTACGTGAAAATTAGTTAAGCCTTAAATCTATCTAAAACAGTTTTTTGTCGTTAACCTTCTTGGGACTGTTTGATGAATGTTGGTGGCAGTACTAGTTCTCAGATGTTTTAATATTAGTTGCATTATTTGTATGTCATTTACTACGTTCATTACTTTAGACGCTGTATATTTATCTATCAGTTAATAGGTAGAAACTGATAGTGCTAAATTCATTGTTAAAAATATTTCTCGATGCTTATTTTTTTGTTTACTATTCAAATTTCATGTTGGAAACGAAATATTTGTATCATTAGGTACATAAATTTGCTGATGTAACGTCATGTGTGGTTATTTTCTTGTCATAGTTGATGAATTTGTCCCATTAAAGTCACACTGATTATATTTTAATATGCACGCTCATAGTATGGCGAACATATTTTCGAACAAAGTTGATTTATTAAACTGTGTTCCTTAAGCTTTCTGGGTCAGACAGAAAAGTATGCTATGAGTTAATGCGGTCAAGGGAAAACAGGTAAAACTTCATCGATTTTAGAGCTCTTAATGCTTCTACCGTTTCGAAAATAATATAATCCGATCGAATAGCGGTACGAAATGTTCACACATGAATTAGCTGTGCTCACGCCAAGTTCGAACAACTTACAAAGATGTTTTTTAATTCGATTTATTGACGTATGCTGAAGTCTTCAATTAGCTGCAATGTTAATGTTGAGTTTGATACGGTTTTTTTAGCGGTGTTGGATTGTCTTAATATAAAAATCGTTGGAAAACAGAACAATGAAATGGTTTTGTAGGTTAAGTAACACGGCCAAGCCTTTTATATTTGAAAAACACTCCAGGATAATTATTATGTGCAGAACTAAAGCTTAGCGACGCATAAAAAATTGCGAACGTAGAGCTTTTGTTACAAAAAGCTCATGACAAGCTCTGCGTTTGTTTTCGTGCAACTAAAGCATAAAATACAAGGTTGAATTATTAAAGTAATTCATTTGTTAACATATAAAATAAGGTTAATTTAAAAACACTTTTTTTTAGATCTCTTGTCGAAAAGCCAGACCAGTTTTAAGACTCTCGTCCCTGCATCTGTAATGTGCCAAAATTTTATATCGTTTCAAAAATACGTAAACAAAACGCGCCTTTTATATCCACTATTATATTATATTGAAAATTATGCTTTTAAAATATAATATTTAATGATAACAAATCAAATGTTCTTGCAACGTTTACGGAGCATTTCCTTAACATTACATATTTTATAAGCAAATTAGTGAATGGGTTCACAATTAAATCCTGTAGCTGCAAATATATTCATTGAAAATTTAGACAACAAAGCCTTTTCGAATCTTAGTCGAAACCAAAATGTTGGCTAAGATATGTTTATAATATGACCATGGTTTACCTTTGTAACAATATTAAATAATTTTCCAAGTTATATAAATAATATTCACTTGGTTATTAAAAAAAAATACAGTGGTAATTGAAAAAAACAAACAATTACCCTTCTTAGATGTTCTTATTTACAAAAATAAAAAGGGTATTTTCAAACATGAAATTGATAAAGAGATGAGAGTCCTAAAACTAGTATTGCAATTATTTGACGAGAGTTCGTCCTAAAAATTAATTAATAAATTAGTTAATTTTTTAATTTAATGTGAGCGAACAGACACATGTTTAATTATTTAATTTGTTAAATTATTTAAGTATTTAATTTCATATACAGGGTGTTTCTTAAGTATTGCAAAAAAAATCGGGTGGTGATTCCTTATCGAAAATTTAGGGGAGTCTTTCATATAAAATTTTTTCCTTAGACGTTTCAATTCGGAGTTAAACCCCCCCAAAGGGGAGCGATAAAATTAGGTTTTTATTTTATTTCTCAAATTTAGATAAATGTAGGAGAATGATACTCGGTAGATGTTTTAAACTTATTAAAAGGTTTCCCATAGTTATATTTTTAATCATCTTCCACCTTCACAACGGGCTAAAAAGTGCGATCCCTGTTGGTTTTTTAATCAGAACTTTTTGGTGAGTTGAAATTTTGCAATTTAAATTTTTTTTTGTATGTTTGATTTATTTATAAACTTATTTATTCTTTAGTTTTTCTCATAAATCCTACAGTTTTGAGTAAGAAATTAAATGAGTGAGAATGATGTTTATGTTCATATTGGGTAAATTTGACGGGCGTCTTAGCGTTGCGTCGCGTAAACGTCAAAATGAATTATACCCGTCACTTCTACCAAATATGAACATAAGCAAACCATGCTAACCACCAAAATCAATCGTTTTATATTGGAATATGTGATGGTTCATGTTTATGTATTTTAGTTTTTACTCAAAAACGGTAGGTTTTACTAGAAAAACTAAAGAATAAAAAAGTGTCTAAATAAATCAAGCTTTTAAACAAAAAAAATTAAATTGCAAAATTTTAAGCTTCCAAAAAGTTCTGATAAAAAAAACAACACGCACTTTTCATCCCTCTGTGAAGGTGGGAGATGATTAAAAATATTACTATGGGAAACCTTTTAATAAGTATAAAACATCTACCAAATATCAATTTCCTACATATATCCAAATTTGAGAAATAAAATAAAAATCTAATTTTACCGCTCCCCTTTAGGGGGGCGTAACTCCGAAAGGAGACCTCTTAGGACAACATTTTATATGAAACACCCCCCTTAATCTTCGATAAGGAATCATTTCCCGAATTTTTTTGCTATACTTAAGAAACACCCTGTATTTGGTCTATTATATTTACTTTAAATTATAATAAACTTTTTGTTATCGTGTGGTAGAGTACAAGAAACAACTTCATTTATTAATCAAGTTGAAACTTTATTTCTACTTAACTTAAGTTATGATATTTTTTGTTTTCTAGAATTTAGTTTATATATATTAATGCTTTATTTAATACAAATGAACCTTATTTTGCGATATTAGTACCTACTCAACTGTATATTATGTTTAATTTTAAAGGTCCTTGCCTGTCAAACACGTAACAAAAATCGGTTAATAATCCAACGGATAAGAAAGTATAGGTACAAAAGGTGAACTAGATAACGTAGTTATCAATTTTAATCTCAAGTAAAATCTTTCAGCAATTTCGTGTCGCGATAATGAATTAAAGACAAGCTTTAGATATGATAACTGAAGTAATTAATCTTTTCCGAGACGCGTTAGTATTCGTGACACTTTCAACGGTAAATGTAATCAGTCTAATCGGATTGTTTTGTTTTAATCCTTCTGTGTTCTCGTAGCACGATCCAGACGGTATAAAATTTGCAAAAAATTATTTATCTCTTGTAAAGTTATGATAAAGACTGAAAGAGCATCCTACGCGGTTAATTTTTATTGTCTATATTTTAAAAGTGGTTTATATGCAAATTGTTGATTTTATGTCTTTAGGTACTTGTTTTATTTTAAATATTAAGGATTTATCATGATTAGATTGTCACGTGTTTGGTTGTTGCTCATCGTCATAAAGTTTGCTCCAGCAGGGCAGGGCTGTGTACGATCTGATGAACGATCGAAAATTGCGCAGTATCGATATCGCGTTCCAGCACAGCCTCTGATAGTTAAGGTAGTTCCAGCAGATATCAGATATGTTTGTCTTACATTCAATCCGATTGCAATTTATGGCATTATTAAAACTGTGGAAGTGTAATAAATCAATCGGACATCAGACGTCTTATATTACAGCGGTGAGAAGTTTTTGGTGCCATCGGCGCCATTTTATTAATCGAACTTGAACTCGGGGTTTCTGATAAATTGTGGAAGGAGTAGTTAGCCATTATTGTTTACAATATTGTCTTATATGACATATATGAGATATGACGACAGGTTAGGTCAGGTTAGAAACAATTACGGTTTTGCAAGTTTCATCTTACATTCAACCGGTTTTTCTGAGCCATCACAAGTTCACCGGTGAATGACGTCATCCATCAATCGGATGGATCTTTCATGGAATATAAGATACACGTTTTCATGAACTAGTTTCGCGTATTATTAGAACGAAAAAGTCGGTTAAATTTGAAAAAAGTTGCACAGTATACTTGAAGTATTTTGTAGAAAATTTTCTTAAATAATCCAATAGAAACATAACTTCAAAAGGTGGTTTTCTTACTAGCCTCCATAATTTTAAAATTTGCATTTTAAATTACAAGTGTGTGCGATGCCGCGGAATACTATATAAATTTTAAGCACTCAACAAACATATAAAAACGTTATATTACCAAATTGCCAAGTAAGCGTTTTACAAATACTGTTAAAAACGTACCTCCGTAGTTTAATTGCACACCAAGTAATTACACATGAAGTTAATTAAAACAGAATTTAAAACAATTCAGAGTTCAACTAACAGCAAAGAAAATGTTTGGATTACACAAAGAATGCGCCTTTACGGTAAAATCGTGGTTTGAAAAGCTTTTGTTTAATTAACAATGAAGAGTTAAATAAGTTAACAATATTATTTTGATTATTTTAACCAGTTGCAGTATCAAGCTTGCTTAACAAATCTATTATCAAAAAATGTATCACATGTATTGGGATCTTATATGTGAAGTGGGAAGTAATGGTAACAACTTCATTTAAATTTTTTTAAATAATCTCTATTCACTGCGATACATTTTGGCATCGTTTTGGAAGAATATCTGTACCTTTACTTAAAAAAAAACCTCCGATACCACCAGCATACGGCGCTTTTAGACGTTGGGTTTTCGCCAAATGTAGAATTTTTTGTGTTTATCTCGTTGGCTTAGTACGTAATATCCAATAATATAAGCAAGTTTAGGTATAGCAATTCTTTGTTTACTTAAACGACTTTCTAAACAACTTAGAATGTAGAATGCACACCTCTTTTTTTATATTGTTTAAAGAATACTTACCACTATAACAGAATATTCTAGTGAAGAAAGGGTCGCTTTGGAATATTCAAGAATTATCCAGTTTTGCCTAGAATATTTTAGTTTCCAATTTTAAAAATAACGATCCGAGAATAATAAAAATCGAATTAAATTGTATGAACTTGTATTAAACAAATTGGCTTATAAATTACTAAAGGTTTTAATTTCTACGTACTAAACTCCTGACAATGGTAGCAAAAAATGAAACCAAACGTTACCTACATCAAAGTTCATCACCCAACTATGTAACAATGTAAAATTTACAGTGAACTACTTAGATTCACTTTAAAAAGAAATATTTATTACGTGAAATTGCAAATTTTTATAATAAAGATTTTGAAGTGGTAAAACTTTTTATTTTAATTTTAAATTAATGAATGAATTTTTTGTTACAGACATTCCGCCATGGATTTCCTTTTCAACCCACGTCGATGGCATTCGATCCTGTGCAAAGGTTGCTTGCCGTCGGCTCCAAATGCGGATCCCTTAGAATGTATCCTTTTAAAAGTAAATCAAATTATACGAATAGAATAGGTATAAAAGAACATATTAATGTACAACAGAAGACTACGAAAGGTTGGTACTTTTTTTTAAATGTGCACGTATTTGATCGATTAACTAATTGAAAAGCCTTCGCGCGGATACGCGTTGTACGATAAACTTGATTAAGATACCTTCTTGCGTGTTTTATTGCACCCCTGAATTCTGAGAGCATGCTTACATTAATGCTTTAAAAGTTTGTTAATGAAAGTTATGAAGTCGTTTATTTATTTAAAAGTAGCTTCATACAGGCGCTAATATATTGCCTAATAAGAGGAAAAATCTATGAATAATTTTCAAAATTATTATACCATTACGTAAAGGCAAAAACTTGTACTCGAGTTAGTATACGCCGTAAAAGTTTTAATTTAAACCACTGAGGGAATATTGCGGAGTATACTTACTTAACCATGAACCTGCCTACCTTCTGGTGTAAAGTTTTGGTTTTAACTTTTTCGTTGGCTTCCTGGCACATTGTTTTCACATATTTTTATCTGCTGCCCCCTTCATTATTTATTTCCCATCTAACTCCTCTTGTATAAATCTGCAGCTTTCTTTTATATTCTTTTCGGTCATTCCCTCTTTATCTTTTCTTCTCGTTTCATACCTTTTTTCTGCAATTTATGATTATCCATCCCAAGTATCTATTTCGGCCATATTAATTATCCTTGATTCTTCAATTGTGTTTTATATTTAATCCTATCGTTCTCTTTTTTTTAAATTTTGCTAAAAAAGTTTTAGCGTACAATAAGATAGATAAAAATTAAATATTTAAATCGATAAAAAGTATGCAAAATCATAAAATTGTTTGCTTATAAAGATGTCATGAACGATATTGTTTTCTACAAGAGATCCTTGGAAAAATAAATTAAACTCATTTACATTGATAATCTTCTTCTCTAGATGCCATGTAATCTAGGACGTTAGCGACCGTTAGCATAATTTCCATTTTGTGAACTGCTATTCTAAAGAGTGATATTGTTTTCTGTCTATGGTCTATGCCATTGTCTCAGATTTTTAGCCATAATGTTGTTTACATCTTGGTCCTCGTTTTTCATTTGGTATCCTCCTGGATGACGATATAACAGTAATTGGTACTCCCTGTTTCTCATGAAATGACGAAAGCTTTTTCTTCGTTATACCGTAGTATTTCTATTTGGTCTCCTCAACATTTATACATTTGTCACTCTTTACGTTCAAGATATTTTTAAAATTCTACGATAAGCCCACCTTTCGAACGCTTAAATTTTCTTGCACATGACTTCTATAAAGGGTACCCGCACACTGGCAACTTTTCAATCTCGGTGATTAAATAATCTAGAGTTGCCTGAAAGTTGCCCGCTGCTCTGCCAAGCACCCACTGGCAAATAAATAGCTGCTTTTCGCTCGGTTTCTAAAATGGATTTCATCGAAACTGCATGTGTTTGTGCCTTGGTTTTAATAAGGGGAAAAAAAGTACAGAAAATTTTGGGTCCATCCATTGATTAGCAGGAGACTTAGAAAGACAATTTTATAAATTGTTTGACAGTTTGAAATTTTTCATTTATAAATCTTTCTTTTCCACTGTGCTTTTAGCCATATCAGATTCCAATTACAATATCATTTATGTAGAAGTCGGAGCATATGGCTCGTCAAGTGATTCTAACATTTTCAAACGATCGGCATTTTCACGTTTGCTGAAGAAAAATGAACTAACCATGCCAGAAGAAAAACGTCTTCCCAACGATGAAAATGGCATGGCAATGCCATTTACATTTGTGGGGGATGAGGCATTTGCTTCCTCAAAATTTGTTTTGCGGCCATATCCGAGCAGAAATTTGTCTGTAAATTAAATTTAATTGCAGACTATTGAGAGCACGCAGAATGGTAGAATGTAGATTTGGAATTTTAGCTAACAAATGGCGAATACTCCACAGATCGTTCGATACCATTATTGAATTTAGTGATTCCATTATAAAAGCATGTTGCATTCTACACAATTATGTTAGAAAACTCTTTGGATGATATTCCAGCTCTCGGAGTAAAAAGCAGCGTCCAAGGACTTTCTATTAGAGATTATATTGCTAATTACTTTATTTCGCCTAAAGGGTGTGTTTCTTGGCGATACGACCAAATTTAAAGATTAATTTTTTTGTATTGTACAATATCTATGATAACTATATCCGTTATTACTTTTAGTAAAATAATAACTTTATTACTCTCTTAAAATTACTTAAAATACCGTATTTGATAAAATAACACTGAACAAATAAAAAAATAAAAATAAATTTTTAAAGAACATCAGTTTTCTCCTTAATATCTATGAGTTCATCTTATTTTTCAATAAATTGTTGACACAATTCACGCCATAACTTTATTTTTAGATTTTTATCTGAATATTCCTTAATTTTATTATCATATAACGCAGGACGTTTTTTAATTTCTTCAATAATTATTTCTATATCAAACGGCATGTTTACCGAATTTGAACAAAATGGCAAGTGAGCCTTCAGAGAGCAACTTTTTAATCGCCCGTGTGCGCGGACTTGTTTACACACGCATGGTCCATTCTTCCCGGCAACAATTGACTTACCTCCAGAATCGAACGTGTTGGAATTTTTTAATCGCCGCAACTATTAATCGCTAATGTGCGGGTCACCTAGGAAATAAATGTGTTCTAATTTCGTGATTAAAAAGTTGCTTGAAAATAGTTGCCAGTGTGCGGGTACCCTAAGCGTCCAAGCCTCCTCATATAAAGAAGGACACTAGAAACGTAGTAACGGAGAGACGGATTCGCAGTGCGAGATTCATGCCATGACACTTAAAAAAGACCAAACGGCTCGCTATAAAAAAAATATGGAAATTAGCTGGTATGTTAACAGTGGGTAAAATGTTACTGAAAGAGTAAGGCCGTATAAACCTTGTATGTTGTGTCAACGAAGACAGTAGCCTCACACTTGTTTACATTGATACATTAGTATCAAATTTAATTTTTTAAATCGATATTCTCCGTAAAAAAAAAGAGTTTTTATCATACATTTTTCCCACGAAATCTCAATTATATTTACGTTTTTAAATGCTGCTGTATATTTAAACCGATCAATTTTATTTCCAAGACGTTAGGTAGTGCAATAGTCAATGTGATGGTCCCTTTTATGTATAAACGTCACGTGTATTTTAATACACTATTAAACTATGAATTGTAAAATGTTCACTTTAGCCGATGCTTTACATTTTAAATTGGAAGTGGCTTTATGTCCGCCGGCGGATTTTATACGTTATACAGGCCCTTTCCACCGTTGAAGCTGTATTATGCGCACGCGCGGCGGATTCGAGGGTATTTTCTAGTTACATTCCGCCGAACGGCGGAATTCCTTCTATGATTTGTAAAGTCCGCCGTGAACATAACCTACATTTTAGCTGTCAATACTACAGTGAAAACCCAGTGCAGGGGCAGTTAGAAAGTTCAGTTAGTTCTTTCAACTTGTACGTTTTATGCAATTGCTATTAAAAAATGGAGCTTGGTGGTGTTTTTGTCGTCTACAAAAAAATTTACAAAATAGTTAAATAGTTTTTGCGAAGCCGAGTTCGTGTATTTTTATAAAGGCACGAACCATACATAGCAGCGGCAAAAAAAACAGATCGGCAAGTAAATCCCGTATTAAAATATTACCAGCTCAAATATGTGTGTATTAAAGGTGGCAAAAAGTTTAAATCGTCAGAGACAGAACAAAGATATACCAGGTCATTTTTTCATAAAACTTGTATTTACGCCGTCACAGCAGCGTTTTCAGACATTTTGTACACCCTGTATATTATGATTTTTATTCTTATTATTGTTTATTTGCTGTACTTGTAAAATAAAATCCAATGATAAGTCAAAAAAACTGCGTCACTTAAAGAAAAATATGCTGCGTGGGATCTTAGGTACCTTAACGCCTTATAGTTTATGTGAAATGCCTACATCAAAACATGAACATGCACATAGCATTTTTTACATATAATATTGTTGTACTTTTATACAGCCTACGTTTTTGTTTTAATTTTCGTCCGTGATAGGAATCATACCCAAATCTAACGGGTTGTTTGCTTTTAAACATTTGATCCACATGTCTAACCCATTTTAAATTGTTCTCTGTTAAACAAATATTTTTTAAATCCTAAAACTTCCATAATCTCAGCTTTTACTCAAGATATTTTATTTGGGTATCTATAATCTCTTACGTATATCGTATATGTCATCCCCTATCTCAAATTGACGTACACTTTTCACTTTAAAATTTTTATTTTGTCTTTTAGTCGAAAATGAATTAAATCTTAACCTAGTCCTTAAATTTCTACCTAATATTAATTTCGATGGTTACCCCCTTGGTACCATGAATATTTGATCTATAATTCAATAAAAATTGACTTATACCTGTAGCGATAGTAACGCTTTATTTATCGGCAAATTCTTCATTGTTCTGTGTTCTTCATAGTTCATTTTGTTTGCTTACGAGTGAGAGTAATATTGACAGCTAAAATGTTGGTTATGTTCACGGCGGACTTTACGAATTATAGAAGGAATTCCGCCGTGCGGCGGAATGTAACTAGAAAATACCCTCGAATCCGCCGCGCGTGCGCATTATACAGCTTCAACGGCGGGAACGGACTGTATATACGTATAAAATCCGTCGTCCTGCGCACTTCTACGTTTATATAAGCTATTAAGCTATTCCGCCGGCGAACATATAGCCACTTCCTTTTAAATTGGTTCGTTCGCAACTTTTCTGCAAAAATATCCAGCATAATATCGCGTTGTGCGTATAATCCAGAGTTAACCGATTTAAACCAATATTTAGAAATACATATTTAATTAACGATTTTAACATTACGTGAAACATTTGCGCCAGCACGTACGTAAATACTTAAATACCTAACATAATCTAGTAATCTTAACAGCGTTACATGCTTGTTTCAACTGTAATTATGCACATGAATTCGTAATTTAAGTAAAGTATTCATTCGCATAAGGTAGCCCGCTGTTCCGTGAATTATTATTTTGATGCGTCGTTCTTAATAAATGAAAATTGGTCGAGAGGGAGTTGAACTTTTTACTTGAACTTTCGTATAGCATTCACGGTGTGTGAGCAATCTCTCCATATTATATATTTTTGTTTTCCAAAATAAAAAAATGTACCAGATTATTTCTAGGGTGGGTTTTCCGCTGTGCTAAATTTATTATCGCGACATACCTTAAATGACCTTTTTTATTATGTCCTAATACCCTTCTATAACGATCGATCTGTGCTCGTTAGGAAGCAGTGAATTTTGCTCCATAACGAGCTTTGTGCGAAAAATTTAGTATTAGAATACGAATATCGTAATAACCCAAGGCAATCATTTATCTTGTCAATGGGTTGTCAAGTTAAGGTAACATTCAACTTTAACAAAATCCTGCATCGATCGTCAAACGAAAATTGCTTCTGGCATGATACGGGTTTCCTTATCAGGCGCTGATAACTATATTGCGGAACAGATTATGTTAAATTTTAACCTGTTGTTCATTTTGTGTGAAAAGCGTTTGTTTAATGTAAATTTCTAAATAAAGACTACAAGAGAAGAATTGATCCAAGTCAATTTTTAAAGAATTTAAATGGCGATGCCGTCTTTTAACACTTTCCCCGTAGGAGCCGCATGAAAAGTTGGAACATTCAAATATGGAATGTTCAAATCTAGAAAATGCACCGGTAGAATCATTCAAATCGTGAATCGTTTAACGCTGGAATCATGCAGCGCGGGAATCGCTCATCGCAAGAACGCTCAAATCTGGAATCCAGAAATTAACAATTTTTGCTGCCCTCTATATGAGAACAGTGGAAGTTCGTTTTATATTTTGATTTATCCAATATCCATTGTATAGTGAAAGATGAAAACATCGTGTTAATGTAACTGAAGGGCTACAAATTGGGGAAAAGTTGCGTAATTATAATGCTTAGTTAATTTCAAAAAGGAAGTAACTTATGAAAAGCAATAAAAAACATAGCACGTTCTAATTATTTTTGAATGAAATACTAATAAATATATTTTTGACACAGTCCAAATATAATTTCAATTTAATTGTTTAGTCAGTTAAGTTTCGCCGCGTTATTTTATCTTAATGGAATACAATGGCGCTAGACACAAATTTTGAAATTATCATATCATGCCCTTTATGCCAAACAATGAATGTGCATTTTAATAGTTTTGAGAAGATACGCTTTAAGTTTGAAAACCAATATAAAATTTAGCAAAATAATTTGTTTAAACTTTGTTTACTGGCTAAGCATTATAATTACGCAACTTTGCCCCAATTTTTAGGCCTTCAGTTACATTAACATTTACACAATGTTTTTATCTTCTACTATACAATGGTTAAATCAAAATATAAAACGAACTTTGGCTGTTGTCATATAGAGGGCAGCAAAAATTGTTAATTTCTGGATTCCAGATTTGAGCGTTCTTGCGATGAGCGATTCCCGCGCTGCATGATTCCAGCGTTGAACGATTCAAGATTTGAATGATTCTACCGGCGCATTTTCCAGATTTGAATATTCCATATTTGAATGTTCCAGATATGAATGGCTTACCCTTTCCGTATAGTTTCGTTTTATTAGGTAACTTGACACTGCTCAACTGTTCAGTAAAATTCATAGAAAACATTGATTTCTATATTGATAGCAACTATTGTCTCGTCTTATGTTGCTTGTCTGCAGTTGTACTTATAGTAAATGTAAAATATATTTTTCTTCTCAAACTCCTTTTCCTTTTGCCTTTTCAAGCATCGAAGGCGAATTTCGTGTCCTGAGTCCATTTCCTCCATGCCCTTCTGTCTTTTGCTAGTGTTCTCATTTCCTATTTTCCGTTGTTTAACCCTATTTCCCTTATTTGGTCTATCCATTTTCTTCTTGGTTTCCCTTTTTGGCTGGTTTTCCAATTTCCATTATTTTTCTTGTGATTCTGTCGGGTTTCATTCTCACTATATGGCCATACCAGTTTAGTTGTTTCTTTTTTATTTTTTCGATTATTGATTCTTGTTCTGTTATTTTTTTAACGATATTATTATTAGGTAACTTGACACTGCCCAACTGTTAAGTAAACTCCTTAGAAAATATTGATTTCTATATTAATAGCAACAATTTGGTCTCGTCTTATGTTGCTTATCTTTAGTTGCTCCTATAGTAAATGTAAAATATTAATAATAAAAGTATTAATTTAAGACAAAAATAGTTATCAAGTTTTGAAACAATATCTATATAAAAATATTAGGGTGTTCTATTTTTAGAAAAACACAATCAGGCGTTTAAAGATATTGGAAAATGGGTCGAGCGTAAGAAACGCCCTGTGTATTATTTTAAAAGTCAGTAACTACAGTAGTCATGATGACACTATTTCTAATTTAAGTTCCAACGGAATTTTTGTTGCATAGTTAGATTCTTAATTAATATTTATTTTGAAGTCTGCTCTATCAATATTTTCGAGAAAAAAAAACTACTGAAGACCGATTGATTATAGTTAGAAATTATCTTAAACAATAACCCAGCTTTCAAATTATTCGTCTGGGCTGAAACACACTGTATAATAACTTTTTTCTCCAATAATTACAATAATGTGACGTACAGTAAGCTAAAATTACAGTCAACTATCGATGACCTTTTGTTTTACAGTATTTAGCCCGATACATCGAGTAAATGGATAGTGTTTTAATAGTATTAAATAACAGAAAAAAATATTTTTTGTGTAACTTAAAAAACATTCAAATCAAATACTATAGCAAGTGTACTTGTAACTTATAGTTTATTAAATATATATACAGGGTGGTCCACATAGAAGGGTCACTATTGTGATCTCGTAAACGGTAAGAGATACAAAAAAGTTTAAATTAGACAAATTGTTCCATTTTCGGAGACCTATTCATTGATGCTTTAATGTTTTTAAAAATTTCCATGGCACGCTAGATAATCAACAAAAATCAAAATAGGCATTTTTTTTAAATCGTTAATAACTCGTTTATACTTAATGGTACAAAAATATTTTTGGGGAAAAAGTTGTAGATTTTTTTACGCACTATAAAATGAAAACATTCATTTGTTTCAATATTGTTTCAATTCTTAGATAAATTACAAACTTGCATTTTTTTAAATGGAAACCCTAGTCGGCCATGACTTTATGTGAAAGAGTATTTTTTTAGCTTTTCAAAAATATATAGTTTACATTTTTTTGCAAAAAATAACCGAGATATGGCCAATTTTGTAAAAATTCGATCATCAAAGTTTGCCATGATTTCGTAAACAAGTGATGTTTGCAATTATTAAACAACTAAACGTCATTGCCAAGTAAATTCTGAAACAGCCGCTACATTTTTATCACTTACAAAGTAATATTCTAACATATTAAACTTTTCAAAGAGTTCAAATTTAGCCATGTTCACAATACCACAATGAACAGTTATAAAATACAAACAAATACAGGGATTTGCTGTAAAGTTGAAAAATTTATCGAAATGACGTTTAGTTGTTTAATAATTGCAACCATCACTTGTTTACGAAATTATGGCTAACTTTGATGATCGAATTTTTACAAAATTGGCCATATCTCGGTTATTTTTTGCAACAAATATATAAAACTATATATTTTTGAAAAGCTAAAAAAATACTTTCACATAAAGTCATGGCCGACTAGGGTTTCCATTTAAAAAAATGCAAGTTTGTAATTTATCTAAGAATTGAAACAATATTGAAACAAATGAATGTTTTCATTTTATAGTGCGTAAAAAAATCTACAACTTTTTCCCCAAAAATATTTTTGTACCATCAAGTATAACCGAGTTATTAACGATTTAAAAAAAATGCCTATTTTGATTTTTGTTGATTATCTAGCGTGCCATGGAAATTTTTAAAAACATTAAAGCATCAATGAATAGGTCTCCGAAAATGGAACAATTTGTCTAATTTAAACTTCTTTGTAGCTATTACCGTTTACGAGATCCCAATAGTGGCCCTTCTATGTGGACCACCCTGTATATATATAAATAATAAATTTTTAAGTTAAAACATCCACTGTATTTGTTTTCAGTGTAATATTGCATTAGGGCAAATTTTGTTTTAAGAATAACTCCTCAAAACTATGTAATTGTGACTTAAATTGTTCTTTTCCTGTAGTCTTTAAATGTAAAACACTTAAACAAAAACAATGAAAATTAAAGACAATAAATCGACAATTAAATTCAAAACCTTATAAAAATTATACTGAGGGATATTTTCAGACATATTTTTTGAATATGACTAATATTATTCGTAAAAAATGCGAATTATTATCAATTACTACTATAATTGGGTCATATTCTGTAATAAATTAAATGAAGAAATATATTACAATTTCAATTTATTTTTGTCATGTTTGCCAAAGTTTTACAGTAATTTTCATATTCAACAAGAAGTGTTATTTTAAACGTACATCGGTATGGATTTGTTGTCAATTTGTTTCCTCTAGAAGCGAAGACAATATTCTGTGGTGAACGAAATAGTGCCACATTCATTTTAATTTGCATCCGGCGTTTATATTACTAGATTGATTTATCGTTTTATGTTGAGACGCAACGTTCTTTATTTTCTAGAGGTTGTTTTCGAAGTACAGCTTGACAGTTCAATATCTTGTCCAACACCCGCAGGTTTGAAAAGGCGCCGTTCCCATCTCTTGAATGTCAATAGTGCTTGATCTAGAACAGACAAGAAACCGTTTCTGTATCGTGTCTTTAGAATAGTTTTTTTTTTTAAATTTATATTGCGGATAACTGCACTCATGTTAAATTCTCCATAATGACGTCACGTTTTGTCGTTATGACAGCGGATAAAAAGGTACCTAACTAAATATCCACTTGCATTTTTGCATATAACTTTTGTTACCATGCAACCGACTTATGTGATTGTAACTAACCAAAAGATTTTAACGTTTTTTTATTTATTATTTGAAGGTTATAATTTATTCGTGCAGTTATCGTACCGAATTACACTCGAGTTTTGTTTTTATCCTTGACAAACTTGCTTTTACTAAACTCAAGTTTAGTTGCTATTAGGCAACTCTTGACTCGACAACTGTCAAAGATAAAACGACGAGACAGTTTTGTCTCGTCGAGTTTCCTATCAACCAAACTTTCGTAGCAACGCAAGTTTATCCGGATGAAAACAAAGCTCTCGTGTAATTACCGCCGATAATAAGTCAGATTCGTATATTAGATTGAATTAAAACAAAAACAGGTCGTACTCAGCTAACTTGACAGTGTGCGACTTTTGGTAATTTTTTAGAATTTGCGCGGTACAAATATCTTGTCTGATAACATAATAACCATATTTTTTATTCTCATTAAATTCAGCTCGACGCTCGTAAGTCGAAAAATTGGTATATTTAAGTCTATTAAACAAATTCCTGTTAATTTTATAAATATTAGAATTTTGCTGATCTAAAGATTTTCTGTTATTGTTCGTTCATGTAAGAAACCTTCACAGGATTACACCTCAAGCGGTGTCCACATCCTTAATCCTTATTAAACACAACGCTTGACTACTTCCATATATCGTGCATGCAATATTGTGCATATTAAAGTGTTGTGACTTAACGAGAAGCCATGTACCTCCACAATCTGAGCTGCAATACAAGTATTATCCTTTTAACTTCGACACCATCTCTTAAATCTTATAATTTATATTTTAATTAAGCGTCACTTGTTTTTAAATGACAGAAAATGTACACATTTCGTTTTGTTTTTAAGAAATATCTAAAAAATATGTTATTGAACGACAAATATCTTGGGCTTTGTACCAGTTTAGTATTTTAAATTGCAGTTCGCGTTTCTGACCAAAATAAAGTTATAATGGAATGAAATTTAAAACTTTTACTTATTTTCTCAAGAATTGGTTCAAAATTCGAAGTGGCGACTAAGCAAATAAGATTATATTACTTGAATCTTAAGCAGCTTTCAATTTTTTTTTGTTTGATTTTGGTAGTAGGTACAATATTATTCTATACACTTTTAGTGTATCATATCTTACCTGTTAAGTGATATGACGATAAACTGTAATTTTTCTGCAAGTAATTGTTTTCATGTTTCATAAAATAAAATTATTTTCAAGCAATACAAAAAAAAAATGCGCCTATTAAAATTTTTCCCCCAAGTCTTAGTAACGCGTAATTTTATGGCTATTTACTTATTGACCCTTTAATTTTACACTAAATATTTCTTCCAGAGTACATCTAGTATTCTTTTCGTTCGTATACATCTGTACACATTTGATTATGCATAAATTAGGATTAAAAATTGCAATTATTAATTGCACAGCATTGTATACATAGTTGGATTATTTAATTGATTCATTTATTAATAAAAATACGTTAAATTAAAAGACACTCACCTTTTTTCGAGAATCACTTGTTTAAATGTTTCAAGTTTCAAGACACTCATCCCTTCATCACTTGCAATCTTATTAATTTGTCTTTTGATTATAAGATTGTAATTGATGGAGAGAAAAGAGTCTTGAAATTGGTTTTGAATTTTGACTAGAAATTCTTCGAAAAAATATAATTGATTTTTTATTAAGCTTATTTCTATTAACAGTGGATACCATTTATTTCAAAAATTAAGCTTAATAGTGTTATGAATCATCTAAGTACGAGTAGTTGCCAAAAAAAAACAGCTGTGTTCACATAAACAAACTAAACTAAAAGATTTGATCGAAAAGGAACCGTTCAAAACGCAAAGTAAACAAGTCTTCGACACAGATTGATGTAAAATTAATAACATTTTACTAAATACACATTTAAATATTTAAATAACCATGTAATGTGTCTGCAACATCAACAAGCTTTGTATATCGATTGAACATATTACGTTTAATCGAATTTGCACTGCCTAACTCGATATTTACCCGTAGCTAATTGTGTAAATCTCGCATCAACGGGGTTTGAAGTACAGACATTTTTTGATGAAAAATACAATTTATGAGTCAGTTGGGTGTTTGTTCTGTGCCATGATTTGCAGTCCGTTTCCTGGCCCCCATTTCACTGCGGTTATCGTTACCGGGTTAGCTAGAGACAGATAGAGCACATACGCATTTACACACGTCCAACTTTTGCCATTTAGACGAAAAACCTTTACATAAATTCGGAAAATCGTTTTGTAATAGGTGCAAAAAAGTGTTTTTATGACACTGTTGTATATCGCTCAAACAGCGTTTTTTTTTAAGTAAAAATCTCCATTAATGTTTCGGATGGAATTGCCAATTTTGCATTTGTGACCCGGGTTATTTACTTATTTCTCTGACTTTACAATTTATTAGAAATTTTCATGCAATATTTGTTAGTAGGTACACATTTAAATTCAACTATGCCCGAAGGGTGTTACTTTAATACAAATATATTTGATCGACCGCTTTTTCAGATGAGCATAAATTCACGGCTGTCAACAATTTTTTTTTAACAACCAATACTTTTATTTTTTGACCTATGATTTGTGTGTGTTAGCTTAAATTAACAGTAATTAAGCCTTATAAACATGGTACCAATAACCAGCTTCTTAGATAAACCATCCAATGTGTCTGATAATTCAATTAATTTAACTTGTCAATAGTTGTGTCAGATCTACTGTTCGTTCGATATCTAAGGTATCAAAGTTCTGGTGAACAGTCGAATAGTTTGGTTCGTTACTAAATCGATAACCACAACAGATGACAGGCAACAAGTTTAATTTTCTCCGTTACAAAGTTACTCTGCGAGTAAGAATGACAGGTACTTCTTCATAGAAAGCTTGGAAGCGTAGGTGTTATATAGCGTAACTTTGCCAATTGAAACAGTTCACTAATCATTATATATCTGTTCCTAATTTAATTACCCGGACCGTTGACGATAGCTGAAGGATATTTGCTCGTTACGCTAAACCTTTTTTAGTTTTAGATACATATTTTACGTAAAAATATTTTAATTTTAATGCTTTACGTGTCTTCACTTGACGTTGACTATCGTTCTGGTCCCGTTGGCCCTATCATTTTATTAACCACAGTTCTCAATAATTCTACTGCCGTCATCCTGTCCATTGTCCTAAAATTTTCAGCTTAGAAATTCTTCTTTTTGATCCTCTTTTACCCTCCACTAATTTCTCAACTATTACTTGGAGAAGTTTATACGTTTAATTACGCATGATGTTGCGTAAGTATTTACTTTTTCTTTTACACTCTAAGCGTATAAGCTACTCTTACTCTTAGGCTAGTCTTTCTAAAACGTTTTGTTTGATATACCTATTAAACTCCTAAATTCCGACGATAGCACCATAGTTCGAACACTCGTACTTTTGTGTAGCTTCTTTAGTAATCATCCGTGCTTGACTTTATAAAATAACACTGAAAAAATGTAACACCGTAATCATTTCGCTCGTAGACACGTGGTATTGCCCAAAAGACCCCGGAATTTGTTTATTAAAATTTTGCACTAACAAAAAAACTTAATTGACTTGCTATACTTTAAAATAATCGCTTGCTGCATTGATGCATGGGCCCCAGCACGATTTTAATTTTCGGAAGCACCGCTGAAAGTCAATTTCTGTCGGCCTGTTCATCATATTCTGCGATATCTCTTGAATCTCCTTTACTGTGTCAAATCGTTTGCCATTAAGCTTCATTTTTATTTTGGGAACAAAACACGGTCGCTGGGGGCTAGATTGAGATAATAAGGGGCTTAAAATAACAGCCGTATTCGTAGAAACTATAAATTCCCGCACAATGAGTTATAAGTTCCAGCTCTTCAACAAAATTCGCAGACAAGTCCCGTATGACAAACCTTAAGCTTTATAAACATCGTGAATTGTTTGCCGATGATTTTCACGAGTGTTTTCATAAACATTGGCGATGTTTGCGTTTGTGATGCCAGTTGAAGGGCGCCCAGAACGTTCGTCATCTTAACGGATGCTCTTCCGTTTTTTAACGCTTATACCAGTCTTAGGTTTGAGCAGTGGCGCAGGCAGGATGCTCTCATGGGGGAGGAGGGTTAATAAACGCAAAAGGAGCAAGGAACTTGTCTTTTAGGTCACCAGTTTTTTGGCACAAAATTTACCGCTCTCCGGCCCTTTGCCAAGGTATATCGATTTATTGCGATCCTATGACGGAGGTTCCAACCCCCCTGCCTACGCAACTGGGTTTGAGTTTGACCTATAACTTTATCACTAAAAGCTTGTTTCAACATTTGGTGCGTCCGTGCGTCTCCGCTGCTGTCTTCCTGACGTTAAAACAAAATTTCATAGAAACACCTAACATATTTTACCCCAAAAAATCGCACAATGTAAACAAGTGCGGCTTTCCACGGCAGCAAAAAGCGCGACGGGTTCATTAGTGATACTGAAGGCTGAACCTAACCGCATAATTTCCTGCCACACTCTTCTTGAGCTGGACGTTTCAATTCTGGGAACTTTTAGGTATATATACAACTGCATATCGCACAATACTTTTTCCATATTATGAAAGGAATGGCGGGCTGTCTCTATGCGTGTTTTTTTGTGTTGTCCCATTTTTCACTAAGGGTGTATAAGATGCTCGTACTATTTGACAGTTTTTCCAGCATGTTCTGGCCCAATATCATCACATCTTGAGTTATTAATTTTTTGCTCATTGATTTCTTCCTTTCTTTTTAATTTTTTAAGGCTTTAGAGCAAATGTACTGAATATAAATTAAATAATTAGGGAAAAAGTATACAACCTTGGTGTACTCCTTTTCTGATCAAATTCTTAGTTGATTCTCGACGTACACTACATTTTTAGTACGTGTATAACTTTTGTATGATTCGCAAGTGTTTTTCATCGATACCGGAAGTTTTCAATTTGTTTAGTAACTTTTCTTGATTAACCTTATCAAAGATCTTTGTGAAATTTACAAAACACCTAAGAATTCGCTTTGTATGACTAAATATTCTATTTCCTCTCGTCCTTTGTTTAACTTTAGAAAAGAGTTTTTAGACGGAAACTCCTCTTTTTTATTAAATTTTAACACGAAGTTAAAGTCATGCATTGGATTGTACGACAAAACTTGAAATTGGCGAAGCAGAAGTTTTGGAACATCTTGCTTTTAATACAATGTGTGACTGTTATGGTTAAAATACGTGATTCGCAGTTAACTACACAGGCGACTCTTGTGACCCGTCTAGAGTGCTTTACAAAGTTTTATTTACGTATGTGCTCACAAAAGTCATGAAAACAATATTGACTTTCTAAACTTATGTAATATTTTTTGCGGGTTCAAGCCATTCAATAAAATCTGTCAGTTCTTTTAAAAAATAATGGTTGTTCATCACGCACTTACGATACTCTTGGAAAAGGTGTATGATGCATTTAAATTTGAAATATAAAATTATAAGTCCAAAAATTTTAGGATAGCATAATATATTCTCTAATTTGCATATTAAATATTATCACAACATTTTGTGGATAAACTAAAAAACTTGGATCTAATTATAAAAGTGATTGTAATTTTTATTACGTTGTAACGAACTTTGAAAATAATTAAAGTGTCAGTTTGCTTGTTTTGGTTAATTAGTGTTTAATTGAATTAAACAGGAAAATACATTTTTGCAATACAGAGTTAAGAGATCTCTTCACATTAATTAGAGTATAGTTCGTTGTTTTATTTACTACAGAATATGTTTATTGTTCGCATCTATTAGTAACTAACTAACGGGTTAAATTGACGTAATAGCAATGTAATTTTGAATGTTAAAAAAGAAACTTCTAATTATCGCCTTTATTTTTCATTTACAAGTAATTACTATATGTTTTTCGTTTTCTGTAGTAAAAAAGCGTTTTTATTACTTTAACGAGGGCCTGGAAAAATATATTAGGATCTTTAAAAAACTAGAAGGAAAAGCAAATTCCGAGCCTTCTGTTTGTTTGCTTCTTTATTGTCATTTGAAGTTTAATTGTTACAGTCAAGTTAGTTAAAATCTAGCTAATTAATTTCTTATAATATTGGAAGCAGTGAAAAATAAAAATTAACCCGAGAGCATTCTCGAATTATGGTTATTACGATGGCAAAAAAAAGTTTAAGCGCTTACGAGTGCAAAAAAGTTAAGATTTAGCTTTTAGTGGATAAGGATTTTTCTTGGTTACAAATGTTACATAAAAAATTTAAACATGAAAGGAGTTTTGTTCAGAATCAAAGAGGGTTAGGACGTGCTCCTACGGCTGTTTCCGAAAGTAGAATTGCTGCTGTTAAAAGAATAATTAAAGATGACTATAAAGTCACCTTTGGGGTAATATAGCATCAACTTAAGATTACATTCTTAGCTGTTAACCCATTTTGTTCATTAAAAGAAAAGGAAAAAAAACAAGATTAAAATCACGCAGCTAAACTTTTAACTATAAATACAATAATTTCATGGGAGTGTCGTTCAGAAAAATAAAAATATGTATTTTCTGTTATTGCTTCGGAGTGAGGAATAGAAATTGGCACACACCTATTTTATTTTAGCCGTTTAATTTGTACACGCATTGGTTTTAGATCGATCGTATAGTAAAAATATTGAAAATTTGAAATTTAGGCGTAGTAGAATACTTTTAGGCCAGATTATACAAAGTAACACTGGTTTAAAATACAAGTTAATCCCCAAAACTAGGCAATATCAGCGCCAACTAAGCTGCGATTTTGCCAAGTTCTTTAACGTGGTTTAACCCCGAAGTTAATCTTTTCAAGTTTTTTGCAATCGGGCAAAAAAAAAAATATTGATGCAAAAATGTGGAAAAAACATCACCTTTTTGACCAGTTGGGAAACGCAGGATATACCAAAACCGGTTTAAAAAATACAGCAAACTATTTATTATTGTACAGCAACTGAGAGCACAGTGTATTTTTGTGCAAAAATTAAACAATTAAAGCTTGTAATCAGTGTAATGTGCCCTTACACGATAAATATTTTCATGAATATCACAAATTAATATTACTTTACTTCTATTTAATCGTTTAGTTTGAAAAAGTTCACTTTTTACAAATAAATTCTACGGTTATAACTTGTTTTCTCATTCTATATGTATGGATAGAATAAGTCATAGATTTGCCCAATGGGTCGTTTCGACCTTCTTAAAATCCTAAAAACTATTAATAAAACATTTAATAAGAATTATTTTTATCAATAAATGACTAACATAAACTGTTTATCAAACTTTATATTTTGTTTTATTTATCATTAGGGCCAATTTCGTCATTTTAAACGTAACTTTAGTAATTTTGATATCAAATCACCCTTTATTTAAACGTTAATGTTTAATTAACTTTCATAAATTTTAGAGTGTAAGTTTTCTAAACGACTTCTGATACTTTAACAATTGACACCTTTTGCTACCATTAAAAAAGTTTGCTCGTTAAAGTCGCAATTCATGCTTAATAATAGTCTTTGATTAAAAGAAGCAGCGCTAGAATGTTTAATTGTTCCGTTTTAATTTATCTTTTTTACATTAACTTACAGCTTATTTTTGGGGTGTGGTAGTTTTAACATGGAAATTACTACTCGGGCGTGTTTGAAGTATTATTTATTTGTTTTAAATCGATTTATATCTGCTGGTATGGAGCTTAATCACCGCTCCGGGAGAAAAAAGCTCCCTCACCCGAACAACTCTTGCCAATCCTGATATTAAAATTTATCGTCACAAACTGTATATTACCAGAAATATCAGTTGGATGAAATATAGCTGACTTTAATCAAACTTTATTAAGTTGGCTTTTGAGCTGAAAACTTTTTTTTGTCTGCTTATCATTAACATCTTTACGTAAGCGCAAATTTAAGCACTAGCGGAAGAAGAATATCGCACAAAGTTTTAACAAGCGCGAAGGCTATCCTGGTATTAGTTTGTTGGTCTATGTTATGTAAAAGTTTTCAGTAATTTAATTTACTATCACTACATCGTTGCTACTACCTATTTTATAAACTTGCTCAAAGTTTGGTTGCTTTTATAAAGTTAGTTATTGTTAATCTAATTCGCCTTTGATGTAAACAACTTTCATCTTAATAAAAATGGGTCAGTAAAGTTTAGTTTACACGAAGGATGTGTGTACCGCTTAGAACATATTGGGAACTAAATTGAAGGTCAAAATGTCCCAATATTACCTCTTATAATGTTATTTTGAAAAGTAATTATGGAAAGCCAAATAGATTATTAAATTTAATAATAGTTTTTGTGTTGAAAATGTAAACTTTATTACAACTATTTAGCTGCATGACGAAATCTACCGCGTTACATGGGAAAGTTTGTTATTGTAAAAGATTAGAATCATAAATTTTATTGAATTCCGTTAAAACATTTAACCAGTGTAGCCAATATTTTAGAAAACCCAAAAAAACTGCGTGGATAGAGTTGTTAGATAATTTTCTGTAAATTCTAGATATTATTTTAATTACGCGGTTACCAAGCAAATTAGCTTACAATTTTTTAATTGGCAACTATAGTCGGATGTGGTTTTAAAAAGATTTTTTTTTATATACCAAGTTTACTAAAATCAGGCTTACCCCCTTAATTATTTTGTTTTTATTTTAGACATATCATAATATGTGCAAAAAACCGGAGTATTTAAACATATGTACAAGGTGGCCTATTTTCGATGCCCATACAGGGTATCTCGTTTATTATCAGAGATAGAAAAAAACTAAGTACGTAGTCTCGATTTCTTTTTTTGAAAGGATATCATTGCCGTAAACAGATTTTTGATATCTTTTTTAATTTTCGAAATATAACCAAAAACCGATTTTTGTCAATTTTAAAAAATTTTAAATATCTCACTTAAACGAAAATTTAGAGAAAAACTTTTAAGACATTTTTGGCATGGTTTTTTGTCCCTAAAACAGCGATATTCAATTTTTTTTACTCAAATATCGATATATTACACCTAATTTTTTAATTTTAAATGGCAACCATAGGCAAATTATATATTTTTCGTTTAAGCGAGATATTTAACATTTTTGAAAATTGCTTAATTATCGAAATATAGCCAAACACCATTTTTTTTTGGCAATTTTCAAAAATTTTAAATATCTCGCTTAAAAAAATTGAACATCTCTATCTTATTAGGGACAAAAAACTATGCCAAAAATGTTTTAAAAGTTTTTCTCTATGTTTTCGTTTATGCGAGATATTTAACATTTTTGAAAAGTGCCAAAAATCGATTTTTGGCTATATTTCGAAAATTAAAAAAGATATCAAGAATCTGTTTACGGCAATGAATTTCTCTCAAAAAAAGAAATGGAGACTACGTAGGTACTTGGTTTTTTTTTAAATCTCTGATAATAACCGATAATAACAGGGTTATGGGCATCGAAAATAGGCACCCTGTACAGTATACCATTATTTCACTTCGGGTTTCGGCGCAAATGACCCTACCTTTGTTATTTCAAATTAAACATCTTGTATACAAAATACTTTATTAGAAAGAGGAAGCACGTTTCAATACAACAGCACCAGTTTAGTTAATTTTTATAACGTCAAATAATTTTTCGAACTATTTTTTTTTTAAGTGCGCCGTGACCTGAGTCAAGTAAATTTTATTGTTCTGTTACCATTTACCCTAAATTAATATTAATGGCTTAATCATAATTTAAGTAAATTTATGTAAATACAAACATTTTACAACTTTTTTTTATCTGTCTAATTAAAAAGATATTTGTGTTTGACAGTTTTGTCATTATTCTCTTTCTTCGAGTTTTTTAAGTAGGCAGCACTGCTTAAATTTTTTAGAGATGTTGGTGTTACCTTGTATTTTTTATAAAAATTCGAAAATTTTGCAATGTCTTTATATGTACATTTTTTTAAATGTTAAAGTCACCCTAAACAATGCATTTCTACCTTTAGTTTGTTCAAAAACGACCCATAACCATTTTTTAGAACTCTTTAAAATTTTTAGAAAGGTTTTAAATGTATGCCTTGCATTTGTTTTTTTTGCAAAAACTGAAAGTCACATTTTTTAAAAATCTTTAAGACAACCTTAACAGTGCATTTCCACCATAAGTTTGAAAAACCGTTTAAAACAATTTTTTACTGCTAGACAAAAGAAAAAATTAATTATACATATAGCCTTGCATTTTTTGATTGATTGTTTTATCCAATTATCACAGTGTTGTGACATTTTTATTAATATAATTATGTTTTTTTTTATAACCCCTGCCTAGATGTTTACAATCTGTCCTGAATGGACAATAAGTAAATCCTATATTTAGATAACATGCCAGCAATCGCCCAATGGCTCATGCCCTTTACACCACCGTCCCAAGACGGACTTATTTAAAATTATTTTATTTCAATTAATTAATTAAACCGGGCCCGGGAGTAATTTAAGGACCCAGGAATCCATATACTTTTTTGATTTTGGTGTATTAAATATTCACGATTTACAATTGTTTTTTTTTAAATAAATTTATTTACTTGGGGCCCATGTAAATTTTTTCCCTGGGCCCGGCGACGTCTCTCGACGCCTCTGGGTGCACTCTTTCAGTATATTTAATACCTACTATAGTTATTAATATAAATAAATGAAACTTTTTAGTGCCTACTAATCACATAGATTTACTGAATTTTTTACTTTGTTTTGCAGTTTTGTACAGTAAAAATTGACTGACGTGTGATTTTATATATTTTAACATGAGCAGAGTTCATTGTACATTATATTAAACCATCATAAAAATACATTACAGATAATATAGTTTTGAAATTGCTAATAACGTTTTGCGCAGATTAAGGATAAACAAATTCCATGATATATTCGTCGAATTTGCAAGTAAAAAGGCATCGATAAATCCAATTTCAATACGAATCGTCTGTCACAGTAAAACAGATTTGTCAGGATTTTACAGCGGTTTGCCACAAATCTTTTTTAGTCTGCAGTTTTTATTGGACCTTGTTAAGTTCTAAAATCACATTGTTGCATTAATATTACCCAGCGGCTAATATTGCTAGAACTAAATTTATTTCGCGGATAAAATCTAATGGAACTGAAACCAATTCGCTTTATTTATCATAATGAAAATATGCTGGATGCTTTTAATATTACCTAATGAGTATTATTATAATTCATCGTGTAAGTTACATTGTAGAATTTTAGAACAAATAATTTTTAGCTACACTTCTGTCTCCTTGCATGATATTGTTTGCTCCAGAAACAACTTCTTATTGCATAGCTAATGTTTTAAACGTCATTTATCAGGCCTAACGAGAATATATGACGTAACAGCATAGTAATTAGCCGTTAAAGTCATAGTACGTAACAAAATTGAAACCTTTGTATTTATTGTCTCCCATAGCGATTTTGAAAACTTCTTAATTATGAAACTGAATGTATGGTAATTCCTTCTATTATAAACTACATTAACATTGTTATTTAATTAATTGCATTTTTTTTTGTGTTTTACCTCGCAAATTAACAATTGATGTACATACGAGGGCCAAGCTGAATTTATTAAGAATAAAAAACACGGTTAATACTTTCTAAGATTCTATTTTATACAGGGTGTTTCTTAAGTATTGCAAAAAAAGCTATTAGGTGATTCCCTATCGAAAATTAAGGGACGTCTTATATATATTATTTTTCCCTCCTTTCGGAGTTACACTCCCCTACAGGGGAGCGATAAAATTAGGTTTTTATTTTATTTCTCAAATTTGAATAAATGTAGGAGAATGATATTTGGTAGATATTTTATTCTTATTAAAAGGTTTCCCATAGTAATACTTTTTAATCATCTTCTACTTTCACAGGGGGCTGAAAAGTGCGACACCTCTTGGTGCAAATTTTTAACCCACCAAAAAGTTCTGATAAAAAAACCAACAGGGGTCGCACTTTTCAGCTCCCTGTGAAGGTGGGAGATGATTGTAAATATTACTATAGGAAACCTTTCAATAAGTATAAAACACATACCAAATAGATATCATTCGCCTACATTTATCCAAGTTTGAGAAATAAAATAAAAACCTAATTTTACTGCTCGCCTTTGAGGGGGTGTAACTGCGAAAGGAGACGTCTAATGAATTTTTTTTATATAAAAAAACACCCCCCGTAATTTTCGATAAGGAATCACCTCACGAATTTTTTTGCAATACTTAAGAAACACCTTCTATACAGGGTGTAGACTTGAATCATGCAACCTAGCAATTTCAATGGTAAAATTTTAATAGTCGTATATTATCTCCCTTAATTATTTTAGAAAAAAAAGTGCAAATAGGTTTTTTGTAAATGTAATCAATATAAATTTTATTCATAAATGTAATCAATATAAATTTTTAGTTTTCCAATAACTGAAAATTAAGCAAATTAAAAAACGCGTTTTGACAAAAATCTGTACTGCCTTTGAATTAATTATGCTATGATAACTGCCAGCCTAATGTCATATCTACTGTCACTTTGACGCGAAGTTTATTCTAGATTATCATTTTTATTATATCTTGGAATGAAAACATAAGTAATTGTGTAAAATAAATGTTTGATAAAATACAAAGGATCATTAAGAATGAATTTCGCGTCAAAGTGACATTAGGCTGAGCAGTTGTCATAGCATAATTCCAAGGCAGTACAGATTTTTATCAAAACACGTTTTTTAATTTGCTTAATTTTCAGTTATTGGAAAACTAAAAATTAATATTGATTACATTTATGGATACAGATTTTTTTCTCTACAAAAAAAAACTATTTGCACTTTTTTTCTAAAATAATTAGGGAAGATAATATACGACTTCTAAAATTTTACTATTGAAATTGCTATGTTGCGTGATCCAAGTCAAGTACGTGAGTAATTCTCTTCAGCAATATTCTTCACAATTGTTACTTTTCACTCGTTAAAATTTCCCTACCATTCTTTTTTCAAAATACCTCCAAAATAATCGTAAACGGCAGTAAAAATCTCCACCAAAAGCTTTTTACCCTACAAATTTCTACATCCACTATTTTTAAAATTAATAAACTGGACCCTTATTAACTTGACCTTTACATTTAAAGCTCAAATAGCAAGTAAAGAACTAAATACAGTATTATGATGGTGCAGATAGTATTATTCAAAGCCTACTAGTTTTTTTTTTTCTCCTCAATAAATTCATCTATAATTTATAGTTCCGTTCAACAAACAAAAGTATGATTGCAAAGTATAAAAACCACCAGTTTGTAAAATCACATTATTACCATTGTGTCACCGCTAAAAGTTATCAAATACGCGTGCATAAACAGGTACAAATTATTATAACAAAAACCTTTTTTGACACATTTTCATAATATTTTAGTACACCTTTAGCCTTTGTATAATTAATAGCATTCACAGTACTGTAAAATGTACGTTTTTATTTCACAAAAATCTGTTTTTCACACGTCTATTGATAAGTACAATTTATACCCAGTTACATAGTCGTGGAAATGGTTTTGAATACCTGAATGCAAACTAATAAATCGTAAATGCGTCACAGTAATTTGCGCAACTCAAGCGTTTTGCCATTAAAACACAAAATATTATATGATGAAAGTTCATAATGAAACCTATAAAATTTATGTGACAGTAAAGAAATGATACTACCTGTAATTTACGTACTTTTACAGAGTCAAATGTTCCAATAAAAAAGTAATAACCTGAAAGGAGTTGCAATCCGTTTAGTATTCGATTAGATTAATGCTCATCTAGTGTCTTATTTAAAGCAAAAGTTCTGGGTTTTTGATTGTGATTATTAGTTTAAAGAGACAGGTTGACATTAATTTTAAAGCTAAGTGAGTTTGCTTGTATAGTTTGACGGAGAGGCGGTAGTGTCACAAATTACACGATTGTAACTTTATCAACTTGCAATGTTCCATGTGTTACCTAGTTTATTAATTTCTTAAAATAGTGGAAGTAGTCAAAAAAAAAATAGGAGTTAACGCCGAAGCATGTTCAAATTATGATTTATTACGGCATTAAAGAGGGTTTAACGCCTCGCTTACTAAAATTTACCGCTGGTATAAATAATCTGAACGTGAAAAAAGTTCTGTTCAGCATCCTATAGGGACAGGACGTCCTCTTGCGGTCGTTGCCGAATATCATTGCTGCTGTTAAGAAAATAATTGAAGATGACAATAAAGCCTCCCATGCGGTAATAGAACATCAACTTAAGATTGGATCGTTCTGTGGTTCTGTGATCGGTTCCTTAGCTTTTTTAATAATCTTCCACGATCAACTACATTTAAAATAAATTGGTGTGGCCACCAAATGACTTTCGCCATAAATATGTTGCGTGTATCAACTGCGTTTGTGTATTTGCGGACGTAAAAAGTTTAAAATGCCACTCCAGGCGCTCTAATTAACCATATTTTTGTAAATAACGTCTGTCAAACTGGCGTTTCATGCGCGTTTTTATCAAGGATACTGAACTAATAGGATGGCCTATTCCGATAAGACTAATGTCTTTTAATTAATAACGCAAAAATGTGTTAACCGATGTCTTAGATTTTATATTCCATGACAAGTTCCAAAGTATAGATGACATCAGTTGAATAGCTCACCAAAAATATTTTGTTTACATGTATACATGTGTGACATATGACACATCTGTCATCTGTCACTTTATAAATAACATCTGTTGGACGTCATAGTTGACGTCATTGATATCACTTTACGTTATCGGTATGTTTACGAATTTCGTCTGATGGGCTATTAGTTTAGTATCCTTGCGTGTTTATCACACAGCGATCTTAATTACTTTTTTTTATTTAATCAACTTTTTTTACGAAAATTCAAGAGAGTTGAGACATAATCGGCATTTTGCTAACAAGGGAAGGTCACGATACGTTGTCGCTAGAATTTGATTCCGGCTGTGTTTATTACATCAAGGGCATCAAAACTAAATGTTTTCCAGAGTTATACGTGCCACTGGCCATTACCTTCGGAAAAATAGGGGAAAAACTGAAAAATTGGTACAAAAAGGTCATTTTTGAGATCGCGTTGGCCATGAAACCGTCAGAGATAAAATCGAAATTCTTCTATTTACCAATAGGCGCATCCTTTGCAAGTAATATAGTGCAAAGTTTTTGAAAAAATCTTGAACGGTTCCGGAGAAAAACGTCAAAAACGAAACCCCTGCATAAACGCTATGAATTGAGAAGTTGTCGTATTACTATATCTATGCGACTTGCATAGGCGTTTAACATAGGGAAAACCGTTTTTACAAAGGCCTCGTTTTTTGCGTTTTTCTTCGGAACCGTTTAAGATTTTTTCAAAAACTTTGCACCATTTTACTTGGAAAGGATGTGCGCATTGGTAAATAGAAGAATTTCCATTTTGTCTTTGACGGTTTCATGGCCAACGCGATCGCAAATATTACTTTTATTATTCAACTTTTCAGTTTTTCCCCTATTTTTCCGAAGGTAATGGCCAGTGGCACGTATAACTCTGGAAAACATTTAGTTTTGATGCCCTTGATGTAATAAACACAGCCGGAATCAAATTCTAGCGACAACGTATCGTGACCTTCCCTTGTAAGAAATATGACAAAGTAAATTTTTTTTTTAAATGTTTGAAGCCGTTTTCAAGAAAAATTTCCAAAATTTTCAATTCTTTAAATAATTTCTTAATTTTAAATTTTTTTGAAAAAAGTTATAAAAGTTTTTTTTATAGACCCTAACGTAGACTACAATACTAAATAAACAGAATATTTTTATCTTTTACCGTGTTTATGTAATTTTGGATTAACATTACAGCTTAAACACCCTGTATATTAATTAATATCTGAAAAAATCAACTAAATGCACGCCTTTTGTTGTACACTTTTGAAGCATCTATCGATAACTACTGTCAAAACTTTAAAAGTGTGCATTTTTAACATACACACATACGGACGTCATCACGATAATAGTGAAAAGGGTTCGGGAACCTCTCCACATCGTGTAACATATATCCGTCGAAATCTAGAATTCTAAAATTTTCGCGATCACAATACCTTCTTTATACTACGTACGGCGAAAGTAAGGAATTGTCAGTCGTTTTATGCCGAATTAGCTCCTTGAGCTCTAAAAAGCAGATGGTATAAAAATTTCCGTGAAACTTTGAATGTATTCAATGAATGAATTGTGACGAGCAAACTTAGTTAAAATTTTAGTTGTACCAACCCACCAAGAGGGTTGTGTATGGATTCACGAAGTGAGCAGCAAACGCTAACAATGACCAAAAAGCATCGACCAAGAAAATAGTCATAATGCAGTTTTGTTTAGGAGTACGGGCATGGTAAATGCAATTAAGCGATATGCTCAGAAGACAATTACATCAAAATGGTATACATAAAATGTTTGCCTGAAGTAATTCAGTACAGTTCCAGATAAGGCTTCATCATAATAGTGCAATAGTTTCATACGAAAGCTTAAGCTCTCCCAATTTGCCTGAAAAACAAAGTTATAAAGTGATAGAACATCTACCGACTCACCTGACTTGGCAAATTGCCTTTTTGTCTGTTGTGTTAAACATAAATTATGTTATAGACGTCTTGCATCCAAAAAGTATTAGCATGGTAAAGTTTTTTTGTGTATTAGTATATTAGTATCATATGGTGAACGTACATTTTAACAAAAACAAGTCCGAATCAAACTGCGTAGCTTTGTTGAAACGTTATTTAAACTAAACTCTGAAAATAAACAAGAAGGGGTAATTTTAACTATTCGTATTTGCTCGTAAGATAAACATACTTGTTTCGGGCAAGAAATGTTAATTTAAATCCGATTTGCTTTGACTTTATTCACCGTTACATAAACACGACGAGTATTTATCTTGTAAGTTTATTTTATAATCTTAACAAGTCTATAGAATTTAAATAATTTATTTAACTATGGTTAGGTTATTTGAGTAATTCATTTATAAATATAAATAAGTTTAATTAAAATACATAAGATTGCAACTAATGAAGAGACGAGAGTTTGGAAATTGTCCAATATATCTTTTAAAGGTCATACAAAAAAATGATGCGCAAGTGGCAATTAAACTTATTTACATTACTTAATCAAATACTCTATACAATTTACAAATGGACTTTATCATTACTTAATTACATATTGTAAATTTTACTCATTTCTTCATACTCACAAAGGAAGTTTTGTGTAAAACAAATTACTCTTTCAGCAAAACTATAAATATTTAATACCTACCATTAAACCAAAGGACAAAAGTTGTCCAATGTACCGCTAGTAAATGAAAAATTCACGTGGTTTTGTGTTGAATGGAGATGCCCATATGAATGTCCATATGTTAGCTTAAGTGCGTACATTTTTGGTATTCTGTATTCTATCTATTCTGCTGACAGATATAAGATTTCAAAAAATTATCATTTTTTAAATAAATTTTTAAAATTTAACTTTTATGACAAAGACAGACGTACTGTCATTTTTGTCGTGTAATACTAGCAAGATAATCATAAATCTTCATCATTTCTTTTTTCTTCTTCCTCTCCAGCTTTTTATTCACCTTTTGGGAGCCTTCCGGCGTTCCTCCTTTCAGTCGCTTCATCGTCTCCAACGATTTTGATTAATCTGGTGTTGTTAGTATTCGTTACGTGGTTATTCCATTCGCTTTAGTTTTCCTCGCAAATTTTATTAATTCTTTACCCAACACTGTCCTTTAACTTCTTGGTTTCTTAATCAGTCTCTTTTTGATCTAAGCGTGTTTATTTCTGTTGTTCTAAATAATTGCTTCGTTCTATTTGTGTCAGCTCTTGTTTCTGCTCCATAAGTAAGAACTGGTCTCCTTATGGTTTTATAAATTTTAACTTCACCTTCGAGGCTAAGGTATTTATTTTTCAGGTAACATCTTGAAGATCCCTAAGAATTCTAGCTTCTTTAATGGCTTGTTCTCTGACTTCTTCATAAGTATAGCGGTCGCTAGAGACGTCCTTTTAAATATTTTAAATTCGTAACCTGTTTAATAATTTGTTCTTCTATTTTCAATTGATTTTGGTTTTTGTTGACACTGCCATGTTGTATTTCTTTCCAGTTTTTACAACACCATGAAGTAGCATTTTTAAGTTGTTTTATGGACTTTGTAATTAACATTCTATTATCTGCATAGCATATTATGTTTATGATATTATTGCTCATTCTGTATATCTTCTTTGTTCTGATGCCGTTGATTAATTCGTCCATTACTAAATGAACTTGGACTAATTTGTGTCGCCATGTATACAGGCAGTACACCTTTTTTCATCCGTAATAGATTTCTTACTGGCACCTTCGTTGTTACGTCTGTATAAATGTCTTTTATGACTTTTATTAGTGTTGTGAAGACGTTTTTCTCGTTCAGGATGTTGATGGCGTCATCCAGTCGTACTCGATCGAATGATTTTTTTAAGGTCTGCAAATCACATAAAGACTGGAGCGTTATATTCAATTACTTTCTCGGCCATCTGACAAACTTACATCGTATGTTCTATTTTTGTAACTTCTTTCAGATATAAACTATTTTTATCAAAATTCCTTTCTAGTTTCACGCCGTTCTCGCCATTTGATTAGCAAATATAGCAATTGTACTTATACAGTTCATTTATTTTTATTTTTGCAATATTGTATTGTCGTGAGTAATGGCCTGGCACTTATTATTCTGGCAAAAGCATCCTTATACAAACAGAAACTTCGCCCCTGAATGCAAATAGAATCCTTTCGGATTTCGACATTTTGTAGGTTAATATTTAGCAGTAAGACCGCGACTTTGAGATAGATCACGGAACGGTGCTTTTTGACCCCTAGGGATTGCATTCTATCACGGATATGTCCCAAGTTAAAACCCTACCGTAGCCGATATTGTGGTCCACAGTAAACCACTCTCACATAAACATGTTGACAACAGACTTGAAAACATTTTACCGTTCTGCTGTTGTTTTACTTAAATTTTACTCGGTACTTTTGTAATGGATGGATTAATTTTTGATTGGACTATACATTTTTTCTATACCTTGTAACTAAGTATAGCAAAAAAAACTTGCTTACGGATGCAACAAACGAAATATTAATAAGAAAGTAAATTAAAAAATGCGACAAAAATAATAGAGTAATAAACTTAGTCCCTGAGAGAAACAATAGAATTAGAAATACAAGCTAACTTGAAACGTTGGAAAATTACGTTTAAAAAAAAAGATTGTAAAGTTAGAGATTGAAACGAGTAAAGTCTTTCATAATGAAGTAAAATTTATTGATTACTCGTTAGCATGCTCGTAAGTCTTATATTGCGGTTTTAATTAATAAAAATAATGTTCCCAGGGGACTCCACAACACGTTAGCGGTCTGTCTAGACAGATTAAAGTGTAATAGATGCACATTGTGAAGCACTCCCACGTTGCGTTACTGGATTGCTGAGCTAAGCAGTAATCTAGTAATACCAGTATTATAATTAAGTATCTACTGGACTAGGTTAATTTAATGGGCATGGTAGTAAGAACTATTATTTAAACAAACATAATACTTCTTAGGAAAGAGGTAAAGAAAAATATTCATTAACGTCCAGAAGTAACAATTATGTGTAGGCCCTGAATACGTAATATTTATGGTGGAGGTTCCGGGTTTCGTGCGAGATGCCCAGTGCCTTCACCAAAATGCAAGGTTATTTTAATAAAATTATGAATAAAAGTATTGATCAATTAATCGCTTCTTTATTTACAAATTTTGCCTTCCATTTATTTATTTTTATTTAGTCCCAAGACCATCTACCCTTAGGTGTAGGACTGTTGAGTTGCACTGACTTTGACTTTTTACACGTTCCTGTTTTGCTCTAGTTATTTTATCTCCTCCAATTTGATGTTCCTTTCCGTTACTGCTTGAAGGTCAACTCACACCGGCGCGATCTCGACGCGGTCGCGGGCGCGGTCACGATAATAAGTAACCTTGGTTACCAATTATCGTGACCGCGACCGCGTCGAGATCGCGCCGGTGTGTGTGGACCTTTAACTCGCGTTGTCTTGTCAGCTCTATTTGGGTCTACCCCTTCTGCTTTTTTCTTATGGTCTTGTTTCTTATATTTATTCTGTATATGACCCCAGCTGCTTTTTTGAATATATGTTTCAGCTGGCTTCATCTTTGCCGGGTCTTTTTATATATTTCGTGTCTGATTTTACCTTTTTGTGTTTTTGTTTTAATTTTTCACATAACCTTACTGCATTAAAACGGCTTCTGTTTCTGTTTGTGCGTGTCCATGATTTACTTCCTTCCCTATAATTGTTAGGATCGGTACCTTTTTGTCACTTTTACTTTTTTTCCCTTTTGGTATTTCTCTTGTTAATGTATTAAGCTGCTAAATATTCTGTTTACTTTTCTTGTACATTCATTTATTTCATTGTCCATCCCTTTCGATAATTACTTTTACATACCTACTTGAAGTTGTCATTCTGTTCCACTTTTTGTTCTTCTAGTCTAGTATGATATTATGTCATTTATCCTCGGTGGCAACAATCATAGATTTTGTTTTGTTCGCATGTATCTTCATGCTGATATTTTTCAATTATTTGCTTAAAATTAGCTCTATGATTTTTACTTTTATCATGTTGCAGTGCCTTAATGAAATGGTCGCATTTTTGTTTTGTTATTTTATTGTTCCATCACGACTGAGAATATGTTGAACCATATCTTGTTTCAAACAATAGATTCTTCGTTTTGCGTTCTTATAATATCCACCGTCTTTCACACGTTGCTTGTATTATATCAATTGTATCTCTGGGTATTCCTCTTCTTGGTAAGCCTTACCACACGTCTTTCATTTTAATTCGGTTAAATGCCTTTTTCAAATCTATAAAACATGAATTAATTTCTTTGTTTTCAGTTATACTCTATTTATAAGATCAGTTATTGTTTTTTTTTTTAACAAAGCCACAATACCGGCAACAAATCAAACGCCATAATTAATTTTGTTCCACTCGGTTACACCGTTTATACCGATTTGGCATAGCGAAATTACATGCTTCTGCACCACAAATTACTGTACACATTCCACTTAATAACACATCAAAGGATATAACTTCAAATATGACCAAAACTGTTGTGTTCGCTCTTCAATTTGTAATACACCTTTATGGGCACTGCATAAGATATTAGTGTATTGCGGTGATATAAGCTACGCACAAAGCGTTTAGACCAAAATATAGAGAAATTATTAACTAAGATCATCGCACGCAACACATAAACTAGATGAGATATAGCCACTAAATGATATGTGGCAACCAAGTTTATATTACCGTAGCGTAGTATAACAATGAAATTTAGGAGTAGCCCAAAACAGTTTATATAAGCTGAGTCGTTTTCGATTATTACTATAGAGATCACAAAAGCTAAGATATAGAGAAACGGTTACATCGTAAAAGATTGTCAGTATTATAAGCCGAAGATTATATAGTTTTCAAAATTTAGAAAAAGCAGTGGTGTTAGATTTTTGCAAAAATTTAATGTTTTCACTTAGATTTGTTATACGTGATTAAAGAAATATGCCACGAAGAATTTTTATTATTTTTATTTATTTCCGCGGAGATGGTCCTCTTTCGGGTTCCTGTACTGCGACCTATTGGTCTATTGTACCCTCTGGTGATGGCCCCTTAAGGGAGTTCCGTGTTTTTGAAAAACTCCAGGATTTTCTTTAAGGGTGTTTTTCTTTACTCTTCTTGGTTGGCTTTTTCCAGTCCTAGAAGTGTACCCCGATAGGGTGTGAATCCTTCACAGTGGCATATTACGTGAAGAGGAGTTTCTTCTTCTTCACCACATCCTCTGCATATGTCGGTCTCTGAGAGCCCTATTATGCAAAAGTGTTTGTTTAGCCCACAGTGTCCTGTGTTTGCTCTGATGTCTGCTGTTCTCATCCTTAGCATTTCTTCTGTCTTTTTTTTTTGAGACCATTGACAGGATAGCCTTAGAATGGGCTTGTCCTGCAACTTTTTTCCAATGAGCATTATGCCCTTGTATTAATATGTCATTAAGAAACCGCTTGGTTGTTCCATACCAACTGCGAGTTCTGGTCCGAAGAAAGGTGTCTCGCTGCCAACTTTGGACAGGCGATCTGCCTTCTCGTTCCCTGGTATATTAGTGTGCCCTGGGCACCATACCAGTTTAAGATTATTTCTGCTTCCCAGCACGTTTAGTGCCCGTATGCAGTTCAGAACAAGTCCTGAGTTTACTTCCGACGAGCCAAGAGCTTTTAACGCTGCTTGGCTATCGGACACCATGAAGATTCTTTTATCATTAAGATTTCTTTCTAATAGTATTTCTGCGCATGTGCATAGCGTACACCTCGGCTTGAAATATGGTTGCACACTGTCCAAGGCTTACGGATGTGCCTTGTCTCAGTTGTGCTGCTCCCCATATTCCACAGCCTGTGCCATTTTGCGTTTTTGACCTGTCTGTATACCAGACTAGACCATTTAGCTCTATTTTTTGACGCTCCCATTGGTCCTGTGTTGGAATTATGATTCCAAAGGTTTTCTCAATGACTAGCGTCCTGTTTATTCTAACCGAGATCACACTTAGTGTCGGATGCGTGTCAATCTCGTCGAGAATATCTAAGTGCCCTTCTCTACGTCTCCCCCCTTTGGAGGTGATTTTCAGTCGATATCCCCCTCTTAGTGCTTGTGATTTGACCACAAGGTGGAGGTAAGTTCAGCAACACTTCCATTGCCGCTGTGGGCGTTGTTGTCATCGCCCCAGTAATACTTAGGCAAGCCAATTGCTGTAACTTGTCTAGTTAGTTCCTGCAGTCTTTTATCTGTGTTCTAGTCCACCAGATCAGACTTGCGTAGGTTACGATGGGTATGACCAACTTGGTATATATCCAATACATCATTCTAGGTGTTAATCCCCAGTTTTTCCCAAGCATCCTCCTGCAAGTCCATAGAGCTAGTGGCTTTCTTGGTGGTTTTCTCTACGTGTAGAGAAGTTAAGTTTGCTGTCTAGAATCACTCCTAAATATTTAACTTCTGCTACTGTTTTCAGTGGTTCTTCAAATAGATACACTGTTGTAGTCCCACACGGTTTTGTTTTCCTAGTGAAGCCACGAAGAAAGTTGTAGATTATTTTAATTTAAATCAACACCAGTGATAGATAAATTGTTTGATTATTTGAGTGGTTTATTAATTATTATAAATCAATTCAGACTGCAATTAATTAAAAGATGAAAGTCTTGAAACTGGTATTGCATCTCGACTAGAAATTCTTCAAAAAAGATAAAGCGATTGTGTATTAAGCTTATTTATAAGAACAAAGCGTGATTTGTATATGCGCACGCGCCTGGGGATATTTTTGAAACAAATCTATATTAAATTAATTACGTTTATAGTACCTAAGTTTTCGGAGCACGTAACAATTAGTCACGTCGAACGTTTCATCCTGCATTTCCGGTAGACCGAGTTTAGCGCTGCAACTCACTCGTGCGTATTGAATTCGCATTGTCTCCAAAATCTCATTTAATTTGTGCTTTCTGAACTAATTATCACGTCGAGATCTACATCTTCAATAATAAACCTACTAAGCAATTGTTTTTTCTTACAAAATTTTAAGTTTATATCACATGTAATAGAACGTCAGAAACCTATGGATTAAAAATCCGAGAGAGCAGACTATTTTGTAAGTTAACCTAGTTTACAGTTTTTTTTTTTTACCAAAACACATCCGAAACCTGTCAAAAGGAAGGTCTGGTATTAGACTTGAATTACGAGTTTTGTCGACAATGCAGTTTACAGCCAGCAGTATATAATCATGTACGTAGCTAATACCACCGACACTAATTAACTTTACATCTTGCCTAATCCATTAATTTGCAGAAATTATTCTTGGTTTTGTTGCCTTTGCGTTTCCCGTGCGGTATTTGGGAAGTGAGAATCCCTCGAGACGTTTTTACTCCAAAAACATGCTCGCTAATGTAACTTATGAAGCTGTAACTTACCGCATGTTTCTGCATACCTTTAATATTATATCTTTTACAGAAATACTAATAGCAATGATACTAAATAAATTTTATAAAGTTCTATTGTATTTTATAGAATATTCTTTTTGTTCATTATCATTGGTTCCTTGCTGTGATATAGTTAATCAAAGGTGCATTTACGTCATCTGAGATTCCATTTGCGAAAATTATTTCCTTAAGTTAAAAACGCAATACGTTTTTGTATGAAAATATATTTTTATATGACCACTTTCACTTGATTCAGTAAATAATTTTATCATGCTGTTAGTGTTTCAATAGTATTTTATTTAGCTTATTAAATTAGTAACATCAGGAAGTGCGACATAAAAAAGTTTACGTAAATATAAAATGCATCCAAAAGTTATCTTTACATGGTATTAAAGTTTTTGTTTTGTGTAGCAATATTAGCAAACTTTATTTTGCGTTATGTCTGCATTTGCTCTGATGTTCATAAAGCAATAAAATGGAAAATGTAAAAATAAAAAATCGTTGTGTATAGTATTAGTTTTGTTCGAATGTATTTCTTGAAAAGAAATGTGCGGTTTTTACTACTAGAACGGAAGTTTTGAAAAACGTATGACGATTATTTTTTCGTTTTTGTGGTTTTAGTCACATATCTTAGATAAATCATAAATCTTTACTTTTTTTTCCATTTTTTTGTCGCAGCTTTTCCAGGTCAGACCTTCAATGAAAGGATAACGAGTGTCCGGATTTCCTGTTAACCCACCGCGTATTCGTTTATTTTTCTTTTGATACATTCAGTATATACCTTTTACTGTTTTCGCTTTGGAATTTTTAATACATCAATACCGTTGACTCACTTAAACAATGAAAAATTGATTAACCTCTCAGGGACGAACTCATAAAAGCCGCAATAAAGAACTTTTAATTTTTAAAAACGTAATTTTTATTGAAAATACATTCAAAACAATGAAACAAAACAGAAATTTTAAAAAACAAAAGCGAAAAATAATGTACACATATGTGGCCATTGGGCGGTAAGGTGCACGTTATAAATGACTTCCTACACTACATTCAGGACACAGGTTCATTGCATTTCTCGCATACATATACATAACAAATTAGACAAAAATAACGCTTTGTACCCATATCTTCCATTCTTTTAAAATACTGGTTGCACATGCAATATAGAAGATAATCAATGTGTAGCACATAACAATATGCTAGGTTTAGAAAGAATTTACTACCAGAACTGATAAGCGTACACAGATGTGTACGTTTACTAATCTCTTGTCAATGAGCATGAATATTGTAAATAATTTCTAAAATTTACATGGTTTATGTTAATTAAATATATTTTACACATCTTTCAACTTTTTCAAACTGAAATTGTAGAGATTAATAATAAAATAAATTTATTAGTATAAAAAAACGCTCAACAAATTTCAGTACCACACTATATTTATTGTGGCAGTAATATGACATTTCATGTTAGTTTGTCCATATTTCTTTTTTTTTTGTTAGCGAATATTGTAGTGACTAGTGACTACCTACTTGTAGTAATTTTCATTAAATTTTTTTTTACCGCGGCTGACTTATAAAAAAAGCTAAACGTACACATATGTGTCAGTATCCCTGAAGAGGTTAAACATTTTAAGCATACCGAGTGGTTGCCGTCTACCGCATGAATCCTAAACGCCATTTTTGCTTACCCATTCAGTCATCCGTTTTAAGTTTCTTTTGTCCACTGTTATTTTCACCCCGCCGCCGCCTATCTATCTTTTATTCGGTCTTCCCTTCTTTCTTGTTCTAGATGGAATCCATGTCCATTTAGATGACCTAACCTAATCAATTGTTGTTCGTTGATTAAATCAGTCATGCTCTCTTCTGCTTTTACTCTTTCCCGTGAGTATTCGTTTAGTACTTTATCTATTATCGTTAACTGACAAGACCCAAGACCTTCTCCCAAAGTTCATTTTTATTGCTCTTGTTCTCTGTTCGTTCTGAATATTTATTAATGGTTCAAACTTCGGCCCCATATTTAGCGCAGCTTTGAGCAAAATATTTAAAAGATGGATTTTGGTATTCAAGAAAATACTTTTGCTGCAGAACACTGACTTTAATGAACCAAAAATTACGACCATGTAGTAGTTAGTGTAGAATAACGGAATAGGGTCCTTGGGTTTATAAAGAAAACTCTTTACATCAGCTATATATTTCGGATCTTTATTTGATTCCCTTCATCAGTAGCGATGAGCGAGGATGATTGGAAGCAATAATAAGGTGAACATTAAAAATTCGCGAAGATAAAATGGTTAAAATTATTGAAGGTACTTCATTGAAATTTGTTTAAATTTTTAATCGTAGACACATGTGGTTTTTTCTTGAAAGTTAATTGAAAAGTTAAAAAATTGAAAAATGAAGTTAATAAAGAAAAAATCCAACATGTGGTTTCGTAGAGTGACAAATTATCTACCTTCACCTTATTATTGCTTCCAATCATCCTCGCTCATCGCTACTGATGAAGGATCAAATAAAGATCCGAATTATATAGCTGATGTAAAGAGTTTTCTTTATAAACCCAAGGACCACTATCCCGTTATTCTACACAAACTGACTTTAATCTTCGAATTATTGCTCTCCCTTTTCCCAGTTTATTCAAAGCGTCTTTGGTGTCCATTCCATCCAAAGTAAGAACCTAGATATTTGTACTGATGGACAATATTTATTATTTAACATACATACTACAAATATTTAACTTTTTACGCAAAATTAGTGTAAAAAATAATTTAGACCTCCTTTATGGTATTTAGAAGGTGTGAATGATTCAAACAGCCATACTTTGTTCGTGAAGCATCGCACAAAAAGTAAATTATAAAGTCAAATACATCAATACGATTTGTTCCTTGACTTCTACAATCAGATTTGGTCAGCCTGGTGTGGATGTCCATGTCCGACATGATATGGATGGTCCACCGGGATCAGCTGCTGTTCTTCATCTGCAATTTTTAGTCAATGAAGGTGCCCTGGCGTCTGCTACAGCTGATGACACCCTTCATTTATGGAATTTCCGACAAAAGTTACCACAAGTTGTTCAAAGTCTGAAGTTTCAAAGAGAAAAGTGAGATAAACCTTAAAGTTTTTGCATGTTAATTAAGTAATACCTCTCTTAGTTTAATTCAGACACAATTTAAGACAAACAAATTATATTTTTACATCTTAAAATGTAATTATAATAGAGCTATCATTAAAAGTTTGATGCAAAAAAGTTTGTGCGACTTTTTTTCGTATTGTTTCCATAAATTTAAAAATTATTTTCTACAAAGGTGTTCTAAAGCATTTTTCGTTATCCAGGATTACTTGTATACACCTGCCTCTACAGTCCAAGTGGTTATATGTGGGTACAGAGAAAGGAAACATTCATGTAGTTCAAATAGAGAACTTTATTTTATCAGGATACATTATTAATTGGAACAAAGCAATAGAAATGTAAGTGTTTTTGTATGTTGTGGTAAGCAAAGGTTTTAAAATACAACATTTTTGTCTTTAGGTCTAGAAAAACACATCCTGGGTCTGTGGTACATTTAAGTGATAACCCTTTAGATGCTAATAAAGTGAGTAATGCATAAAAACAAGATTTTTTGTTTCAGTAATCATTAAAAAAATAAAATATTTTATTACATATAATAAGCAATAATTTTTTTATGAGAGATTACAAAATGTTATATACAGAGTTTTCCAAAAATTGATGCTATTGTATGATTTTGAAATGGATATTACTGGTAGATACATTTTAATTAAAATGCGAGTAACTGCATTTTTTTGAAATAATTTTTAATAATTTGAAGTTCATACCCATAATCCTTGATTATTATATCAGAACGTATTTTGTAATAACATGTTGCATCAAAGGAATGAAATTTATTGATAGATTATTGGTCTTGCAAAAATAAAGTATTAAAAAAAAACTTAAAAACACTACAAGTAATCATGTTTTGTATAAAAATATACAAAAATCATGTAATTTGGCAATTTGTTTAAAAGTCATGCCACATCACCAGGCTTTTAGAATACCCTGTTTACATATGTTTTTAATCAGGTCAATTCTCAAAATGTTTAAGAAATTTATAAAACTGGTTCAAATTACTTTAATAAAAGTCCTATATTTTGCTGCTTAATATCTTGAATGGAAAATGAAATATAATATTTAATTGGTATCATTAGAAATACATTTTGTGTTTTTAAAAATGTTGTTGTTTTTTAGTTATTAATAGGTTATGAAACTGGCCAAATAGTTTTATGGGACCTACGAAGTAAAAACGCAGAATTTAGATGTCAGTCCCTAGAACCTCTTAGATCGATAGCGTGGCATTACGAAGGAAAACAATTCATGTGCTCCCATACAGATGGTTCCCTTTCAACATGGAGCATTAAACAAAATAATAAGCCTATACATATTTCTCAACCACACGGTATGACAAAATTAATATAAAGTTTGTATATTTCAACACGAAGAACATGGGTCATTTAAGATAGAAAGATGGTTAGATTAGCAAAGCAGTTTGTTTTACTTGCTAAGTAAGAATCTAAACTGAAATTGTGTCTAGTTCCTGAAATATCCTAAAAATATTGAAAAATTTCAATTTTAAATTTTAACTACAACATTATTAATACTCGTATTATCAACATTAGAAATTAGAAATTAAGTATTGATAGGTTAGGCAAAGACCTTAATCTATAGCAGGGGTGGCCAAGCTCCTTGATAGTCCGAGCCATTTTTCAAAATTTGAAATTTTTCGCGAGCCGCAATTAAATACGTATTTAAAAGGTATGCAAAAAAGGTATTAAAAATTTTTTTTTGCAGAAATTATATTTATTGAAAACATAAATAAAAGTACAAAATATGTGTATTGAATTTAAATATTAAAAATTAAACACATTTATTTTACTTCTCTTGATAATTCTTTAAAATTTGGTGAATAATTGGTGACAGCACTTCTCAGTAATTCTTTGAGATGCTGGTTAATTAATACTGATCGGTCTGGAGTCGGTCGATTACGGACGATTACGCCACTGTTTATGTTCGTTCGCGCAGTTTTCGATGAGTCATATCATTCTTAACTTGGACGGAAATGAAATTTGTTACAACGTTGCACTTAGTCTTTCATATTTGTTGTCAGTAATTTAAAAGACATTTTGAAACACATACGGAACGATAATAATTTTTTAAAATATAATAGCACAAAAATTAAAAGGGAACTCGGGTACATTTATCGAGAGCCACAAATATCCTTCAAAGAGCCGCATGTGGCTCGCGAGCTGCAGGTTGGCCACCCCTGATCTACAGTGTTCTTAAAATTGACCCAGCCTGCTTAGTTTTCAAGTTACGATAGTCTTTTTTTTAATCGTATCAATATTACAATTTTTTTCTGCTAATCAGGCTGTCAGTTTTTAGAACACTTTACGACTGAGATTATTGTCCAACTGCCCATAACCAAATTTCATATTTCTAATGCTGATCATAAGAAAGTTACAGATTAAATTTTTAATTATTTTTCAGTTTTTTCAGCATAGTTCAAGAACTGAGAACAATATTGACACTTTCAGCTTAGATTTTTAATTGACACATTAAAAGACACTTTTGTGCAGATTTAACCATCCTTCAATCTCTAATAGTTTCCGAAATTCCCGTTTTATTTATGTTGAAACATGTATTCAATTTTTTTAAATCTTTGTAATATTAGCAATCATTTATACATTATTATTAAAATATTTTGTAATTTTCAGCAAAAATTAACAAGGATGGTAAATTAGAACAATGTAAAACAATTTCAAAAGTAGAGTGGAAATCATCAAGATCGGGGTAAATACATAATTATTTGTGATGGTAGTATAAAAATTTTGAATTCATTTTCAGAGAAGCATATGTGATATTTTCTGGTGGTATGCCAAACGACCAAGCAGGCAGAACACCAAGTATAACAGTTGTACATAGTAAAACTACCACGGTTTTAGAAATGGAACATCCTGTTATCGATTTTATTACTTTATGTGAATCGCCGTACGTAAGCGGTATGTTACTATAAAAAAAATTATTATGATTTAGTTAATAATGTTGTTTTTTTTTTACAGAAATGCAAGAACCCTATGCAATAATTGTGTTGTTACAAAATGATCTAGTGGTTATGGACCTTCAAACAGCTGGATACCCTTGTATTGAAAATCCCTATCCAATGGATATCCACGAGTCTCCGGTCACATGCTGTTCTTTTATAACCGACTGCCCCCATGATTTAGTACCAGCATTATATTCTGTTGGAAGAGCTGGCAGTTCAAAACGCCAAGGGTTTTCAGAAAAAGTCTGGCCTATTAGTGGTGGAACGTGGTCGGCACAATCTTGTAGTTATAGTGAAATAATTCTAACGGGGTAAGATTATTTCAATTTATTTATTATTCATACATTACTGTATTCATTTGTCACAAAATATTTTTTTCAATTGTTTTTGTGTACATGTATGTACCTACCAGTTAAATCGAAAGCTCACTCAGTGGCGTAGCTAGAGTTAGTGCCGCCCGGGGCGGTCCCTGAATTTGCCGCCCCTAAAAATAAGGGTCGCTAACTTTTTCCAAAACCAAGCAGAGATCGACAGAAAAATGTGGGGGGTGGTAAAAAAATGCGTGAATTTTTTTAAATTTTAGACGTTCAAACGTGTTTTACTACAAAGCTAGATAATGTAGAATACTTAACCATCTTCCAAAATTACAGTTTTACAGTAGAACCTTTTCTGATTTTTATTTTCATTAATCAGATCGCCCCCACTCCCACGAAATTATTTTTAATAAGGGGGAAAAATCCCTGTTACAATAGAGTTTAAAACTGCATGGAATTTAATGACTTAAATAAATGAATTGTTTCATAATTTTATTGAATGGTTGGCACCGTATAATACATTTTATTAGGTACTTGGAATTTCTGTCGTTACAAGGGGGCGGATTTTCAGTGAAGCAAGGTCAAGTAGCCCGTTTTATCCTCTAGCTTCGATAAGAATTCCTTTTTTAAAAATTAATTTTTATGAATTTAATAGCGCCAGTGCCGGTACTGATTATTATATCTACTATTCCTTCATTACTCCGAGAATTTCATTTTGACCCCATTTGGGTAGACTAAAAGTGACGCCCCAAAAAATGTGCCGCCCGGGGCGGACCGCCCCCCCCCCCCCTTGCTACGCTACTGAGCTCGCTTATACAAAAAATAGCGATTGAGTTAAATTAGAAAAAAGCTACACATAGTTAGAGCTCAAACTGCAGTGAAATTCGAAAGTTTTGAAAAGTGTATGGTTAATGTGATGGAGGCAAAAAATTCAATTTAATGATTTTTGATTTTGTATAATATATTTTCTAGTTTTAAAATAAAAATCTGAAGTTTTGGGCATTGCGATAATATCACATGGGACTTAAACTGGCTGTATTGGTTTTTCTATGGCATACCAAATTATGAAGCTATAACCGGTAGCTTTTGATTTTCTTATGAACGTCATATTAGATATTTACTTGAATGGACAGCATTTGTTTTCTAACTTTCAATGATATATCACTTATAAACAAATGAATACATTGTCATACAGCAACAAGAAATTTTTATTCAGAAGTTGGCGGTGAAGAGAAATAATGTTTTTTCAGGAATTGTAATTTGCTCAAAAAAATATGTTTTGGAGTAGATTAATTTTTCATTTGCTTTTGTTTATAACAAGTGACATATCATTGGAAAAAGATAAACAAACGCCAGCTTGATGTCAAAAAAAAGTTGACTGTTATATCTTAGTAACTAAGTGCGTTATGGAAAAAGTGATACTGCTGGTATATGTGGCATGTAAAGTTATCACAATGCTTAAAAATTCAGATTTTTATTTTTTAAACTAGAAAAGATATTGCATAAAATAGAAACGAGCAAAATTTAGTTTTTTGCTTTTAGCAAGTTTTTGCTAATTTTACCGAATCTCTATCGGGTATATTAAGCGAGATCCCTATAGTGACCCCAATTAAATTGTGCACCTTATACATTTTACATTTGTGCTACTTTTTATATTATATTGACTTGATTAATTTTTTTTAAACCCTCTTTTTTATATATGCTCTCTTAAGATCTTAAGATCTTAAGAGTTAGCAATCCTAAATTAGTGTAATAACATAATTACCTCTGTTTTTTAGACATGCTGATGGTAGTATAAAATTTTGGGATGCAAGTGCTGGTACACTGCAAGTACTGTACAAATTGAAAACTGCTAAAGTGTTTGAAAAGCCTAAAACTCGGTCTGTGGATAATGATGATGAACCATTTGCAATTCAGCTAATATCACTTTGTCCTGAATCAAGAAAACTGTGCGTCGCCGGTGCATCTAGTCATGTTATATTATTTAAGTTTAAGAAAAACGAACATAATGAAGAAACCACTGTAAGTTCTAGAGTTATTATAGCAGATAACAAAGGTTTAATATGAGTTTTAAAATTAGGTTTTAGAAATACCAATAGTTTACGAAATTCCTGATGAGATCGAGTGTTCACCAGATGGAGACTTTTCAGGACCTGGCAGTACCGGATCAGGGAGTAGATTGGATCTATTTGATTCTGACAATAAAAAGGTATCTTACACTGTTACACAGGGATACCAGATGACCGGGATTTCGCGGGTCCGCTTTGTCGTTATTTGTCCCACGCCCCGCACTTTAATTAATATGTCCTGCACACCCAACATTATCAGTTATTGCAATGAAACAGCATATTTTTGATATTTTTGGACGATAAAAACATATCTATTTATGCAATAATATGGGGTTTTATTATAGGGTAGTAGGCTACTCGTTAAGCATAATATGTCAAAACCCTGTGGCTACGAGTTTTTTTTTTTTGCTATGTCCCACAACGGAATTTTTTAAATCTGGTAACCCTGGTTACACATAACTGTTGTCACTACTGTGTCATCAATATTGTCTTATTGAATGTAAATTTAAATTTGTTATTGACAGTCAATTAATAGCGCAAATACAAGGTGTCCGAGAAGGATCTTGTTAGCTCTATAAATTCTTTATATCAATAGATAAAGCTTTCGTGTTTTATACAAAATATTTAGGTCTGATTGCACAAAGCAACAGTTAGTGTTAACATACATGTTAATCCCTAAAATTAGGCAACATTAGCATTAATATTGCTGGAATTTTGGAATAAAGTTAATATGTGTGTTAATACTTAATTTTGCTTTGTGCAACCGGGTCTTAAATTGTCAAAAAAAAATTTAAATGTATAATTAGATTTTATATCTTTTCAATTGTTTTTGATTTATTCAATTTTAAATTTTTGTTACAGTTTATTTAGAACATCCTATACAGTCGAACTTCCATAACTCGAACTTCTATAAGTCAAACTTTTCTATACCTCGAATTTGTTCGCAAATTTTTGCATCAAGTTCGCATTTTACATACAATTTTGTTTCTATATCTTGAATTTCTCTAAGTAAAATTTTTCTATAACTCCAAGTAAAATTTGAGATTTTTGAAGACAGTGAACTTCCTAAACTCGAATTTTTGTAATTTTGTATTGTATTGTGTATGTTATTCTTCTTAATGTGCTAATGACCGGATTATCGCAGGTATGTACTCGTATTTATGCGCTAGCTGTATTTACTGTTTATCGCATTAATGTAGATCCTGTTTGGTATAATAATGGGGCTATAAATTAAAGAAATTTTAGAGTTTAAACTCATTGTTTCTTCTTACCTCTGCGTAACAATGGCTAATATGCGTCATTTTTTAAGCAAGTGTAGCGAATATTTGTGTTCAAAAGAGAATCTTACAGACGAAGTGTATCGCGCGTTAACAACTTTAGAGAACTTTGTGGATAAAGAATCTTTTAATCTAAAACAATCAAAAGTCACTGACTTTTAAAAAAAATAATGTTTGTTGTTCATAATTTTCTTTTTCTTTTTTTGTTTATATTATGTGTGTTATATAAGTATACATCCATATAAAGTTTGTTGATTTCATATAGTCATATATGTATTTACTGTCAATAAATTCATATAAAAGCGTATTTTACTCATTTTGTAGTTATTTCTGTAACTCGAATTTTCTATATCTCGAATTTTTTTAGTGAACTATGGTGATTCGACTTAAGGAAGTTCGACTGTATTTTCACATAATGTAATTTAAAAGCTCTTGATTTTTTTTTCATAAGTACTTGTAATTTTCTAAATACAGTGAGATCGCGATATAAGCAACTAATGACTGCCAATTCCAATTCTAAAAGTTGCTTATAAAGTGAAAGTTGCTTGTATGATAGAAATAGACACAGTTCTAAGGAAATAGCACAACTCACTAATTTTCGCACCATCTTCTATTTTCTTCAATATTTCAATATTTGCGTTTAATACTAAGAAGACTTTCTTGCTTTGACTATTGTAAATCCAGTGCTGCGCAAAAGCATGGAAACAGACAAACATCTAAATGATTATTACAATGAAATTTGGTAACTGACCATTATCGTATGATCTAGATTTGATGAAAATATTCAGGTTGCAATGCGACTTCCGGTTCAACCGGAAATGGACTCCAACTTTGAAATTTTAAAGAGAACACCCTGTATATTTTTGGATTCCTCTTTAAAGTTTTTTTTTTTTAATTGAGCTTAAATAGGTCATAAGTCAACCGTTTTGTTGAAATTTACATTTTTATGAAATTTTTGAGCGATGCAGCTTTCAAACATTTTCAACATTTAAAAACAGTAGAAATTCGTTTAAAATTTAGATTTTCAATTAATTAATTAACACTTAGCACTAGCTACATTAAAAAAAAAATTTGTATGTTTACAATACGACTTTCCATTCAACCAGAAAAAGATTCAACCTTAACCTTTTTTTTTAAATTTAAAGACAAGACAGGTTAGTAACAATTTTTTTTTAAATCAGCTTTTTTTTGCGTGAAACTCTATAAAAAATATTGTGGCTCTGATAAGAAACTTCTATTTAAACGTAAGAATGGTAAAATTATATCTTCATGATGAAAAAAATTTCCAAAATTCGTAGGGAAAAGATAAAATTATAACTTCCTGTTTTTTTCTTTCAATTTTTCCAAAGTTACCGCTGTCTACCACCTTCATAGCCTGCTTGAAAATATTATGTTGCCCTAATAATTAACTATAATATCGCAGTGTTGATTAATTTATTATCCATCTAAATTTCAAACGAATTCATACTGCCTTTTCAAAGTTTTTAAATGTTGAAAATGTTTTAAAGTGCCGTATCGCTCAAAATTTTCATAAAAATGTAAATTTCATGAAAACAATTGACTTTGGACCCATATAAGTACAGACATTTAATAAAGTAAATTTAAAGAGGAATCCAAAAATTTAAAAATATACTTATAGGGTGTTCTAGTTAAAATTTCAAAGTTTAAGTCCGTTTCTGGTTGAACCGGAAGTCTTATTGCAACCCCAATATTTTCATCAAATCTGAAACATACAATAACGGTCATATACCAAATTTCATTGTAATATCTCTAATAGTGTTCTAGATATTTGTCTCTTTCCATACTTTTGAGCAGCACTGTACTTTTAACTGCCACATTGACAGCACAACTGACAGTTGTTTATATCGCATATTCTGATCAAATAGGTGCTAATAACGAGAGTTGCTTATACCATGGGTTGCTTATAACACAAGCTCACTTGCTCACTGTATTTTGCGATAAACATAACAGTTCTATATTTTAAAACAAAGAAGTTGCCGGGCTGTCATTCTGGGACACTCTGTACTACAAAAGCAAAAGTTAATAAGGAATCATTCACCGAACATAGATCATTTAATCCAACTTGAACTCGTAACTACGTGATCATTTTATTTTTTGCTTTTTATCTTTAAATTATTGAATAATTGAAGTTTTAGTATCAAATTATCAAATTTTTATTACATTATTTTAATCTATTAATTACGTTATATAAAATGTATGTAAGGCATAATCATTCTAAATTAAAGATGTGTTTCTTGTTCAGGAACCAACACTAAAGGTTCGTTCTGGCATTCAAAAAAAAATTCCCGGGTTCCAAGCACAACTTATTTGTCTTACCCCATGGAATAATGGGGAACCTCCTAGTCATATCACCGCACTTGCTATTACTAGTTGTTATGGTCTGTAAGTATCATATATATTTAAATTCATAGACCCCATCGCACAAAGTAATAGTTTGTGTTAACATATACATATACGTACATGTTAACACCTAGAACTAAACAATATCGGCGTCAATAATGCAGAAATTTGCCTAGTTTTAGGTGTGAATATGTTTGTTAATACTTACGTTGCTTTTTGCAGTAGGGCCATAAAATTGTATGTAAGCCTCATTATATCAAATAAATTTTTTTATTATAATTTAAATGTATTTTGTATTTGTAAAAGTACATCAAAATGTACAATTATATGATTAAGGTAAACTGATAATGTAGCATAATGTGTATATGATTTATTTTAATTTTTTAGAATGGCATACGGAAATGAAGCTGGAATTGTGATAGTAGATATAGAACAAAAAGTTTGCCTTTTGAATATCGGTAGTCCTGATTTGTACGGAGCGCAAGATCCATATTCTCGTGTACCGCGCAGTCCAAAAAGAACCCAAGCACCTGGAACTGAAGTTTTAACAGTGAATTCGGATAAAGAAGAACGTCAGCCTAGGAGTCCCAGTGTTGACCAGGTTAGTTTTTTGTTTTTGTTGGTGCAATGAGTAACTTAATTTCACATTTACATCCATATAGAAAAATAGTAGAGCATGATTATTACGTTTTCCATAACCTCACGACTCTGTTCAAGTTTTTTTGATAATGTTGGATACAAGAGATAAACAACGCCAAGGGGTATAAAATTAAAAGAGTACTTAGGTCATTTTGATTACAAAAAATTGTACATAAATTATACTGCATTTCTATTACATTAGGGCCCGATTGCACAAAGCAACAGTTAGTGTAAATATGCATGTTAACACTCAATATCAGTGCAAATAGGGCTGTAATTTATTTAGCCTAGTTTTAGGATTAACATGTATGGTAACACTAACTGTTGCTTTGCGCAATCAGGCCTAAGTAATTCTGGATAAAGAAGTTCTACTATGTACAGCAGAAAATTATTTACTTTTAAATATTGAATTTAGTGGGATGAGTTTTAAATTTCTATTAATTTGTGAATACTTTTAGAATCATCAAAGAAATGTGTCCTCTGTTGCCATAATATATTCTTCATTAAAGATCCCCTTTTTCGTTATATAAGGAAAAAAAATTGACAATTTTTTCCATAATTTTTGTCATTAGGAATTATAATTTAACGATTTTCAAACAAAATTTTGAGTAATGTTTATCTTTTTAAAAAACAATATTATTTGATATACAGGGTGATTGAAATTCGAGTTTAAGCATGGGGATCTCGCTTATTATAATAGCTAAGTATAGGTTTAAATTTGGCAAAGTTGCTAAATTTGGTGCTTATTAATAATCCAAAGAGAAATTGAAAATATCTCAAACGGTATCCGAGAAAATTAGGAAAAACTGGAAAATATGATTTTTGTAAATCGTCTATAACTCGTTTGGAGTATGAAATATTTCAAATGTGTAAAATCATTGCCCAAGCAACTTTTTAAACCCAATCGGATGGTGGTCACTCATTTTTCATAGATTGATTCGTTTTTGTTTTATGACAACCAACTTTATTTTTTCTTATGGGGGCAATTTTCGCTATTTACATAATCTAATAGCATTTATTTTTCTTAATTCATTGATGTATCACACATGGTATTTTACTTCTTTATTCATTGTCAAATTTAAAAGAAAGGGTGTTAAATAATAACCATTATAAATCAGGTAGGCCGGTCGTTGTAGTTTATATTGTTTCCATGACAACCAATCAACAAACTAAAAGTTTTGAAAGCCTATTACTTGTCACATTAATAAATTCGTAAAAATGAACTTTAATAATGAAGAAAAACGCAATATGCTGCGAATTTTTTATTCATTGGATAGGAATTTTATATTGTCAACGATATGCAGAAACATATCCAGAAATGAGACAACCCTCACACACATATTGTTGTACGTTGGACAGAAACTTAGGGAAATATGGGGCTTTTGCCAAACCCAGAAGATAATATGGCAGAAAGGTTTCAGATAAAAGTAAAAAAAAAACATTTTTATTACAAACAGATCCGGAAAAACACTATTTTTTTACGTTAAACAAAAACTTAAGTAAATTAGTTTAAAGCATGTGATAAAGTATAACAAAACTTAAAAGAACGGTATAAAAAATTCGTAGCATATCGCCTTTTCTTTGTTATTAAAGTTCATTTTTACAAATTTATTAATCTGACAAGTAATAGGCTTTCAAAACTTTTAATTTGTTATTCGGTTGTCATGGAAACATCATAAACTAAATGACCGGCCATCCTGATTTATAGTTGTTATTGTTTAAAACCCTTTTTTTAAAATTTGACAATGAACAAAGAAGTAAAATACCATGTGTGATACATCAATGAATTAAGAAAAATAAATGCTATTTGATTATGTAAATAGCGAAAATTGCCCCCATAAGAAAAAACAAAGTTAGTTGTCATAAAACAAAAACGAATCAATCTATGAAAAATTTGTGACCACCATCCGATTCGGCTTAAAAAGTTGCTTGGGCAATGTTTTTACACATTTGAAATATTTCATACTCCAAACGAGTTATAGACGATTTTCAAAAATCGTATATCCCGGTTTTTCCTAATTTTCTCGAATACCGTTTGAGATATTTCCAATTTCTCTTTGGATTATTATTGAGCACAAAATTTAGCACCTTTGCCAAATTTAAACCTATACTCTAGCTATTATAATAAGCGAGATCCCCATGCTTAAACTCGAATTTCAATCACCCTGTATATACACTTAAACCAGCCAAATGTAGAGTGATCTAACCAAAAGTAAAGTAGGCCAGGAAATGCTACTAGAATGTTAGTGTCCAATACTAACTACACTTATACAGCAAACTGAAAGCACCAGACAGTTATCCTATTTTGCTAATTACCATGAGTTGCTGATCAGAACCTTCTGCTTTCTGTTTATCCGGGTCTTTGCATGTGTATAGCTGGGACGATCCCCGGAGTCCCCTCTTTCCCTGTGCCCCTGCCCCACCCCTGTTGAGCCAGCTTGTGAAGCATTAGAAGAAGATCGAGCAGTGCCCATTCCACAGGCTGCAACTCGCCGTAAATCTTCATCATGGAAAACATTCAACTTTAAGAGACAATCATCCAAAGCGGAAGTCAAACGAAAAAATACATTTTCTGGGGCTGAAAGCCTCAAAGAAAAACCAAGCGCAGTGTTTTATGATGCAGATACTTCTCCTAATCCCGATGATGAGGCACAAGAAAAATCATCCCCTGAATCAGACGATAATACAGTAATAGAGAATAAAAGTCCATTGGAAACACAAAAAGTTGAAAAAGGCTTTGATTGTAAAGAAACTGAGGGAACTGAAGAATATTCTGCCGATATAGAATTCTTTAGTGGGGATGAGCCTACATCCCCTATTATAGTGGGTTCTTTAGGTACTCAATTTGAAATTCCAACTAGTAGAAAAGTTGGTTTTGTGAATCGTCCTGACAATCTTGATTTAGTTGATGAAAATGGGTACCCAGTTCGACCACCTCGACATATCAAGAAAAAGTTTCCAGATAAGAGGGACCAAAGATTATTATCTGTACCAAATATTAAATTTCACAAGCCAGAGTTACAGCATTTAAGAGATCTGAGAGATAAGGCAGAAGCTATGCAAACTTCAACTCAGTCTTCTTTTGCTGGCAACCTCATGCGACGTTTTAGTAAGTTTTAACTCTGTCTTTCACATTCTCCTTTTACCCGAATTAATCCTGATAACCAATTTTTTTTATTGTGATTAATGATGCCTGTATTTAAATAGTTCTAATATTCGGTATTACGAGCATTAAGTAGGTAGTATTTTAATAACCAAAATATATAGTGTTTCATAGATTAGCCTGTAGTGGTGGTAGAGAGCGAATGGTAAATAGAGACCCCATACAACACTATACCAGTTAATGTTTTGTTTATTGTAATTGCTTATTTGCTAAGTTGCTTTACTTGTTTTGTTGACAAACCGTGCCCAAACGTGTTAAATCCATTTGATAACTAACGCTTTATTTCAGTGGGCATTGGTGGGTTTGTGACTTTGTTCACAGTGGCTTTGGTTTATGTTGAAGGACGAGGATGACAGTTGCCTCAGACGGCTGCTGAGGGAGCTACTGGGTAGGATATTTACTCTAGAGTAGACTCCGCCCCATAGTGCTTAGCTCACACCAACTTGTAGAGTGGGTTGCGTTGCTTGTATCGTCTAGTTCATCCATTATCTATTAACATTTCATTATTAATCTGTATTTTAGCAGACACTTAACATTAACAGCAGAGTGATATAACATGTCTTCATCCTCTTCAATGCAAATTGTAATCATCCATGTACTATTCGCTGATACTTCCTCTTCATTTTCGAAATAACGCATTTGTAGAATTACCATTAATGTGATGTATAAATTTATGAGAAAATTTATTTAGATTCACTTACACAGCTAAAGTGAGCATCTAACTAATAAGCAACTTCATTCAATTTTAATATAACATGAATAAAGTAACTTAAATTTTAAATTATGTATCCAGTAAGTTAATTAAACCTTTAACTTTAGTCATGTGCAAAAATTACCTTAAAGAAACACATTCCTATTAATTTTAAAAAAATATTGTAATTTTACATAAGTACATTCAAATGATTTTTAGTTTGAAAAAAATTTATTTCCCTTACATGATACAAATTTGGTAAAAATTAATTATGAATTAATAATGAGGCAGCAGATATTTTAGTACAGAATAAATGTGAAATGTAGATGATATAAAAATAAATTACTGTGGATGAAATACTACACTGCTGTAATGTTAGCGATGTACTGCAGTGTATGTTTCTTGTGCTGGAGTGTAAGTGATGAGTTTGGGTAGATAAACGGCGTGTGCAGTCCGGCAACAGCGTGTCCTGCCCCCAGTACTGGTCGAGCGCGTCCTGATCCACCACGTCGCTCTCGATCTCAAGGTACTCGCAAACTACACAAGTGCCTGTCCACGGCTAGCTACTCAGAGGACTGTGGCAGCCACCTCCCTTGTCCCATGGCACCCACTGCCCAGCGCCAACAGCTGCTGGTCGCTCGCCAATATTGCAGTTTTGGTAGTACAGTCACCACGCTTTCAATACATCACTCTGCTCTCTGCTATTCACTCTTTAATTACATCTTTCATTTCCTTTTATTACTTTCTCATTAACTAAATATTTAGATCCTTCAACCACTTAAACTAATCTATTATCTATATTTTTGAACATATCACATGATCTTATAAATAATACTTTGGTAAGTAGTTTTGAATATTACTTTAAATGTATTATTAAATAACTAATTCTGAAACATTATTTGCCAATTTTATTTTTAAAAAATGCTAAAGCATTTATTAGAAGTCAGTATTTTGCTATAATTAGTGTAAAATGAACCTATGCAGAATATATTAATTGTATGCAAGAGAATATAAATTTTAATAAAACCTTTAATATTGGTGTAAATTATGCATCATAATTTTAAGTAAATTTTCAAAAAAGTATTACTATTCAGCATTTGCCTTATTTAAAAATTTTTATCCAGAATTACATTATTTAATTATCTAACAGAATTTTTTGATTACAATGAACAAAAATCAAGAATTTAAAATTATTTTTGTATAAGATTTATAGATCATAAGTAAATCTTAACGAAAATAGTTTTATCTAATTTATTTCATAGATAAGGTACGGTACATTGTACATATTGCCGCTTTTTCACCAATTTTTTAAAATGGATGATAACAGTTATTATTATATTCAGTGGTGAGCTATGAAATTTTTAACAAAGGGCTCGCTCATAGTTAAATAAAAACAAAAAAATAATGTTAATTATATGTTGGAAAAAAAATGTCATTTTAAATTCAAACGTGAATAATCGAGTGATTGTACATAATTCAAAAAATTCTATTGTGCGACGGATTATTCTAAATTTAATCGTCATTGCTTGATAGGCATGACTTCGTCGCTTTACAAATGTATGTAATGAAAATGATTTTAAGATACATTTTTTCTTTAGAAAATGGTTAACAAGAAGAACAAGGGGCTCGCAAATTAAGGAATAATTTAACAAAGGGCTCTCGCGAGCCCCCGCGAGCCCCCTACAGCTCACCACTGATTATATTATATTATTCATATTTAGTACATTTTTTGTCAACTTTGACAATCTGTTAAAAATTAAACTTTTAGACCCGATTGCACAAAGCAACAGTGTTAACATACATGTTAACATGTGTGTTAATGGTGAAACTAGGTAAAATCCCAGCACTATTGGCCATGATAATGCCTTATTAGGTGTTAACAATAACTACTGCTTTGTTCAGTACGGTCTTATAGCGTAATTTTACAGAATGCTGACTTTTAATAGGCAAAAATACATAACAGTCTTAATGTGTACCATGTAGGTATTTTTTTTTTAATATTCGACAAAACATTTTTGCGAGATAGTTCGACTGAAAATGTGACTGAAGTACAGTAGACTGCATAAATATGTATTATGGTATTTTTAGTTACTATGTGTGTAACTTTGTTTATTGTACATTGTAGTGATATACTTTTTTTTTTAATTCAGTGATTTAACTAAGATATTTTAGTCAAAAGATCATGTGATAGGCTTTCCAATATATTCTGGAAGCTTCTTATTTAATTCTAATTTTTCAAAATATGTAGTTAGTAGTCTCTATAATCTATCTTATATAACTTAACGCAAACATACAGTAGAATAATATGAAGATTAATTTTTTGTTTACATAGATTTAGGGCCTCACATTTAATTATTTTAACATAAAAGGCAATAGCAGTACACAATTATTTTGCAAAAAGTTTTGCGAAGTTTGTTGTAGATATTGGTTCACCGTAGTTATTGTTCGTTTCACACCTCACAGTAGCGTTGGTCATTGCCCTTCTCTAACACAAGAAGTTCACATGTTGATAGTAAATCTACCAAATAAGCGTATTGTACCAATTCATTTCTTTAATCGAATATTTGGTATATTTTGCTTTTAACAGAGGCTTCTTCGATCAGCATGGTTATAAGGTGACGTGTACTATCCAAAACAAGCTATACTTAACATCCTTTTTAATCTTATCTTAACTGATATTTCAAAATCTAACTTAGTCTGTGTTCTAAACTGTTCCTAACTATCCTATTTATACTATATCAATTTTCTTTGAATTCAAAATCTTTCTCTTGACAAAATTCTACTCTAAAACTCTTTAGTGTTTGGTGTTTTGCACTCAAATATAGAATTAGTATGTTGACTTTTAGCATTTTTGTTAAAATATTGTATATAAATAAAAAACAACAGACAGTTGTGACCACAGATTTGAAAATATTTTGTATAAAATAAATCTAAATTAACAAGTTACTATAATTTATGAGTTTTGTGCTAATTTGCACGTTATGTAACACTTTAGACACTTTTTTATGTTTTATTTATCCTGATTTGTTGTGTTTGTACTTTGTGTTCCACAAATGTGCACTATAGCTGTGTGGCATGAATTGTGCGTTTATCATTTGCAAATAAAATAATATGTAAATCCAATAAAACTCTAATTAGATATTTTATAATTTTCAAAGTTACTAGCTTGATTTTGAAATTATAAAAAAAATTAAATCTCTCCAAGTTTAAACACGTTAAGACCCAATTGCACAAAGCAACAGTTAGTGTTAACATACATTTTAATCCCTAAAACCAGGTAATATCAGCACCAATAGTGCTGGGATGTAACCTAGTTTTAAGGTTAACATTTATGTTAAGAGTAACTGTGCTTTGTGCAATTGAACCTAACATTTATTGAAATAATAATGCTTTACTCAATTTTGTATTATTGCATATTATTTAATCTAATTTATGGATACATTTTAGTAAGCCCATTGACGTCTCTATTTGTGACTTAAAGTTATTGCATGTTTTAGTTTATTGTACATTTGATATTGGTAGTTGGTACACCAGCTAATTTAAATGAAATTCAGCGATCATTACTGCTATTGCTAAAGCTGTGGCATGGTTATTGTGATTTTTGTACATACCACGTATTTAACATATTTATAACCTTTTTATATTTTCATCTTAAAACTAATAATACAGTCAACTACGGTAATAAAGTTTGTTTGAAGTACTTCGTATAGAAAGACGAATTGTTTTGAATTTAAAAAAATGTTTCACACATTTTCTCCAAGTACCCAAATATTAATTTTTTCATGTAAAAAGCATACTCTATAAATTATATTATAAATGAAAGTAGTAAATTTTAATGGCTTGCATATAATTTAATTTTAAGATACTGAGCAAAAAAAAAAGTACCGAGCGTGCAACTGGTTGCGGTTTTTAGTTCGAATAACAATTTTTTTTTCTTTCTGTGTTTTTATACGCAGCCAATTTCCAAATTCGCACTGCCTACAAGTCACAAATTAAAAACATCACTGCATTTGTGTATATGTACAAATATAATATAATATGTGTGTAGTTAAATATAATTCAATTTTTAATATGTGGTATGCACATTTTTTTTAAATATATGTTAGTGGAAAGGAAATAGTTTCAAATGCTTAAGCTAACTGCATATAAAGCGAGTGAATGGTTAATACTAATTATTACTAATTATTTAATTACAAAAATAATCTTTGAAAATATGTTGAACTGGGGTAGGCTATGAATGGAACAAAGCAAGAGTTGCTTTATTTCACATTTTACTACAAAAAAGTGTCATTATCATGATATATTTTTTGAAAAAATTATTTTAATTGGAAATGAATCAACTTTTTATGGCAAAATACATTTATTTCTATATTTTTATAGCGTATCCTATTTTGGCATTTTTTATTAGGACAGTATAATGTAAATATACCAGTTAAATATTTTTTTTTTACTTTTTGAGGTAGTTTCTATAATATTTAAACAATATTTTTTTATTCACTTGGTAAAAGTATATTTACATGGATAATTTTAATTTAGGTCTCTTAAATCTATGATTTGTTTAAGTATATTTTTTTAAACCCTTAAATAAAAATGTATGTACCTGTGTGTTTGTTCTACACTGTTTAAAAGAATTAATAATTTCCAATGCAATTACATCAATATAGCAAAAAAATAATAATAATGTGGAACAAAAAATTGGAATGTTTTGCTTGTGTGCGCATGAGTAGTGCAGCCTGTAGTCCAATTTTTTTTTTTAATTTAATGAATTGCGATAGCTAACAGTATTTTGTGTTTATGGGTCGTGTAGACAAGCTGGACAGCTCATTTTCAAGATCCCGCTCCAGTTCTATGAGTTCTTTGGAAAACATTACCTCCGAGGCAATCCAGTGTTTAATGTTCGCAGATTCGTACACACGTAGATCAGGTACAGATTTTGTTTATTGGCAAATAATATTTAATATTTTATTTCAATAATCACTTTAAGTAAATATATAACTATGTCACTCAATCCTTCATTAATTGAAGAATATCACCTCGTTTTATTATCCATATATGTTTTATAAACAATATTTTATTTTTTGATGAATGTTGGATTATTTAGGTGATTTATTTGTGATTATAATTGAGCTTAATTAAAAATCCTTTTTTTAATGGATCTCTTAGTCTGATTGCATAAATGCTAAACCTGGGATTAACCCCGAGATTAAACCGCATAAACCCTAAAACTAGGCATAATCGCAGCATAATTGGCACTGATATTGCCTAGTTTTAGGAATGAACTTGTATTTTAATACCAGTGTTTCTTTGTGCAATCGGGCCTTAGATACCAGTTACTTTCGTTTGTTCATCAATTATAGTCTTATTTATTTGAACACTAATTGTAATTGAAAAGAACAACCAATTTCCTTTTTTAGATGTAACTTTTTGTTATTGTTTATTTTATTGTTATTGCAGAGCCAGCAATATTAACCCCAACGCTGTGGGTTGGCACAAGTTTAGGTTCAGTTCTGACGATATTAATAACACCCCCAGATCCAGACAGCCGCTCTTCCCAACCTGTTGTTGTGTCCCTCGTGGGAGTTACAATATTTAGATTAAAAGGTTCTATTCTCACTATGGCCTTTTTAGATTGTAGTGGAACTCTTATTCCTTATGCATTCGAATCTTGGAGGGATGACAACAAAGAAAAAAGAGATCGTAAGTTATTTTTGCATGAAATGCATAACATATCCATGAATATACTTTTTAAGGAACTCCAACTAAAACGCAAAATCGAATGAGTCCTACATTAGGAGACTTTCAGAGTCGTGGAGAACCTTTTGGCGATCGGCAGTTTGTAGTGATAGCAAGTGAGAAACAAGCGAGAGTTGTAGGTTTACCATCGCAGACCTGTATATACCGACAGCAAATAGCAGATACGGATTTTGTTGTTAAAGCTGAAACAATTTCTATAAAAGGTAAAACAATTTTTAACAGTGGTTTATTCAACTTAATATACATTAAATTTGTGAATATTGTTGGTTTTAATTTATACAAAAATTTTACTGACCGTGTTATAAAATTAATACTTTATAATTTTGTTTCAATTGTTTCAGATAGCGTTTTTTGAATAATTGTGTTTCAATTGTTTCAGATAGCGTTTGTTTGGTATGTTATGTTTCAAATGGTCATCTGGTAGCGTACAGTCTACCAAGTTTAAGACCACTTATAGATATAGACTTTCTGCCACTTTCTGAACTTAGGTGAGAAGCTGTTTTTAAATATTTAGATAAATTTCTTTAATCACAGCGATAGCAGCGATGCACATTGATAGCCTTGAATTCTCCTTTACTTTGTGCTCAGATTACTGCATGTATGTCAAATTAACTACTTGCTGAACTTATACAAATGACCATTTTTAATAAATTGAAGAATTTTAAAAAAATGGTACATAATAATTAAGACTCTTAATGCATTGTGTGCTTACAATAATGTTCTAGTACAAACAAAGACATTTATTTAACTTTAAAACTTGCAATAACATTTAAGAAATTGATTTTAACTATTAAAAACATTATGCATAATTTAGAGAGACTTTTAATTCTCATTAATGTGAAGGAGAAAAATTATGTTTATTAAAAGCAAAAAGTATTATTTCTGTTAACATTTGTTAAAATTTGAAATAAAAATCTTTTTCCTTCAAAATAAAAATTTGTTTTTGTATTGTCATGGGCAGCGTGAGTGTAAAATGTTAAAAATGGTCACTTGTCCACTTTTTTCCTATCTGTGATAAAACTAACACATACTGAAGCAAGTTGATACAATTTTGTGTACAGTATAACACAGTCATTCACTCTGCAATGTTAAAAGATATTGTATTTTGTTAAGAAATCAACTTTGCATGTTAAACAACATAGTTAAATGTTAACATTTACACATCAATGTTGAACTAAAATAGCAATTTTCCCAAAAGTCACAAACAATTGGCTGTTTAGATTTTCTTGATGTTGGAACACAACCTGCTTTCTAACATCTTTTAGCATCACAACTGTTTAGAAAATTCGTTCTTCGATTTATACTCTCTACCTTAGTTTGCTTCTAACGTACCTTGCTATGCTAGTTTCCAGACACAATCTAACAAGGGCATTGTAGACCCAATGTTATCCATTTGGGGGCAACAGCTCATTATTAACGAGGATACTGATCAGTAAGTGGCCTAAATATGGATATCACAATAGTACAGGATATTACATTTTTACTGCTTTTATATCGAAATGTTAGCATTTTTCATGACCATTTAGTGTGAATATTAAATTCATTTTAAATTGCAAAAAGGAACAATCTTAATTAAATTCATTAATTGGCTTTTTCTTTTATAATAATAAATTTAAACAGATTAATTTTAACTATACATGAAACTTTAAAAAAATAATATTTTAAATATGCCATTTTGACTACATATTATATTTTAACATTTAAAGAACAAATGTTTTATCAAATTTTTATGGTAAAGATGGAAATGTTCAAAAACAAATTATTTGGTAATCATTTTTGTATGTAACCGAATTTCTATTTCTTTAAATTTTAAAGCCAATTAACATTTTCCTTTTTGCATGTTCATGTGTTTTATTTTATACATAAATTACAGATTATTAATTAGCATTTTAATGTAGCAGTATTTCACATTCATAGAAAATCTCTATAGTTCTTACAGTTTTTTTTTTTCTGATTATAGTGTTTTGTAATTTTTTTAATATATTTCAAATAAGAAATAACTAGAAAAATGCAGTAATTAAGAAATGTGTGTGAACAATATTAACGATGATAAATAATAACACACTGGCCTTAAATGCCTAATAAACAAACACAGGTATTAATACCTCATAATACTGGATGCAGTGACAGCACTAGTTCAAACTCACGTAATTTTAATGGCTTCACAGCACACTTCCAAAGGCACTGCATTTGTATGCATGACTAATTATTAATATTTTCCATATTAAAACAAACTGTTACTTGCATGCATTTCTAATACATTAATAGTAACTGTGTGGTCTGAATTTAGAAAGGTCATTCATCAAAAGTGTACGAATCAACTAAAAAGCATTATTGGCACTACTGATTTTTAAAATTTTAAATTAGATCACACTCTGTTGTATATATTTTCTATTCCAATCTTTTCAACTTCTATAACTTTTATAAGTAATCTTTTAGTAGTTTGTTTCGGTAGGAGGTGCTTGATGTTGGTTTGAAATTAATTTATTTTTGTATTTTCATAATATGATGTAATGGTTATTTATAAACAAGACTATATTACTAAATATTTTCATTTAAATTTGTAGCTCGTCTCTGGTGTAAATATGAAATTTTTCAGCAGTGTACTAATACACCTAGCCCCGGTTGCACAAAACAACAGCTTGTGTTAACATAAGTGTTAATCGCTAAAAGCAGGCATTATTAAAGCCAATTGTACTGGGATTCTGCCTAGTTTTAGGGGTGAATATGTATAGCACTAACTATTGCTTTGTGCAAATTGGGCCCTAGAAGCATGAACCTAAAAGCAATATCTTTACATCATTCTGTATTGTTATTTGAATATGTATGTATAAGATTCATGCAATCTATAACCAGATGTTGTTTGTTCCTATGAACCTTTTATTAAATCCTACAATTATTTGAAAATGAAGGTACTTGGAATTGTTTGGTATAATCATTTACTTTAAACAAATATAATTCAATTATGGTGTGTTATGCATAACAAAATTAACAAATTTGTGTATGTACTGTCATCAAAAACATATGTAGATGATTTTGTCAAATTAGTTTCATGAGTAGAAAATGTGTATAAAAAATCCAAAGAAAATACTATGGAAATAAAGAGATAAAAATATATCTAATTTGATACGTATATTCATTTTATAATTAAAACTACAACCATCACTATTTACATTATTTATAATTTTAGAGTGTTTTATTGATAGGAAAATCTAATAACAATATATTTTTAATAAATTTGGATTTTTTTATCCATTTTCTGCTAATTTTTCCACCAAAATTTTGCATAATGCAAGAAAACCCATGCATAATTTATTCGTCCATTTCTACTCATATTAGCAATAAATTTTATCCGCACTTGCACAGTGGTGTGGTGTGCTGAACTTGTGCTTTTACAAAATATTAACATTTGTATATATTCTAGGATTTCACGGACCTTCTGCTTCAGCAATAAAGGACATGGACTTTACCTCTCTTCACCATCGGAATTGCAAAAGTTCACAGTGTGTATGGACTTTTGGTGAGTAATGTTTTTATACAGGGTGAATATTATGTTCCAGGCCGATGTTGTTTTTGAATAACCCGGAAATGAATCACATTTTTTTAAATTTGGATTTTTTTATTCAACAGTAGGCTTATGACAATTATGTATGGAATATAGTGATTGCAATACCGGTATACCGGTATACCGAATACCGGTATACCGTGCCATTTTACAATACCGAAATACCGTCTCATTTGATGGTCTAATACCGGTATTCGGTATTAATATTATTTTTTTAAATTTGATTTTTATTATTTTATAATTGCAGTCTGCCATAAATAAAAAAATAGCAATAAATGCAAAACACAAAATTGTGCCACAAAATGATGTATTTAAGTTAATTAAAAGAGAGATGATATTATTAGAAGACGAAAGAATATTGCAACATTGGAATATTTGTTGTCATTTCCAAGGCTTACTATTAAAAAATGTTGCAATTTCTCTTAACTTTATCAAAAATTCTTAATAACTCGAAAATTATTGCAGATAGGTATAGGAAACGCTAATATAGATTGATGTAGAATTTACTTTTGGACTAGAAAATGAAAAATTTGGGCATTGTATTTGAAAAAAACGAGTTTTATTGGTCTGAACTTGTATTAAAAGAAAATTAAATTTTGGACACCCTGTAAGTAATGCATCGATTGCAAAAATTCTTCTATGCATAGTCTAAATTTAAGCGTTTTCTCTTCAAAAATAGCGGCGATAGATAATATTAAGCATTACGATGAAAATCAAAAAATTTCAAAAAAGTCCAAAAATCTAAAAAACGACTGCACTTAGGTATAGGGTATGCTATTAATAACGTGTTAAATCCAAAAATGCAATAAAAAATAGACCATTGTATTTGAAATAAGAAAGTAGACGTCAACTTCCGGTATTTCCGGAAGGGTCGCCATCTTGAAAATATTTTAAGTTTCTTTATTTTATGTAAATTTGTGTTTTGACATTGTAAAATGCATATATTGTATTTTCAAAATTAATACTTTTTTTAAAAAAGCAATACCGGTATTAATACCGGTATACCGGTATTACATGCGAATAAATACCGAATACCGGTATTGAATTTTGGTCCGGTATTGCAATCACTAATGGAATATGACAACGCTCAAGTGACCACCTCTGGCAGCGTTACAAATGCCTGTTCTTTTAATCATATTTTTCATGACATTCTCGCACGTTTCACGTGATATTTCCGCAATTTCATGTCGAATATTGTCCTGAAGCATTGGAATTGTTGTTGGTTTATTAGCGTAGACTTTTCCTTTCAGGTACCCCCACAGAAAATAGTCGGGTGACGTTAAATTGGGTGATCGCGAGGGCCAGTCTACTATACGTTGAATCGTTGACTTGCATGGCACATGATGAAGTCCAAAAAAATCACGCAGTTTTCTTCGCGTATTCACAATTGAACGATTATTTAGATAAAATGTTTTAATGACTTCAACACGTTGTTGAGGCGTCAGATGCTCCATAATAAATTGTAATTGACTACTCTTTAAGACTGCCAATTACTAAATGTCAAATGGCCCCCGCGATCACCCGACTTAACGTCACCCAACTATTTTCTGTGGGGGTACCTGAAAGGAAAAGTCTACGCTAATAAACCAACAACAATTCCAATGCTTCAGGACAATATTCGACATAAAATTGCGGAAATAACACGCGAAACGTGCGAGAATGTCATGAAAAATATGATTAAAAGAACAGGCATTTGTAACGCTGCCAGAGGTGGTCACTTGAGCGATGTCATATTCCATACATAATTGTCATAAGCCTACTGTTGAATAAAAAAATCCAAATTTAAAAAAATGTGATTCATTTCCGGCTTATTCAAAAACAACATCGGCCTGGAACATAATATTCACCCGTTATTTGCTATGGCAGAGCTTTCATCAGATGTAATATTTTTTTAGACTCATTTGTATTTGCAGTATAACTGAAAAATGTAATATTATAAATGTTGGGGCATTTTTGATGAAATGAACTGTACAATAGAGGGAGGGGTTATCAGCAGTCACATTTTTAATTTTAACTACATACATTTTTATTTTTTATCCTTATACAACACCTGAAAATATTAAACTGTATGAAATTTTCAGTGCAAATCTTCCCGAAATGCTGGGTGAATTGTTCCTACCCTTGGATATGCCTGAACCCCCTAAGGAAAGTTTCTTTAAAGGTCTTTTTGGAGGAGGACCTCGCTCATTAGACAGAGAAGAACTTTGTAAGTTACATTTTTGTTATAATCTGTTTAATTATTTAGAAAAGAATAATTCTGGTTTGTACAAATGCAATAATCTGTGTGTAGATAATATACCCAGAGTCTGATGTTCATTATAATACATATGCTAAAAATTAATACAGTTACAATACTGTTTCCTAAATTCATTTACTCACTTAATCCTAGGTATTTTTACAGTGAAGTGTAAATCATTTGAGTAGGTATCCATTTCTTGAACAACTCTTATCATACATTTTTATTGTGGACTGCATTTCTTATGTTCTCCCAAGATATTTCTGCTTCGTCTGCTGCTTCTTTTATGCCCTGTCAACGTATTCTTGGTCTCTCTTTTCTGTATTTTCTTCTTGTCCTTGTTTCATATATTCTTTTTGTTAGTACATATTTCGTCTGAGATTCTGTGTATGTATCCTAACCAGGGACCCGAACCGAACCGGAAATGGAACAACAACCAAAACAAACCTGTGCTTTTTTCACGAACCGGTTTAAACCGCTTCAACCGATTTACACAACGATTGGTCCAATTTTTTTTTTTAATATGCATTGGAAATTTTTTAATTTCGTAATTTTGATTACATTTTATCAAAAATAGAAAAGTTTCAGACACTTCAATTTATAAATATGCATTGTTATCATATTTTGCATTGAACCGGAACTGAACCGTTGCCGCCGAACCGTTTACCAAATCATTATAAAATAAAAGCCGGTGGTTCGGAACGTAAACCAAAAGTTAAAATTTATCGAACCGGTAACCAGAACTGAACCGTTATTCTTTGCGGTTCGGATCCCTGATCCTAACCATCCATAGTTGTCATTTTTGTATTATTGATCCAACTGACTTCATATTTAAATTTTATCTAAACACTACAATGATGAAATAATCTTTCATTGTTTTTCCTTCTGCTTTTCAAAAAATATCATTTCCATGGCATTAATTCTGCATTTGTGTTTGTCGGTTAACATCGGGAACTCACTACTATGTTTCACTGGTAGTGGTAGGGTATCACAACTTTTTTGATCACATTTTTCGTTTTTTTTTTGCTCAAAAAGTGATTTTTTTATACTGTTGAATGCTTATCCGACTTTTGCATTAATCTCTTTACTACTAATTTACTAACTAGTTATTTTAATTTGGCACATCTGTTGGGAAAAAATTAATTATGTACTTAAGAACATATGATTGGTCTTGGCTCAATAACATTCTCAATTTTTACTGATCAAGGAAGGAGAAGATAAATTTGGAAATATTCTTGTATGCTGTTTCTGTCACTTACTTAATACTATTACTATGTCTTTCTACCATCAAGTGTAAGACTTTGAGTTTAGTGTTTTCATTTATTGTACAGTCACACTCAGGGCCGCCGCGTGCATATGAGCCGCCTTTGTGCAAACTTTTAACCCCCCCCCCTGAATGCAAATCAAAAATTAAAACATTTTTGTAATTAATATATACATATACAGTATAAAGAATAATAAGACAAAACAAAACAAATAAATACATCATATGAAAAATAAAAATTAAAATGTTACCTTTGTATACAATAAAGAATGAACAGTACAACAAGATAAGTTTGATGAACTTGATATATCCAATAATGATAAAACGAACCACACCATAATGTCACCAGAAGTCACAGTCTTGTTAAAGAAATTTTGGATTCCGATTCAATGAACCCGAAACTTCAAATTAACTGTCTACATCATAGAAGAAGGTCTACATTAATGTTAGCGATGCAAGTACTTGGCCAAAATATGTAACCATAAAAAAGCATTGAATAAAAAGATTTTATTCATTGTAAAAAATAGAGATTGTTTAGTTGAAAATTGTTCATGTCAACAATTAGGGATTATCCTAAATACGAGAATCATATTATTATCGAATGTTACCAAATGGAGAAAAACTTGCAAGAAGTTATTTAGTTTATTCAAAAACGCGATAAACGGTTTTTTGTTATCATTGTAAAATATTTAATAATCAACATTAGCAACTTGCTATAAATATGTTGTCTTAATAGAAAACGGTTCAAAATATAGCGAACTTAAAATGTTAAGTAATAAATGTTCGATTGATTCAGCACAATAAGATTATTCGAAACTGAAAACGTATCCGAACATAGGGTTACCATATCCTGGTGACTTGAAAAGAGGACACCATAGATAGGTGATTAAAAAAGGGGGTGTGAATTCCATTCCGCAACTAACACCAAAATACTTCTTTTTTAAGCTTTCTTATACTTCTCTGAAGACTGTATTTTTTTAATCAAAGTTTTGTTGCTTGTTAAATAACACAAAAAATTCTGACAAGACATGTCCTTAAAATTAAATTGTACAAAAAAAAAGACCACTAACAGAGTCCATAGTTAACCTATTTCTCTCCTTTGTCCATTGAGCCTGCATCAGGGAGAAAAGTCGCTGTACATTTCCATTATGAGGGAAGATAGCAAAGAAAAATTGAGCATTTTTTAGCAATTCTGAATGACATTCAATACTTTTAGAGTTTACACTTTCGTTTTGGCATGATTAATTCAAAACAGAACGATATTCAATTAGTATGCATTAAATAATAAAAGTAAAAGGTAACAAATTTCTGCACCACGCACGCAACCTGTCAATTCTCTCGCGGTAGACTTCTATAACCCCTGTTTCTGAATGCAGTTGTGTCTGAACGTAGCCCAGCTGCAATTTTAGTAAGCAAATTTCAAATAAATGAGCGGGAAGTAAAAAACCCGGACATTTTTACATATTTTTAAAACCCGGCCGGACACAAATTTAAGGTCTTAAAAAGAGGACATGTCCGGGGAAAAGAGGACGTATGGTAACCCTACGCGAACATCACAAAAAAAATAATGCTAATTATTTAGATAAGATATAAAATGAAATCATTCATGTTATATCTGAAGCCATAAAACGAAATATTTTAGAAATAATTAGGAGTCGAAATATTATTCTTTAATTCTTGATACCACCTTGGACTTAGGTCACACAGAACAATTGACCATTGTTACTAGATTTGTTAATCGCAATATACAAATATCGCGAAAATTTTAGAATATTTTTAGTGTTTGAGGTCTGTAGATTATATAACCGGCAATACGAATTTATTATAAAACTTTTAAAATTATTGAATATCAATATTTGGGATTAAGATAAATTCCAGAGCATTTTTCGTTTCATGTGTTGCGATTCTTTAAATTTGATAATTAACGATGCAACGCCGATCTTGTTTTTCAGATATTCCAAAGAGAACAAAAAAGAGAATTTTTGGATACGAAGCATCAGAAGAGTCAATAAATAATGCAAAAAAAAATTATTTCACGATTTTAGACACCACAATATCATGTATTACAAAAGATTAGTATACAGAAATAGCACAATGAAGATTTAAACTTATTCACGACACAATAAATTAAAAGAATAGAGTGATAAAGATCTATTAAAATACTGCAAAGATTTACTCATAAAACTGGGCGTCAATAAAAATTCGGACGATCGGGATATTAACGGTACGATTTTGGCCTCACTAAGTTTAAACCGTATTTATAAAAATAAATTAACAGAAACGTTTCCAAATACTGCCATTGTATTGCGTATTTATTAACTGTTACCTGAATCCTTAGCTTCCGGGGAAATTAGTTTTTTATAGCTAAAATTAATAAAAACAACAATGTTCAAAGAACGTTTAGAAGGATAAATATGTAATAAATGAAATATCATATTACAGTTTGGACGTTCGACTGCAACTTTTGTTTAAGAATGCGTATCAACAGCTTAAAACTTTTTACATTTAAATTACCAGAAAAATATAAGGGATTCATCGAAATAGGAAAGTCTTTACAGCGCAAAACAGATATTTGAAAAAATAGATTTAAAAATTATACCTCTTACAATAAGGTTTAAACTACCTAGAATTTAGTATGTACTTAAATGTTGCAAGATCCCTATTGTAAAATTGTATTACTTAAAATTCTGAACTGAATGATTTAAACAATCTGGCGTTTTGGCACGAAATGAAAATAAATATAAATATAAAAATAAATAAAAATATGCAAAACTTAAATTACTCAGGAATTTGCCGCCCCTTTGGTTAGCCGCCCGCCCTTGTGCGGTGAACAACCTGCCACCCTACATGCGGCGGCCCTGGTCACACTACATTTTTTAAATTTTGAACTGCATTTCTTATGTTCTCCCATGATATTTATCTTTCCTCTGTTGCTTCCTTTATGTCCTCCTTTCATGTTCTTCTTGGTCTGCCTTTTCTGCTTTTCCTTTGTGTCCTTGTTTCATATACCTTTTTTGCTAGTCTTTATTCCAACTTTTCAGACTTTTCATTTATAAATATAAATAATTGTTCTTGGCTCAATAAGTTTGTCAACTGATTTTTACTGATCAACTTTAACAAAAAAAAAGAAGATGAATTCAGAAAAGTAAATTCTTGAATGGCATTTCTTTCTTCCTGAATGATTTTATCATGTTATAGATTAATTGTTTTAATTATTTTTAGTTGGAGAATCAAGTGGAAAGGCCAATAAATCAGTAGCAAAACATATTCCAGGAAGTTTACAAGACATGGGTGCAAGAGTTTCGAGTTCAACAAGTGAAGTAGCGAAAGCTCATAAGCTTATGTTGGAACGTGGTGATAAACTGAATAAGTTGGAAGACAACGCCGAACGGATGCGTTCTGAAGCTGAAAATTTTTCGCATTCTGCACATGACCTCATGCTCAAATACAGAGATAAAAAATGGTATCAGTTGTGAAGTGTCTGCGCACTCATTCTTGTACAGTTTTCGAAATAGGTTAGTCGTAGAGTTATAGTCAATAGCAAAATTATGGATTACCTCTTACAATGTTACATGAAAATATTAAATTCAGATGTCTGAGGTCCAGCTATGCACAAAATAATCTATGCTTCAGTTTAATAAAGCTGTCGTTGTTTAAACTTGTTAATAAAAACTAAACTATTAACGGAAAATATTGATATGCGTAAAAAAATGTTTAAACATGAAATTATTAAAATACAAAAACAAATAATTATAGATAACACTACTACATATCTTTATTACCTTAAATGTTAATAAAATATTACATAGTATATCAGAGAGTATTTATCAAGTTGAAAATGTAGTAGATACTTATTTTTTAATATTCTAAAAGATCCCAATTTAATTGAATAAAAATCATGATTCGTGATCTTTTAGAGACGATAGTAATATAGATCTATAAAGTGATTGTCTAGTCCCCATAAAAGTAGTTTCCATATAAAAATTTTAATAGGTTTTTGGACCATGATAATTGGGCATGAGTTAGACCCACAAATGAAAGTTAACATTCTGTTACGTCAGATGAATTAATTTTGCATTTCAATTGTTTTCACGTTACTCGTTATATAAGATACTAAACTTATCATATTGTATAAGTTTAAGCTGTAGAGGTATTATGTGATGATATTTAATTGTAACATTGTATGGAATTCCAAACTATCTATGCTATAGATCTTGTACTTAATGCGAATTGTGATATTCTATTCTGCCTGGAGGTAGTTTTTTAACTTTTACTATGATTTAGTAATGTTTAAATAATCAACGGTTTCGCATCAATGTATAGATGATGCGTACTTCATGTAACTTTTTAACCAGTAGGGTAGTAAAAATTTTTAATGAAAATGAAAATGTAATGTAACATGTAATTTCTACCCTATTATTTTAGTGACCTATGTTGTTAGTGGCATGAATTTTAATGAACAGTAGATATATTTCAATAATATGCATGTCAAATGCATTTGTTATCAGGTAAGTTTGGAAGTGTTATGGAATGTAGCACTTTTTAATATAATAAACTAACTATAACATTGTTTTTTTCTGTGGAATTTATTAAAACAAGTCATCAATACTATGAACTTTTTTATATTACTGCAGATAATTTTTCTGTATTAATTGTTGAATGTTATAATTATTTTTTACAACAGTTAAGTTATTAGAATACATACGTTCTCAAACTGCAGTTGCAGGGCCCCAAATAATCGTAGTTCACTATTCAGAAAGATAATTGTTTCTGAACAGTTAATGAATATGTCACAAATTTTAATTCTTAAATAAGTAATTGTTTATTTATAGAGGACGAATGTGTTGAATTTATTTCAGGCCTAACTCTAATGTTAACAACAATGAGGTGGTTTCGTCAATTTATATTATTTCAAGGGGTTGCAGTATTATAATTGAGAACCCTTATTCTAATCAATTAAAGCCATAAATATTAATACAGTAAAAATAGTTTTGTTAAAACAACAAAAACACATGATTTCGTCAATATTAACTCACCAACAATATATGAATTTTGTAAATAATTGAAATTATTGAGAAAATAAAGTAGGCAGTGTAAATATGTACCTATAGTAAAACGCTTTTGTCTCTTGTTCTCATAAATGTTTAAGTATTATATTGGAAGACAATAAGATATATATTTATGTTACCATTATGACATAGTTTTCACTTGATGATAAGTTGCATTTTTTGTTATTTTTTTTCTCTCGAATTGTTTGTCTTCCTGTTTCTATAATAATGCCAAATGTACCTATCTGATTACTTAATTAAATCAAATAAAGAAACGTGACATATATATACATATATATGTAGCAGTAGTTGAATGTTACCATAGCCACATGGTTAGTGATCGTTATCATCGCAAACGTGATGTCTGTATTCTGTAAAAATCCATCCTATGTTTAAACTTAATTTATTTGAAGCAAATACTATTGTTAAAAATATTCTAAAACTATATAAAATATTTATGATAAACTTGTTTCTGATTTTTATATATTTTATTGTAAATCATTAATTGTTGTATCTTTAGTAAAAGTAAAGAGGAATGGGAACAATTGTTAAATTTCAGAAATGCTTTGACACTTGTTTTAAATAAACAAACCTTTTACAAATCCATTTAAATATCGATTAAAAATTTTATTAACGCCTGTTAATTGTATAAAAAGCAAGTTTTGTTCTCTTCTCTGATATTTTCTCCTTATATACAGTTAAGCTAAGTAGGGTATAGTGCAGAAATTATATTAATAGTTATTGTTCTAAACAATAAAATAGGTTTTGTTTACATTGGTGTGTTATTGTCGTTACTATTAATTTTAAGATAACGCGTTTACAATTGCTCATCATGACATCCAATAAAACAAGATTAATAAGGTATTTCACATGATGACGTATTTGCAAACTTGAACAAAATGCAAATAAAACGTAAAACAAAATTATCAGCTTTTTATCAAGAAATTATTAAAGGCCACAAAAATTAACGGCTTTGTAAAACAATTACATTATTTACATATTGCACTAAAATAACTAATATTATTTTATTTATTTTTTTATACAGGGTGAGGCATCACTTATGACACCCCCACTTATTTTGTTATTGGAAAGAATTATCAAAAAACGTTTCAAATAAAAATTGTTTGATACAGTATTTCCCAAAATATTGTCATGTCAAATTTTTGTTTTCTTTAGTTTTTTTAGGAGTTACGGCGCCATATTTGTTTTTTTTTAAATGGCACCACACATATTTTTTTTATGGTTTGAAAGACATTTTCTTTCTCTTTTCAACGCATTAAAACTTTTATACCCTTACATAACAAAATTTTTAAGTAAATCGCAAAAGAACAATTTGGTTTTAAAAGCGTACGGTATTAATTAATTTACATTAGTAGGCTTTGAAAATGATACAAAACGGTAAAAAATTTATTACAGTAGTTTTGTGTTTACTGTTGTAACCTAATTAACTTTTTTTAAAAATCTTTTACCATTTTCAAAGCCTACTAATGTAAATTAATTATTATGATACGCTTTTAAAACAAAATTGTTCTTTTGCGATTTTCTTAAAAATTTTGTTATGTAAGGGTATAAAAGTTTTAGTGCGTTGAAAAGAGAAAGAAAATGTCTTTCAAACAGTATAAAAAAATATGTGGTGCCATTAAAAAAAAACAAATATGGTGCCATAACTCCTAAAAAAACAAAAGAAAACAAAAATTTTACGTTACAATATTTTGGGAAATACTGTATCAAACAATTTTTATTTGAAACTTTTTTTTATAATTCTTTCCAATAACAAACTAAGTGGGGGTGTCATTAGTGATGCCTCACCCTGTATAATATTTATTCAAAGAGTATTAGTATTAATATAAACTATGTATACAGGGTGTTTCGCTTTTCTATGGGGCACTATTGTTATCTCCGTGAATAATGAAAATACAGGGTTGGTTAAAATTTAGCTATTTACGGGTGTATTTTAAACAAGATATTGTTTTGTTTAAAAATTCCATGACTTGCGTGATATAGCAAAAAACTGAAATCGATTGTTTGTTATAAAATGGTGATAGTCAAATTTTTATTTATAAATTACTGTACGAGATAGTTATTAAATAACTTTTTTTTTAATGGCAGTCTTAGGCGATGACTTAAATACAGATAATTTTTTTGAAATTTTGAATTTGATTTCGCATTACATTTATTTTAATGCCACCGTTTTTACAGATTCAGGATAGACTAGCAATGGTCGAAATAAAACAATGGAAATCGGTTATTATGTTTTCCATAGCAACGTTGATTTTTATCTTGGATATCATAATTGTTTAGTTATTTTGCTTATTCTTGTAAGTTAACATATAAAATATTATATCATTGTTAAAAGAGAAAAATAATCTTTGGATCTGTCGTCACTTACCAAGACCGGCTTTTTAAAAAAACTTTCATTAAATATCTCGCATGGTATTGTATAAATAAAAATTGACAATCACCATTTTGTGGCAAACAAAATCTAGAAAATTTTCTTCCTTTTGACATTTTTGTATAGCCGAAATACTCGAGTTAAATTTTTTTTATCCATTTCGGTTTTTTCGTTATATCACGCAAGCCATGAATTTTTTAAACAAAAATATCTTGTTTAAAATACACCCCTAAATAGCTTATTTTATTCCATTTAACCAACCTTGCATTTTCATTATTTACGGAGATAGCAATAGTGCCCAATTGAAAAATGAAACATCCCGTATAATTTCTCCAAGGCCTGATTGGGTAAAGCAACAGCTTCTGTTAACCCTAATGGTTGCTTTGTGCAATCAAACCCAAGTATTAAATTAATGGGTTTGCTAAATATAAACAAAATATATTGATACGAAAATTATTTATTACATGGATTTTTAAAATACAGCGACATATTTTTAAGTAACAACAAAATTAAAATATCATTATTATAAAATAATGTTATTTGTATCTATAAAATGTCTAGCCTGTGATAACCAATTAAGTGATAAACTAGTACAAGGAATGCATTGCAAAATTTACAGTTATTTCTGAACAAAATTAAAGTTACTTGGCAAAAATAAACAACATTAAAATTACCTTATTGATAAATACAAAACTAGCTGCTGTTAATTTAATGATAAATGTGGGATCAATTAACATGTTCTTCGACTTTTAAAGCAATTTTTTAATCCCATGGTTATTTACCTGTCACATATAAAATATGATTTGCAAATATACATACAGTAATAAATAACAAACATGAATAAAGGCAACTGAAAATAATTAGTAAACTCTACATGAATCTTTAACACTTTTTTAAAAGTTCGTATACAATCAAGTTCAGCCTAATTATATATTCATAAACTTAAAAACAGTGTAAATGCACGAGTTTGATAAACAAAACTTTTAATTGTATTCAGCAAAATATACAGGACGCAAAATATACAGAACACCACACATTATTTATAAATGGAAAGTTTCAGTCTGATTTTTTGTTTGAAATTTTTTGTAAAGTTGCTAGTCGTTCTAGAAGAGGTGGGTGAGAATGATGCCAAGCTGAATACAGGGGATCATAAATGGGAAAACCTAAATTATCTTTATTTAGCTGAACTAATGCTCGCCTTAATGGCTCGGCTTTCCCTAAACCAGCAGCAAAAGCATCAGCTTGGAATTCAAATCGTCTAGATAGACAGGTTAATAAAAATAATAATAATGCATTATATGGCATCATTACATACTGAAGAACTACATATAATCCTACCAAAACTGGCTGTACATTTGGTGGAAAACCTAATGCCTGGTATAATGATGGATAACCGAACAAGAATGAAAATGCAGAGAACATTAAAAATAAATTCATTTGCATGATAATTATATTTTTAACTACATGTCCATGTTTCCAGTGACCTAGTTCATGTGACAATACAGCAAGAACTTCATCATTTTGACATCCTCCAGTTTTGGGATTTGCTAGTAATGTATCAAATAAAACGATTCGTTTTGATCCAAACATTCCATAAAAATATGCATTACTGTGAGCCGACCGCTTTGATCCTTCTACCACATACAATTGCCCCAATGGAAATTTCAATTGTTGTGCTAGATTTTCAATATCTGTTCTCAATTCTCCCTCTGGCAATGGTGTGTATTTATCAAATAAAGGAGCAATAAATGAAGGATATATTGTTAAGAGCAATAGTACAATTACTCCGACTACCAACCACAACCACAAGAAAAACCATTCACCTCCATATTTAACGATGATTATTGCAATTGAAGAAATCGGCAAAGTTAATACTTGGCCTAAAATATATGCCTTTATTTTATCTAACACAAAGAACTTGGGCGTTTGTTTGTTAAAACCATATTTTTCTTCTAAAACAAATGTATGATAAACGGTAAATGGTAAATCAACCACTGTCGATATTGTTGTTAACAAGAACAACCAAATACAACTTATCGAAACTTCTCCATCAAATGGGTTAATTGATGCAGCATATTTCCAAAATATTGCTAGAATACCACTGTATATGATAGCAGTAGAAACAAGTATCGAAAATGAAGATTGTACAAATCCAAATCGTGCTTTATCAAGTGCATATACTCTAGCCTTCTCGTAAGTCTCCTTCGTCATCACATTATTTAGTTCAGAGGGTACGTTCACTGCTTTTTTACACACATGATACTAAAATAAAATAATGATAAATTTGCAACAAGTCACAGTTAAAACAAGATCTTTTTACCTGTCTTACAGACAAATACAGCTCCCACAAATATTCTAACCACAAAAATAGAAGTATAGAATACTGAACAACTATCTCTTGTGCAAGTCCCATAGTAAAATATACAACCATCGGCTTATTTCAACGTCAAAGAATTTCAATCATTCGATTAATAGTCTGTTCAAATCACAACTCTTAACAAAATGCCGTATGCCACTATTAACCTATTCTATGTAACCTATTGGCATTTATCAACGCTTACATCGTTTTGAAATATTCGATGTAGTAGGTACATGTAAAGTATTCAATATTATTAAATTCAGAAATTTACATTGCTGGTCATTTAAAGAGAATGGTAATTTGTTACTTAAATTTATAATAATTTAATTTTTAGTATTCATTGTAAACTATAATGCTATTATGAATGAAATAAATTATCGATGCAATTTAATCCTGTCGATGTAGACCTCAGTTAAAACCTTTTAATTTAAATTCAAAAGTAAACGCGGCTTTAACATAACCTCTAATTTATTGTGCTCAAATAAAAATGGATGTACAATTTAGTGCTGAAATAACAGATTTTAAAATAGTTTATAATGTATTAAAGTCAATATCATTTAAAGAAGTAAGGTATGTAACAAGTTGTTCTATATTTTTGTATAGCAAAAAATATAGTTTGCAGTAATTCGTCCGATGGAGGAAGGCCTGAAAGTTACCGTAGAAGAAATGAAATGCGTTGAAACATCTGCTTACATACCAGTTAGTATGTTTACGTCATATGTTATTGATCCTAATGTAGACATAAAATTTAAAATAAGCCTTAAAGTATTAACAGAATGTTTGCATATTTATGGAGATGATTCAAATCCCAGTCTTAAATTATCCTATAAATCATCTGGATTTCCGCTGTGTCTAGTGTAAGTCGTAAACTCTTTTGCTCTTAAAATTTTTCATTTAGCTTATTTTCAACGCTATATTCTGTCCATGCAGATTTTTTTTTTTTTAACTTTTATATCGATAGGCAACTTATTTCAGTATTCAACATAGTGAGGAAAATATTATGGTAGATTGTGAAATTCAAACAATGGATGTTGAAGAGTTTGCAGAATTGAGTTTAGCAGATGAGTGTACCCAGAATAAAATTGTAGTGAATGCTGGACCATTAGTTGAAATATTATCAGACCTTGATAATGCATCTGATGAATTAGAATTATTACTAAGCCCCGATCCACCTTGTTTTAGAATAACTACAAACAGTACTATGGTTAGTAGTTATAACTATAAAATTGCCCATTTAACATTAAATTTTGTATGTAATAATTTTAGGGAGGTTCCCAAATAGATATATCAAAAAATTCAGAAATGATCATAATATTTCAATGTAGCACTAAATCGCTGTGCCGATATGCATTTAGCAACATTAAGCAGATTTTAAAAGTTATGAACTTTGCCAATAAAGTTTCTATATCAACAGGAAGTTCAGGTTTATTGGGACTTCAACTTATGATTAATGCAGATGATAGACAAATGTATGTAGAGTATTATGTAACATCACTGTTTACTGATGACTGAGGTAACAAGAAATGTTTATTGTTAACTGAATATAAGTGGCTTTATATTGTGCGGTTACATCTTTTAGCAGAGAAGATTAAATTCGAGTAGGTCAAATTCTGTTTTACATGAAAATTTGACCGTATACAAGCCAAATCATACTTCATAAATCATTTTGTATTTGAAGAGGTCAGAATTAGTGCAATTATGAGGGATGCTTTAAGCCTGAGTGCCATTCTGAATTGGCCATGTAAACAAGTACTGATTTTAAAGTGTAAACGTGTCTTATATTCCATCTGATGCCAACTGATGGCATTTAAACTGTCTTATATTCAACTGTTGTATGTGTGATGGATACACACTTTTTGTCTTATGTTACAGCGGTGGGGAACTTTTGGTGCCATTGGCAGCCATTTAATCTATCTGACTTAAACTTAAACTCTGTGTTTCTGATGGATTATGGAAGGGGTAGTCAGCCATTATAGTTCACAGTATTGTCTTATATGACGACAGCATAGAAACAAGCACGGTTTCACCAGTTTTGTTATGCATTTAACCGGTTTTTCTGAGCCATCGCAAATTGAATGACAGCATTCATACATTGGATGGTTCTTTGATGGAATGTAAGACACACGTTAATTTTAATGTTTAAGTTCATGAAAATACAGAAACTTATTTTGGTTGTACTTTGTGCCTGTGTATATTGTATGAAATAAATATCAATGCAATATAAGTTGTGAAAATTTATTTCAAAATACCTTTTGAATAACAAAAATTTTAATACATATATACATTTTTGAACTATTTTCCATGTGTACTTTCTATTTTATTAATGATATTTTGCATTTACCAAAAAATGGTCTTCAGGTAAATTACTATGCTTTGCAGCTTCCTTTAAACATTCAGAAATATGCTTGTTTTTGTCTAAACTTGTATAAAGTGCTGTTTTAACCATATCACTGTCTACAGTTTTCAAGTCTGTAGCTGAACCAAGTGCAGCACATACTCTTATGAAGATTGAAGTACAGTCGGTGCCATATTTACCATATTCACTTGTTTGATAATCCCAGGGAGCTATGTAATGGTAACTCAGCCAATAATTTTTGTCTATAAAAAATACCATATTCGTATCAAGCGGATATCTAAAACATCGAAAAGTTAATTGCAGCTTTGGGTTTGTTAAAAAGCCGCACTTACTTTTCTCCTTTTTGTAGACCCCATATCAAAGTAGCGGCAGGTATTAAGCAAGCCATAATTAAATTAATTGTATATCGAAAAACACCTGCTACAAGAAGTGCACAAAACACATTTTCGTCCCAGTATTTGATTGGTGCACATGCTGATAACAAAAGAACAGCAGTAGTTACGATCCAGTAATACCTAGATTTAAAAGTTCCAATGTAACTTCCTTATAACTTAATTTTTACAATTAGTACCTCTTTTGAAATGTAACCACAGCATCATTCTGTAAGTCGGACATATCAATTTGTTTTTCAGCTTCTATTTGTGCTACAGAAGGCTCCCTTAGTAAACAAAAGAAGGCGGAATAAAGAAAACCTCTGGATGGATTAAATGGATCCAGATCGGTACCAAAATAATTGTGATGTAATCTGTGTTTCAGAACCCAGTCGTATATTGGTCCCTGAAAAATGTTTAATTTTGTTACATATTGTGCTGTGTATGTGTGCTATAGTACTGATACTAGAGTCCTGCACGGGTCTGATTTGTTGGACCCGCCAACAGCTAATGTTTAAGCGGACCTGTGACCCGCATGATTCTCGTTAATTAGACGCAACCTGCAACCCGCATGATTTTAGAGTGTTACTTTATTTGAGCTGCACCCAACCCACTATTTTTACATTTTTTATTTATGTACATTTGCAACAGCAATAGTGAGCAAAAAATAAAAAAGTAGGTACTAAAAAACTTGCCTCATTGGATTTGAACCCTCTGTTAATAAAACTGTACCCAACACACTACCCACAACCTTCGATATACAAAGACACGACCCGCTACCCGCAAACTAATATACAAAGACCATCTGACTCGCTTTGCGGGTAACCTGTGGGTTCCGACTCGACTGCAGGACTCTAACTGATACATTTGTTAAAATTAATTCAAACGAGGTTTAGTCTTGGACAGATAAGAACTAGGGCCACACTAATAGCCTCTTTTTTTGTTTTCAATAGCTTTACACCAGGGGTTCCCAACCTTTTTGTTGCGTGGACCCCCTGTAAAAAAATATTCGTTTTAATCGAACCCCTTGGAATTTTCATGTTATTTCTCGAAATTTTGCATAACACAGTGGCGGATTAACCTAGGGCCCCAAGTTGTTTAATTAATTAATAGGTGATGTTAAATTTAATGCATGTGTAACAAATGTGAGTATAAAATATGAAAAAGATATCGAAATAAAATATTTTTAAGATGAACTTCATTAACTCTGTACCTCAGAAGTAAAAGATCGGGTGTCCACTTTTTTACAATTACACTTTTTTAAATATTTTTCAGTTTCTTATTTAAAGTTCGTTAAACATAAATGATAAAAATAACTATATTACCTACTTATTATTGTATAAGTATTAAGGAAGTAAGTAATAAGGTGGCAAGTATCAGAACCTGAACAACAAAAAAATAGTTTTTCCTGCATACTGTAAAATTTAAGAAACGTGACATCCGATCTTTTACTCCTGAGGTACAGATCTATATTCAAGAACAAAAAGTGTCAGATCCTGTTGATATGTATACGGTATTAATTAAAGTACTTCAATCTACAATTTCTAACATTAGGATAATTTTAAAGATTTTTTTAAGTTGCCGATTTGTAATGCCAGTGGTGAAATATCATTTTCGGTTTTAAAACATATGACAATTATTTACATAATTCAATAAGTCACATGCATTTAAACGCATTATCGATTATGTATATTGAAAATGATGTAATTGAATTATTAGAATATGAAGACATGATTAGTATATTCATTAAATTAAATGCTAGAAAGGTTCCGATTTAATACATTTGTATATTCATCTTTTAATTAATGGGATTTAGTTAGTAAATGACTTTTATTATTCTGTTACCTGTTTTGTAGTATAATATATTGTTTGTTTTTTCTCATCCATTAATAAATTATTTACTGTTGAATTGAATTTTTTTAGATCGAGTAGTGTAATTTTTGTTTCCATAAAGTAAGGGGGATGGGGGCCCGAAATGAGATTGTGCTCAGTAGGGGTGGGCGATATATCGATATAATTTTGATATCGATATTCCGATATATCGATATAATTTCGATATCGAAATTTGGATATCTCCCACCTCTAGTGCTCAGGGCCCCTAATTAGGTAATCTGCTACTGGCATAATACTAATACTATATAGTTTAAAAAAATTATTAAATCAATTGGAGGAAATCTCATATGATGGTTATTAATTAATCTTACAATTTGAAAATTGTCCATCGACTTCTTGAGTTCCATCGACCCCTTTCAAAATTCTATTTACCCCCAGGGGGTCTATATTGACCCCGTTAGGAATCCCTGCTTTAAAGTGTATTTAACAGTAACAAATAATTATTTACCTGACCAGAAAGTGTCTGACATAACATTAAAAATATTTTTAGTTTTTTATCAGCCTTATAAGATTGATGGGCCCATAATCGATGTGAACCGGCTGTAACTCCAAATCCAGCAAAAGATATCAAAAAAATACCTAAAAATGAAATAAACATCTACATGAGTTTTTTTTTTTTGTGATGAAATAATTATTTACGTTGTTTTTTTTTTATATGGGTAATTATGGAAGAGAGTACAAAATTATGGTTGACTGAATTATTATGAGTGTAAGAAAAATTTTTAGTACAATAAACATTCTATTTATAAAAAACTGAAATTGCCAAAAGTACATATATTTATTGAAAAATAGGTAAGTGGTTTAACTAATCGATGATTAAAACCAATACATGCGTATTCGTTAATAGTACCATGCATATAAATGACTACAGTGCTGTGATGAATTGGTTTAACATTTTAACCTTGATGACCTGTTACATTATCATAATAATAAATTTGAGGTAGTCATTGTATTCTTATAAACACCCTATTTTTAGTATGTAGATTGCAGCATGACTTGTCTAGTGGTTTTTCTGTAAAAATTAAATAATCATCAAATGACAGGACATCAATTTTTGTCATTATTATATCATTAATATAATTATTTATCTTAAAAACAATTTTAATATAAAATAATGACCAATATTCCATTGCTTAAAAAGTAATAGAATTTTAGTTTCATTTGTTAAATAATTTTGGAAGTTTTCATGGAGGGATTATTATATAAATTCTATTATTATTAAAGAGTTATTGTTTTTCATTATTTACTCCCTTCTTAACATTTTCTAGAAAATTTGTTAAAAATGAGTTAATAATAACTAGGTTTATTTAGCAAAATATACAACATATATATATATGTACTTACTGTATACTGTAGTTAGTAAATAAGCATCCATTGCACATAAATAGATACCGTAAATAGTAAATATTAAGACATGAATATAATATAAAATTGAAACATAATTAATTTCCCTTTTAATATCCTCAGGTGACAGTTCCTTTGTTTCTTTCATTGTAACGGTTAATTTAGATATTTTTTATTAGGATTTTATTCCTTGTATTAGGTTTACAAACTTGTATACACATATAAAACTACTCACTAACAAGTGTGATTGTGTTGCGAGGGTATTATATTTAACACTATTTTAAAATAAGAGTTAAAAAGTAACAATAGTGTCCATACATTATTCGTCTCTATAAATTTAAATGTATTCCACATTTCATTAGTTGAATTCAAAAGAATAATTATTTTTAATTATTCAAAGGTTATTGTCTCCATAGGAAATAGCAGTTATATTTAATCGTTGCTGCATACAATTAAAATCAATCAGCCTGTATAGTTTGCCTTTAATCCAGGGCTTTGAACCGGAACTGAACCGAAAACCGGTAAAAACCGTTATTTTTGTCAGAACGAAAACCGGAACTGAACTGAAAAAAAATATCGGTTTATTACGGTTCGGTACATGTTCAACAAACTAGTTCGTTTTGTTTATATATGTTTCGTTTAATAAATTATATTATCATCAAATGTTATATACTTCTATTTCCAATTGTTATACCCTATTATACCAAATAAAAACATTTAAAAAAAATAAAAAGTAATCACTCGGAGCTGAACCGAAAACCGAAAACCGAAAAAAACCGTTATTTTTTCCGGAACGAAAACCGAAACCGAACCGATATATATTTTTTTAATTGAACCGGAACGAAAACCGATACGAAAAAAATTACGGTTCGAAGCCCTGCTTTAATCTGATCTATTTGAACAAAATAAAAATAAATTTATTAAGATGTTTATTATTAATCTATTTATTATTGTTTGATTATATGCAGATAATTGCATAATACAAGTGCTTGAAAGGGTGGTCACTGGCCAGTTATACCTGTGAGGTATAGCACCCTATTCATTGAATTAATTTTAAAACATGCCTTTTTTAACAATCAAATATGTAGCCAAAAATATCAAAAATCGGCTTTCAAATCAAGTAAAAAAATTATGCATTAGTATTAAAAGATTAAAAAACAATGAGTATATGCACTGGCCATGGTTAAAATTTAAATGAGTTTAAAATTTTTGTTAATAGGGTAATGTATTATTTTTGAATATACGTTTTCCAAAATAAAGTTTTGCTGGAGCTTTAAAATGTAAAAATCCGAATATTCTAGGGAAATGAATATATTTTATGTGAATCTTAAGTTTACAAAAGTTTTTGTGTAATAATGTTGACAAGAATAATAAATAGGCATTTCATATTTGAAATTTTAGATCATGGGCAAAAAAGTTAAAAAGAGTTGGGCATAATGATAATTATAGCCACTTGTTCTGTGATTATAACTAATGTGTTCTGTGAAGTAATGTGTTGCAGTGTCCATAGAGGAAGGCAGTGTCATGCATAGAAGAAGATAGAATACGAAGTGCCTAGGTAACTGCTTGTGCAGTATTGCTGCGCCATCTCTTCCATGTCTTAGTGAACTAAATTAAGCGGGATTTTCGAAAGTCGACACAGCTTCAAAACTTCAAATAAATTCACTATTAAAAGTTACTATTCAGTTTTGTTGGCATGTTTTTATTTAAAAATTTTATTTTTAATTAAAAACATACCAACAAAACTGAATAGTAACTATATGTAAAGATGATGAAATAAAAGAAAAAATTATAATTATAAATTTATTAATAAGCAATATAAAGATTGAAAAAACATTGCACAATTAATTATAAAACACACCATCAAGATAAATAAAAATAATATAAATTATTACAGTAAACGCAGTTTATTGTGATCACCTTCATTAAATGATTATATTAAACAGCGATTGTAATGACAAAAAATTAGAAATATAATATATTTCTAATTTTTATAATCTACACGTGAGAAAAACAAAAACAAAATATACAAAGTATGTGTTTAGGTATGTTTTTGCTTACCAAATGAACAAAATAAAATTAAAAAATCTGGATAATTTAGGTTTTAATTGTTGTTTAAGTACCAAGGAATACACAATAACATAAATGCATCAAAAAGTGACTCTAATATTAGAAATTATGATTCTAATAAACGATTATTATAATTTCATCGTATTAAATTAGATTCCGTAACATGGTTGATTTTAATAGCCAGTGATCACAGTATTAAGCGCTTACTGTATTACAAAAAATACTTAAAATTAAAAATTTACAATCGCTTACGCAATCTCTTGTCATAAGTAATGTGTGCTGCCTTTGCCATCTAGATTAACAGGCAAACTCTGCTTTCCTAACATGACCCCATTTAGTTTATTAATATAATTGAAAATTAAAAGTCTGCAAAAATTTGATTAAAGAGTTTCAATCGAATCTTCGCGATGAATGCATTTGTCAAATGGAAAACTTACATGATAGACAACAAAAGATTTTAACATCACTGAAATTTGCTTTTTATATAAAAGATACGGTAATAAAAAATTGACATCATTGTATATAGAATGTAAACATGAAATAAATTTGTCCGAACAATAATTCAGCTGAACTTACTCATCATATTGTTTTAAATCCACAAATGCATGTGCAACGGAAAGTTCACCTGAATGTAAAATATTAGCTAAACATACCCTGCAGTCTACAAATTTTAGGATGCACTTAAAAATGAAGTCACTAACATAGTCAATCGCAGCCAACTCTAATGGTTTGGCTTTGTCGAAGGTTTCGGGCACGAAAGGTGGTACCCAATCCTCAGGCTCGGGTGACTGTTGGACCCCTTGAGTGTTGTAGTGGAATGAGGAAGCTTTGACAATTATCAGCTTCACAATTGGATCCTGGTGAATGTATTCTGGAAAAATTATTTATGATTAACGTTTTGAAATAAGGCCTAAAAGCTGAACACGTTACATTTATATTTCGGACACCAAAAACATTATATAATAAACAAAAACAATACAAACACTTACCCTTTTATACCATCTTTTCAATTTCGTTAACGGCAAGTTACATTTGAAACGATTTCTTGGTTTCCAGATTTGAGAATCCATTCCACATTTCCTAGAACTATTTATAATCTCCATTTCACTGTTAATATCACAGTTAGGCCACTAATTTGGGTGTAGGATAATTAAATCACAATGTTGAACTATGTTAAATACTACTTATTACCGTTATAACCCCGCACAATTTATTTTTTAGGAATAAATATGTAGAATGCAACGAATGCAACAAGAGTTAAATATACGTTAAATTTGAAAATGATTCGCTTCTGGGATTCGATATCTGTTTTGTGATGTAAGATTGTCTTCTTTGCTAAAATTTCAACTTTTTATGTAGCGCCATCTCCACCATGTCTTAAAGAACTAAAAACGTATAAAAAAAGTGACGGCACATGGTCGTGTATCCCGCTTCGCATACCCTGGTGTCATGTTAATGAAGTAGAAGGAATCTGTAAAATCATATTGTAGATTGTGACTTTACCAGCGCTGTTAAACTGGACACGATACATTAATGGTTGTATATTATGAATCATAGATGTCACAGTAAGAGTTTACAATAAGGTTGTTGACTATAAGCAGCGAAAACCGCAAAGGTTTCTGGGATCGAGAGATGGGAACCATATTTTTCAGTATCCACTTTTATACGAGTGAGTGAAACCAAACATTGAGGAGAGAAAGTTGCTGTTTAGTTGTGAACATTGTTATATTTTTTCTTTATTTTGAGGGTTAAGGTGATATGTGAAACTGAAAAATGGTAACATCTGGTGTGTTTCATAAAAGTAGAAGGAAATATTAATTGGGCAGGTGTTGGGTTAACCACAGTTGTGGCATTGACTCAAAAACGTATAATATATTTACTGTTTGCTTCTTTACTTGATTGTAATGATAATATCCCAAAATAGTAATTATTCAAAGGAAACAATTACGACATGCAGGTAAATTTTGTCTCTTTGTTATTGTAACTTATAGTGGTTGTAAAATGGTTGTGAATTTTATTACTGCTGTAAATTTATGACATAGTTAAGTGTCGTTCTATTATTATTAGTGGTATTTCAATTTGGTTCATAAATAAGAGCAAATTTGTGTTTCTTTTAGCACTACTGGAAGCTAAGTGGCTCAAAGTGTGGGCCGATGATATGCGGTTACGATGGCTGGCAAACCTGAATTGTCAGCAGCCACTGGAGTGCAGAATGTGGTAGTATATGTGTCTGATGGCAATTTCGCCCAGGCATATGCAGTTGGGCAACAAAATGTGGCCCCATTCAACACACAAGTGTCTCATCCTGCCATACATCATGGACCCGCAGGATATTCTAGTGCACCACACTCCATGGCCACCATGGTTGGCGCATCGAAAAGTTTCCCAGATAAAATGCAGCTTGTCAAACCATCAGATTTTGCAGCAAACGGACAGGTTATCAATGGCATTATGTCACAGCAAGGAGCTAACTATTTCACAAATAATGCACAAGCTGTGATATCACAAAATGGGTTTTCTCAACCTTGTACCGCTAATATTGTAAACAATGTCGCAGGATATCAAAATATAAATGTAAATAATGGTGCAGTTTTAAATCAAAGTAACTTTGCAAGTGCTGCTGTTAAAAATATAGTCAATTATGGTGGTAACAACGGTGAGGTTTTATCAGGTGAGAGACAAGCGGGTCCCGGTAGGCCTGAACTTAAAGTGCGTGAAGAATGTGATAATCGTGACAGTTTCGTTGGATCATCTTCAGTTGATTCGGGTTATGTGAGTGTGATGGGTGCTGAAGGAATTTCACAAAATGCTCGGTGTGATTCTGTGCGTTCGGAAACTGCGGAATCGAGTTGTAGTAGCTTAAGTTCTGTGGATGAGAGCTTAGTGGTGGTGCAGCCTTCGGGTTCGGATATGGTAGTGTACGATGGCAGTGTCAGTGTGCGACCAGGTGGAGTAGTTTTGGCTGTAGGGCCCTCAACGCCGTCTCATGCACAAAACAATTCTGTTCCACTTATTAGAACTGGTTCAGGTACTTTGCAGCATGCCGTAATTGTGCCGTTTGGATGGAAAAGACTGCTTACAAATGGGGCCATCATTTATATCAGGTGTGTAGATTTTACTTATGGTGTTTTGTTGATCTGATTTTCCATAAATAATTTGCATGGCACTGTTGATGTATTTATATTTATTGGTGTTTGTTTATATTTCCATAATTATTGTAAATAATAAAATAATAATAAATTCTTTACTTAAATGGTATGTCAAGTTCAGGTTGTTAGTAAATATTACTTACTAATTTGCGTATGTATGCAGTTTTGGGAACGTCCTGTAATTGTGAATTATTATTTTTGTTTTTGAATTGAAAGTAAAACTTTTTCCATTAATTAATATTTTAATGTACAAGTTGTTATTGTAGTTGCAATTTAAATCAAAATACTGTGTAACATTTTTCGTTTTCTTCAATAAAGCTATTTAATGTCATTGCACAGGCATTTAATTTTTAGAAGGTGATTGTAGAGTACTCAGCGTGTTTATTTTTGTTTTTACTTTTATTTGTTGTAGGCGTCAACCGTATTTAGTTTTAAAATTAAAATGTTTTAGACTGTCTTTTTATGTTTAAAGACTCTCACATGCGTGTAATTAATCAGTGCAGACACACTGATTTACTTAAACCCCTATAATACGTAGCTGTGTAATGAATAACGTTATTAAAGTGAACCTCTTGCTTTTTCTTTACTTACACTGGTTAGACCGCTTCTGGTTACAGAATGTTAAACTTGAAGTTCTGCTGCATTGCTGGGATAGAGTTTGTCGTTTTTAGATACATTTCATTGTCGGTACACTTAGCGAGAGCAGATTATAATAATATTCTTCTAAAACTCGCATTTGAGTTTAAATTTTAACTTTCATTGTTATGCTAATTAAATGCAGCTCATTAATACACAGGAGAATAATTTTTTAAGAGAGTTTTCAGATCTTTAGAAACGGCAAGGCGAAATTACGTATTTAGAATTAGAGGCATGCACTGAAAATACAGGGCCGGCTAAATGGACAGAACAGAATGTATCATAGATATGCGAGATTTTAGTGTGAGCCAGACTATATTTTACAAACAAAGCGATCAAATCTTTATACACAGATAGCTTTTCTACAACTAACAATGGAATAAGTTGCACACAGCACAGTTTTCTATTGGAAATTAGATATAAAACTATTAAATGCGATAAAAAAAATTTGTTATATCCTGACGCTGTTGTTTTTTTCTCTTTAAGTGATTATCAGGTTGTCCCAGAACCATTCGATAGCTCTTTTATTATATTAAAAAAAAAATAAAAATTGAATGAAAGTTGTTTATGGTCATTTGATACATAACCTAAAATCTTTTCAATTATACAGAGTGTTTTGTTTTTGCACACCGATACGTAACTTTGTTTTTTAAATGAAACACCCTGTATATTTTGCAAATTTTAGATGTAAAATTAATTCTATTACAAAAATGTATCAAAGTTTTTTGTACCTAAAATTAATAATTTTCGAGTTATTTAAGTTTTTATGAAAATATTGACAGGAACAGGACCTTAAAAAATATTATTATTTCTCAACTTGGCAATGTCAGAACGGATTTCTTTAAAACGTTATTCGACAATAGTATCAAAGTATCATAGTGATTCTGACTAGTTAAAGTTTTAAAATAATGCACAATGTCTTTCTTACGTCCCTACAAATTTTTACATTTTCTTATCGATAGGTAATTTAATTACCTTTAAACACTATTGAAAGTTATTTATGTCTAAAATTAATATTTCTCTAGTTATTGCGGCTTTCATCAGTTTCATCTTTATGTTTACGAGCACAATCAAAATATTTAATAGAATTAAACTAATCGGCTTTGGAAATACAGTAGATACCTATATCGAAAATTTTAAATGTTAAATACGATTATGTTTGTAGATATTTATTTTAAATAATAACGTACCTATGTATGGGTAAATTTTTCTTAGTTTTTTTTTTAAATACATATTTATTTTATAAATTTGTCGATGACATTTGTTGGGCTAGAACAATAATTGGTTAATTCGAACATGTAATTGGGCCAAATATGTTTATAATGCTTGCGTGACCGTAAATCATTTATATTAGTAACCATAATATTGTTAGTAGAACGTATACCACTATTAAAGACCAATGCTGGTAACAAAGCTTGTAGGTGTTGGGCTATTTTTATTGTTAAGTTATAGACTTCGTGCTTTTATTTGTAGATAATAAAGAAATTTGTAAATTATATTTTTATTTCGCTGTTTAGTTGGGTAGTAAAATGATTAATTACCTGAACACAAGAACGTCAGTATTACGATGTGCATTATTCGGTACACTTTTAGCTTGTGTGCATTTGGGGTCTGTCTAATTAGGATTTCCGGGTTAAAATGTCTGTTGCAAAGCCGGCAAGTTTGCCTTTGGCTCGACAACCGTTTAGGGTGGGTATATATTTAGTTCTTTTGTAGCGGAGTTAGTCATAAATCGTTAGTTTGTCTCTGAAAAGATTTTTGAAGTCAAGTTTATGAATTCAAAGGAAAATTTACAACTTGTACGTCGTACGTGCAGTGTAATGATCGTCTTAACAATACACTTTTCGGCCGTACGTCAATGCCATTTCGGTTGTATTCTTGCTGTTATTAAAGCGTGAAGGATAATTTCTGATCGTAAAAGTAGTGGTTTTTTAAATGGCTGTAAACTTTTGTTACTACATGATGTAAGAGATTTTATGGATATTATGAGGCAACCAGTCACTACCAGACAATACTTTATTATTGAACTGTTACCGCGTAGGCGTTTATTAATCTATTTGTTTAAATAAAATAATAATTTATGCACGAGTCGCTTTGTTATAGGTTGTGTATTAAATTTTTAAATAGCTTGCAAAAGTATAGAATGTATTTTTACGACTTGTAAGCTATTTTAATGTGTTTTCAAGTTAATTTTGCACGAAAGTATTATTTGCGCATTCGCATCTGCAATTTATTATTAAGTAAAATGTCAAATTGTAATTGAATTGAATTTTCTTGTTTAACACTTATTGTAGTCCTACACCTAACAGTAGAAGGACTCATGACTAAATTAATAACACTTATTGTATGATAAGGATATGGGGTGTCTATTAAATACTTTTTTTAGCACTAAGCATCTGAAAATCTACACAAAGTGCGCCAAATAGTATAGATGGTACACTATAGTACACTATAGCGGTAAGAAATTTCTAGGTCAGTTAAATAAGACGAAATTGTCCCATTTTAGATAGCTACTCAGCGATACTTTCATTTTTGGAAAAGAAAACATGGCACGCTAGAAACAAATGAAAAACTTAAATTACCATTTCTTAAACAATTTTATATATCTCCGTTGCAGTTCATAGAAAAAAAGTTGCTAAAAAAGTTGTAGACGCTTTAATAAACTATAAATTAGCACACATTCATTTGTTTAAACCAGGGGTTTGAAGAGGTCCGCTCCGGCATCAAAATGCCTGCTCCAGCTTCGCTCTATGCTCCAAATAAAAATATTGTTAACATTTTTAAAACAAAGTTTTTATTTTATCGGATATGCAGAAGTTGGTCAAAAATAACAATATTTGACCCTAACAAACAAGTGAAGTTAAATAAATGTTTGAAAAAACAAATTATTGATCTTCAAACGTTGAAAAAAGGAAAGGAAAAGTAGTTTTTTTTTAAAATTTTACGTAATAAACTGAAGCAATGGAGCAATCAAAATTATTTGCTCCGGACTCCGCTCCTGCTCCGGGCAAAAACCCATTGCTCCACTGCTCCGTGCTCCGCTCCAAACCCCTGGTTTAAAGTTTAAACAAAGTTTAGATCCTGATAAAAATGACAAAGTTAAATTTTATGAAATGGAACAAATGCAAACAAATATTAACAATTATGACCATGATTTTTATTAAAGATTTACACATTTTTATCTTGTTATCAACATGACTGCTATTATATGTATATAAAAAGTTTTATATCATTGAAATCAGAGAAAAAATATTATTTTTATAAGGTGGGCATTAAAAAAAAATGTAAGTTTTGTCTATATCTTGTAATTAATAGATAATTAATTAAGACCATGATCTTCGTAAAACGATTTACATTTACTTATTTATAACACATTTTCTGTAGGTATTTCGAATTTACAAGATATTTTTTGTCATTCTTTTTTTTTGCGTTTTTTCCCAGAAAATTGGCAACAGTAGTTAATTTTCCTGCCCAAACTTGCCAATTTAATCAGTCTCTACTCTTATAATACCAAAGGTACCCAGGCCACGCGGTAGAATGGTTACCTTGTATAGCACAATACACGCAAAGAAACAGGCTACGTATTTACTTTAATTGTTGTTTTGAATGGCACCTCGTATGTATTTTTTAAAATACAATTTGAAACAATCGGCCAACTGTAACTGAAGTAGGTAGATACATTTAGTTCAAGCTTGTATCAATTATGAATAATGTATTCAAAGAAACGTTGGTAAAACTTTTATACTTGGATGCGCATTGAACTGTATTTCGTGGATATAATGATTTGACTTACTGGTCGTTCCGCTTAAAATTTTAAGAAAAGTTTTATGAGAGTATAGAATAGAGGACGATTCTGTTCCATCCACAAATGCCGAAAAATTTGTAATATACCTAATGGCGGCTACAACTCCGTCCTTCATTAATAAGCGAGAAATAAACACTTATTAACAAAAACCGTGTGTAATCTCAAAGGTTTTCTTTATTATTAAAACCAACATCGTGAGCTGCTAAAGACTTTTAGCTATATTATTTTCGCCCAACTAAATTTTGTTGTACATAATTAATAATTTTATAATCTTTTATATCCTGTTTGAAATCAGATGTACTGTTAAAACTATTCATAAGCACAGAACTTCATAAGTGTGTGTTAATCTGAAACAAAAAACACGAGTAAACAATGCTATTGCTTAAGAAGTGACCTACTTTCTGTGCATGTTGGGATGCCAGTTTACAGGACCGGCTTATTAGTTGGCAGTCGTAAGATGGTCGTGAGTAAATGCTTATGGAGGTAGCCAGTAAATAAAATGAAAGTATGTATCTACCAATATGAACGACATTTCGTAATCTTGAATCGTAGACATGATTAAGAATTTTGTTTAATGTTAATTGGTAAATCTGTGTTTGTCTTTGACAGTTATGCTACATTTGTAGCATTTATTTTTAATGTGTGGTCGTTAGTCTCCTTAGCGACGAAACAAACAAAATAACATTAAGTGGAACAGAAAAACCACATGTTTACCCATTGTTCGTGGAATTGACAAACTGCTATGGATTACTCATTGTTAGTCATCAACTTTTGTTTCGTTGCTTTTAGAGATCTACAATTAAAATTTACCTTGAACTAATACCCAAAAATTTTCTTAAAATATAGGGCTAATTTATGGTTTACCTATATTTCTATAAGGTATGAAACATGGCATAAGTACATATTTAGGGTGTCAGAATATCGTAGAATTCGGTGCTAAAATGTTTTCCGAAAGGAAAAAGTTGCACTATTTTTAGAACTTACTAGTATGGTGCTTTTGTTTTTGTCATGGCTAGGTTAGATTTGATTAGCAAAAAAAAACACAATAAGGAAAAACACATTCATACGACGGTCAAGCTGAACTTATTGACAATAAAAAATACGTTAACGTTTCTTAACATTTTATTTTTAATATGAAGGTAATTCCCTAGAATCATTCTTTAAAAGATCTCAAGCAAACTTCTTACTTGCAAAATAATCGTGAAGGGCAGTATTAATGTCATTCTTAGATAAGATCTTTTTACCTCCCCATTTTTTTTAAAACCAAAAACATAACCAAAAGTCGCACATTTTCAAGTCAAGTCGATATAGTGGAGACTCTAGGTTTGTCTCAACAAGCCCGCTGACAATGCGGCGCACTGTCAGGAGTGTGCGCAGTAACAATATCGCGTTTCATCAGTCTCTGATAGTTCACCGGACGGTTTAGTCGTCTGTTCCATCATTACAAAATCAATACATGAACTAGTTAGTGTACGGTCAAAACAGTTCTTGGATGAGAGCATGTACCAGCATTTGGATTTTTAAACGCATGCGCTGTTCATAACTAACGTGAGCTCAGGTAGCTATGCATCGCTCTCCCAATCCCATTTAGTGCTAGATTATTAAGGTGTTTACCTTAGCGATGCGAACATTTCTATGAACCCAATAGACGCAAATGTCATTTAAAGTTAGGCCAGTCGTAAAAGCGTCCCAACAACGGCTTATACTGGACAATACATTTATTAGTATGTAGTTCACGCATGCGAATAAAACAGTTCATGCATTCATCCAAGGATCGGTTTTAAACTGCTTGTTGGAACAAACCTTCTATTACGTTTATCTTTTTTTTTTAAACCCAAAACTGAAGATTATAAGAAAATGCGTTATCTTGATAGAGCATAATCTCCTTCGCTGGAACTCTACTGAATACTTCAAGCAAACACTTTTTTCTATGTACCATTTCGCTGTTATCGTATTCTGTGCATCTATTTTAGGTTAATTGCATTGACCAGGTTCGTACTCCTGAAGAAAACTACATACATTATTTTTTTTCTATGCTCGCAACTTTTTGATGTTTGTCGGAGTTGGCTGATCTTCATAAATCCCTACACGATTGTTTCGGTGGGTAGGTATGTCGAAAAAGGGAATGTAAGTTTTGTCGCTAGTATCAATTTTGTGAAACAAAATCTTTTGTTATTGAGAAAATTCAAAGTTTCATGGCAAATTTTTACACGTTTTGCTTTTTGGGGCTTGGGGTCAGTTGAATTATCACATAGGTGTTTTTATTTTTATTATTATTTATCTTGTTAACAGCAGCAATGTTTTTTTAGGTAACAGCCATATGCTTAACGGAACTCTTCTCTTGTTCAAGTTTCTATACCAGCGGTAAATTGTAGCCAAGGAAGGCGCTTGTTCACTAATAGCTGAGTCTAAACTTTTCATGCACTTATAAGCGCCTAAACCCTTTTAAAAAATCGTAATGTATAATGATTCCAAAAAGCTCTCAGGTTAACTGTTTTTCACTGCTTCCGCTTCCACTATTTAAAAAGTTATTAAACTAGGGTCTATCCAACTAGACTTTGGCAATTAATCCTCAAATGGCAGGTAAAGAACTAAATAATGTTCATTTGAGGAATTTGCTTTTCACGTCGTTCTAGTTTTTTTTTTTAATTCTCAATAAATCCAGCTTGGCCCTCTTGTAACGCTGCTATAGAGTTTCTGTAAAATGTGCATAGAATTCTGTTTTTGTTTGAAACTTTATTGTTTTCATATTTAACTTTTATTGAGCGATAGATTTATTGTAGTAAAGTGATTTTACATGATATCTGAAAATTATCCCTTTTTTTCGAACTAGTTGTGATTGACTCGGCAGAAGTTCGCGACATGAATTTCCAAGTATATTGACTTCCTAAAAGGCTCTCAACCTCTCGTGAAGTGAACGGCCACAGACGTTCCTGCCTTTTTATTGACAGTCGGGTGGTGCTTTTTTTACGTTAAGTTGTTATTGCGTCCACATTTTCTCTCATTCGTTCTGAACTAACTTTGTAAAAAGAATTAATAATAGAAATAAATCTGTGAATTTTCTTTTAGCCGATAAAACGTAGAACTAATTGTAACTGTTAATGTAAATCTAAAATTTGCAAAATAAATCAAAAAACTACGACACATTTTTTCGTTAAATACATAGTTTAAAAGATATAAGCAATATGTGTTACTTTATTGACATCTTGTATATTACTCATTTATCATAGAATTTGGCTTGAAACTAAAGTGGGTCTTAAAGGAAGTAATTTGTGGTTTGCTTAAATGATCTGTTTTTGTTAGCTATTATACTTTTACAAGTTGAATAATGACTTTATTCCTTGTATTTTTTAAATGCGCTCTGTAATTTTATCAGAATAAACATTAAATGCTCCCCAAATTAAACGATTTATATATTGGAAGTGATACGAGGGTTCGTACAAGTTGTGTGTTTATACGTTGAAAGAAGCAACTCTCGAATGACCTGTCGCTAAATCAATATTACTCTAAGCTTTGCCACACCTCGCGCCACCTTAATTGATCTCTTTTCACCCGACTTATTTAATGATCGAATTCACCCTTTGGTGTACTTAAAAAGTTATATTTAGCGATGTAATGAAATTTTCCCATTTTAAAGCTTCGTTATTTTGTATTAGGCATAATTTTTAATAATATATTTTTGTACGACTGAAGTGGTAATTAACAGCAAATGATATAAAATCGGTTTTTAGTTACATTCTTGCCCACTTCGTATAGTTACCTTATATACAGGGTAGTCTATAAGTCTTACCATTTAAAAATTGAATACATTTTTGTTTGGTAATTATTTGAATAAATTTTTTATAAAATATAATACAGAATATGAAAACCATTTTAACTGTGTATGCAAAATTATGTCACGTAAATATCCTTCCGAACGTCGTCTTTAAGTTGCTGGATGGATGATTTGCGACTTATTGAGATACACCCGGTCTTTTCGGCTTTAGGTAATTCCAAAGAAAAAGTCATGTACTGTCCTATTGGACGAACGTTAATGCCCATTAAAATTTGAATTTACTGAAATTATTCGTCCTTCAAAAATCTGCCTTGGCAGCTGATTAGTGGCTGTGGTGGTCGTATGGGCAGTAACCCCATCTTGTTACCAGGTCTTAGGTCTATCGTTAACTGTAGGGACGTGAAAATACCGCTGATTTTGGAAATTAAAGTCAATGATTTTTAAGCATTGCCCCGTCGTGAATTTTTTCATAATATATTTCCAGCGAAGTAGTTTTCAAAGGTGAAAGCAAAATTTTAAAATATATCTATGCTTATGGGCTTATGTAGCAAAAGGACTGTTAATTTATTTCAAATGATCAAAAATACTACTTTTCTTTTTACTTTAAAATCGATTATACTTGTTGTTTTATACCTGTTTGGGTGGTGAAGGTTGAGTCTCTTAAAGATCTATTTTTATCAATTTGTTGTTGAGTATTTTCCAATTTAAACTGGTGACATTATTAGACGAAGTACATTTATAAGTTAGGATATGTGATATAGTTTTTGTAAGCTTTTAGTTTAGCTATAAAAGTCGATGTCAACGTTTTTTTATCGGTTTTGGTTGTGTAAGGTTTCGTATGACACATTATACAATGTCGCAGCTCTGCCTTTGGGCGACCACTGTTTGTTGTTTTATTGGTCTTAATCTTGTTTATTCTCGACCTTGCTGAGCTAAATGATTTAGTGAGGCTATTACGGCTTCCCTAACAGGCATTGTTATGCTAGTAAACCGAGGTATACGCTGATTTAAATTGGCGTTGTTGGAATAGTTTAGTTTTATTTTACATATTTTTGAACGAAGAAGTGTGCAAGGGATTTATTTGGGTTCAGTCCAATTTTCCGAATGCTTTTTGTGTGTTTTGGTTAATCGATGGGATGCATCAAATGGCTGTAATTCGTGTGATTGCTGAAATTCGCTCCGACCAATGTGTCTTGTCAAGCGTTATGTTAAATTGTAGTTGAATAATTGTTGCGTTTTATTAATCGATGTGCTTGGATCGACGTATCTTTTTGGGCAAGTTAATTGAGAAACTAACAATTTCCAGAGCGCATTTACCGTAACCTTGATGATTCGGAAAGAAAGCTCAATGTTCTAAAGATGCCATTCATCGTGTCAACAGAACTTGGGTTGCATTCGTATTATACAAGCGCCAAAAAATTTCTTTTTACAGCAATCCCACAATGCGCCAAACAATCGGATCTACTCTGTCAGAATCCAGGACATTTCTTTAACCATAATGTGCTGTCAGCGATTCCAAAGCGCCATGACTTGAGGTGGCATTTCCGAAAGAGCCCGTATGCTTCTCTCTTCTTTTTTTTTTTTGTAGAAAAATGTATCCCAGTTAATGTCATGTATAGTTTGTTTGCAAGGGCATGTGCTAACCCATGAAAAAGTTGTTTGGTACTGTAAATCGTAGGAATACTCGACGCTCTCACATTCTGCCAGAATTGTCCAGTCGTGGTGTGAAAGCAATTTTTGGGCATTCATTCGTGGTTACTTAACTTTACGGGCCAACGCCTCTCACTTAAGGATTCTTTACGCCTTGCTTGATGACTCGGCTAGCAAAAATTCATACTTCTTTTCTGTCTGTTAAGCACACATTTAAGAACAGGTAGGGATATTTTTGGATGAGAAGTAAAATTCTTGCTTAAAAAGGTGATTGTTAGTTATAGTAAATTCTTGTTGATTTTCTAGTACCATTATTGTTTTAATCAAATTATGCGTGTCGTAATATACAACCAGTATAATTAATTAAGTGCTACCTAAGTCATTTTCAAGTACTTGAAGCCGTTCGTTTGTTCATAACCGTTCAAGTGGTCTTTTTGATGTTCTTGGGGTTGTGGTGCAAGGTGAACTAGTATTTACAAACAGACCATTTTGCTTCGGTAAATTCAGGGTTAATTTCAATAAGTGAGAGTGGTGCAGACCGGATAAACTAGTAAATCAGCTATAGGCCATGAATAAAAGATGCAACAAAATAAGCGCAATTACAAAACGCGGCGACAGTAATCTTAAGCTCAGACTCGTACCCGATAAAATGAAGCAAAAATAACGGTTTAATAATAATTGTCATTGCAGTTAAAAAACATTGTAAATTATTGTAAAACTGGTAAGCGTATTTCGCAAAAACGATTAGTAAGGTGTCCATACATAAAACGAAGTTGTTCATTTTAAGTTCTTTTTATGTTCAAATTTTTTGTGTTTCACATACGAGGTTGGAATGAAAAGGTTTAAGCCTAAAAAGTACACAATATATTGAGTAAAGATTAATTTTATTTTTCTCCTAGCTCACTGCGCTTATTCCAGTGAAATTCAAGAGCTTTTATGCAATTATAGACCGATTAGTCTAACTCTTCAAAATAGGCAATTACTTCAAAAAAACTTTTTACCAGCGTGAAACTTTTTTGTGTTCAAAAAAGTCCGACGAGGCTAAGTCTGGCGAGTATAGTGCATGAGGTAACAATTCGCGTCCCAAAATATTGTCGCCGTACCCTGCGGCCGATGTAACTGCCTCGCCTTCTTCGGAGCTGGTTCGCCTCTAGTTGTTCTTTGTAATGGTAAATACAAGTCTCTTTCACGGTTACGAAATCATCAACAACGACAAACACTGTTCGGTAATGGTCATACGATCGAGTTTTTGTTACTAATACAGTTTTAGGAACTTTAGGACCATTTTCTCAGAAGTAGCCGTTTTTGGCCTGCCCGAATGTTGTGCATCCTCAGTGCTCGTACGACCACGTTTAAAGTCTGCGACTCATGTTTTAGTAACTGTTGAAAATTGTGGAGAAGACTCACCTAAAATAGATTCCAGCTCAGAGCTATTATTTCGTTTGGAAATGAAGCCTAAACGTGAATGTATTTCATCATTGCGCGTGCTTCAATTTTCTCCATTATTAACATTGTTCATTTTTGCAGACCTGACGGTTTGACAATGCAAACTACTTGAGAAAACCTTATGAAACTTCAAAGTCAAATTAATGAAAGATCATACTGGAGAAAATTATAAAAAGTTCGTGAAAATTTGCGCTGGATCGGAAACTACTTATTCCATCCTCCCAACTAAAAGTAATAATTTGTATGTAACCTTTCAAAAATGAACGATTTGATTGTTTTAATTGAACGTTGTGTATCACAAATTTATATTAAGATATAAAATAAGGGTTTTTGCTGGAACTTAAAAAACCGTGAAGTGATGTTCACAATTAATTCAAATAGAACACACTGTTTTCTTTAAACAATTTTGTCAAGAGACATATAGCGTAATAAAGAAATAAATTTTTGTGGTATTTCTTAGTGATTCGTTGAAAAAAGCTGTATTGTATCAACGAATGAAACTAAATCGGGATTAATTTTCGCGGTCGAGGCGATAGTGGCTATAGGAATGCACGGAACACTAGCAGCTTAGCAGCCGGTCTTTCCTTATTCGGTTAAACATCTATAAAATGAGAGTGGTACAGACTAGTTCGTCTTTTTTATTTGGTTTTAACTCCAAGCACCTTGGCAAGATGTTATGAAGTTGATATGTCAGACTTAACGACATGTAATTAATTCAGAAAAATGAATGCACACTTGCATATTACTTTTCCATTCAGAGTATTTTTCTTCGCCACAACATTTTTGCGGTTGTATTTTTTGAGAAGCGGCGCCGTCCAGGGTGCACTTGATAAAAATAAAGCTTTACATGTGCTGACATTTTAAATATTTGTATGTTGTGTGTTAGTCATCCCCGGCCAAATGTTTTAAAACGCTTGTGATCTCAAATAAAAATAGCGATTTTTCGTGATATCAACGTTTTCATGAAAAACAAAACGTAGTGAAAAATATACCTAAATTGGCCGGTAGTTAAAACTATTTTTAATAATTTTATAGGAGTAGTAGTTTTTATGATAATTAACTATCGGCAACTAAAAAAAAGTACATTATTTAAGTATTATAAATATAGAATTTACCGTTGACACTTTCTTTAAAATATTTTTCCTAAAATAACAACCCCATCTAACAATTGCGTCATGTAGATAAAAATAAAATTAATTGGATATCTTTCTTGTCTTAAACTTTTATCGAATGCAAGAAAATTGTGTCTTTACAAAACACATTTAAAATTGAAAAAATGACCATTACTTTTTTATTATGGTGCCTGTACACCTGAGAGTAAAGTACTCTCGAGAGTAGCGTCGCCAAGGATACAGCCCCTGAGAGTAACTCGCGATTGGCTGTATCCTTGGCGACGCTACTCTCGAGAGTACTTTACTCTCAGGTGTACAGGCACCATTACACCTATTTTTTATAACATTGTTGTATATAAATTAGTTTAATTGTGTAAAATATTGGTGACAGTGGTTAAGTATAGCAGTTTTAAAATTTCGTTCGATTTAACGTAGGATTTTGTTTCATGGCAATGTAAATTACTTTTATTTTTTTACCATTACATTTTAAATTTAGCGTCCAAAATAAACGTCTGACATCAAATCTAATTAAATTTAACCAATAGACAATTAAAAATCGGCCCGAAAAGTGCTTTTAGTTAATATCATTAAAAATAGAGAAAAAAGCAAAAAACGAAAATGATTTTGTGATGTAAGAGAGCAATGGTAATTTGCATTTCAGATTTAAATTCAGCTTTAAATTCTTCTTATTCGTACGCCTTGCAACCGTTAAGTGTGTACCTTTTGTTTTTTCTTATTTATGTAGATTTTGTGTGTATGAGTCCCTCCCAGGGTTGGGCAAAACTTGATTTAAATTTAAAAAATCAAAAAGTCACGAATTTTGTATTTCTTTGATTTTTTTTAAAGAAACGTGTCTAATTTTCCTTTTTACAACTAATTTATTCATTGTTCACCCTACATTGTATCTCCTATACAGCGTCATTCAAAAAGTATCAACAAATGAAAAAGTTGTTCTTTTAAAAATTAATTTTAAGATGGATTTTTTTTTTATACAAATTCATACGATACTAGATTTTAGCGATTTCAGAAATATTCCAAGAGCCGTATTTTGGGAGTTACAAAAAAAAACTTCATTTAGCAAGATTGTTCAGTGTTAAATAATACGACCGATGGTGAAATTTTTCGTTAAAATTGCAATTTTTTTTTTTATAGTACCTAATTTTAGCGTGAAAAAGTCTGCAAAAATGATTTTTTTTTAAATTATTGGTTCTCAAATAATTTTATTCTTGAGAAAAGTTCAGGTCTTAGCCAGTATGGTTGTGCCTCCTGGATGTTGTGTTTTATTGGTTGTATATTTGGGGTTTCTCTATTTTGAGAGATTTTTCATTTCTATACTTCTAATCAGGCTTTTTTGATTTTTGGTCATGGCTCATGATTCACATCCATGGGTTACGATGGGGCTAAATACTTTGCGGTAGATTTCCACCGGCGTTTTCCTAGGTTTTTTCTAGAAATGGTTTCTTTATCGTCATAAAAACCTATTCCCTCGTTTATTTCCCCGTCTATCTTTCCATTACAGTATAGTTGCAGTCCTAGATATTTATAAGTTTTTACTTGTTCTGGTTGTATCCCGTCCAGGCTTAGTTTATGTTCAATCTCCTCCTCGCTATAGTTTTTCTTTGTTTATTTTCATTTCGTGTTTAATCAAAACGCCTCAATTTAACCGAATCGTAGCTTTTAAGATAAACGGGATCCCCATGTTGAGCCTCGAATTTGTGACACGCTGTAGATGATTTCATATTTTATGAAATCTCAATGAATTTTCTTATATTAGGACCACCCAATTACCTTGTTCTGGTCACTTTTGGTAAATTAATCGTGCTTTTATCATAGGTAATTTTGCACACCTGTTTTAACTTACCTTCAAAAATTAAGAACACTTAAATTGAAATATTCGTTAAACACATAATTTGTCCAAGCTTACTTTCTGAGTCATATGTGTGTGTGTGTATAAAATGTTAATAAGCATATATGCAACGCGACTTTCCTGCATAAGGTTGTCGTCACGCAAAGTGTAACGTGCATTCGGCTGTAGTTTACTAGGCTTGTAATCTGCCCTATTAAAGTCTTGCAATTTAGGTAGCGGTTGTTACGTGACTTCTTTTATGCCCGATCTGATAACTGTTTCTTATCTTACTGGCCAGCATATGCTAATTCACGCTATTTCCTTTGCGTTTTTATTGTACGCACGCTTCGCCATATTGTATAAAAATATAGTCATCGTGGACTATCGATCAAACCTGGCCAGTACTTTATGTGTTATTACTTTCTTGGCTCGCTAAAACACACTATTTATTGCCATCGATGGTATATACAAACAGTGTACATGTCATGTGCCATACGAACGTATATGACCGTGAATTAGAAGTTGTACGTGCATTGGCTGGTAACTTCTAGTTTGACTACAAATCATGATTTTCTCCTCTATCTGCAGATATTCAACATTTTGTTTATATAAAGGTCGTTTACGTAACAATGAACCTTGGAAAAGTTCAGGGCCGTACGACGATCACTTTTTAATTGTGGGATTTACTCTTTTAATGCTAGTTTTGTTAAGGTTTCCTACAAATAGCGCTATATAATAGCATTATTGTTTTATTTTATTTGTCTAAGTTAAGAAAGAAAACTTGTAAGGCAATCATTAGCTGACTAATTCAATCGACTACATATACCATGCAAAACAAATTGTTTTTTATACATAATTTATTGTTTTATTACACCATCATCAAACAGCCCACGTTGTATTACATGTGATATTTAACTAAAGCCACGCGAGGACTATTGTAAATATTGCATTTCTATAATGATCTTAATGCCTGTTGTCGTTTTTACAAATGATTTCGTGATTAATAGTTTGGATTATAGTAAATAGTCTTTAACTTGTTCTAAAGGAAGAATAATCTTTGCAACATTTAAATTTTCTTACGCAATGTTAAATCTGTTGCCTGTAGATCGCCCGAAGTCTGAAAAACTGTATTAACATAATTAAATAAACTCGAAAAAGTTCAAGGTGGCATAATTGTACCATTATGAGTCATTTTGATTTTAACTGCTGAAGCGAGAACTTCAAGAACGGAATAAATTTGGTGTTCCAGTGCTTGACCAAAAAAATGTTTTATTACGATGAAAGTGCCTATATTTAAAACTGTTAAAGTTACATGTTGTAGGAATGTGGGAGTGGACAAATTTTACAAAAAAAATGCGATTTTTTTGATGTAATAAAGATCTTACGATTTTCGAAAGATCGAAAATTATTGGATTGAGCATGCGAGGGTCAAGCTGAATTTGTTGAGAATAAAAAAAAGGTTAATATTTTGGGTGACTTTATTTGCATCTTCAATTATCTTTTTTACAGCTGCAATGTTTTTTCGGCAACAGACGTACGAGAACGTCCTGGTTCTTTTCATAGTTCGAAAACCCTAGCTCCATTTTTTCTCTACTTCCACTATTTTAAGAAGTTAATAAACTAGGTTCTGACCAACTTGACTTTCATGAATAAATCTCAAATGACTAGTAAAGAACGAAATAATAAAGTTGCGGATTTTCCCCCAAAAAAATTCAGCTTGGCCATCTTAGTAAATAAAAAACGTAGGTAACTGCTGATGGGCCTCGAGTGTAAGAGAAACAATTACTAATTCTAAACAAATTTGTTACACATATTTAGTGATAATAGTTTTTTCTTTGCTTTGTTCGCTATTTTTATTGTTACCAAACTCATCGACCTCATTTTACCTTGAAAAGTGTAATGGCTCTTTCTGAACGGATATACGTACATATAATAATGCAAAAGTGCGAGATCGTTCTAAGGCATGTTATGTTTAGTTGTGGCAAGTAAAGTAAGTTGGTAATCCAACTCCCAGACACTGATGGATTTCACAGCATTGCATTACACTACACCATTATACGCCATTATTTAGCTGTCAGTCTAGCCTCTTACAACCGATATATTGATCTTATAAGGAGTTTTATGCGTTTGCGCTATTAGCCTGGTGGCAATTTATATTCGTGTTGTTTTGTTTGTGCCCCGTTTACAGGATCATGTGCTTCCTCTTCATAAGGATGGCGATTGTCTGTCTCGCAGTTCTGAGCAAACCTCCAGACGGGGAATTCTTGATAATTTATTGTAGTTAAGTTAATGCAGTCTAATAAATTTACTAACGTATTTTATAGTACAAGACAACGAGATTTGCTTAACTTTAATTTGAAAATAAAGTCTCCAAGTAAAACTGTTTCTGTAAATGATTGCAATAAAAATTTAGTAAATTACATTTTTATCGTAAAATATAAAACAATAATTTGTTTGGTGGTTGATAAGATTGCTCGAAAATCAAAGTTTTTGTATGTACTTTCGGTTCTTGGTTATACCAAGGTACTTTTGCATTTGTTTAAAAATTATGACCAAAAAGATCAAATTTTCTGCCTGTTTGTCTCCGTATCCACACAAAGGAACACTTGGGCTCGATTGCATAAAAGTTGAATCTGGGATTAACCCCAGGGTTAAACCACGTTAACGCTAGAACTAGGCAAAATCGCAGCATTGTTGGCGCTGATACTACCTAGTTTTAGGGGTTAACTTTTATTTTAACACCAGGGTTGCTTGTACAAACTTGTAATTGTTACACGAGGGACAGCCAAAATATATAGAGTATGAAAAAAACTTGTAGGTCGTAAAAAACAAAATCTGCATTTTCGTATTTTCAGTTCTTAACCTGTCACCAACAATAATTAGCAGGCATTCCAAAATGTGACTGGCGACGAAACGTGAATTTCCGTTTGCGATGTACCTATTCGCCAAAAGAGTCGTGTATAGGTTCATAAAGATGAGCAAACTTCGGCAGTGAGCAATAAGTAGTGAACAGCGAAAAAACTAATTTATGCAGTTTTATTAGGAGTACGGGCAGGGTTGCCAGATTTCAAATTAGGTCTCGCGGGACAAAAATGAAAAAAGTTGCGGCGATTTTTCTCAAGAAAATTTTCCCACAATTAATGATTTTGACATATAATTTTTAATTTCTAAACTTAATTTTGGCCATTTCAAAATGTATCTTAAGTAATAAAGAAAACAAAAATCATTGAGTAAAATTTTTATTACATAATTCATCCTAAGAGTTATTCAATATTTATCACTTCATTAAGAATGACTCTAAGCCTTGTTTTTTTTTTAAATATTGGAATTTCGAACAATTCATTGCGAAATTCTGTTTTATCATCAACTCGGCCTCCAAATTTTTTGGAATCAACCTTTTTTTATCTTTACGCCAAGCACTCTATTAGACTAAAAATCCTTTCAGATGTTGCATTTGCATGTGAAATAGTAAAAATGTATTCGATAATTTTTAAAAATTGTGGAGAAGTTTGGACACTGAGTGGACAGTGGTGCATACGACGATTTACGCAAACGCTTACGTCTAAAAATCCCCGAGCGACTCGGGGATTCCCCGACATTTAATGTGTGCAACTCACCCGCCAATGCCCGAAATTCATACATATTAGAAAATATATACATTTTACAACAGCATCCATCACTTTTTATGGCATTATTTTATTATTTTACAGTCAAAATCTATTAATTTTTTACCTGCGGGACATTTACATGTTTAATGCGGGACTCGGGACAAATCACTCTTGTGCGGAACTGTCCCGCGCAGTGCGGGACACAGAACATGTGCGGGACGTTAAGTACGGAACTGGTCAATGCAATTAATTGGTACACAGAAAAATGTTACCCTGAAAGATTTAGTGGAGTTCCAGAGAAGGGGATTATGCGCCATCACGATCAAGCATCTTCTCTTATCGAAACTTAAACAATATTAAGCAAAAGTCACCAACTCATAAGTTACGCCGATGATGTAGCTATACTGGCAAGAACAAAAATGCAAAGGAAGCCCGAAGAAGATGAGAAAGAAAAATAATTAGGAGAATAGTGGAAGAGAATAGATGAGAGATATATAAGAAGAACGAACGAGGAGGTATATACAATTTTTAAAGAAAGGACCATAGGTAAAGTGATAAATGCCAGAAGGATACTATGATTAGGACATATTGAGAGAAGGGAGGACAGCAGAATAATAAAGGAGATAGCATGGAAAGAACCTACATACAAGAAAAAAGAGGAAGACCTAGAAAAAGATGGGGAGAGGCTGTGGAGGCAGAACTAAGAGAGAAAAACAAAGAATTGGAGAAAGAAAGCGAAAGAGAGAAGAGCGTGGAAGGACATCACTCTGGGCCTAAACGGCCTGCGAAACAGCTTTTATATATAAACTCTCCAGTATTTGGCTGGAAAAAAGAATAGTGATAAAGCATTTACCTGACTTTTGGTTACATTTTTAAAGAAATTTGCTAGATAGATCGTTCTAGTCTTAAAGAGATTGATACTGTCGTTCACCATTATTTTGCAAGGCTTCCGAAAGAAGGCTTGTTGGGAGCTTCAAAGAATTGGAATGTAAGAAAGACGAATTGCATTATATGCTAAAGGAAATTACTATGAACCTGATTTTTTAAAAATCTTGGAAAATATTAACCATGTGTTTGGTTTTTAATAAATTCAGCTTGACCCCTGTTTAATTTTTTTTTTAAATCTTCTGGTTTAGTTTCCAACGTGTTAAACACCAAAGTATCTTTACTAAGTCATGTTACTTGTTTTATGTTTTACTTTTATTTGTTAGAATGTTCGAATGTTAGATTGACAGGAAGTAATTATTGTAAACAATAACTTGACTGAACGTTTGGCGTTTCTATTATTTAGTTCGTGTTTACCGAGTGGACAAATTTCGTTAGAAAGGTCCATTAGCTCGAAACACATGCTAATGAATTGTTCGTCGGGTCAGCCGGTGTAATGGCGTACGAGAGAAACGATTTTTATCTCTATTTGATTCAAGGGTCGCTGCTACGTGCGTGTTGTGTCCGTTGCGTGTTTCGACCTTTGTGTTTAACGAAAATTCTGTTTGAGATAAATCGTTGAAATTGGAACTATAACGAATTTTTAGTATCTATGTGAATACTATCAGACTACTCGTATCCACTTACTAAAATAAAACCGAAATGTTTTTAACAGAAGTTTGGAGCAGTCCAATTTTTTAATTGCTCCGCTCCACCTCCGCTCCGGCATCAAAATGCCTGCTCCAGCTCCGCTCCATGCTCCAAATATTGTTAAAATTTTTAAAACAAGTTTTTTGATTTGAAAAATTATTTTTAAAAACAAAGTTTTAATTTTATCGGATATGTGAAAGTTGGTCAAAAATTATAATATTTGACCAAACAAACAAGTGAAGTTAAATAAATGTTTAAAAGAACAAATTATTGATCTTCAAAGGTTGAAAAAAAGAGAAAAAAAATGTATTTTTTTTAAAATATTGTACATAATAAACTGGAGCAGTGGAGCAATTAAAATTATTTGCTCCGGACTACGCTTCTACTCCGGGCAAAAACCCTTTGCTCCACTGCTTCGTTTAGGGTTATAAAAAGCAACAATAAGAAAAGTTGGATTACAAATAAACGTAGAAAAAACAAAGGCTTTGCGTATGAAGGAACTGGGCAACAAAGAGACCGTACGAAAGGAACTTGAAATTGAGTTAGAAAGAGACAGAACGATAAAGATATAGTGTTTTTTCACACACCCGAGAATTTGGTTATCGGAGGATGGCTACAATAAATCAGAAATCACAATATAAATAGTAAAATGCGATCGATCCCTTGTGGAGGAGCACTGAGCACTAGGGGTGGGCGATATATCGATATATCGATAAATATCGATATAATTTTGATATCGATATCCAACATTCCGATATATCGATATTTTGAGGGCGAGAAGGGTTTTTTTTTTTTTAGGTCACCAGTCTCTTTTTTCACCTTTTTACCGACTTTTTTTAGCTTCGCGCCGCTTTTATATCGAAATTTCGATATGTCGATATATCGATATTCCGATATATTGATGTATCGATATGTCTCGATATAATTTCGATATCGATATTCGATATCGAAATTTGGATATCGCCCATCCCTACTGAGCACGCTCCTAAAGTCAAAGAGCAATTTACGAAAGGCAAAACATCATCACAAAGTGATACTCTGACCAACAGTTACCTACGGTTGTGAAACATGGGTCATGAACCAATAAGATACAACAAAAGTAAAGTTCTTGGAACAATATATCATGAGGAATATATTTAAAAGGAAGTAAGATGACGGCGTATCGGAAAGAAGAAACAACCAAGAGTTAAACAACTGTACGGTAAAGCAATAGTAACTCAGTTTATACAAGCGCAACGTATAAGTACGATGATTGGTACATGTGGAAATAAGGGAAGAAACTCGGGTAGTGGAGAGTTTTGTATTTAAACCCCATAGTAAAAAAAATGGCCTTCTTAAAATATGGATTTAAGCGGAAGAAAGACATCTAAAGAGTATACAAACTGGAAAATAAAAGTAACAATACTTTCTTCATACTACGTATGGCGAAAGTAAAAAACTGTGGAGAATGGAGAAGAATCAAAGCTATGGACCTTAAAGGCCTGTTAATGCTTTTTACGTATAAAAATCTGTCGAAATCCTGAATTTTTCACGATCACAATACTTTCTTCATACTACATATGATGAAAGTAAAAATCGTTTGTCCCGAAAAAACTATCGTAATGGCTTTGTATATTTTGCTCGAATTGAGTCATCTTACTTTCTTATTGAGCATAAACTACCCTGTACATTTACTGTTGCGGATAATTATCTTGTGGTCCAGTAAATTTACATACGATACTTTCGAATTGAACGTTGCTCTGCAGTAAATTTGAACAGTAAATAACTTAAATCGTATTCAAGCCGACATATTTATGTGCTTCATTGTAATATGTGCGGAGTTTTATAGGACATAATTTAAATGCTGGCAGGGAGTTTATGTCTATGGACAATTAGCCCTCATAGATTACAAACTCTGCGAAGGTTACTTAGTACCGTGTAGTTAATAAATAACCTTTTATTTTTAAATATAAAATACAATTTCACAATTGTAATAAAAGGAAAAGTGTTCTAAGGGTTAATATTTGTTCGTTGTACAGAGTAAATTGCTAATGTTAAAATATTTTCGATTATTTCCAGAAAGTGTTTAAATTTTAGAGGGAAAAAATGAATATACCGACTAAGGGTGGAAAATTGTTAAGATTTGTATAATGAGCTTAAATAGTCTGCAGTTAATTTCTTAAATTTAAATATATTTTTTTTTTAGAAAATGCCGGTCAACTTTTTAACTTTTCGATGGATTTGTCTTATATTAATTTTCCAGAACTAGAGGGTGAATTGTTATACATAGGGTTTTTATAATATGCTTATAAAGTCTGCTTCTAATTGATTTAATTTAAAAATATTTTTGTTTGTTTTGAAAACACATAACTGTAGACCAGGTGCGGGTAATTTTTTTTTGAAAATGACTTGATGAAAATGACTTAAGAAGACGCGGGCCGGAATAAATTAGATGTGTGGGGTATGAAAAATCTTGCTCAGCCCCATATTTTTTCAGAACCTGAAAATATCTTCTCGTTCGACAAATTAATGATGATTCGAAAAAATATTTTTGCAATGAGCCAGCTCAGATGCTGTCGCAGGTCGCATCCGGCCCGCCCCTGCTGTAGACAGTTCAACATAGCAATCTCCCTTATCTTAAGACTTACGATGTCTGTTAAATCGGGGCGAAGTTACGAAATTTGGTGCTGTATTCAAATTGAATAGCCATAAGAGAGATACCAGTGCTGGCCTCGAATTTGGGACTTTCTGTATAATAATCTTTGCACTTTAATAACTGTTGATGGTACAGGTGAAACCTTTCTTACTCGACTTTCAAGGGGAGCTTATAAAAATCTATAGTTGTAGAGGAAAATCGACTTAAAGAGTGTTTGTTAAATATGCAATTAGACTGGAGGATTAAGACAGGTTCATACCTGGTTAATACGGTAATGATGTTATTAGAATATTTATAGTTCTTGTGCACCGATTTCAACGGACTCTTTTTAAGTTCTAGTAACTGAGGTAAATCAAGTTACAGATTAGTCGAGTGATGAAGGTTTTACCTGTAATACTTTTATCGCATTTTGGCCGAATAATTGTTAGTATTATAATGATTCTATAAAGCTTAAAACTAAGTGCAGAAGCGCTTTCCTTTAATTAATAATTAACATAAATTCGTTTACGAAACCTTTTCAGCATAAAATAACTAATAAATAAGCTTATGTAGTCATATTATTTTATTAAATGTTTTTAGGTGTGAATTAGTGACAATTTTAAGATTATAAACCTTTATACCTGAGCTTAATAAAGCAGTTTATTGAATAAGAAACAAGTTAATCTTGTTAATCTTCTGACATTTAAACTGATTTGAGGTTTCATATTTTACTTCAAGGTTAAACGGGGAAATCCAACAAAAAAAGCTGCCCATTGTTTACTTAAAAAAAAAAACTGCGTTTAATTTCATAATTCTTGCGCGATAGATATAATTTGCTATTCGTAGTGACCTTGGTACGCTAACTAATTTTAAAGACCAAAAATAAGCATCTGGTTTCGCTAATTTTATACGCAGCCTACCGTGGATAGACGGACGTTTGAACCGGGCCTTGAAGTAAATTTAAATAATTACACGGAATTAAACAGCAGGTGGCCTTTGTATTGCGTATTTTTACGTGTAAATTTAATGTGTTATTAATGTTCCCACCTATTTACGTATTCTTTTTATTTGTTTCAGGTGAGTCGCAGTGGTCACGCCAATAAGAACACGCAAGCGAAGTCGTTCATTTATTAATAAACATTAAATAGGTAAATATTAGGGGAGCCGATGGTGTCAAGGGGACATGGTAAAGTAGGTATACATTTAATATTATACCGAGCGGGCAATGGAAGATTTAAATTTAAAAATTTAAATTAGTAAACGCCTTGAGCTACAGCAAATAGTTTATAAGAATTTAAAAAATATCATTTATGTTTTGTTTTCGCTTAAACATTATGCTAATATAAATTTTGACAAATACAAAGGCCAAGCTGAAGATATGGATAGTAAAAAAACCTATGCTGTGACCACAAAATCCGCACTTTCGTATTATTTAGTTCCTCACCTGGCATTTGACGTTTAATTGCCAAAGTTAAGTTGACTAAAACAAAGTTTATAGTATTTATAAAATTGTAGAAGTAGTGACAAAAATGAAGTAACGTGAGAGCATTTTTGAGTTATGATTTATTACGGTTTTAATAGTTATTTATGTATCAAGGCCAAAAAGTACGTTTTGGCCGAGGTGCATATTACATTTTTTGTGCGATAGAATTAAAAACAATTTAAATTTTTAGTAATTTTTAAAATTATAGGTTAGAAACTACGTGACATTCTGTCACTGACAGATGACGGCGTGTGTACTGCATTACCGGCCCTCTCCTTAGCAACGGCCGTAAAAGTTACTTTTTCGGCCGTTGCTAAGGGTAACGGCCTGAAAAGTTTCTTTTACGGCCGTTGCTAAGGATAGGGCCGGTAATGCAGTACTTTATGGTTGCTAACGCGTCCGTCAAACAACTGTTTCTAGTACGATCGCACAAAAAAGAGTTTAAGCGCTTGTGAATGCAGAGAAAGTTTAGATTCAACTTGTAGTGCACAAGCGCCTTCCTCATTAAAATTTTTTTGTTCCTAACGAACTCAACTTGACCCCTGTGGAGTGAATTACCGATTTTTATTCTTTTTTGTTATTTCAATTCCATGTGTTTATTGTATTATAAATCATTCCATTTTGATTTGTACACATGCAGCAACGGGTTTATTCTGTGTTTTGATTGAAGATGTTATAAATTAACACAAGTCGAGCAAATATTGAAATGTAAATTTTCTGCTTGGCTTTTAATGAGAATATTGACTTGATTTCATAGCCTTGGAAATACTTACGCAACTACTTTTTGTCTGTAATTATTTCAAACGGGTATTATGACAGCGTTTACGATTAAATCATCTATGTACTGATGACATTTATAGTTATGTTTTGTAGTTAATTATTACACAGATACTTTATGTAGAGTGGCGGGCCCAATTTTTTTAAATTGTGGCATGCGGCGAAACTTTCAAACCTTTTTCGATGTACCTTACGTACTCTTCAAGAGAGTCGTGTAAGGATTCACTAAGATATTTTTTTTTATTTCCGCAGAGGTGGTCTATTGTACCCTCTGGTGATAGCCCCTTAAAGAAGTCCTGTGTTTTTGGAAAACTCCAGGATTTTTTTTAAGGGTGTTTTCTTAAATCTTCTTGGTTGGCTTTTTCCATCCCTAGAAGTATACGCCGATAGGGTGTGAATCTTTTACACTGGCATATTACGTGAAGAGGAGTTTCTTCTTTTTTACCACATCCTCTACATATATCGGTCTCTGAGAGCCCTATTATGTAGAAGTGTTTGTTTAGCCCACAGTGTCCTGACGAGTCCTGGCTGCTCTGATGTCTGCTCTGCTCATCCTGAGCATTTCTTCTGTCTTTTCTTTAGATATTCACTAAGATAAGTAAACAGAGACAGTGTCCAAAAAGCGGCGAGTAATAAAATAAGTAATGTGTGCAGTTTTCTTGGATTGTCAATTCAATCAACCTAACTAGATGAACAGAAGATCGGCGAAATAATGTTTGCCCGATGTATTCAGTGGCATTACAGAGAGGGCGATTTTGCCTCATCACGAGAATGCATTTTCTCATATGGAAGCTTCAACCTTCCAGTTTTTGTCTGAAAGAAAGAGGTAAACCTAATAGAGTATCCACTGTACTTGCCTGATTTGGCGCAATGCGAACTTTGGTTAATTTTTGGACTGAAAATACATTTTCGTTTAGCAAGTTCTTGGTTTGAGGAGGAAATTGATACTGCCTTACACGATAATTTTGCAATCATTCCGAAAGAAGATCGGTTGGGAGCTTTAAAGGAGTGGAGTGTAAGAACGGTAAAGTGTATTATTGCCAAAGGGAATTACTTTGAACATGATTAAAAACTTTCTGTGTTTTTATTCTTAATAACTTTAGCTTGACCCTCGTATGAATCTTTTATGTTGCTAATCTGCAAGAAATTTAGAAACGTTGCAAAGTTTAAGCCAACTGTCTATCTCTAATAATAAACAAGATACCAATGGTTGTCTTCGAATTAGAATTAACATATTTGAGGTTTTTTTTTGTTTAACAAATAAGTTCTTACAATTTTTTCCTGTGTGGATAAGCAGTGGTTACTGTGCATTAACTAATGATTACAAGTTTCCTTTTGTGCGAGCTTGCCTAGATCCGTCCAATAATAATAATTTTTCAAACCTACAACATTGCCGCAATGTGTTATACATTTTTATAGAACGTACGACGAAACCATTCACGAGCGTTGAGTATTATTCACGCTTGCTTGCTTGAAAAAATATAATTGTGTAGTAACAGTGTAAGGTGTTATTACGGTTGTCATGGTGCTTTTTTGACCTTGTCAGCGTTTTCAAAACTGCAGTAATTTAATTGAAAAGCTGTAATTTGTGGCAATAATTCATGATACGCAGTTTATTACAGCGTTCCGAGTGCTTAGTTTTTATTTTGTTTTGTCTTAGCAGATACGGTTCTTAATCGAGTACTAATTTTGTTGTAATTAATTTCAAGGCTTTTATTGTAATTGCTACAATAATGCAAAGAAGTTGTCAGGCAAATTATTACGTACCGATATAATTACGCGATATCTTGGTTTTAATGAAATGATCTCTGAAATGAGCACGGATTATCGACATAGATTTTATTCAATTAATTTCCAGCGATAGGGAGGCGTTGTTGTCGGTTGTTTTTATCATTACCATTATTACACTTTTTTTCTCGAATTATTGTTTGATTGTGATGACGTGGTAGGCCTTAATTAAGGTTTGCGTGGTAAATAAGTATTTCAAAATTTAATTAACTTATTGTATGAATGGAAATTCATTGCAAATTAATGAACAATGTTTATATTTTTTGTAGCTCATGATACTCCCTAGTCGGTTTTATCGATAAAATTGAATATACATTTGATTATATTTACATTGGCTTCATTTGCTCTTCAAATATTGGATTCAGTATAATGTGTAATTCCAATTGACGGTACATATACGTTTCTTTTAAAAAATCAGTCGACCTCAAATGGTTCACTGTAATTGTTTTACTGTGGACAATAATTTCGACAAGATGAATTATTATCTAGTTTTATTTTTTCTGTTTCCAGACATTACATATCGTTTAAAAGGATCTTCTTCTTCTTAATCGATTCATCTTGTACCTTTCAGTGTCGAGGTGTGCTTTTCTATTTCTGTGTTATGTTTCTCCACTCCTACCAATCGTTAGCTAATTGTGGCACATCTCTCCAGCTGACTCCTTTTTCTTCTAGTCTCTTCTTCACTTCTTTTTCCCATTTTATTCTTGGTCTTCCTCTATTTCTTTTTCCCTCTATCTGCATTTTCCATCCTATTTTCGCGTATCTACTTTCTGGCATGCGTAGTAAATGTCCAAGCCATCTTAATTGATTTGTCTCCATCTTTTTGTTAGGATTAACAGATAGTTAATCCTAGGTTATTTCGAATTTTTTCGTTATTGATTTTATCGATCAGTCTACATTCCTCTATTCTTCTCAGAAATCTCATTTCCTGTACCTGTATTCTTTGTTTTTGTTTTTGAGTTAGTATCTAAGTTTCTGAACTGTACCTACGTGAGAATGGGTACGTACATACACTGCATTAAAAACTCGCGTTTTCGTTTCATTTGACATTTCCTTCTTACTTATCAAACATTTATTAGTGGCGTAGTAAAATTTCGTCGCTGCCGCTATTCTGTTATTCAGATCTTCCTCCAATTTACCATTTTCTGCAATTATTGTTCCTAAATGTTTAAAACTTGCTACCTGCTTTATCTTTTTTTGGTCTAGCATAATTGTAACTGGTTCATGATTTTTCGCTATTACCATAACATATTTGTCTTTGTTATATTCATATTCATATTATATCTACTTAATGTATCTGCCCATATGTCTAGATTAAATTGCAAGTCCTTTTCGCTTTTAGCTAATAGCACCACATCATCTGCAAAGGCTGATTCTGTTAAGGATATTGGTTTTAGTTTATTTCAACCCCAGTAGGCTTTCTTTGTGTTTTCCTTACATTCTTTAATTATCTTATCCATAGGAATTAGAAAGAGCAGTGGACTTAATGTGCCTCCTTGTCTTACTCCCACTGTTGTTATAAATTCCTGGGAACTGCTGTTATGGGTTCTCACATAATTTCTACTACTCTTATATAAACTCTTGATGGCTTTTAATAATCCTTCTCCCACTCTACTTTGTTTCAATATCTTCCAGATCTTTTCCCTTGGCACTCTATCGAAGGTTTTAGAAAGATCGATAAAGCACAAGTACACCATTTTTGAATGTTCCATTATTTTTTAAAAATTAGATTTAAAGCCACATTGCGCCTCTTCCAAATTTCTTTCGAAATGTTTCCTTAATCTCTCCTCCAAAATTTTTTCATATTATTTTTCTACTATACTATACTAAGTAGAGATATGCCTCTATAGTTTTTGCATTTTTTACTATCGCCAGTCTTGAATATCGCTAAAATAACAGATACCTCCCAGCCCTTTGGAATATCTTTTTCCTGTCATGCTTTTTTTACTATTCTTAGAAGCATTTTCTTTCCATCTACTTTCATGTACTTAATCATTTCAGGTAAAACGCCATCATGACCTGCCGCTTTTCCAATTTTCATTTTATGTATCGCTCTATCTAACTCATCTTCGGTTATTTCTTGTTCATATTCTTGTTCAATTGTTTCGTATTCCTCCTGCGCTTGCTCTTGTTCCTCGTCATAATTTGTTTTTCTGTTGTCAGTATTTTTCCCTGTTTATCCATTATTTACTTTAATGTATGTGTTTAAATGGATATTGATATTAATTTCTAACGAATATCGAAATTTAGTTTAATGTTTTTAAAGAAGTAGATCATGTACATTTAATTTTTAAAGAAATAATTCGATTCACCCGGCTTTACCCTTCACAATCGCTTTTAACAACCAGAAAATGCGTTGCATGTGCCATGTGTTTCGGGTATATTGTTTTATTATTCTTTGAGTAAAAGCTTAAACATGTCCAAACGGACGGGTTTTAGATCTAAGACTTTTTATGATATTATACCCCATACTAAGAAGTTTAATTGATTGATGTCGGGGGTGCAGAAGGCTTGAAAACCTTCGAGATGATGAACACCGGAAAATTGCTATCACACACACCTCAACTGTACAATTAATTCTGGTAGAATGCGATGGTGCCGAAACTCGCTGGAAAACGCAATTTGCATTGCCAAACAATTTTTTAGTTGTGTTTGAGCACGGGTCCTTACAAAACGTTCTTCAAATAGTATTTGGCATTAGTTTTAACGTCCTTTTCTATAAAATGGAGGGAAAACCGGCCTTCTCAAACCATGATGCTTAAGACGCTTTGCATTGCTGGACATAAAATAATGTTCTGAATGCTTCTAAGGTGGATCCTGTTTGGTTGCTATGGGATTGCTGCAAAAAGTTTTTTTCATCAGAAAAAAGGATGGAGGTGTTCAAAACATCTTTTGACTCTTATCGCCTTGTTTCTTTTAGTTTTCTCATAAAGTTTTTGGCGTTTGTAAGCACTCAATCCAAGGGTATCTTTAGGAATATCTAGTCATCTGGCCATCTTGTCGTTTTTAGTAGCCTGTAAAATTTGACTAGGAGTTTTCCTGGCATATACAATTTTACGATTCTTTCACATTTTTGTACTCCATGTTTGTTCCATAATTTTTGCATATCGACTGGCATTAACAGTATTCTGTCAGCAAAAAAAAAGATAAGGTGGCGCTGTGTTTAAAAATTTTTACGGCACAGAATTGTTTATGGGACACTAATTAGACGACACTATGTACATTCATGTGTGTTCATAATTATGTGTTTGTCCAGTCAGAAGGCGTATTAAAAATTATTTTGTTTGGGTTATAGAATAGTTTACAGAAATAACTTGAAATAGATCAATTTATAATATAATTTATAGTAATTACATTAATAAGGTTAATTAATAATGGTTAAAAAAACCTTTACCTATAAAATTACTGTCATATAGTTGGTTTTTAAATCGCAATAAATAATGGTTAATGTAGTCATTGATAATTAATAAGAGATACGGGTGTTTTTTTTTTGTATTGCTGTGTTGCCCATACCCATTCGATGGTTTCAGAAACTTGGTTATTTAACATTTATTAACATTATTTTTTTGCGCAAATGATTTTGCTTTCACCAGTTAAAATCGCATCATTAAGATTTGTTGAATAAATTTCGAACATGTGTACGTCATTTTAGGTTCACTTTCTATTTTCTGAAGAGACGGATCTATGACGATGCAACAAACATTGTACAAATATATTTTCTTATTAAAGATGAAGTGCAGCTGTTCAGAATTGAATTAGTTTTTGTGAAGAATTCGTTCTGCACGTGTTTTGCTTATGTTGAATATATTTTTAAGTTGGTTGTTTCAACTTAAGAAAGTGTTTCCTGGTTTGTTGTTAATGTTGTCTAATAAGCAGCTTGGTAATCTACATTTATGATGATGAATTCCATTATAATTTTATCGAATCTAATCTAACTTAATAAATTACTAATTTTTATTTTAATTAGATGTGGTTTCCATCCGTTAAATAATTTTAATTGAAACACTTAGTTCTCGGCTATTCTTTCTTATTATGGAATTTTTAAATAATTAAATGAAGTTTATTTTCTACCGTGGAATTGTTACTAAAATTTATTATAACATTTTTTGTTCTTGTGCGAGGGTTAGGCTAATTATATTTAGAATAAAAAACACGGGTAATATTTTCCAAGATTTTATTTTAAATATGTTCCAAGTAATTTTGTTTAGTAATTACACTCCATTTTTACTTTCTACTCCGTAATAGCACCCAACAGAACTGAACAACAAAGATTACCAAAGATAATAAGAGTATAAGCCAAGAGGAAGAAGAGAACTTAAAAGACCTATATAATGTATCGAGAAGGCGGAATAGGCAGTTTGTATAAACCGTGGAGTGACGAACAAGAAGGAGAAGATAAGCCTTTAACCAATATTATTTAGGAATACAACTTGGCAAAATAATCTCAAACGGGAGTTTCTCCTTTTTTTTAGACATGAACTTTACACCCCACAAATAATAACCAAAAGTCGCGGATTGCCAAGTCAGGGGAGTACGGTGGGTGCTCGGTTATTTTTTGTTATGCCGAACAGAACTTCTTTCGCGTTCAAATTCCTTATATCAGTGGCAAATTGAAGCCAAGAAAGACGCGTGTTTACTTTTTAAATTCCAAAATGCGTTGGGGTTCTAAGCAAGTTACCTACTTGGCAATTAATCCTCAAATGACAGGCCTATAACTAAAAACGTAGATGCGGATTTTGTTGTTAACGGCCTATAATTTTGTTTTTTCTCAAGAAATTCAGCTTGGTATTAACATTAACTACACAAAACCCATTACCATCGACAGAATGACGACTCGGAGATCCTTCTGGTAAAATATTATCTAAATAATAAGAGGAGAATATAATTTCCCATGAAATACATCGACATTCAAAGATCGCACCCTTTTAAGTTCAGCAACATGTTTAGGGGAACTAAAGGGAAGGTTAGGGACAGAGGATGTCTTCGAGATCACTCTGAGAATGAATCTACTACTACATCTCATGAATATTCATTGAGCATTGTAAAGGAATTCAGACTCTTGTTCAAACAAGCTGTTATATATATGCTGACCCTTTCTATTTGCTAAACCAGTTCTATTATCTGCAAGGAAAATAGTATCATTTCAAATTTCAACCACAGCATTTAACAGACTTTTATTTACAGTTTATCAACTAAGTATAAATATTACAGGAAGTTTAGCTTATAAAAAATGAGTGGTAAATAAGAATGGTAGAGTGTATTATTGCTTAGGGGAATTACTTTAAACATATTAAAATGAAAACCTTATAAAATATTAACCCTGTTTTTTATTCTCAATAAATGCAGCTTGACCTCGTCTTTATGAAGTAGTAGATCTGTGTGAGATAAAACCAATATTGCTTGGTACGTGTACCCTTTATTCTTTATTTTAAAATGTTAGGGCTAGAGATACTGGTATTGCTTGATGTTTTGACATTCGAGGTTAAAAAAAAAAAACTGGGGCATATGTAGCTTTATGTAAGTATTGTTTCAATCATTGAAAAATGTACGGGAAACTTACTTAAAAATCTGTGCAGAAAGGTCGAATGGTATACAAATTGCTTAGGACACCCTGATGTATATTATAAATTTAAAAGTAGTAAGAATATTTTAGTGATACTAAGTTGAAAGTTTGGACGTTCGAGTTATGCGTATCACAGAAAAATGTGTCTGTACAAACAAAAAAAAACTTTCTTTTATTTGCGCTAAAACACGAATTAGAAAACGTTAAACCGTACAATTTGTAGTTTATATTTTAATGGTTCTTTATTAAATTTTTGCGAAAGCTCGTCTGTGATTAGTTTATATAAATACTTAAAAAATCGTTGCTGTAAATTTCTTTATTTCTTTGTAGTTGTTGTATGTAAGTATGTCATCTTGAGGTGAAGCTAGTATTATGCAGTTGATTTCCGCAATCCATTCCAGTTGAAAGTCAGAAGCGTGCAAATTATAAATCATGTAGAGTAATGTAACGCGTGAAATGTTACATTGCTTACGTTTAAGCTTTCTCTTTAATACTTCATCATAATTAATATTTCTTTATGGAATCCATTTATGCTATTTGTGGCGAGTTTATACGGAAAAATGAACACTAAACAATCACTAACTAGAAAGTTGGAGCAATGAAAACTTTTATGCAGAAAAGGCTGCAATTAGAATTAACAGTAATAGTAACAAATGTTTTAACTTTTTACCTGAATAATTACTGAGCTGGATTCAATCTTTCACCGTGCGCAATTGGCTTGGACAAATGCCTGGCGAAGAAATGTGTAAAAGTTTTTGTTACTCGCGTAAATCATTCATCTTAAGCCGTATAATCAATCCTTAGGATAAAGGTTAACGCCGAGGTGTTTTTCAATCCATTTATTGAGGTGATCGGTCCTCTCTCTTTCTCTCTCTCTCTATTTCTCTCTCTCTCTCTCTCTCTCTCTCTCTCTCTGATTTTTTAAGTTTGTTGTTGGTCCTGGCTGGCTTCGTTATTTTCTTCCATTCTTTCCTCTCTTTGCATTTCGATTTCCAGTCATTTATTCCCAATGCCTTTATATCCTCCTCCAGGGCGTCTCTCCACCTTTTCCTTGGTCTTCCCTTGTTCCTGGGTCAAATAAGGATCCTGATCATTTCGCTTGGTTTCCTTCTCATAATGTGTCCTGCCCATTATAATTGTGCTTTAACGTGTCGAGTGATATTTTATCCTCCGACTTCCTCCTCTATTTCTTTGTTCCTTCTCAGTTTTATTTCTCCATCTCTTGTTGGGTTAGGTCCTAGTATTGCTCTCATTACTTTTTTCTCCACTATTTTAAGTTTTCCTCTCTCTTATTTATTGTTATTGTTTTCATCGCATATGTTATGACGGGTCTTGTAAGGGTTTTTTATATTTTTATTTTGTTGTTTTACTTGGCGTTATACTTTTTAGAAGGGTTTTGTTTTTGCCGTATGCCTGATTTCTTTTCAGCATTCTCTGCTTTACTCTGTTCTTTCCAGTTTGTCCCACTGTCGCGCCCAGGTAATTGAATGTATTGTGTGCATATTTTCTCTTCCTATCTTCATACATTTTTTTTTTTTCCATCTATTTCCAGACCAAGGTTTTTTTGCCTCGTTGTCTAGTTAATCTATCGCTCTTATTATGTCTTCTTTTCTATATATATATATTCTGATATTAAGTTAAATATGGTTGGGGGGTTGTTTTACACCTTTGTTTATTTTAAAGGATTCCGTTGTTATTCCTCGGAATCTCAATTTTGCTGTTGTTTTATTTAGGGTCATTTCTAGCAGTGTTATTAGTTTCCCAGGTATTCCTAGTAGTTCAAGTTCTCTTAGCGATTCTTTTCTGTTCTGAATAAAGAGCAGTTTTAAAGTCTATAAAAGCTACTCGAATCTCTTTATTGTGTTCCCACATTTTTGGAGTATTTGTTCTAATGTGTGTACCTATAGCAGCTATAGTGGATCTAAATACTGATGTATAAAGGATTGAATTTGCTTGACAAGTAGTTACTATTTAATTATTGCTTAACAATTGTGTGATATTCTTTATTGTACAAATCTTGTGTACGTAATTCTTTAATGATGAGCTAATAAAATTTTCTGGTAGTGACTTGGTCCGTATTAAAAAATTTGTTGCAACATATAAATTAAAAACAAAAATAATCAACCGTGTTGTTAACTTGGCAAACGAGAAGTTTTTTAATTTTGGAAAAACTGCGGTGTAAATTTTTCTGACGTAAATTTGCTAGGCAGAAATTTTTTTTGAGTAGCAGATTAAAATTTCTGTTAACCATTATTTTGCAAGTTTTCCAAAAGAAGATTAGTAGTTGAGAGCTTTTAAGGGGTGGAAAGTAAGAATGTTAAACTTTAAACATATTAAACATTAAATCTCTGAAAATATTAACCGTGTGTTTTATTTTCAATAATTTTTTGTCTTAACCCTTCTATCTTGTTCTTTTTAGATCTGAACACACTGCATATTTTATATTATTTCTGTAAATCTAGTTTGTATTAACACTTAATTTAATGTGGTTTTACTTATTGTGATGTATCTTGAGAAGCATTTCTATTATAAAAAGAAATATTGAAGACCATTTGAAATGGTGTCTTGCATTTTAAATATAGATGAGAAGTTAACGTTAAGGAAGTTGGTACAGGTATTATGTAAAGTATCTATCAGACCCGATGATTATCTTAAGAAGAACGAGCTGTATTGCGAACAGCGGGGTATTGTTAATTCCCAGTCAGAAAAATGTTCTTTGTGAGCGCTGACCTAGATTTAATGCGGAGAGTATGTTGTGGGGTAGTGAACGTCGTAATAGGTACACAAAGGAATTGGGGTACGATGGCCTTTTATACTGAATTTATCGATTCGCTTACTGCGCATAAAATGTTACATTTTACGCCAGTGTTTATGCAAAGAATACCCTCGAGGAAATATTACTTATTTAACGTACATGAGTTCCTTTTCTTCTCACAAAGGATATTCGTATAAATTAATTGTTAGCTGATTTGTTTCGCTGTCTTTGTTCATATCAAAGTCGTTTTAAGGGAATGCTTATATGTTATGGATTAAATCCAGATAAAGATACCGAACTTCTCTACAGCTGTAAAACAAATTAACCAGCACAGTAGATAAAAAAGTTGTTTCGTTTAATGTGAATCGTCTTACAAATCGGTTTAACTTTTGACAACTCTTAAAATATTACTTACTTTAAGCGTTTGTTTTTTAGTGAATTTTCGTTGTATGGATATAATTCTTTACGTGCTTACAACATTTTGGCAGTTCCCTTTTAAAGCAAGTTTAAAAAATTTATTTGGTGTCGTTATCCATATTTGGTTTTTAATGGGACCCAGCCATCTTATTTGTGCCTCCTGGATGTTACGTTTCATCGATTGTACTTTTCTCTATGAGTTTCATTTCTGATTCTTTTCTACCCCGTTTAGCTTCAATTTTCGTTAGATTTTTCATTTCCATACCTCTAACTCAGCCGTTTTAATTTTTGGCCATGGTCCATGATTCGCATCCATACGTTGGACCGGGCTTTGTAATATGTTTCCAGCTTTGTTTCTTTAGAAATAATTCTTTTTTCTAGGAATTGTTTCTTCATCGCTATAAAGCTACTAAGGTAATTCTACCATTTATTTCCGTGTTCATCTTTCCATTACTGTGTAGATGCACTCCTATCTTTTTACTTACTCTATTAAGCGGTTCCCAAACTCATTTGGTCGCGGAACCCTTACACGATTTTTCAAAAATTGCGCAACCCCAACCATATTTAGGTATATTTAATGAACCACCCCAATTTTAAATTTATACATATTTTTTGTTGCTTTTATTTTATTGATACATATTCAATGTAGCAAATTAAATATTAACAGAATATTATTGATCATAAAAACGACAACGTTTAAAATTGAAAAAAAGATTAAATATGAAACCAACACACACATTTTATCTTAACAAACAAAATATAACGAAGATCTTAAAAAAATTAAACTTCTGGTATTGCTTGTATTTATGAAAAATATGCAGGAAAACCATATAAATAAATAAATAAATACATAAAAAGAAGATTGATGAGACGGATGCTTCTTCGATTTCACTAACCTGTCAAGATTTAGTGTAATGTTGAATAATTGAATTTGCATATCTGGTGCAGCGATATTTAGTTTTTGTACCAACATATTTAGAAAAGCCAGATTGGCACAAATAAAAATATGTACTTGCAAACGGTAACAGAATTCGAATAGACCATTTTGATCAATTCGGATTTTCTCAAATATACCTACATATCGCACCGGAAATCTGTTACCTAAACCTGTTCGAACTTATAATTAGCCTTTGACTGAGCATCCGAACTAATTTTAATAAAATTGTTATGTTCCAATGTCACCAATTCTCTCTGAATGAATTTTGTATCCCATAAATATCGTTGTTCTTTAAATTTGAAAGATACTCAGTTAGGGATTGTAATAAACTGCAGATATGATTTAAAATGTCATTACAGTTTCCGATCTCCAAATCTAATTCTGATCCTTGAAGAAAATCGCTCAAAGTCGAGAAAATAAGTATAACGATACCAACAAACACTCGGAATCCCGGGGCACACTTTGGGAAACGCTGCTCTAGTTTTATTCTGTCTAGACTTAGTTTGTGTTCAATCTTCTTCCCGGATACGATCACAAAGATTTTGGTGAATGTAATATTCGACCAGTTAAATTTTTTTTGAAATCAGTGCTGTATTCACTTTAATTCGGTTAGCTATAAAATTATTATTAAGTTATCGATAATCGAGTATTAATGGAGTGTTTTGTTTCAGTCCAAGCAACGCGGCTTTAAGTTCTCTGGATCAAGTAAAGGATTATCTTCTGAGTCCGGGCACTTGTAAATGCGGGTTAGAGTGCCCTCTTAAGTACGACACCACCTTCAACTTCGACCCTAAGGTAAGTTCTTTACGCCTATCTTGGTCGCTAATCGAGTTTACCTGTTCAGTTTTGCTTCAGGAACTTGTTAACTGCATTAGCGTCGGCGCTGCAAATTGAATTGTTAAGAGAATGCGTGCTAAATGCTAATTGATTGTTACTATGTTGTTCGCTAGGGCGCTATTCTAAAACTGAATAATTTGTAGAGGCTTAATATACTGTTTATCAACTGTTCAGTGCTCATGACACACACAAGATATTTATATCATTGGAAAAGAGATTATTTAGTAAACATTATTTTTATTTACATCATATTTGGATACGCACATAATTTTAAACTAATTTAGAAATAGCGAAGCCAAGTTATGAACTGGATGAACAGACAGATTTGTTGAAGTTTACTTTAATTGCTTATTACTTATACTAATATTGAACAATTAGTATGCCACAATCAAGTTCTAAATATTGCCAACTAAATGTGGCACACACAACTGCAAGCTGATGCATTATCAATCATTTTGTACAAGCATGCACAATTTGCCCTTCGCCACCACACGGTTCAAGCATGCTTGAACAAGCGTCAGTTTGTGCTTGGAATATGTCGAGCTCGGACGACGATGCGCTCGCTTTGGCTGCTTTTGTCCTTGTGTACAAGAAAAAAAAAACGCAAAAGAAGAAACGTGGTGTGTGGTGTAAAGACTGGTTAATGAAAAGGAAAACTTATTCCCACATTAACTTACTGAGTGAGTTGAAGATATATCCGCGTGATTGGCATAACTATCTCAGAATGAATGAAAAGAATTTTATTTGAACCTTCAGTCACTCGTAACACCTTTGATTAAAAAGAAGGATACGATCATGAGAGAAGCTATCACCCCACCAGTGGCGTAGGCCAGAAGGGTTAGGGGGGTCTACCCCCCCATAGGTTCGCAATAAGTCATTGTAGAGCTGGAGAATTGTAAATTTTGTGCTAAAAAAAGGTCTTCGGCTCTTTTTACCGTTTATTAACCCCCCCTCGATGAAACATCCTGCTGCTAAAAAACAAAGAGCGGTGACCTAAAAAAATAGGTCCTCAGCTCTTTTTTGCGTTTATTAACCCCCTCCATGGTAGCATCCTGCCTACGCCACTGCACCCCACGAAAGATTAACAGCAACATTACGATTTCTCGCGACTGGAAGGAGTTATAAGGACCTCAAATATTCGAACCATAATTTCACCACAGGCACCAAGTCACATATTTCCTAAAACCTGCCATGCTATTTACAAGGTGCTGTAAATATGGCTGACTTTGGTATGCACATATGAAATCTGCAAGCAATTCACGGTTTTTCATCTTTTTTCAATCGCTAGACATGATGTTAACACCCACAGAGCTCACTCACGACTGACGTTCGCTTGACAAGCTTGCACATCCTCGGTACACACCTTCAGTTTTGCTTGCGCCCGTGTGGCTTGTCAAGCATGCATAATCAAAATTCTATCAATCTTCAAGCAGCTTGTACAATCAAAATGCTTGCGCAAAATGATGCTACAGACGCTCAAGCATGCTTGTACAAAATGATTGATCATGCATGCTTGTCAAGATTGCAGTTGTGTGTGTACCCAGCTAGGGATTCTGTCCCGAGACTTTGCCGGGACGAAAGTCCCGGGAATTCCCGGGACTTTCTTAGTCTCGAGTCCCGGGACATTTAGTTCGAGACTCGAGACAAGACTTTAATGTTACAGAACACTGAAATTAAACGTTTCTACTTCTAATATATTTTTTTTAATTTACTGCCACGAGTTTAGCAAAAATATTTTTAGATATATTTTTATGTTTTAAAGTTTAAGGAAAATTGCTAAGTTTATTAGTAAAAATATATTTTACTTATGCCTGTTATGTTTTAAAGTTTTTTTTTTTAAAAATAGGTATTTATTTGGAAATATATATTTTATTTACTATAGAATGAAGACTAAATTAAAAATAATATTACTACTATTAATACTATACTTTATTCATGATAAAATGCTTAAAAAAAATATCCGTGTTTTTTTTTTTAAATTATCATTTGTTGTTTATGGATGTGTGACGTATAAGTTCTGTCAACTGTCACCACCGATTCACAATCACGATACGTTCAAAGAAGCAATTTTAAGTATGTAGCGGGTGCTTTCCGAAACTATGTCACTGTCAAGAAATAATTTATTTTTTACTGTGAAAATCGCCGTTGAATTTTCAGTATCTGAATATTGCATCATATTTCTTGTAATTTATGAAATCTTCCGTCATTTTTGACAGGTTGTTACACCATTTTCCAGTACGTAAATAACATTCGTAAAAGTCTCGAAGTCCCGGGAATTCCCGGGACTTTGATAAAAAAAGTCTCGAGTCCCGGGACTTCGAAAATTGTCGAGACTCAGAATCCCTAGCTACCCACCTTTAAGTCACAATGTAACGTGTATTTTGACTTTCCGCCTGGCCTGATATGATAGCGTCGAAGATATTTTTCCAGTTGTGGGTGATTTGAACTAGTCTGGTAGTATTGTTTGTGGTATTAAATGACATTTTTTGTGTGTGTGCAAACTCTTTGGAGTTAGCACGCTCTTCTCTTTAAAAGTCTTCGCTGTTTAGTAAATTAATCTTAACGGAATTTTCTATTGTAATTAATAACTTTATCTTCGTATGTTTTTTTGTCCGTACTGATGTATTTTCGTTGTATTTTGCCATTTTACGATCTAAGTTTAAAGCCCTCCCCAGGGTAGTAGAATTTTAAATTTTTGTGGATGATGCTTAACATTGTTTAATTCAAATACAGTTTTGTTTGTTCGTTTACATGTTGCTCTTAACTTAAAAAAAAAACACACAATAAAACTGATACTAATTACACTTCAGCATATCCATTTATTTTCAAAAATCACTTACACAGGTAGTACTTTTTCGGTTTTGATTACAATATGCAATAGAATATTATTTTAAAAGTATAGTGGATTTAAAAGGTCGTTGTCTGGCTGCCCGCTCCATTTATTTATCCGTAGTAGCGAGTTTGTTGGAGTGAGTTAATTAGTCTGGATCGTTTGTATATAGATTTTGAAACATGTAGCAGTGAAGTCGTGTTTGTTTATTTGTAATGTTAAACAAAGTGCAACGGTAAATTTAAGTGTTCGTTGAAAATGCCATTTGAACTGTTCAGCACAAAGGTAATCGTTTTTGTCCGAGACCATCAGCCTCGGATCTCGTCGACAAAGGAAAGCATCGATCGAAATATGTTCCTGATACACTGCAAACTGCAAGCTTTAAAATCTTTCAAGTGCTAACTCGAATCGTCTTTTCAGCTATACTATTTTTCAGGTTACTTATTTCATATTTGTGAACTCTTCAACTTTAATTCGGTTTAGTTGCGTTGTGGCATTTGTTGTTGGTTGTATTTTTTTTTACCATGATAATTGCAGTTTTATTTTATTGTGACGCAGCTTTTTGGCGCCTCTGCAATATTTGTTCATATTGTTGCTTTTGTCTGCAGCCGAGTGTAGCATCTACAAAGTGTCAGATGTAATTTGATCCATTTGTTTGAAACGGATGCACTTGATAGTGTCATTAGTTCTATTTTCAACATCTTTGCTAAATGCACCGACTTATTCTCAATTGCAGTTTTATTTTGATTTATTTTAGGAATAAAACATTCATCAATAAATAAAAATTACATTTTAGATGTAAAATCTTTGTTTGTGTGAGTGATATTGGTGGTTCCACACAGTTAAAGATAAAAAGATTAATGAAACTGGACAAATAAGTACGCCGCCAATTGAAGTTGTAAAAAATTTGAAATCTTGAGCACTCGGAGGCGATATATTTCACTTAATTCCACAATTAAAATTTTACGATTTGACTATCTACTTTTTTGGTAAAAGATAACGAGTTTTTAATAAAATTTTGGATAATATTATTAAAGCTTTAGACAATAATTGTAAAAGCTTTTTATTTGAGAGCTTTCGGTTTTGATTGAATTAATTTTAATTGTGTTTAATAATGATGTGCTTGGTTTAATGAATCTGTGGCACGATTTCAATGTGGCTGACTCATGGGGATTGTTTTTATTGTTAACCTTGCTTTTGAGCTTACCCCAGGACTGGTGTAAGTAAATACCGTTTGGTAAACTTGGGGTATTTTACCCGGAAGTATGATACAATAAAATAGGTTTGGTAATAAAACTACAAAATATTTGTATCTACGCCTAACCATTTGATTTTTAACTAAAATATTTACTACAATAGCTATACACAAATTTGTTTAATTGCACTTAAGCAGTGAACTACGATTAAAAGGTTATCTTGACAAGTTCTTATAATAATAATGAATTTTTGTAGCAGCACCTAATTAAAATGTAAGTTATTGGTATTATTGAATTCGTTGAAAATGCTCTAATTAAATGACCGAGTGAACCGCTATTGTTCATTAAAAAAAGACTGATAAAAATTATTTGACGTTTTTAAATTTTTTAAAAATAAATAACTTGTATTAAAAATAGCTTCCTTCTTTCAATAACGTAAAAATATACTGGGTGTTCCATGTGAAATAACAATTTCCAGCGCAACTAAAAATTATGTAAAGTTTGCATCCGCAAGAATAGGGTTTCCAAATTCCCGACATATTGAAACCCTCGGGAATCGGGAACGGAAAAAATTATTTCCCGAGAATTCTCGATATCATTTTTTAAATTTAATTTTCGTATACATCAGTAATAAAAAATGTAAAAAATAATAATTTGATTTAGCGAAGCTAAAATTTGCTGGTCATGTAATGCCGGTGTCGCGAGTGCATTTCTGGTGGCGTTTTTTGCAACAATCCCTGGAAGTTTTTCCTGGAATTTTTACAGCAGTACTAGCAATGTACCTAGTGGATTGCGATAATTCGGAAAAGTATCTAAGATTCTAAGAGATACATTGCGAGTAGTACAGGGCGGCCCATTTTCGATGCCCAAACAGGGTATCTCGGTTATTATCAGAGATAGAAAAAAAAACAAAGTACCGTACGTAGTCTTGTTTTTTTTTTTTTTTTTGAGAGGAATTAATTGCCGTAAACAGATTTTTGATATCTTATTAAGGACAAAAAAACCATGCCAAAAATGTCTTAAAAGCTTTTCCCTATCTTTTCGTTTAAGCGAGATATTTAACATTTTTGAAGATTGCCACAAATCAGTGTTTGGCTATATTTCGAAAATTGAAAAAGATATCAAAAATCTGTTTACGGCAATGAATTCCTCTTAAAATAATAAATCGAGACTACGTACTTAGTTTTTTTCTATCTCTGATAATAACCGAGATAGGCATCGATAATAGGCCACCTTGTACACTCATTCGTCATTGTGGGTACTAATGGGTGAAAGAGCAGTTTTCCTGATTCGGGAACGAGAAAGCGTAAAAGAATCTCGAGAAAAGGCCCGGAAATACTGCGTAAGATAATCGGGTTTTATGCACACATTACCTGTCCAAAGCTTCATTTGTTTAATCTAAAAATTAAGGAGTGGATGGGCCTGATTTTTTTTACACATGGTATATGTACTTACTTTCGTTTGTTAAATAATTTAATAGTTGCCATAATCTGCCAATAAGCAAGTAGGTATTCATTTTTTATTGATAAACTTCTGCCTTTAACGATTTCTCAAATAACGTTCTGCGTAAATGCTAAATGTCTGGAAAATTTATTTGAAGATTAAATTCAGCGCAATAAAATGTTAGAAGCGTTGGACTAAAATTACGTTTTGCTTGTACCGAGTTGCAATTTTATATCTAAAAGTAATTTAATTTACATTCTGCTGATTCTCGTGAACACTGAGGTAACTCGACTATATGAAATGATGGAATCGGGTAATTTAATTAAACTGGAAAGTGCGCCGTCGTTTCTAATTTTAGCATTTCCTGTTATTATTCGTATTAGCGCGGGTTTGTTTGCTCGACTCTGAATTCATTTTTATTATCGATTCTGTCACTCACCCTCGTTTTCCTGCTTAGTGTAAAAGGGATTCAATTATTTACTCCGCCGTCAGACGCAACATTTCAACATCATTCGCTTTTAGAGAAAAATAATTTTATACGATACAAATTGAAAATTACGTTTGCTGTATCGACTGATGTTTGCCTTTTCTCTCTTTGTATTTAGTTTGTTTTATGTTCCGTTTTAAATTGTTAAAGAGTCCCTAGACCATTTTTATGTTTATTTGTTTTAGTAATGCAGTAATGGGATATTGTTTCATGTCCGCTCTTTTGTTATTTATTTGTGGATTCGTTGTAAATTAATTAAAAAATTAGAAAACCTACTCAGGTCACAAAGTCATAATACATAAAAGTAAAATTGACAAATGAAGCAGTTCGTAGTCATTAGCCGCGAACTCACTTTGCGAGGCTGCCTCGCGAGGCGGCCTCGCGAGCCGTGGCTGGAATGTGGGTGCGAGGTTGGCGCGCGAGCCGAGTCAGCCCAAGATACAAAATACATCGAGCCAAAATTAGTACGGTCGAGGCAATGGCAGAAAACGTTCGTACGGCAGCAGCAAGTTTTATTTTTATTTATCATTTATTAGGGGAAAAACCACGAAAACTGAAACGTTGGTGGGTTAAAGAATTATATCGCAAACGGTTTGAAAGTGGAAATTCTTTAATTAGAGACATATCTTTTAATAATGAACCCCTAATTGTCACACCAAAATAGGAATATTTGCAGAAACGAGTAAAAAAGTAATGAAGCTTTATAGACATCATAAATAAGAGGACAGAAGGCCTTATTAAGTGAGTGTCATTTGAAATCAAATAAAACATGTACAATATTATTTAAGTTATCGTATTATGAAAAGTTGACATTTTCATTCGTAAAAAATGCAACGTTAACACGAGTGCTCGACGTAACCGTTTTTAGCACGTCCTGACTAGTCGAGGCATGTATGTCGAGGCGCCTTTGAGCATAACAGAAAAACCGACAATCCGTGGCTCGGGTCGAGCCTGCCTCGCGCGAGGCGGTGAGCGCGCTCCGTTTACCGCGAGGCACGTCCACACGCTGCGAGGCTTGGCTCGCGAGGCTTGGCTCGCGAGGCTGCCTCGCGAGGCAGCCTCGCAAAGTGAGTACGCGGCTATTCACTATGTCGGCTGTAACTGAAATCAGGCTCACCCCCTTTTTTATTTAGATTTGATTTTAGACAGATGATAACTGCAAAAAACGGATTTTCTGAACATACGTATAATTGTACATTATTGTCTCAGTTCCGGTTTCGCAGGAAATGACTAATCTTACTTTGTTATTTCTTATGGAACACCCTGTATATTTTTACATTTTTGGAAATAGAATCAGTTTTGAATGGGCTTTATCATTTTAGGTTTTTTTTTCATAACCTCAAATAATTTTTGGTTTTTGGATAAAAATTAAGTTCTTTTATTAAGTATGCCGTGACCCGCATAAATTAAATTGTATTGTCAACAACTATTTGAAAAACGTTTTTGTTAATTTTTAATGATATTTGGGTTACTTCGATTGACTTTAAAGGTTGCGAAATTGTTTTTTTTTTCCCAAAAAGTCTTTAAGGGAGCGATGTGGCTCGTGCGGTTATTTAAGTAGAGTATTTTCGGGCAAATCCAACAATACCAATAAATAGGTATTTTTATCAGGATTTATATATAAAAATACACAAACATTTAACTGTTTATTCAACAAAACTTTTCTTTTTTGTTGTTGTTCCTAAAACTCTTAATTAATTTTCAGTTGTTCATGATCGTCGTGAAAAACATTTGTTTTGTTACTATTGAGTATAGTCAACTTAGCAAAACTTTACAATAATTTAAATTTTAATGCTTACTTGTTATAAAAATACCAATATATTCTTTGTGAAATTCTTCAGAAAATACTCTATTTAAATAACCGCATAAGCCCTTGACAAAAATGAACCTTTTGCCTAAAAAACAATTTTTCAATCTTTAAAATCTATTGAAGTAACCCAAACGTTAATTAAAATTAACAAAAACTTTTTTTTAGGCCCTTGTTAACATAATATAATTCAATGTATTCAGGTCACAGCCAGGGGTGATGAGAGACGTTGCCAGGCCCAGGGGGAAACATTTTCAATGGACCCAAGTAAATAAATTATTTGAAAATTTATTTACTATAAAACGAATTTTGGGGGGATGACGCCGAGCCCATGGAATTTCACCCCGTCGCCCCTCCTTAACGGCACACTTGATAAAAAATTTAATTTTTGTCCAAAAATTATTTAAGTTGATAAAAATTAACTAGATAGATACAGTTGTATTAACAATTGTGTCTTCTTACCAAAAATGTAAAAATATACAGGTTGTTGCATTTAAAACAACAAAGTTAGGGTTTTGGTGAAATCGTAAGTAAGACAAAAAAGTGTACAGGCCCATACAGGGTATCTCAGTTATTATAAAAGATATAAAAAAATTAAGTATGTAGTCTCGATTTCTTTTCTCGAGAGACATTCATTGCCGTAAATAGATTTTTGATATCTTTTTTAATTTTCGAAATATAGCCAAAAACCGATTTTTGGCACTTTTCTTTCAAAAATGTTAAATATCTCGCTTAAACGAAAAGATTGAGAAAAACTTTTAAGACATTTTTGGCATGGTTTTTTGTCCTTAATAAGATAGCGATATTCAATTTTTTATACTCATATAATTAGCGATATATTATAGCTAACTTTCATATTTTAAATGGCAACCATAAGCAAATTATATATTTTTGAAAAGCGCAAAAAATAAGCTTTCGATTTATGTCAAAGCCAACTATGGTTGCTATTTAAAATAAGAAAGTGAGGTGTAATATATCGATATATATATGCGTAAAAAAAAAATTAAATATCACTATCTTATTAAGGACAAAAAACCATGCCAAAATTGTCTTTAAAGTTTTTCTCAATCTTTTCGTTTAAGCGAGATATTTAACATTTTTGAAAAGTGCCAAAAATCGGTTTTTGGCTATATTTCGAAAATTAAAACAGATATCAAAAATCTGTTTACTGCAATGAATTTCTCTCGAAAAAAGAAATCGAGACTACGTAGGTACTTAGTTTGTTTTAATCTCTGATAATAACCGAGATACCCTGTATGGGCATCGAAAATAGGCCACCCTGTACATATGTTCAGAAAATCCGGTTTTTTGCACATATCACATTTCGAAAATGTTATTTGTCTAAAATCAATACTAAATAAAAAAAGTTGTGAGCCTGATTTCAGTTACACCCGGTATATTTAATTTAATGAGTTAAATCTTGAAGCTATTAATAAATATTTCATTCAGTAATGCATGTGGTTTGTTGCAGTTAGTGTTGAACAAATATGTGGTTTTTGACAGTAATATTAATATGCAAGTTAAGGAATATAGATTCTTCCATTAAATAATTGCTTTAACCAAGTTTAAGTAATTTATATGTGCAACTTTAAATTTATGGTAATGAAATACAGTATGGGAGCGAAACCTTTTCTGGTTATAATTATGTATAAGTGAACAGCGATGAGTCATTACTTAGTCTAATAATGCTGTGGTTATTTCGAGGTCGCAATAATTGTTCCATAAATATGGTTTGATTTTGTTTTGCAGTGACTCGATTTTTTTTTAAATGTAAGCGACAATTAGATCTTGTTTGTCTTAATACACACATCGCCGTTTTAGCCTTTTAGCATGTCTATATTTTGCAAATTCGTGTGGAAGATTTATTATATTTAAATAAATAATACATAACATTACGTCTAATGGATGTGTGCAATTAAGTATTGTATGTATTTGCTTCATTTATGTATTTATTTTGTATATCGTGCATCATGCACACATTAGCGTGTCTAATTTCGCGTCAAGTATAATTACTTAATTTTCAACGATTTGCAAACTGTCTGTGTAAATGTTTCAACTACAGTTCAGTTCAGCGAGCGAAGTAAATTGTGGTCGATGAATTTTTCTTTTCATGGCACTATAGTATTGTAGATTATTTTGAATGTAAAGGAGAGTCGAGAAATATCGATGAATTTTAAACCGATGTAAAAGTATGAGAAAACTTCAAATTTTGCCATTTTTTTTTTGGACTTTGTTTGGGATACAGAACCGGCCTTTCCATGAAGTTGTCCAGGAGTAAGTAAATTTTTAGGGCCTCAAACAATTTTTGACGATGAAAAAGCCTAAAAGTAGATGCACGAAAAAAAAAAGAAAGCGAAATAAAAAAATTAACAAACATTTATTAGAGGCTTCTTTAATAGTTTTTAAAGAATCGTGAACACACAGGCATATAGACGTCAATATTAGTTAAACACTTTCATAATTTATTCAGAATTTAATGATTACAACCAATACATAACAAAAAAACAGATATATGTATTAATATTATAACTACATATAACACATTGTAATCATACATATTTAATAATTATATTCTTCAGTAATTAACGTTTACTTAACATTTTTATACATATATTTAACTTTTATTTCCATGTCATTAATAATAAAAAAAATCACGTTCTCTAACAATGTTTTTCACGATACTTAATATAGTTGTACAGACATTGTTGGACGAAGGTATTTTTTAACTAACTAACTAATCCTAAAGCCTTTGATTACCCTAATTTTTAATTAGCTTTAGTCCACTGAAAGAACGTTTTGCACTTGGTTTAGTTACAGGCAATGTAAATAAAATTCTAAGTAAAGTTAACACTTCGAAAAAGGGTTTATTGTAATTGTTTTTTAAAATATATTGCCAAATACGCTACGCATAATTTATCTTTTCGTTTACAATAAATTCTTTTAAAGGAAATAATTTCTCGAATAAGATCTTCGTGCACATTCTTTTTTAATGTTGCAAAAACCCGTGATTGTTTTTCCGATTTCTTGTTTATACTTTTGTATTTCATTTTTAATCGGATTTTCTAGCATCTTTCGGTGTCATGGTATGTTTTTCCAAGTTTCTTGTGTATGCGTCTCCATTTGTTTTTATCTAACTATTGCACATCTTTCCAGCTGATTCCTTTTATTCTAGTTTTTGAATCTCTGTTCTAGTTGGATTGCAATATTTAAAAAAGTGTACCTAAATTCTTTCACGCAATCTTTTGATGCTTCATTTTATGCCAATTTAGAAAATATTTTTTTTTTTAAATTTGTGTTTGGAGAAAATTCTCTCAGAATGTATATTTTTAGCTGGATTTAAAAAAATCGTAAATTTTTGGTATTAAATTTAGTACTGTTATATTTATAATTTTGTTTATTAAATTGAAATGTTTTTGTTTACAATAATTTGTTAGTATAAATTACTTTAGACAATATTGTAAACCAGACAATATTCGTTTTTTTTTTCTGTTATGTTGTTTTTTGGAGCCATATGTACAACCGGCTTTGTTGGGAGACATATTATGTTGCATGTATACGTAAGTTGATTATTTACTTAGTTTTTAAAATCGTCTGAAGTACTGTTTTGGTTTTGTAATTTTGTGTGAATATAGATTTTTTGTTTGCCACCAACATGACTACAAGTTAAGGATTAACGTTTTTGGTGATGTGCCGACATGTATCTAATTGCATGTCACTTCATGGCATCGTTTTTTTTAGCGCCATGTGTTTTTCAGTTCTATTTAAAAATGTATCCCGGAACTCCGTTCTGAGAGCGTTATTTTCTGTGTACGCTTCATGCATGTGGGAAGTTTTGCCAGGCAACAGGTGCGTACGAGCCCAGATGATCAACTGTGTTCTTCGGTTTGTTTCATATTCATAAAGAATAATAAAAGCAATTAATTTATTTCTTCCACTATATGCTGATTTAAGGCGTCTGTCAAATGGTTACGTTAACGAGATGTTAGCTTTTTTAAAGAGACTTGGTAATACGTATTTACTACATACATATCTACGAGGGGTTATTGATAAATTTGTAATTAATAAAAGGAAATGTAGTTACCATGGAAGCCAGTGCAAACTTTGACAAGTACAAATGCAAAATTTGAGATCAAAAAGTACAGGGTGGTCCTTAGTCGATGGGATTACATGGTTAGCTCGCTTAATATTTAAGATAGAGAAACGGTTGAATTACCAAAAATGTGCAGTTTTTTAAGACAAACTCAGGACCGTTTCAAAAATATTCTATCGTTTCCAGTTATTGAGTTATTAGAAAAGAAGTGTTATTTGTCATATTAATAATGTGTCATAGCTTCGTTATTGTTGTAACTATTGAGCAAATTTATAAACACCATTTTTAGATATTTTTATGTTAAATTTGATGATAAAAAAAAATATCGCTCGTCGTTAAAAAGTTATGACGCCATCTTGCCTTTTTCTAAATGGAAGCTATAGTTGGCTATGGCCTATTTACGTTCCTTTTTTTCCCTCATTCCAAATATATATGGGTAATACCGGGTGTAAATGAAGTGTGGTACACCCCCTTTTTTTCTTTCGTTTTGATTTTAGATAAATAAAATTTTAGACATATAATATGTGCAAAAACCTAGTATTTTGAGCACATGCACACAATTGTTTCACTTCCGGTTTCACCGGAAATGGCCCCAACTTTGTTATTTTAAATGGAACACCCTGTATATTTTTACATTTTTGGAAAGATGAAGCGATTTTGGATATAACTGCAGTATTTTGGTTAATTTTTAAAACCTCAAATAATTTTTGAATCAAAAATTAATTTTTTATTAAGCGTGCCGTGACCTGCATAAATTGAATTTTGTTATGTCAAAAATTGTCCAAAAAACGTTTTTGTAAATTTTAATTGGCATTTAGGTTACTTTAATCGGCTTTGAAGGTTGCGGAATCGGTTTTATAACAAAAAGTCAATTTTTTTAAATGGAACTATGGTGGTACAAGCAGATATTTAAATGCAGCAGCTTCTGGGGGGGTGTTCCATTTAAAATAACAAAGGCCATTTCCGGTGAAACCGGAAGTGAAGCAATTGTGTGCATGTGCTCAAAATATCCGGTGTTTTGCACATATCATATGTCTAAAATTTCATTGATCTTAAATCAAAACTAAAAAAAAAAGGGGTGTACCACACTTCATTTCCACCCGGTATATTGGTAATTTAACCGTTTCTCTATCTTAAATATTAAGCGATATACCCATGTAATCCCATCGAATTTGGACAACCCTGTACAGTCGTTTTCGTATTGTTTTTTTTTTAAAGCTATGTCGAGTGAAATTTTGAATTTTGTCAAAATCTAGTACCGGTCAGTGATTCACAATCGGTGGCCCAAAAATCTTACGTGAGTTGGTAAAGTTCTCGTCTCCGTTTTCTTTACAAAGGTGGAATAATTTTCACTTCATACTTGCATCAGGGAAAATCGGTGACTGGAGAATATTACTGTGGTTATCGATACAGTACAGACCACGTTTTCAAAGGTTAGAGTTACCTTATGAACGTTGTCTTAAGTGCATAGACTTGAAGGTGATTATGTTATATAAACGAATACTTATTACTTTGCAGATATGTAGCTTGCTTCTAGGCTAGACCAGAAACTTATCTATACCCTCTCGTATGTACGTAATTGTATTCTGGGATGTAAATACATTTCCAATGTTGGGTAAACAAATGATACACCGACTATTGAAACACCGCTGTGTTTACATGTCCTTATACGTATCTTTTAATAGTTCGTTACGTAACTGCGCTTTCTATAATGTTTAAAGCAGCAATAGGACTTTTATTTTAAATAAAAACTATTGACAAGCCATAAACATTTCTACTATTGTGTTTCATGTAAATAACTGAGCGGAAATATTGAATATATATATTTTTAATATAATCCTTTTAACTAATTTGAGAACATATTTATTGAAAGCTGTTTAATACCACAAAAAAAAATTAAAAAGTGTACAATCTTTCGATTTGTTAAAAATTACTTTAAATAATATTTGTTTAAATCAAAAACAGGTTTAAATGTAAATGATTTTCTCAGTAGTAATATATTTATCAAGGAGGGCGGGCTTGTGCCGACAAATTTTTTATTATTTACGAAAAATTGTTGCTTGGTAACATCACGAGCCAAATTGAAATAATTTGTCTCACAGTTTCTCGAGGGACGTACATGTAAGCAGCAAATCTTGAGTACTTTAAAAAATATCTTTTTCTTAAACGAATCCTCTTGTTCCTCTCTGTGTCGAGATATGTTTTCCTAGTTTTTGATTGTTTTCCACTTTTTTCTATTATGGCTGTGTGGCACATCAAGCGGACTCTTTTTTTTCTAGTCTCTGCCTCACTTCGTTTTTCCATATTGGTCTTAGTCTTCCTCTACTCTTCCCCAATCTTCATTTTTCCATCTCATTTTTTTTGTACGTATTTTCTGGCATGCGAAGTAGATGTTTCAGCCATCTTACATGGTTTGACTCTATTTTGTACTTTGTATCTTTCACCCTTATTTTTATCATTTTTTATTGCTAATTTTATCAGTTAGTCGACATCCCTCTATAATATTTTTATTAATATTTGTTGATTCATGTTCCAGTACGTTTTTGAACGCGAATGGTTTTATTATCAGGATAACTTCCAAATCGTTTTTCTAAAATTTATTTAAAAATATTAGTTAATGTAAGATAAGCCACTCCATTTGCATAATAGTATTAAATAATCATTTAATTTTAATTTAACATGGGTAAAAACTTAATGTGTAACACAACTGTTCTGTACATACATATGTACTTTTATATATGTGTGTATGTATCAGCACACGATTAGCATTTGTCGAATAAATTAATACCAATGAGCGTCTGTGAAAGGAATAATTTATTTTGATAGCATCTTAATTATACCTTGTAAGTGTAAAGCAGTTGATGGTGGTAGTGCGATTTCAGTACGAAGAATGCGACTCATAACTGACATTCGATTTATTACAAACATAACTTGCGGTTTTGCATGTTTCAGTTCATATTATATAATTAAATAAATAATTAATTGTTAATGTAATACTTGGTAATTATTATAAGTTTAAATTGTGTTGAAACAATTTAATTTAGGCAGTGCTTCTTTGTGGCATTTCTCATAACGTATTTGTGTTTAAAAATGCTCTTCCAATTTCGTTTTTAAGGACATAAATAAATCAAGATATTAACTGTAAGCGATGGATATAACTATATTTTTTATGAATGTGAACAGTCGGAAATGAAATTCTGCTCGCCGACGGATTTCTTATTGGAATTTATAAACGAAGTAATTCCGCCCGAGAAACTCACTTTATTTTATACGAAATGAAAACGGAAACTTGGTTTTAAGAAGTTTTATGTGATGTAAAAACAAATTTAACAGAAATTGACGGAACGTTGCTTTGACGAATTTTGATGATTACCTACTGACGTTAACATTAAATACAGTACACTTTATTGTTTAATAAGTTAATTTAAGTTATTTAAAGTTGGCTTCAGTGACACAGTATTTACTCTTAAATCCATGAAATAGCGGAGAAATGCAAATATCTCATGTTGATCTTTAATAAAAATGGTAGTAGTGACGAATAGATCGAGGAAATAATTAATAAGTGTAGAAAAACAATAGCTTCCATAAATTTAATCCTGTGGTGCTGAAGTGTGAGACGTAAGCAGACAAAGCAGAGAAAAACTATTCTTCGCAGAAATTGATTGCTTAGAAAAAAGTTGTAGGTGATTTAGACTGGAAAGAGTGAGACAAACGATGGGCAGGAAAATACGTAGTATAGACGACATTGATAAAAAAACAACTGATGGTTTAGACACACAAAGAGGATGCAGAAAACTAGATGGCCACGTAAAATACTAGAGTGAGTACCGCCAGCCAAACAAAGAAGAGGCGCCCTAGAAGCTGAAGAAATAATATGATGAGGCAGTTCAAGCAAGCGGTAAAAAGACGAAGATGGCTAGAACATAAAATTATGGAAATTGGGGACGGAGAGGCGGAGAGACAATGTTAAAATGAATGTTGTTCTCTGAATATTATTTTTAAATCCTATTTTGATTCATACATATACATTATTGAAGCTGCAATAACTCGAGAATTATTAGTTTTAGACATAGGACATCTTATATTTGAAACAATTGACTTTTTTATCCTTAAAATAAAGCTAAATGGACATAACAACGTACATAAAAGTTTGTACATGTTTGAAAGATAATTTAATTTGAAATCCAAAACATGTTTATATACAGGGTGTGCAATTTAAAAAACAAAACACTCGCTTTAGTTGAAACCAATTTTAGTTTATGTGGCTATTGATCTCCAACAACTTTTTCATCTGTTTTTTTCTACTTTGATTAATATACCAGCAAATGGAGAAAATACGCACTTTCGTATTCTATAGAATTTTACATTGTAGAAGATGAGCACATTAGTAATGTAATCATCAAGGGTCCCTCTTTCGCTCACGAGGCAGGTTTTGCTAGGATATTTACAAAAAAAAACTTATTAGATCCCGATGAGTGTTTACGAATTGGTTCATAATTTGCGTGATCGCTAAGATATTTTTTTGGCAAAGCACAGCACATGTTGCATTGACAAAAGCGCACTGTAACGAAACAGCGTTATACGGGGTTATCGTTAAGCATTATTAGAATTTCCAACTTTAGGGAATTTTAACAATTTGTTGTTCCCGAAACCCACAGAAAATCTGGAAATCCCGGAAATTGGAAAAATTGCTCAATGAATCCATTAGTAGGTACCTACATACAATGGGAAATAAACATACTGCTCGCAATTTATCTCATGGAAAATGTTCCTTATTATTGCGATCAACAATCACATTGCCAGCACTAGTGGAAAAAATCGTAGGGAAAACTATCAGGAATGGTTTCAAAGAACGCCACCAGACATGCATTAGCTGTTACATGACTAGCTAATGTTAGCTCTGTTAAATCAAATTATATTTTTTTAATTTTTTGCAACTGGTGTTTTACGAAAATTAAATAAAATAGATGACAGGATTCCCGAGAAATACGATTTTTCGTTCCCGATTCCTGAAGGTTTCAAAAATGGGAATTTGGAAACCTTAAGCGTGATTTAACTGTAAATGAATTCTCGTCGTCAATCAAATATATCCAATGCTTTATTTTAGCATTGCTGGTGTATATTTTATTTTGCTCATTGTCGTATGTACATCCTGTTATTTATCTACATATATAATATAAATCAAAATAGTGAACCAAACAGTTCTCTTTATAATTAATCGTGTTTGTGTTAGTATGACAGGCCGTGATTTATTACTGGAGCGTTTCATATAGCTTCATGTTTTATTAATCTTAATGTTTATTCTTCGTTGCGAGCAAAACTTTCCGCATAATGTCGGGCAATTGGACGTGGAGTGGGTGTACAAATATGAATTCTTATCGCTATAAATAAATCATGAACATGAATGCTGGATAAAGGAAATGCTCTTAAAATTAATGCTGTTATGCATTTAGGTAGCCGACAACTTTGCCAAGTTTTGCTGTGTTTGAAACGCAATTAAGTTTTATTTTAGAGGGAAAATATTTCTTGGAAAACAGAGACTTCAAAGTATCGAGCTTTGAAATAAACTTGGAGTTTCTTTCATAAACCTTACATATTACGGATCAGGTAAATTTACAGTACAAAATAAGTATTTTTTTTTCTACGTAAACATTCGTTACTGAATGGTTTATTTAAGTACTCATATTATTTTCGCACACAAATAAAATCGTTTTAATTTTACTGAACTAAGTAATTTATAATCTGTCATCTTTGGTTGAGTGATCTTCTGGATGGAATCTCCTTTTTGTGACCTAAAAACACGTGACCCATGACCCGTGAGTTGAGTAGATAAGTTTTTTCCTGCACGTCCGGACCTGGTGTTTTATCATATCCTATACGTGGTTAGTACATAATATCCTAACGGAGGCAACTCTAATTTTTATTTTACTTGGGCTTGTTGTTTCCAAATCTAACGTGCATACATTATGTAAACTTAATTAAAGATCACTTATCTTTTTTTTAAGGATCTCTTGTTGAAGTGCAATGATAGTTTCTAGTGTCTTCATTAGTTGCAATTTTTTTAAATTTATCTTTTCACACATGCACAGCTGACAGTCATTTAGTTGAACTAATTAGTTATCGTTGATTGAAACGTTTTCCAACATTTTTTTTAAATGTAGCCTTTCTTACTATTAATGCAATATTATATTTAAACAATTTCCATTGACTTCCTAATAATTATTTTATGATAGTGTCTTCTTTACTTAATGTTTTTACTTTATCAGTCAGTTAAATGTTTTTTATTGTACAAATCTATCGCGAATGTTTAATTAGAAAGGAGTTGCTAGGGAATCCATAGAAGTTTATAAACAATTTTTTTTTGGATTAGTAGAGAGTAAGACTGTGATAGAATAGACAAAAATTGATAGACATTTTAACGATAAAATTCGATAAACGTCGTTGCTAACGATGTTCTTTGCTACGACAGTCGTGTGTGTAAATAGATAAATATATGTATAAGACTGCAACTGATGAAGAGACGAGAGTCTTGAAACTGGTATTGCGTTTCGACAAAACGTCCTTAAAAAAAAAGAAGATGAATGATTATTTATTTAACTTATTATTATACTAATAAATCAATCGCCTAAATTCAACAATATACCGTACGTACGTATATTTTAAATGAAGTTTTGTGGTGGTTTCCATGAATTTAGGATTATTTGATTTGCAGTGGATAAGCAGAGATCCGTACAGAATGGGGAAACGTTTTAACAGTCCGAAATTCCATGCATATCAAATAGCAGAGACGCTAAATGGAATTTAAATCGGCCATAAATAATTTATAGTTTAATTTGCAACGCGCTAGGTTCTTACTAGCCAGCACCATTGTCTTCGCCGTGGGAATCAGAATAATGCACGAATGCAAATGTTTTACAATTTAATCGCTGATTTTTTAACGAAAACAAAACCCTTTTAATTTACCGCGTTGTGTCAATTAATTGCTGTGTTATCTAACGAATATAATAAATAATCGAGAGTTATGATTAAATATTCGCATTTAACACTTCAGAAAAACATCTGTTTACAAACACGTTTAGAAATTATCCATCCACTAAAAATATTTAATTCAATTAACAATTAAATACCCGCATGTGTTGTAAATAAACTCAATTAAATTAGCTTTAATTGCCTTCGAGCACGTTTTATTTCTTTAACCTAAGACTCGACCCGATGTTGGCTGAAAGATAACAGAGTTGTCGGCACTGTTTTGATTTAAATTTATAATTTGTTTTAAATGTTTGGTTACCACAACATTAACAACACTAAACGAGTTTGCTTATTATTTAAAATCGTTTTTTTTTTGTGGAATGGTTTTATTGCACTGCATGTTTATGTTCGTTTGAATATTTATTTTCGTTGAATCGTATAAAATTATTTATAAAATTGGCTGACTTGAAGAATTTTATTTGTGCCAGCTTAATAAATACAAGGAGTGTTCAAATTTAAACTGAAATTCATTTATTAAAAAAAGCACTGCTGAGGAATATATATACGAGGCCTGTTCAAATAATACGTAGACTGACGTCATAAAACAAAATGTACTTTATTTAGAAGTTACATGTCTGGGTCCCTTTCAAAGTATTCACCTCCCCGACGCACACACTTATCCCAACGTTGTTTCCACTTTTGGAAACAGTCCTGGAACGCTTCTTTTGTGATGTCCTTCAGCTCCTTCGTCGCATTTGCCTTAATCTCGGGAATCGTCTCAAATCTTCTTCCTTTCAAAGGTCTTTTGAGTTTTGGGAACAAGAAGAAGTCAGAAGGAGCGAGATCAGGTGAGTAGGGTGGGTGAGAAAGAACAGTGATAGAGTGTTTGGCCAAAAACTCACGAGTTCTGAGGGCTGAATGGAACAAATTTCGCAGCAATGCGGTGCATCTTCAATTTTTCGGTCAAAATCTCGTAACATGATCCAACTGGTTTCACACACTCTTCAGCAAGCTCTCTGATGGTCAGACGTCGGTTTGCCCGAACCAGGGTGTTGATTTTGTCGACGTGTGAGGCATCAGTTGACGTGGAAGGACGTCCAGGACGCTCATCGTCTTCAATCGACTGACGACTATTTTTAAAACGTCCATGTCACTTAAAACATGTCGCCGTAAGCCGTCTTGAGCATATCAAAAGTTTTACTCGCAGATTTTCCGAGTTTAACACAAAATTTCACAGCAACTCTTTGCTCGTTCAAGTCACTCATTCTAAAATCCGCCAAACGAACAAAACACACTTGACAAACAACCGCGTAACTAACCAACCAACCGATAATGATATTTGCAATCAACAAACTCTCTGATAATCAGCTGATCTATACAAAGATGGCGACACTAAGCGGATTTCCCTGGAACCAACTGGGCCCGCGCAATTAAAACAGTCTACGTATTATTTGAACAGGCCTCGTATATATATTTCAATATAGTTCACCGGTATCTAGAAACACTTTCGCCATTGATCAGGAAGCTCTCTGATTCCTTGCTTCAAGAAGCTTTTTGACTGCATATCAACCAGGCCAGAACATATATTCGATAACTTCATCATTTGACTCTCCTCCTAGATTCTTCAGAGGTCTAAATAAATCAAAAGTCCAGATGGTGTGATGGTGGAGAGGGAGTTTAGAACGACCCACTGCAGTTCTGTTATTTCCTTATTGTTCACTGGAGCTGTATAAGGCCGAGCGTTGTCTGGGAGAAAACACGCAGAGCTTAAAATTTTCTTCCTATTCTTGATCACAATTTTAACTTTATTCCTCAAAAGTGGTTTGTTTAGAGTGTGACGTTCAATTAGAAAATCAACCTCTTATATTCACTGCGAAGCCCAATAGTATGTTTTTCTATTACCTTACCAGCTAAAAACGTGCTTGGCTGTATTCGGTTTTGGAGATTTGCGTGACACCACTGCATGTTCGAACGTTTTGACTGGGAGATACGAGGGTGTTTCAGAACGCAACAGCAATTTGAATATTTTGAGAGTTATAATTCAGTTAGAGATACAAATTGTATGCCATTCTTCTACATAATCACCCTCCTTTTTAATACAGTTTTACACTGTTGCACCATCTTCTTTATTCTATCAGAAAAAAAAGTTTTATTTGATGCTTTAGCCAGGAATGCACCTATTCTTTGAATTATTCATCTCTACCACCTTTGTCCTCTCAAAGCGTTCTTAAGGGGGATCAACTTGTGTGCATCACATTGAGCCCGAAAGCAACAGCCTGTCATTAGAATAGCGGCACACATATTTTCCAGCCAAGAAGTTCAAGTTTTAACCCTCCGCTGGAAAGGTCCTGTTTACTCTCTTCTGGTATATTAATAAACCAATTTTGGAGCACTGTCGGAAAAGGGGCGAAACAGTGAAAAGTGTGCGATACAGTGCAATGTTGTAGGAGGATCTGAAGCCAGAATTACGCAACCCACGCAGAGGAGAGTCTAAAGACGTTCTTATCCTTCTTGATAATGCACGCCCTCACATGGCTGCTGCAACTCATGACACCATTCGCAGATTCAGGTTTTAGATCTTACACCATCCCCCATATAGCGCCGATCTTGTTCCCCTTGATTATCACGTGTTTGATCCACTGAAGGATGCTTTAAGAGGATGAAGATTTGGATGAGGTGACCAGGTCAAAAAAGTGGTGCATTCCCAGTCGAAGGCTAGATAAAATAGTTATTTATGTATCAAGGCCAAAAAGTACGTTTTGGCCGAGGTGCATATTACATTTTTTGTGCGATCGAATTAAAAACAATTTAAATTTTTAGTAATTTCCAAAATTATAGGTTAGAAACTACGTGACATTCTGTCACTGACAGATGACGGCGTATGTACTGTATTACCGGCCCTCTCCTTAGCAACGGCCGTAAAAGTTACTTTTTCGGCCGTTGCTAAGGGTAACGGCCAGAAAAGTAATTTTTACGGCCGTTGCTAAGGATAGGGCCGGTAATGCAGTACTTTATGGTTGCTAACGCGTCCGTCAAACAGCTGTTTCTAGTACGATCGCACAAAAAAAAATATTCTGATGGAAAAAGAAGTTGGTGCCACGGCGTGAGAAGTATGTTGGATAGGAGGGTGTTTATTTAAAAAAATTACGTATCATTTGTATCTCTAATTGAATAATAAAATGTTTAATTTACTTTTAATTTTTGAAATGACCACGTAAACGCAAGTGTCGTCAGTTTTCAAAAGTGAATCCAAAAATATATCTTCCTCATATGGTAGCAGCTTAAAAGAAGCTATGCGCAAACGATTAAATCACCCATCTGGTGGCCACTTTACGACTATTTCGGTGGTTTTTTTATAATCTCTTTAACACTCCCGACACTAACTTGTAACACTTCAGAAATAACAGTAACCTTTATTCTCCTATGTTCCAAAATGAAGGTTTTAACTTTTTATTTAGTCTTTTCGTTAACTGAAGTTGCAGCTCGTCGCACGTGAGGCTTATTTTTGAAACGTATTCTTCATTCCCTAAAGTTTTAGGTCAACTTGACTTTTTGAAAAACAATTATTCCCATATTGTGCAGTCTAGTAAAAATTTAATAATAATAATACGTTGCCCCACGCTACAATAGACAGAAGTTTCAGACATGAAAACTGCTACTGTTAAAATAATAAACAAACTAATAAGTTGTGGATATGTAGTCAACGGTCACATCCAACCTTTACATTAGTTAATTTTTAAATTTGCCATTAAAGTTGGTAATAAGAAAAATATTCCTGGTTGAATTTGATCGCTCCTAATATAATAATTTAGCAGAATAAGTAACAATAGAGGTGAATTTTTTTTAATTAAAATATTTTAGTAGTGGCATTTTTTAAATTTTACGTTTACCAACACCCTAAAATAAAGAAAATAAGGTAGATAATACTTGTGCAGATTTTTTCAGCATTATTTGGAATGGGGCTTTTATCCTTGTCAAAGTTGTTAGCTCCATATTTTGTAATGTTTGAAATTTTCTAGGATTTTATGTAATTTGTTAGGGATTTCTTAGCTTTATACCACAAAATATATGCAATGTAGCATCAGTTGTGTCGTTTAATTATTTAAACGTGAAATGAACTGTGCAGCGCATACTTGAAGATAATTAACCGTCTTTAAATCTGCTATTAGTTATGGTTATAGTTAGCGAATGTGGCAGCAATTCACTAGAAGTTTCCTTTACAGCACTTAACTATTAACAGAGACAAATTAAAATGGCTCGTTAACATTATTATTTACCTTGAGGCACTGAATTGTTTGTGTAATTAACTTCCACTTAATGCCAAAGTAGTATCATTATACGATGGCCAGAGCGAAGCACTAAACAGGGTGGTCCCGATTCGGTGAGGATATCACTTATTATTGAAGACAGAGAAACGTTTAAGTAACCGAAAATGTACTGTATTCCAAGAAAATTCAGAAGCGCCATAAAAAGTGTTTTTTTTGCAATTATATATTTTACATCGGAGAAAATTGAAAAATATCAACTACGGGTTATTTAATAAAAACAGATAAGATAAACATTTTTCAATGCGACTGTCATTATGCGTAAAAAAGTAAATAAGAAATCTTGATACATTATTTTGATATCTGTAGTAATAACGAAGTTACAATAAATTATAAGAATAAAAATAAAAACTTTCTTGGCTATAACTCAAAAACCGTAAATGGTAGAAAGTTTTTTTAACTGGTTCTAAATTGCTCAAAAAATTGTACATTTTTGGTGCTGTAACCGCTTTCATATCTTTAATAACAAGCTAGATACTCACCTACTTTGGACCAAGCTGTTCACAAACAATAGATTTATTTCAAATTTCGAAGGTGATATATTGAGTACCGAACAATGCCTTTCACCTTAACGGTAAATTACGTTGACAACGTGTAATAAATAACTTATAAAACACGAACCCCGAGTGTTAATTAGGAAAATTCTCATAAAAAAGTGGTGTAGCTTGTTATAGGTTTCTCACGTGACCATTCGAAAGGTCAAGACGAACACGACTCCGGATTGTTATTTTGAAACTGAAGTAAAGTTTTGTATTTTTTTCTGTATTTGCAGTGGCAGTGGCACTTAATTTATTTTAACGATAATGTTTACTAATATGTAACCGGGGAACTATTAATCGAAATAAGAGGTCTGAGGGTAGCTAATCGTTCCTAAGGACCTTCTTAGCAAGCTAAATAAATTTTATAGCAATCGGGTATTGTTAAAAGCTTCAAAAGTGTAAAAAAATCGTTGTCTAGTTACTGTAAGTGTTCAAAAATTTTTAGGTGGTGTTATAGGTGTGGTGAATTACTCATTAGTAACTCCATAAAGAATAAAGCATAAAACGAGGTTTATGTCAATTGAAATATTTTAAGATTTTTAATTTTAAAAAATTAAAATGTTAGAACCGGTTGCAAAAAGCTCAGTTAAAAGTTAACGTTTCATTACAAAAATTATGCTGCCTAATTACCGAGAATCTGCAACGTAGTCTAGTCTAGACACTCTAGACAGTCTAAACCTCTAAACCGTGAATTGAAAAAAATCTACATGAAATTAAATGCAGAACAAATTAAAACTACGATTATTACATCAGATAACAAATGGTATAATAATAACATCATATTAGAGGGAAGCAGGTTGAAACAGGTAGATAGCTTCAAATGTTTAGGAGTGATGAACAAGGAAATAAGCGAAAGAACAGGAAAAGTTGGAAGAATATTTAACAGCTTAAGAACAAAATTTTTTGGAAACAGAAATACCGGAAGGATAAAAGTAGAAGTAACAAAAAAGGTTGTAATTCCAACATTCTTATACGGAAGTGAAACGTGGACACTGACAAACAGAAAAATGGGTTTCTAATAAAAATCCAAGGAAAGACAAAAAAAGATAGATTAAAAATAAAACATATAGAGAACAGTTGACGATGAAATCGGTGGAAACAAAAATACAGGAAAGGCAGCTGGGTTGATTGAGTCACATTTATAGAATGAAAGAAGAAAGATTAATCAGAAAAGCCTATGAAGCAAGATCACGGAAAAAACATAAGAGGCAGACCGAGAAAAATCTGACAAGGCGACGGTCAAAACGAAGCAGCGGATAGAAACATCAAATGGGAAGAGATAAAAAAGTTAGCACAGAACAGAAAAATGTAGATAGTCGGCACAGCTTCACACTCAACAGCCCTACACGTAACAGTAGAAAGATTAAGGACTAAATAAATAAATAAATCACCGAGAACTACCCATCTGTTACATTTTGACGGGGCTTTGTGCAACCGGGTTTGATTTTTTTTTTGTATAATTTGGTCGATTAGTAGGCTCTGTTTTGCCTTTAGGTGGATAGTTAGTTACTCCTCGGGATATCCTTTGCGTGTAGATAAAATTTAAAAGCAATTAGACTTTTTAAGTATTCAGAAAAAATACAAAATGATCTAATTTTCTGAAAATTCTAAGCTGAAGGTTTTTCGGGCCCCTGTTTGTGATGTCTTTATATTTTTTAAAATGTATACTCTCACTTTTTAACAAATCTCGTACATTTTCTGTGTCAAACTTGACTGCATTTCTTTTCTCTTTTATTGCTTCGTTAACAATTACATTCTTTGTTTTGTGCCTTGGGGCCCTCAAAAGTTGAGGTCCTCTGTTCAAACCCTATTAGCCCTTATATAGTTGGTTCGCAAAATATTTATAAAACCATGCTACAAATATTTCTAAACCTTATATCCCCAACTTTATTCTTTAAATCTTTTTATGTGTGTTAAAAGCGCGAATGGTCCACAATTATTACAAATAGTTGCTAAAAGTAATACGCATAAAGTATTTCTGTTTATTAGTTTTGACGACTTAATGTTAAAATGTATTTTTATCCCTGTTGCTGTTGACCATATGTTGTGATGTTGTGATGGGCTATTGTTTTATTTTTCGCTTATTATCATCTTTATGACAGCGTCAAAGGCAGTTTTATACATTTATTTATGTTCTCTGTGAAGGAGGCTGTTTTAAACCGGGCTTCACCATAATTAACATCGACATTATATATATTTTTTTATTTAAATGATTTTACTTGTTATTTATGGTAGACTTGTTTATTTATTCACGAAATTAAGAGCGTTAACACGAAAGTTTCAAGGTGGAACTTCCATTTATCGTAGAGCTTGTTAGGAATAAATTAATTCTTTTATCTTCAGCGTTATACATCTATAAAAACTATAATTTTCAAATTATGCCAGCGTTAAAATTCAAACCAGTTCTTTAGTTTTTACAGGTTGCATAATGTATTAATGGATTGTCGATACAGAACAGCTAATTTCTTAAATTGAAATCGTTTATCTGTAAATGTTAGGTGAAACAGTTTCTTTTTTAAAATATAATTAATTCAAAATAGGGCGAATGTCTTGAATGTACATACGTATTTACAAAATTTATTGCATGGCTTTATAAATAACAAGGTTGTCTCTGTCATTATCTTCTGTGTTTGTAGCATATTATTCAGAACATCTTTAAAATTGTGTAAGTGTAAGTAGTCCAAGTTTCCAGTTGGTTTACCTACGCATAAACAAACTTGTGTTTATGATCGAACGACTGTGGCCTTGGTTCAACCGCCGAAGATTTGTTTGTAGCCAATTGTGTCAAGGTTAAGGGACAGCAATAAAACATAATTATTGTAGGGTTATGAGCATAACGTATAATTTAGTTGGGTTTACTTTTTTTAATGTCGTATTCGCACCATGTAGAAATAAATGCATGTTTGGTCACATTATTTACGAGGGTCAAGTTGACTTTGTTGAGAATCACAGTTAATTTAAAAAAGATTTAGTTTCAAATATGTTTAAATATCTTCAGCAATAATACACTTTCCGCTTCTTAAAAGCTCCCAACCAAAGTCATTCGGGAATGCTTGCAAAATAATTGTGAACGGCAGTATCAATCTCCTCCACAGACAACTTTCTACTCCCCGAATTTCTTTTTTCATAAAATAACCTTAAGACGTACATTGCCAAGTCAGGCGAGCACGGTGGATGCTCTATTACTTGCATCCTTTTTTTGGCCAAAACTGGTAAATTGAAATTGATGGATAAAAAAAAATGCATGATCGTAATGAAGCATAATGCCCTTTTCTGGAACTGTGCTGAATATTTCAGGCAAACATTTTTCTAATTACCATTTTGCTGTATGTCTTGTGCATTTTGCATTGTACTGACAAACTGACTAGTCCCGTACTCCTGAACAAAACTGCATACGTTACTTTTTTCTCACTGCTCGCTGTTTTTTGCTCATCTTCTTAAATCCATACACGGCTCTCTTGGCGGTAGGTGCTCCAAAATAGAGAAGGTTTCTTCGCCTGTCACAGTCTTGGATAAATGGTGCCTGCAATTATTACGAAGATTCAAAATTTCATAGGGATTTCTTACTCGCTCTAGAGCTCAGAGAGCCGATGCAGCACAAATCAACAGACAACTTTTTTTAATACGTGAAGGATTGCTCTTATAGCCGAGGATCCAATTTTAAGTTGATGCTCTATCAGCGCATAGTCGACTTCATTGTCATCTTTAATTATATTTTTAACAGCAACGATGTTTTCTTCAATAATAGCAGTAGGAGGACTTCTTGTTCAATTAAGATGCTGAACAGAACTCCTTTTGCATTCAAATTTTTCGTACTAGCTGTAAATCAGTGGTCTTCAACCTTTTGTGGTCTAGGATAACTTTTTATGTAAAATTTGTCGTACCCTAGATCTACTTTTGAAGAATTATAAAATTATTCCCGCAAAATTGTATTGTTTATTAAAGTATCGCATAGCATAGCAAAGGTGAAAATGGGGAAAAATTAATTATTAAAAATAAAAAATCCTCGAGATTGACCAGTGAGGACGTCGCGATCGACCTTCTGTAAATTGTAGTTAAGGAAGATTATTGTTTACTAAAAGATGAAGCTTTCCTTGCATTCATAAGCGCCCAAACCCTTCTTGAAATCGTACTAAATCATAGTTCGAAAATGCTTTCGAGTTAACTCCATTATTTCACCACTTTCACTATTTAAAAAAATAATTTGTAAATTAAGTTATATTCAACTTAATTTGGCAGTTAAACCTCAAATGATAAATAAACAACTAGATAATTTGAATGTGAGAACTTTGATTTTCACGGCCTACTGATTCTTTTTAATTTCAATAAATTTAGTATGATTTCTTTTACAAAATCTGACTTTGTGCAGTTGCTCAACCATTAAATTTATATAGAATAATAGCAGTAAAGAGATCAAAAGGTCTTTTCATTGCAAAGGTTAAACGGAGCTCGTGTTATTGATGATTCCTGCAGCGACTGAATGCATGATTGCCTTCAGACTGGTTGTCATTGGTGAAATCACGATCCTTCTTTCAGGTCATAGGTTGAACTTAATCTTGATCATAACGTGGCATAATTGTATATTCTAAATAATAGTTTCCAAAAATGCTTCATTATTTCAACTTCATTTACAACAGATATGAACTCTACGTCTGCGATATATTTTAAAAAGTTGTGTCATAGTATTTAATGTATTTGAAATAGATTTTATTAAATTTGTCTTGAATGTAGAAAGAAAGTGCAGCTTTTCTTCAAAAGCCGAATTTATGACCATTCTACGTGTTTGAGATGCTAAAACAACTGTGGGCGTTGCACATACAACTAATAAAAATTGTTTGCGTGCGTGCTTGGTTGTTTGATCTAATTTTATTTGCTCTCCTTCAACTGCATAAATTGTTTATGCCGTGCCATAAGTTGTATTTATAGCATTAGGATGTTAGTAAAAAAAAGTTAATGTAATTTTACTTGAAGATATTTATTTCACACAGTACATAATTCGTTTTTGTTTATTTTACAGGTACCTAGTAAGCCATGGACATTCGCACCTGATACAAATATAGGGGACCTGACCAAATTGTGTAATCACAAGAGGAAAATCATGGCTATGGCTACATTGGGATATAAGCCTCCAGATACCAGTAGCAAATTTCGGAAAGGTAAAGGAGACACATTTTATTTATTGTTAAAAAAAATATGTTCTATCCCAACCAAAAACTGCGGAGAATTTAGACCTATAAACATACTAACTATTGTCAAAAGCCAATTTTAAAATTCCGCAGAATATCAAAAAATACTATGAGGCGCTCAATCCAGCTTTAAAGATAAACATTCAAGCGAAAATTCATTAAATTGTGTATTATCTTACCGGAAGAATCAAATTAAAATTGAAAAATACATTGTAGAAGTATTTTTAGATGTCCAAAGAGTATTTGAGACCATAGAGAAAAATATAATGATAAAAAGACTGGAACAACATTGCATACGAGGAATCGAAAAAAGCCGATTTGAAAGATACTTCACTATCAAAAAACTAAATTTAGCAATGTAGAATCAGACAAAACACGCATTTGGTGTACGGTGTACCACAAGGTTCAGTTTTAGGTCATTTACTTTTTGTACTGTACTGAAATGATATTATAACAAATAAAAAGCAGTATTATAAATCTCTTTGCTTATGACGCTTCATACTTTTAAGCAAGATGCTTCAATATTTTGCCAGGACGCAATGGGGGGGGGGTAAAAGGAATACAACGTGAAATAGCATTTTATGCACTTAATTTGATATTTTATGTTGATTGCGTTAGTTTGCGTACAAAATCGAGTAAAAAAGAGATAAAAATGTCGTTGCAGATATATGTATATGGTCGTCGCATAGGATTTCATAACGGGCCGGTTTAAGCAATTAAAAGGGCCGCACTTGGCCCACGGGCCAGCTTTTGCTCACCCCTGTTCTAAAACCTAGAGTCGGCTGTTACCTATGTAAATAATAACCGAAACATTGTATTCGACACGGTTAAAAATTAGCAGATGAAAATGAAATATTTATAAAACCAAATTTGTGATAATAGGAAACAGACCGATACCGAGTGATACATTATTTAAAGTTAAAATAAATAATAAAGACGTATAAGTAATGTGCTTTGCAAAATAAATACCTAGGAGTTATAATAGGCAATAAATTAAAATTTAACCATGTTAAAAAAGTAGCGAAAACAATTAGTTTTCTTGGTAGATTGACAAATAAGTTAAGTAACACAGCAAAAATTACGGTATAGAGCCAGAATTTTGTTTTTATGCAATGGGGGCGACAAACATAGTGGCGTATGCAATAGGGGGTTATAACCTCCCCATTAATAACCTGGATATATCATATTAAACTAGGGACGTAGGTGAAGCTCAGGACGCGTGTCCAACCAGTTTTAAGAGAAAGTTCTTACAAATATATTATGATACATTTTACAATTGGTGTTTGTGTGTAAGTAAGGCTGTTGCCTTTATTAACTTCCCCCTCTCATGAAAACATCCTGCCTACGCTACAGGACAAACATTAATTGCAAAACCAATAAAATAAAAATATTAAAATGCTCTTTGGAAAATTCCACACATCTATTACAAATTTTAAAAAATTGTGCTTGGGGCATATTAAAAAAAATGTTGAGTATTAATATTCTAAGAAAATTTGACTAATAAATATATAATTAGGATGCGAATTATGTAGAATTAGTCACAAAGCTAAATAGAGATTTCTTATTGATATTATTATTCTACTTGGTGATGCGCAGTAATTTTATTTACATGTGTTTACCGTAGTTTTTAACTTTATTGATTGAGCAGTTCGAATTTTATTCAGTCAAACGGAGTCACGTAATTATCCGTAAAATTCGGAGTCACTCCTGTAACAAAGCGTATCAAACATGCGCCGGCAGTAAACAAAACGCGAACACCTAGGATGTCGTTGACAAGTTTCATTCGGCTTACATTCTGATGCGAATTTAACCCTTATCAACTAACATGACAGAGAGATGTCGCGCTCTCTGGGGAAGGATTATTGATCTTTGTGAGACTCGCTGGAGATATTCAAACAATCCTCGCTTTCGCCGCCCGCGATTACCTAGTAATAGCTGCACCCCGGCTTTCGACTCCGGCCATCAAATAAAGAATAAACGATCCGGCCAAAACAAGGAAAGCAAATAAGTCGGAAACCGGAGCGTAAATAAAGGCAAATAAAGCAAAGCGATGAGCAAATGGTTAAAAGTGGAATCGAGTATGCGAGATGAAAGTAATGTAAATTTTCGCAAAGATTTTGCACAAGTATTTTGTTGGCCGTCTTGAAAGTTTGCATATGTTTGCGAACACCGGGTTTCTCAACCCCGCTCTCGGGTAATATAGATTTATTTGAAAGCCGAGCGCGAGCTTTCAAATAAAACAGCGGAAACAAGTATTCGCTTCATATAAAATAAACGTCTATTGGATTGAAATTCTCTGCTGTCGTATTTTATATTCAGCGCGTCGCGCATACAAAACATCAAAGTAATAATTGCAGTCGCTTCTTACAAAAACTGTAAGACTCGGGTTGAACGCGACCTGTATTAAACCAGACAACTTAATCATGTCTTCCGAGCGCTACGATGCCCCCGCAAAACCGCAACCGTAATTGAATTGCGTTACATAAATGCAACTTATTAACCGCCCGTACCCCCGAGTCACGAGACGATTAAGGCAAACCATTGTCTTGAGTTACGTAATCGTATCACTGTTGGATCTATTTTCCTAACTGCGTTTCAGAAACATTTCTTAAACCTTTTCAGCAAATACAGCCATTTATTTCTTGAAATAAATTCTCACATAAGCTACCTGCTACGATACTTGTAGCGGCTTACGCATTAAAATAAACAAGTTCCTCGCGTTTCGTAAATGCGGGTTGTCCCAAATTTGAGACTCAAGCATTTTTCGCTTATCCTAAGGCCAGTGAAGTCGGTTAAATTGGGACGGAGTTGCGAAATTTGGTGCTGAATGCAGAAGCAGGGACCTGGACTGAACCAGAACTGGAACCAAAACCGATGCTATTTTTGTGATCCGTGGACCGCTACATACAACAGTTTAAATTAGTGAAATTTTTAACACCGTTGCATTTTTATTAATATGCTTAATTAACTATATTTGAAAATTAGTATAATAATTTCAAAGTTTAATTTACAATTATACATGTGTGTATTTTATCATACACTTATGACTTACGAGTGGGGGGGCAGGGGGTAAAATTCCCGGGCTTGGGATGTACAGAGGCCCAGACCAAGTTCGTTTTTTTTTAACGCGTTTATTAAGCATAGAAGGACGGTGCTAAAACTGTTAGGCCCGATTGCGTAAAAGTTGAACCTGGGATTAACCCCGGAGTTAAACCTGGGATTAACCCCGCGGTTAAACCACGTTAATCCTAGAACTAGGCAAAATCGCAGCACAGTTGCCGCTGATGTTGCCCAGTTTTGGGTATCAACTCATATTTTAACACCAGTGTTACTTTTTGCAATCGGGCATAAGTTTATCCCCCGGACTCGGCGACATCTTTCGACGCTCCAGCATAGACATATTGAATAACGTATGCTCATATAAGTAGGTACTATTTAGAACAAACATACCTAATTAGAATAATTTAGCAGTAAAAGCACATTTATTTTTCCTGTAGCGATCTGTGACCATGTGGTAGAATTATTTAGTTTAATTGACTTAATTCTGATATTGCTTTTATTAGTTAATCTGTTTTGTGTTGTCAAATCAAACAAAATATATTATAGAATAGCAGCCATATGTTTTTTTACATCTTTATTCTTATATTTATACGGCAAGTGGATAGATAAATGGTTCATTGTTTAATTTTTTTACTTTCTATAAAGATTTTTTTTTAAAGCATGGATCCAAACGGTTTTCGCTTAATTGGTTACCAAATCGTTAGAAATGAGAAACCGTAAATCTGTGGGATAACTGAAAAAGTAAAATTTACCTAAACTGAACCGCATGCTTTTGCGATTTGAGTCTCTTTTTAAAAGTAATCGAGGAAAGAGTAAACAAAAATCTTTTTTTTTTTCGGTATATGCTTAGTCTTTAAAGATTAAAACTTAAAAATTAAAACTAGTAGTCAAAGCAACTTTTTATTTTCTATGCGTTGTTCTAATTAGATTTTGTGTTAAATGTTTCGTCTGTTTTGGACCGTAATCAAGATTGTTATTTCTTATGGACTTTTTCGGACACTTGTCGACATAATAAAATTCAAATTATGCAGGTCACGGCACACTTCATATAAAATTAAATTTTCGTCCAAAAATTATTTGTGGTTGTAATAGTTAATTAACCAAAATGGTGCAGTTGTATCCAAAATTGCTTCCTCTTTTCAAAAATGTAAAAATATACAGGTTGTTCCATTTGAAATAACAAAGTTAGGATCATTTCCAGCGAAATCGGAAGTGAAACCATAGTGTATATACGTTCTGGTAATCCGGTTTCTTACACATATCATATGTCTAAAATTTAATTTAATTCAATACAAAACCAAAGAAAAAAAACGTGTTGTACCGGAACTCCGTGACACCTGGTATTTACAGTAATTGTATTAATATTATACAAATCATGGCTACCAATAATGTATAATTACGTGTATTAAAAATACCAAGTATTGATAATATTTCTTTCTAATTGTGTTTTGTAAAACCACCACTTAAAAAAAAATTCCTTGCATTACGTCGATAGAAGCTATTGCTAAGATAAAGGTAGTAACTCCAGCACTTTTATACGGAAGTGAAACTTAGGCACTCACAAATAAAAATAGTAGCCCTGTGAATGTAGCAGAAATGAGATATCTAAGAAAAATCCAAGGAAAAACCAAAAAAGATGGAATAAGAAACGAAATATACATATAGAAAACAATTAAAAGATAAAATCAGTGGAAACAAAAATACAAGAAAGGCAACTGGGATGGTTGGGTCATATGTATAGGATGAAAGAAGAAAGGTTAACCAGAAAAGCATATGAAGCAAGATCACAGGGAAAAAAACAAAAGAGGTAGACCGAGAAAAACCTGGCACGGCGAAGTTAAAAAAGCAGCAACGGATAGAAACATCGAATGGAAAGACATAAAAAGGCTAGCACAAGACAGAAAAACATGGAAAAAAAGTCAGCACAAACAACTCAACAGTCCTACACCTAACAGTAGAAAGACTCATGACTAATTAATGAACATACCGGACGAGTTTTAGATTTACGTTACGTTTTACACAGATTTTGTTTTTCGTGGCAATGTTGATTTAATGAAAAATCGCAATTTTTGGATTTTTGGCATTTATTTTTCGAACTTCAGATGCTGTAAATTATATCATTGTAGTCAGAATTTTTGGTTCTACCTTTTTATGCACAAATGTAATAGGACGCCCCTATAAATAATAAAATTGATTAATTACACATTATCCAATTAAAGCCACGTATAAAGAATAAAAAAATGTTTGGGTGTGTTTTTATTTTTCGATATCTCTAAAAATTAAGGTAATAAAGCAGAAAAACAAAAAGATCTTTTTTTTGCACCAAATTTCGCTACTGATCCAATTTAACCGACTTTGTAGCTCTTAAGATAAGCGAAAACTCCATGTTGATCCTCGAATTTGAGACACACTGTATTTTCCCATGAACCAATTTAATTTACGGCTCGACTCGATGTACTTTTTTAGTATGAGAATGTGTTTCATTACTTCTTCGCAGACCTTTTCCGTCATATGTGAATAATATAAGTGCACGAACGTAGGCGACCAAATAAAAGATGTCATGTCTGAGCGCCTTTACGTTGGCAATCCTGCTGCGCTTCCTGATATCGCAGGATTTATGGACCATTTTATTCATGACGTGGCCTGCTATCTCAACCCGAGCTTTTTGTGTGGTTCTAAATGTTATCGAGTAAAATGTAATTGCGAGGCGTTTCTCATTCATTTTGATTCATTACGACAAGATAAGAGCTAAGTTCCCAAGAATTGCTGGAATAAAAAGTATGATATTGAATTTTATGCCGAGCAATATATTTCGATCGTTATCTTTTAATTTACATCGGCTTTTATTGTTCTTGTGCAAATATCGATAACATTTAAGTTAAGTTATTTAATTAATTGTATTTTTTAATCACATCAACAGAATTTTGAAATGTTGTGTATGATATCGTTCAGCTCTGACATTCAGTAGTGAAGTAGTAATCATATTCTTATTATTGCTCTCAGAAGAATGTGTCGTTTTACTGTTAAAAGAGGCTGCCCTGTACTCTAGGTATTTATTTTTCTCTTAAGTCAACCTCGGGCTGTGATTTTAGTACTTAGTATTTACAACAGTCAAACTGAATTTTATGCGAATTTAAAAAAAAATAGTTTCTTAATTGTCATTTGAGGCGTAATTGTCAAAAACAAGTTGATTAGAACCCAGTTTATCAATTTATTTAAATAGTGGAAGCAGTGATAAAACGGATTTAACCCGAGAGCATTTTCGAATTATGATTGATTAAGTACACTTTTAATAAAAGACGTTTAATCGCTCATTAGTGTAAGGAAGGTGTAGAATCGGCTTGTACTCCTAGGCGGCAATTTACTGCTGGGTATAAAGAGTTTGGCAAATAATTGAGTTTTGTTTAGCGTCGAGAAGGGACAGGACGTCATTTTACGGCTCTTGCCGGCAAAAACATTGCTGCTGTTAAAAATATAATTGAAGATGACAAAGAAGTCACCAATGCGGCAATGAGCGTCATCTTACGATTGAATCCTCAGCTGTAAGAACAATTCTTTACGTTTAAGTGCATTTAAAAAATGTTGTCAGGCATTGTGCCGCATCCAGAAGCTCCAGACAGCAGTGTCTTAAATAATTTTTTATGAAACTTAAAATCTTCGTAATGGTGAGGGGCACTAAATTTTTTTCAAATTTTTGACAGGCGACATCCTAACGTTTCTTTTTTTGATGCACCTACTCACGAAGAAAGCCGTGTATGGATACACGATCAAGTTTCAACGATGGCCCAAAAAAAGTAATGAATGCAGTTATGTTCAGGTGTACGGTACGGGGCACAATTATTTTGCAAGTATTGCTTAAAAAAATAGTCGGTAGCTTTATAGGAGAGGAAAGGAAGAATGGTGTATTGCAGGGATCGGGAACGTTTTTTACTTCAAGTGCCATGTGTTAATAATTTTAAACCTTAAAAATATCTTCAGTGCCACCAACAAACAATATTGACCTTTGCTTAGTGCTCAAAAGTTTTTTTTTCGATCCAATTTATTATTTTCATATTTTTGGTAGCGTAAATTTTATATTTTTCTGCCAAACACCCATGACCAATTAAGGAAAAATTTCTTGAGTGCCACTTAAAATATTGTCGCGTGCCACCTACTGGCACTCGTGGCAAGGGTTGCCGACCCCTGGTCTTGTGTATTTCTGAAGAAAATTACTTAAAACATAGGAGTGTTTAAAATATCTTAAGTTTTTGAAAATATTAAGCGCGTTTTTTCTCCTCAATATATAAAACTGCGATAATCAATTTTTTAATAAACTACCCATTTTCAGCATGTCAGGCGTCAGGTGTCAGCGTGTCAATATTTGAATTATCAACCCTAAAGCTAGCTTAGCCATTTTAAAATAAAACAAAATTATTAAAGGATATTCGTCAATCATATATTGTGGTCTTATTCATTGACGTATGGGAGAATACGCTGAGTGGCAACCCATATACATATTATGAAAGATACAAAATTAACTATTTTTAATTTTTAAGCTAAATTTAGTTATTTTTATTTTTTATTTATCTTAGAATCATGGCGATACTTTGTTTAAATAAATGAATATCGCAATTTTTTACTACATATAAGTATCGACTGTTTCAGCAAGGTTGTTCTTTCGACAGCAGCAATGTAGATAGTGTAAATGTAAAAAAAATATCACTCAATCTGAAGATAATTTTGCATTCTGGTATAATGGCAGAGTTGAAATTTATTACCCATTTCATGATACTAAAGCACCTGTTGAGTGATGTTTAACGATTAGTTTGGCGTCGTATCGATTAGCCGAACAGTAGCCTAATGAGCTATCAGTTATTAATTTAAGCTCGCTGTACGCAAACCCAATTATTCCTGAAGTTGTTACGTCACGTTATTAGCGATTACAAATGAACACATTATGTTTATATTACTCATTTTGTGTTTGTATTGTTTTATTTGTAGAGGGTTGATCTCCCCGTACCACACCTGGCTGGTGCCTAGAACAGCGACTATACGTTTGGGCGGGCGGGCAGCTGTTTGAATGTAGTTATCATATAATATGCTACGTAACGCCGTAATAATGAGAATGAGCGGGAAACAATGGCCAGCGTCACGGCTGGCTGGACAGCTCCCCATTTAACAGCACTCCATTGTTTTAACGCGGACAGTGTAGTCCTTTTACTTGTATATACGTACAGGGTGTCCCACAAGGTATGCCTTCGCTAATTTTTGCATAAATCGAATTTTTAGAACCTAGATAAAACGTTTTTACCGATAATAATTTTTTTCATGTGTCCCTTCATATACAGAGTGTCCCAAATATAGTGAACAGCATGAGAATCTCTTAAACGGTAAAAGATACGGAGTTGGTTAAATGGGTCAAAATGATCTATGATTCAAGAGCAACTGTTCTATAAAAAAAAAAACTAAAAAAAATCAATAGTTTTTGCGCTATTGATGAAAAACAAAACACATCAGGTTTTTAATTTCTGCTTATAACTTTCTTAATTGAAATCACACTCAAAATATTTTTCGACATTATTAGGACACTTTTTTGTGTAGATTTGAAATTTGTCAACAAATTTTACCTATCTTCATTTGTTTTTGTTTTTTTAACATTAATTTTCTTATTTTAAATACGGCTGATGTTAAAATAACAAAAAAAAATGAAGATAGATAAAATTTGTTGACAAATTTCAAATCTACACAAAAAAGTACCCAAATTATGTCGAATCATATTTTGAGTGTGATTTCAATTAAGCAAGTTATAAGCAGAAATTAAAAACCTGATGTGTTTTGTTTTTCATCAATAGCGCAAAACCTATTGATTTTTTTTAGTTTTTTTTTTTTATAGAACAGTTGCTCTTGAATCATAGATCATTTTGACCTATTTAACCAACTCTGTATCTCTTACCATTTAAGAGATACCCATGCTGTTCACTATATTTGGGACACTCTGTATATGAAGGGACACATAAAAAAATTTATTATCGGTAAAAACGTTTTATCTAGGTCCTAAACATTCAATTTATGCAAAAATTAGCGAAGGCATACCTTGTGGGACACCCTGTACATTCCACGAAAAAATGCATCGTTCGCTTTGTTGCTGCTAATGGAAATGGACGTTATACATTTTTTATTTGGCTATCAATTCGTAGATCTTTACTTCGTATTCTTTTGTAATTATTTTTTTAAATCAAGGTAGACATCTCGTGTAAATATCAGTATTTTGTATGAAAATATCAGTATTTTGTATGAAAATATCAGTATTTTGTATAGATTTATTGATTAGGCATTGCTGTGGTTAAAATTTTTAATCGATCCAGTGATCGTACGTAGTTAATTTTAACACCAAAATAACGCTGAATTGAGACTACTAAGATCCATTTAAAAATAGCGTTATTTTGTCTAAATATTTAACATTTTTAGAACAGACATTTTGATTATTATTTAGTCAATTTTAATAATTGTCTCTGAATTTTAATTGACTCAATTAACTCAATTAAAATAATTGTGTTGAATTTGTCATGCTTTAGATTCAAAGTAACTGATAACTAACACTTTCATGAAAACCCAAATAAATTGCTTAAGTTGTTAGATAACATAGACAAATGTCTTTAATCGAGTGACATTTTGCTACTAATTAATATCTGTACTCTATAGAAGTTGTCTGCGTTCTTTGTAATTTGCATTTAATCTAATGTCGTTTTTATTGTTTTAGAATTTCATCCAAATAGTGATTAGTAGTAAAACGTTAAATTTGAAAATATATCAATTAACAAAAAATCTGATTTTATTTTCAAAAGTAAAAAAAGTGTATTAATAACAAATACTTCTATCAAATGAAATTCATAAGAAGTATAAAATATCTACATCAGACGTTTCGTTCGTAATAAAACAAACATCCTCAGACTATGTGATCAAGTTGCAATGTTAGAGCTAGCAATAAACGAACCTTGTATCTTGGTCACAAGCTTTAAGGAAGTTATTCATATTTAAATCGAAAAAGTCTGATGTAAGAAGTGTGTTTGACCTGATTAAAAGTTAGTCCTTTCAAGCAGGGTGGATAAAAATCATGTTTTTTTTTTAAAAATCGATTTATTTGATTTAAATCAGATTTTTTAGATTTAAATCAAATGTACCATATTATCGAATTTAGTGACATATTCACATGCTATTTCTGTTTTGTGCTAATATATTTAATAACCAATATATTTAATTCATTGGTGAATTTTTGTCAAAATGAAAAATTAAATATAATGATTAAGAATTTAAAAAAAAATTGTGCTAAATGGTGATGTTTAATTAATTATATACAGGGTGAGTCATTAGTGCGGGGTCGGTCGATTGTGGCTAAACGGCTTGAGATATAAAGTTGATTCAAATGCTATTTTATACAGTTTTTTCTAAACAGCACAATACAAATATTTTCAAATATACAGGGTGAGTCACCTTTCTGGAACTAATAACAACTTTTATATTTCAATTACAACACCCATTTTTTTATTTAATATTTTTGACCGCCTTAATTTTAGCTTTGCATCAATATACAATAGTACAGGTTTTTATACGGCGTTGTAAAAAAAAAATGAATTTTCTAAATTATTCAAGGTTTTAAGTCTTTATTTAGAGTTTAGAGTTGTAGTTTGGTATGGACATGCAGAAAAAATTTCTCTGTTCGCTCGATATGAAAAAATTTGAATAACACATACAGGGGTGTTTATAAATAGGTGGTAGCTTCCATGATTTTCAAAAGCTCGTAACTCGATTTTTTCAAATGCAAACCCCTGTATTTTTTTATGTCATCGAATTCGTCTTTAAAAGAGCAAATTGATATGGTTTATTCACCATTTCGTGTATTTAATTACTAATAGTAATACAATTTTGTTTTATTATAAATATTATATTGTACTCATATAATCTGATTTAAATTGATAATTTTTAAAAACAAAATCACTTGACTTAAATCAATGATTTTAAAAAAAAAATCACTTGATTTAAATCATGATTTAAATCAATTGATTTAAATCTGCTCAACCCTGCTTTCAAGTGACATTATCCAGTTTATAAAATTACTTACTGGCTATGAAATATAGCTTAGTCTTTTATTATGGACGCTAAAATATCTGAATTCTGTTAGCGTGGTTTAAAAATGCATAAAAGCTACAAAATTTGATTTACTACGCAACTTTAAGCACCGAAATGAATACCAGTTAATATGCATAACGAGAATAGCGAATGATTCGCGGTTAGCCGGAGCCCTGCTCGTTAATAACATGAAAATCCTCTTTAGCTTGCTGGGAAAATTGAAAAAGCGCGCCAGTTTGCATTACAAAGAGGTAGGCTACATTTTTTATTCATTTTTCTCGAAAGACGTTTAGTTTTGAAGTAAACAATTTAACCCCTTGGAAAGAAATTCTTCATCAAACAAATTCAATGCTACAAAACACTTATTTTTCACAGTGCTTAAACAGATAATAATACCTCAGTTAATGTCGATCCCTTACTTCTGACAAAGGATTCAGTAATTTATTAAACGTGAGTAAAATAGTTTGGGTTACGTGTACTTTTTCTTGTATCTCCTGTTGATAAATAAATTATTTTTATTGAACGTTAAGCATTAGTTAGACTATAAAATTAATTTGAGGGGAAGAACTTCGCGCTGTGTAAATTTAGAGACAATAATTATACCCTTATTTAACCCCGCAGGGAACAGCTTCTTGTTAGACTTATTGAATAGGTAGTAAGTTAATCCAACTCGCTGCTAGTTATTAAACATAATTTATAGATCGAACCGGATAGTATTAACTGCGGCATTGTAAAGGATACCGTGTCTTTTTGTGAACGAAATTACCACTGTTATTTACGTAATTTATTAAATTACTTTCTCTTGAGATCGATTTTCTAAAGCCATATTTAGTTCGACAGTATTTTTTATGAGGTAGGTACACATATTTATTGTAGCAGCAGACTGACTTTTTAGATTATCTGCAGAAGCTTCTTGTCCAGCGATGTTAATACATTATTTTCAACCTATAATACAATACTAATTTTCGTTTCAATAGTGTGAGATGTTTCTATATGTACATACATTTATCGTCGATTATGTGCCTGAAGAAAAAAAAAACAATTTTTAAAAACAATAAGAAATGCCGTTGTATCTATCAGGTTAAAAAACTGGCTAATAGGGACAGTCATTTATTTGGGACAAAACTTGGAGAACAGAAACAAGTCAAGTATTTAGCGTGAATTTTCTCCGCTTATTGGGGCCACTTATCGCCAAGTCGCGCTGCGCTGATGCTAGATGCGTTACTTTTATTTGACAGAAATTTTGATTTTGTTTTATTGGGAAAGCCGCTTAATTGAACCAAAGTGATGGTCAAAAACATACGAAACATGACACAAAATCAAATTAGATCAGTTTATAGAAAATAAAAAGTTGCTTTGGGCTATTGTTTTTGTTTTCTAAATATCTCTTAAAAATAAAGTAAATAAGCAGAAAAAATTTAACTTTTTTCCCGTTTTTTACTTTTTTACACATATCCTAATTCCGTACTAATTTTCGCAGGTTCGCCCCCAATTTAAGCGTTTAAGTAGCTCTTAATTAAGATAAGCGAGATTCTGAGATTCTCGAATTTAGGACACCCTACATTTATACAGGGTGTCCCAGATAACATTCCAGCTTGGGGATTTCGCTTATTATAAGAGATACAGGTTTGATTAAATTAGATTAATTATTCCTAAGTATGAGAGGAGCTACAGTCAATTTTTAAAAGTACAAAAAATGAAAATGTTGAATTTCTTCTTTCTCTCATAACTATTTTGTTTTATTTATTAGATCAATTTTGTTAGTACTTTCTTGATATACTATTTTAATGTGGAATGTAACAGTTAGTTTAGATTATTTTGTCACTTTACATTTTCGAGATATTAACCCTAATTTTATTTTTTCTTATGGGCCGCGCAGTTGGCTATGGGATAATAATTTTTTTTTCCTGTTTTTAATGAGATACTACTTGCTATATCTAGTTTTATAAATCAGTCACTTATCAAGCTATCTATGAAAAAAGAAACAAAAAACAACTAATTAAATGTCAAATGACCATTAATTTGTCTGCGGTATGATTTATTACAATTTTATAGTATTGTTGTGTAATTCGATAGTCTTTGCAGCACATTTTTTATCATATAATTATGGACACATTACACATTTACTGCTAATGAAAAATTTGACATGTTCAGAAGCTACATTATTTGCCATAGAAACTGTGCAAAAACAGGTGATTCTAATTCTCTATTGATTTGTTTTAGATTTTTGGTTGGTTTATCGAAGAAACCGTATTCTTTTAATTTATTTCCAAATTTCTGTTATTACGCGCACTTCGTTGCCTTCTCTCGGGATACAGCTCTAAGTATATTCGTCCAGCTTCTACACAGTTTTTATGGCAAAGAATGAAGCATCTCAACATTTAAAATTTTTCGTTATTTTTAAATGTAACCATAATTATAATCTATTACTGCAAAGTATCGAATTACACAACCATACTATAAAATTCTAATAAATGATACCCCAGACAATTGATACTGTCATTTGACAGTTAGTTGTTTTTTGTTTCTATTTTTATAGATAGCTTGATAAGGATAAGGCAGAATACATATAATTTTTCTTGATTTTGTGACTTATTTATAAAAATATGTAAAACTAGTAATATCTTATTAAAAAGTAAAAAAAGCATATTTAACTATACCATGGCAAACTTCGCGGCCCATAAGAAAAAAGAAGTTAAAAGTAATATCTTAAAAATGGTAAGTGATTAAAAAAATCCAACATAACAGTTACATTCTCCAATAAAAAGTATCTCAAAAAGTACTAATAAAATTGATCTAATGAATAAAACAAAAAAGCTATGAGAGAAAAAAGAGGAAAATTATCTGGGACACCCTGTATATACCTAATTATGTTCAGCTTGTTAGATATTCGTCGTATTTCAATTTCACCAGCATATAGAACATTGTGGAACATCCTTCATATTGTATTATGGAAATTTTCTACGTATCTTTGGGCCTAGTCCTTAATTTTATTTATTTTAATCGACACTATAAATGTTTTGTTTAAAATAATATCGTAATAATAGGTATGTAAGCATGCTAGATTTTCGAACTGACATGTAGGTACTTTTTTATTATTTTAATAGTGTTAATTGTCCAGTTTTTTTTTGCTTGAGTTTGATCAGTCGTTGAGTTGGTGATTGCGTTTGCAGCTGTTGCATAATTTTGAAATAATGCGTGTATCACCTTGAATACAACTAACAATCCGTTGAGTAATCTGAATGCCGACGGCTGAGAGTAAGAAGCGTACGACGTGAACGTGGGTCATCGGTGAATGACCGGCTGCGTCTGTGCTCCTGCGGGATGCTGTTCTTCGTTTTTACCCCGCCTTCTTGGCGTGGGCCATCGACCCAAATCAATTGCTGCATCTCGGTTACGTACGTGTTAACCTGGCCACTACCTGTGCGCTCTGTGTGTTGATTCTTCTGATTAATGCTCCGCTAAACGGTACCGAATTAAACTTTCATCCAGCCTGCGCCCGCTTGTCTACCAAAATTCCATTGTGAATGTTGCATAACAAATGGTGCCGATTCCGTTACCCTGTAAATATTTGCGATTAAGGCAGAGGATAAAATAGATTTTCATTTTAACGTTAAGCCACTCATGTTGATATAAATGTACAATTTGTTATCAATAATTTGTATGGTAATTGTCTTAGCAGTTAGTTCCTTTAAACTTTAAAGAATACCGAATCTCTTAAGGATTTGATTACAGTATTTTGGCTCTTAATCTTTCAATATTTTGCCTAAAGCGTTTATCAATACACTGAAAAAAAAATTTATGTCCGAGAGTTTGAATCGTAGCATAATTAAATGTTTTTCAACAGATATGTACAGTTGTTTTAACTTTTGTAGTCGAGGTTAGGTATATGTGGATCCTTATTTGAGATTCTCTCTGGCGTTTAAGTGTTGATGAAATAGGTGTCTCGGAAAATTCTATCGTATTTTCTCCCAAAAAAACTCTAGAACCCCATATTCAAGGGGGAAAAAACGCAAAGAAATTTGGCGTTTAACATCAAGCGTGTTTCGGACCACATTCACCAACTTGGATTTATTACCGCGCGATTAAAGCGAACGAAATTTAATTGACCGAGTTTCGATTTGCTCTTCTCTTCTTTTTCGTCGCTATGAAGCTTTCCTGGATAGATGTAATTGGTGATTAAAAATGGATATTATACTGCAATTCTGCATATTGTAAGCCCCAAGAATCTGCTCCTACGATCGCACCACTTTAACACCAAAAGAAGTTAATGCTCTAAATTTGGTGAGATAGGAGGGAGCCCCCGTTTACAGAGAATTTCTGAAACTAGGTTAAGCATAAATGCTGAAAAGTACTGCACCATATCGAAAATTTAATCACAGCAATTAAAGCGAAGTGTCCTGCCGTAACCAGCAGGAAGGGTTTCGTCTTCACCATGACAACGTGAGACCCCATACAGCAATGATGACTACGCAAAAATTAAACGAGCTTGGCTGGGAAGTTTTGATTCATTCTCCGTACTCTCCAGACTCTGCTTATTCAGATTATTTGTTTTAATCATTGCAGATTTTTTTTAATGGAAAAACCGTTTGATAACGAGCATAGTTTTGTTAAGGCAGTTGACGAATTTCTATAAACAAAAATTGCGGTTTAAAATTTTTATCCTATTGACGAAACAGTGCGAGGCTATAAGACTATATTTATTTAAGAGTTGAAATCGAACAAAAACAACTCTAGATAAGAACAGTTTTAGTGAAGCAGATAAGCCTTCGTACAACATGAATCGTTTAAATTAACGTAACATTTTAAACAAATATCATAGTAATAAAATATGAAAGAAGCTAAAATTTGTTTCGTATAATTCTTTGCTTAATAAATTGTAGTAACATTTTCGTAAAGTAATTTAATGCCGTTATTTTAATTCGTAATTGGAAAAGAACGCTTTACAAAATACTCCTCATGCTGAAACTGTATCCGTTTATAGTATTGTTTGGACTTTTAGTGTGGGAATAGAATGCATTGTTTGAATCGAACCGACACCCACCATGTAAATAAATTAAATGTTTGTAGATTTTCAATGTCATTATCGTGTTTTGTTAGCTGGTATGTTGTTAGTTTGCTTACAATGCAATGTCGTTTACTAGACCCTTATAATCATTACATATAAATACTTTGCAGGTGTATTTACATCTTAATATGAGGGCCACGGTAAATTGAGAATGAAAAATCAAAACCCACACCTTCATATAATTTAACTCGTTATTGTTCGAGGTTTAATTGTCAAAGCTAAGTTGGCTAATTGTAAGAGAAAAGAAAATAAGCAAACTCTGACGGTACACCAAAAAGCAGCGAGTAATGAAAAAAGTATTGTATACAGTTTTGTTCACGAATATGGATCTAGACAATGTAATTAAGATAGGTCCACAGAAGGCATTTACAGCGAAATGGTACACAAAAAAAGATTTTCTCAAGTGTACACTAATTTCAGACAAGGGAATTAAGCTCCATCACGATAATGCATCTCCTTATACCGCAGCTTCAATTTCAGATGTTTTATTTTAAAATGCTGTTAATGCAATAAAATTAATTACTAAGCATCCATCGTACTCACCTGACTTGGAAATGTGCGACTTTTGGTTATATTTTGCACCTAAAAGAAATTTGCGAGGTTAAAAGTTCTTGTCCTAGGAGGTGTACTGCCGTTTACTATTATTTTGCAAGTATTTCGAAAGAAAGAATATTGTTTGGGAGCTTTTAAGCAGCGGAAAGCAATAGTATGCTTGCTGGAATTACTTTAAACATATTTAAAATAAAGTATCGGTAAATATTAAACATGTTTTTTATTCAGTATGACTCTCGTTAAAACGGTTATAGTTTTTTTTAATGGTTTTCAGCACAAATTTGGTAAATATTGTCGAGCGAAATTATAATACTTGTGATCCATTAATTTCTCGAGTAGATTTACTTCACACAAACAGGCATTCTTGCATGGTTCATTAAATTAAAACGCTATCTGGTTCGTGTTATAGAATACGTTATTACTTATTGTTATTTTAATGTTTTCTGGCTAATGTCACAACAGTTTATTTTGTTTAAGAAAGCGTAACAGTTAATGGTTTTGATTTTAAAAGAAATTATGGACTTATTAACATCGTAACTGTTGCTTTCCAAATATGATCACGCAGTGTCATAAAATTTTACGATGCTGGCCATTATTCCCAGCAATATTTTATGCAGTATCTGAATCAGAGCTTAGGGTTGTGTATTTCTGAATGTTGTTTTTTGCCGCTACGGTATTGAATGTGTTGTTTGCTCTGAGAACATAAACCTGTCATAATAAAGTTCTGCAACTTTTTTGACGCAAAGACGTTGTAATTTAATTATTCAGTTACTACTTACATATACATTTATGTATTATGTGACTTTTTTTTTTAAATGGTTTCATCTTTTTCATGGGCTAGTTAAAGAAACGAAATAAATACACAACGGCTCAAAGTCAATCTCGAACGCTTGTGTTAATTTGCGTGTTACGCCTTAAGACGTAAACAAATATCACTTGAAAATTAAACTGTGGTATTATTTACTTCTGCTATTTATACATAGCTGTTGATTTAAGGAAATTAAAAACACAAACAGAACCATTTTAATAAAATAACAAAAAATTAAAATTCTAGCTTCAGAATTAGTTTGAAAGTAAAACTCAGGCTCTATGTAGCAAAATGTTGATAATAATAGTACGAGACGTACATATTTCGAAAGTAAGCACCGTTTGGCTACTTAAAAAATGTAGGAGTAGAATTTATTTTGAAAAAGTTTTGCTGTTACTAGATTCGCTATACCTTAAACTATTTCTTTACATAGTTTTTACCATTACTGAGAATTATCATAATGGGCCATCAGCTTCTGTATACCTTCTAGTGATTGCAATACCGGACCAAAATTACGATACCGGTATTCGGTATTTATTTGCAAGTAATACCGGTATACCGGTATAATACCGGTATTGCTCTTTAAAAAAAGTATTGATTTTCAAAACACAAAAAATTTTACACATAGGTATGTATAATGTAAAAACACAAATTTACATACACAAAATAAAGAAACTTAAAATAATACATAATGTAAAAAATATAGACCCAAAAAATAAAAAAACCTACATATGAATTTAAATATATATATATTGCCATTTCAACTATTTCTAAAGTGAGACTTTAAAAAGCATAAGGCATCATTTGTTTCATCGCTGCCATGAGCGAACTTTGGTACAAATTTTTCCCCAGAAAACGCTTGCTTCAATTTAACACTTAATTGGTGGAATTGTTCGTCTTCTAATAATCTCAAATCTCTTTTAATTAACTTAAATACATAATTTTGTGGCACGATTTTGTGTTTTGCATTTATCTATTGCATTTTTTAAATTTATGGCAGACTGCAATTTTTGCTCCATCGTTAGTGTTATTTGTTTATCTTTTTTAGTTGCAGTTGTACAATTAACGTCCTTTCATGTTATTACAACTATGAATTGTAAAAGAGACTATTAAACTCTATTAAAGAATAAAAATCAAATTAAAAAAAAAAAAAATTAATACCGAATACCGGTATTAGACCATCAAATGAGACGGTATTTCGGTATTGTAAAATGGCACGGTATACCGGTATTCGGTATACCTGTATACCGGTATTGCAATCACTATATAATATACCTTCTTTATAGAACAGGGCCGAATGTGAAGATAGCCACTTCTGTACCGCTCATTTGACGTCATCATCGCTTTCCTCGCATTTCTTGCAAATTTCAAGAACTGTTTTTTACGAAATTGTGACATCGTTTGAACTTTCGGAAATTTTAGCCCGTAGATGCTCTCCGAGGAGCACACAGTGCTGCTCAAACTCAAGTCTCCCTTATGCCATTTGGCTGGGATCAAATGGATCACCCTCACTACAGCCCAGACTTAGCGCCGTGACTTTCATCTGTTGCGCATCTGAAGAAGTTCCTTGTTGGCTAGCATTTCATCAACGATGGTTACGTTGAATGAGCAGTGCAGGATGGCTATCCTTATCGACGGCCCTGTTTTATGTAGAGGTATTCAGAAAATAAATGTCTCAATAATGGTGGAATTATGTAGAGAAGCGGCGAACCTAATAGAAATGTTACAAAAATCAAAATAAAGGTTTTGCCAAAAACACGTCTTAATTTTTCCCATTTTAGCAAATGTTTTTTCTTCTAAAGTTGTTTCAGAGATTTACAAATGGGTTTTTGACTACTCTTTCATTGAATTTATATTTCCCTTTAAAAAATCCAAATAGTCTCGGGTTTGGCTTGTTTACTTAATTACTATCAACGCTGGAACACTTAACTTGAGCTTTTTTTAAACCTATAAAAATAAGGAAACAACGATAAAGTCGGAATATGCAGTAATGTAGTTTATCTTATGTTCAAATACTTGTAATGTTTATCACAACAACAAATTACAAAACCTTCGTAACTTGTACCAAATGAGTTTAAAAAGGTTTTACACCTTGTTTTGTTTTTGTTTTCACAGCCTACTATAATTTTGTTTAAAAAAAAAACTGAAAAATCTCCGTAACTTGCGTATTATTGAAAATAAATACATCAAACCTTATATATTTGGAATGACAAAAAAATAAGGAATTTAAATAAGTCACAGCCAACTATGGGTTCCATTTAAAAAAATAAAACTTTATGTCACAACTTGAATTTCGTTTTTTTTTTTTGAAAAATTGACTACGCCACTGCATTCCTATCAAAAAAAGTGCCTGTAGAACGTCAAAATATTTTTTTTAAATTTTCATAAACAAGCGAGATACAGTCATAAAACGAAAAGTCGAAAAATCGAGTTTTCGGCGATAACTCGAAAACAAAAGACGATAACCAATTTTAGTTTTCACCATTAACTTTTTCTCGAAAAAAGAGATCGAGGATGCGCGGTCCGTTTTTTGATACCTCTTATAGTTACAGAGATTCCCTATGAAAACATCGAAATTTGCCCACCCTGTACATACATTTAGTAAACAGTTTTTGTCCGCAAAAGACCAGTTGCCCAAGTTATACTTTGACGTTGTTTTTAGAGTAAGCTAAAATGATCGTTGTTGTTATTTTATTAAAATGGCTTTGTTTATGTTTTTAATGTACCAAGGTCAACAGCAATGTAAATAAAAGAAAATAATTGAGTTTAATTTATAAATAATAATTGTTTCATTTTTAACATTTTTTTTAAATTGTAATTTAATTGTTTTTAAAAATCGTCACTAAACTAGCTCAATAAGTACCCAAAAGCGGCTGTAATAATCATTTTTACTGCCTAGGCAGTAAAAAAGTAAACTACGCTACTCTCACTCATTGGTTGAATTTAGAAAAATTGAGCGTGCTTTTGTTCAGAAATACATATTTGACAGGAGAATGAGAATCTGACAGATGAAGTAAAACTTTATGTATTTGCTTGATTTTCGCTATTTCTTTGACGATTGCAGAAAAAATTTAATATGCACTTCATCAGTAAAGTTCCTTTTTATCAATCGCGTGGTTATGTGCCGGGACTTCTCAGCAAATAATATCCACACTCGTAATAAAAAGTCGAATTTTGCCGCCTTGGAATATAAATAACTATTTTTTGTTCCCGAAGATAGTGCAGCCTTTACTATTTATTTTTTGATTAATTTTCATTAATATTTTTTGTAATTGTAATTGTAATTTTTTTTATAATAACCCGTCCTTTAACGTTATTGACACCCATTATATCAAGAGTCGTAACTATGTCATACATGTATATATTTATAATTGCGTGAAAAAATTATCACGCGTCTGGATTGATATTTACTTTATTCACTGTCTATTGGGTGCAACAGTTATTTGTTTTTTTTTTTGTACAACTTACCAAGACAAAAAATTACCTAAATGAGGCCTCACTTTCAAGGACCTTGGCGTATGCAGTACGTGTGGTATTCCGCTACTAACAAAATAAAATGATTTAGTCATACACTATTATTATTACACAGTACAGCGAGCATCAAAAAAGAATAACGAATAGCCTGTCTAAATCCAAGTTTTTATGTCCTGGAAAATGAATTTAAGTACAATAATAGAATATACAGAAATCGTTTTCGCAATGCTCAACAAATTAAACACAGAAAAAAATGCTAAAAGTGTTTATAAATAAAATTTAATTTTAACATAGCCTTGTTCTGTGTTAAAATTCTGTGTAAAAACTGACAACAAAAATAACACTTACTGTAAAATAAAGGGTTAGCTAAACCCCGGTCAATATTTTTGTTGTAAGATTTCAAGATAAAATTATGCAAGAAACTGAAAGAACAAGGCTATATTATAAAAATTGTCCACCAATGTGTTTAAATTTTGTATAGGAAACGTATCGTAATAATAAAGTACTTGATGTTTAAATTATTAATTAATCATTAGTTAATAATCGTAAAAAAATATTTAAAAATTTGTTTTGATTATTGTTTGTGAAATTTCGTGTACGCACCTCTAGAATTGCACTGTCACAACTCAAAAAATATCTACACATTATCAGCTTAAGGGAAAAACCCAATTCTAATTAAACTTATTTGAAGTAATACAATTACAATTTTTATACAACGGTTTAATGAATAATATAATGTTCCTTAAATAGATATTCAGTGACTTTGTCAACAATTTCACTTAAGGTTTTTTGGACTACTCAGAAAAATGTTTTTTTTTTAAGTCTTATTACTGTTTTAGTAGTGTAAGTAAATGTATACTTTACCTCCAAACAATATTAATTGCAGTAAATAGTCATGTATTTTACGTTGGTATCCTAGAACTTCTACTGTGGAATCAAATTTATTATAGACCAGATGGAACTAAAATTGTCGCTTATCCTCGTGATATATCATAATCTACTGATAAATATATATTTTCTTAGTTATGGATGCTTTGAAATATTGTTTGATTTTTATTTTAAGATGCTTAAATGCACACAATTGCAACTTTTTTTAGTATCATAGTTTTACTCACCAAGCTTTTAATTTCAGATGTCAGTGTTAAAAAAAAGAAGAGGAAAATGGGTGGACCGTATTCTGGCATATCAGTTTCACAAATCTTGGCACAACGTGAAAAAATGGCAATGTCGCAACAAATAATTAATAAAGACTGTACAACCGGCCAACCATTTACACAACAGGTAATGTCTTTGCATTTTAAAGTTTGCCTAAGAATTTAATATTTCTAATTAATTATTTTAGATCTGGCCTGGTGCACCGGTTAATAATAATCAGCAGCATCCAATAAATCGTCCATACCCCGATAGTTTACCGAACACTGTTTCAAATGTGCATTACTTCAAGTATCAAGATCAGAACTTGCCCGTGAATAGAATTCTAACAGGTTCAAGTATGGCAGTTGGAGAAACAGGAATGGTACAACAGTTACAATCATCTCCTACAAACATATCAGAACAACACTTGCAACAACAACAAATGCTCCAAGAGAACATGGCAAATTATCAAATTCATAACAACTTTCCACATGGTTTACCTCAGTCCCATTTGCCCCAGCAACATATATTTGGACCAAATGGCCAAGTTATCAGTGTTCAGAGTGCAGTTAGTCCTAATATACCACAGGGTGGCCACATTGGAAATAATCAAGTAAATCAGTTACTGGGTAACACTGCTATGATTACTAATGGACCTAATGGTATTGTTATTCATGGTCAAAATGTAATACCCGGACAACCACCTCCACACAGAATATTTATAAATAATCAGCAAAATGAGACTAATGGTCCTGGCCGACCTAACATGCAAACTCTTCCAGTTGTTACCAATATTCACTCCAATCAACAGAAGCAAGAAATGCATCAAAGAATTCAACAACCATTTTGCAACCAGCCATTACAGTATCAATGTGTTCCCCAGCAATTTGATCATTCTAAGAATATTAGGATGCCATTTGTATCAGGTGCAAACAGTCCAGCTTTTGGTAACTGCAGATCAGATGGTCCGCAATTTAGTGCCATAGTTCAACAAAGTAATCACACGAGTATGCAAACTCCTGTAGGTCCTGTTATGGTAAACCATCAGCAGAAAATGTCTTGGCAGAACAAAACACTGCTAAATGTTCAATCGAATACTTCTGTGCAGAATCAAGTAACTTTACCACCAACACAAAGTCCACAAAATGCTCAAAGTTCAGCTCCAAATGTTTATGAAAGAGTGCCACCATTGCACCAACATACACCATCACCTTCTATATGGACTGAAGATGTTAGTAGGAAAAAGGTTAAGATTTCGAGAAGCATGAAGAAGCGTTCCTATAATCTAATGGAGAACCAGCATCGAATTTTACATGTTGAATCTCAATCCCCGTGCCCAAATATTGATGTACGACAAATACCAAGTGAAAACAATAGAACTGTTGTGATATCTCAATCGCCACAAAGTAGTCAAGGATCTGCTAGTCCATCGTTTATGGAAGATCCAAGTGGTTACTTGGCACAACAAACGGCACTTCTAAACAGTACAATATCGAGACAGACAGGTGCAAACAGTTGTGCAGGTTTTATATGTAATAGTCCAGTGACTTCTGTACAAAATGGACAAATACAGGCTGTGTCCAGTTCCCAACCAAATGAAGTGCCTTTGCCAAGTAATGTACTTGTATCTCATATAAAGCAATCTCAGAATTTAAGCAATCGCAGCAATCAAAATTCACAAAACATGGGATTAATGAAAGCCTCACATCAGGTGTCTCAGAGTATTGATGTGGATTCGCAGTATCATCAAATTAATATGGCTCGAGGACCTGCTGATAGTACTGCACCTAATGATCATATGCAGTGCCAGGGATGTATAGCTGATAGTATGAACTTTCAGCAAAAACTTGGAAATTCTGAGCATTCTAACCAATTTCATAATAACGAGCAAATGCACGTTACAATATTTCAACAAAATAATTCTCGCCCGAGTAGTCAACCTAGCTCAACAAATATCCTTGACGATCCTGTTACGTCTTCGACATATTCGGAGAAACATAGCAGCGCTGGTAATTCTCCTGATTCGAGACCAATTCAAGGAGGAACCGTTAGTACTAGTAATGTGTCACCTGCAGATGGCTCTCAGTCAAATCCATCAACTCCTAATCCTCATACCCCAACACCTCCACATTCGCGCCAGATAGACACTTCTCAGATAAATATCCATATTCCTAATTCCAGTTCACCATATACAATTTCCAGAACCAGTCAAGCGTCTTATAACACTCACGGACATCATTTGAGCAGGGAATTGCCTCATTCTGTTGCTTATCAAAGTGTACCTACTTCAAGAATGGAAAGTTATAATTCTTTACTACATGCAGGCAATCACTATATCACTTCACCGAGAATAAATAGTACACAAAGTTTGTTGCATTGTGGAATTGTAACAACAATGGCTAGTGGACGTACTTTTGGTAGTAATACAATAACATCCGTACTAGCAGGTCGAGCAAATACCTCCACCGTTTCTGTAAATAATGCAACTAATTTACCAGTAACCACTTCAGCCTCGGCTATTACTAGCCAAACAAATTCATTTATATCAGCAGGATCAGTGCCATCAGCTGTTACTATTAGTATTTCAAAATCACCATTGGAAATGGTACAGAGTGTTGTTAGTAGCATACAAGTACCACATACTCAGCACAATATCATTAATGCTGGTTTGCAGCAGCACAATCAGCAGGTATCACCAGTGCAGGTTGTGAAACACTCACCAACACAGGGGCTGCCTCCGGGTCATATTTTAGTATCGTCAGGTGGACAGTTAATAATAGCTAGCACAAGCAATGGACAACCGGGAGTTATGCCGCCTCCTCCACCCAAGATAGTTTCCAATCAGACTTCTATGCCACCCATATCAGTTTCACCGATGGTTTCAAATGTAACGGCTGCTGTTACACAAGTGATACCAGCTGTTGCGCAACAAGTCTTAGGCCAACAAACAGTACTTGTGAATGCTTTGCCTTCACCATTTGTCCTTCAACCTGGTGTAACAATGACGATGGACGGTATGACCGTTGGTCAAAACATGCAGATACCACAATTGGTTACCGGTAACGTTATTCAACAACAACTCCAGGTTGATGGATCAGATCCCAACCGCATAATGGGTAGAACATCTGCACTCTTATCTCCGGAATCCAAAAAGAAAGGCAAAAAGCGGAAAATGTCGTCACAAACTATAGCTTCTATGCTACATATTGCATCACAGCAAAATTCTGGCGTAGTTATGTCACAGCAAGGTTTTCCACAACAAATTCAAATGGCTCATAGCCCGCAAGGTATCGCAACTGGACCTGTAATGCAAGCACTAACAATAGTACCTGGCAAAGCAGGTGGTCCACCACAAATAGTGGTCAACGGTCAACATGTGGCAAATGCTAGTCAGTTTGGCACCCAACCTATTATAACGAATTCTCAGCAAACACAACAGATTAATTTACTTCAACCAGTCAATTTATTAAACGGAGCAACAGGAATGGTTCAAAACTTCCCAGCCATTCAACAGTTCATTGTTCCTAATTTAGGTGGAATGGTGATGAATGCAGATGGCACTGCAACTATTTTACAGGACACTTCAAATTTAGGGATGCAGTTACAGCTCCAGAATGTTAACGGACAAAACGTGCTTACTCCTGTACAAAATAATAATATGTTTAATGGAGGTCAAAGTATTCTTGCAGCAGGACCTGCAGGAATGGTAATTAGAACACCCAGTGTTCCTCAAAATAAAATAATTCAGCAGCAACATAGTCCGGGTGCACAATTTTTATCACCAAATGGAAATCAGTTTGTTGTTAATAGTGCACAGTTTGGAGGACAACTTAGTCCGTTGGTCGCGAATGTTAGTCCAACACAACAAGTGACGTTCAGCACGGCTCCGCAACCCATTCGATCAAACAGTTCAGTGCAGCAAACACAACAAGAATTCATTCAGTGTGGTCAAATGGGTCAGACTCTTATGGTTCCTACAGGAAACATCAATTCATCGACATCTAATCAACAAAATACCACTTTCGTACAACAAAATACCACTATAGTTCAACAACAAACTACAATGGTTTCTAATAATCAACCGTTACAAAATATTCAAACTAACAATCCGCAGAGTAATGCTCAGAATATCGGAAATAAGAATTTGAACGTGGAGCAAAATTTTGTTATTAACCCTAACGATAATCGTTCCCCTGTACAAGCACTTTTACTTCAAAGGCAGAGTCCACAGATATCTGGTTCATGCAGACATTCAGTTTCAACTCAGACTGCTGTAAATCAAAACAACACTCAAACTGTAACAACCAATACATTTTGTCAAACATCCGTTGCGTCAGCTGGTAGTCCTCCTGATACTACTACACATAGCCCAATGGCACCTGAAGGACAAAGTCCACCAACTGCTGATACAACAACACATTCTGGTAGTACGGATGATGGTCTTTCACCTGCTTCGAATTGCTCTGGTTCTTGTAGTGACATTGGTACGTTACAAGCTAAACAACAGTCGTGTTCAATGGTAAGCAAACCAAAAAAGTATGATTAGTTAACCCCTTGACTGGTCTCTACGAACTGGGTTCGGGCGTTCTCTTCGCGCTAATACCGAGGTTCTACGATTTAAATTTGGGTATGTTTACCGCTTTTGCACCGTTGACCTTGTTCTACGAACAACGTTCGAGCGTTTTTATCGCGTTTGTGCCGTGCTGTACGATTTGAGGCCTTGTACACACAAAGCAGAAAATTTCAGTTGATCGCGTGTTAGAGCCGATTTTATGGCACGCGTCAGTATCAAGGCGGCGTAGGTAGATTTTTTTTAACGTGCATTCTGTGTTGAAGCTATAAGTTGGAAAAAGACAAAAATTGGGTTGATCTTTGTCACCGACGCCAAAAGTCTCCTTTTTTCTTGACCCAAAAATCTTATGCAGGTAGATTTGGGTAAGTTGGGTTCGCGTGTATTTTGCGTGTGATTTTTGTAACAAAAAATTTAATTTTTTTGAGGAGCTGATAGAGAACAGCCTAATTGTTGTATTTTTCAACTCACAGCTTCATTACAGAAGCTGTTATGTTTATGTTAAATAAATAACACTCAACATTGTAACTTTAGTACAAATATATTTAATATAAGTAATGAGTACACGTGCATGCTATTAGTACAACTATGTGTCCTGTTGTGTGGTTAGGCAACTATATCTACAGTATGTTTAATATTATACAGTATGTTACACCTTTCCCTTAAAATCCATATCTATCGGGTACTTTAATAACTCTTCCGCTACGAGTAGTAATGACTCCTTGAGAACTATTTGCTGCTTCATCACTGCAAACCTGTGTATCAGTGCCATTGTTTTGAATATACTTAGTGCCAGCTGTAGGATTATCAAATTCATTTATATTGGGTTTTATTTCAAATTTATTAAGTGACTTTCTTAAATGAATCGAGTTTCGTCGTATGACTTCTCCGTTACTATCTTGAATTAAGTATGATCTGGGCTGATCAAGTTTTTTAACAATTCTGGCTGGTTCCCATTTCTTATTTTTATATACAACCGCATTATCTCTCTCCCTAAGTTCATTTCTAACTTTAGTGTGTTTGTCATAATAGTTTTTATATTTTAATCGTCGACTATCTATTTGATTATATACACCATTTTCTACTTTGGATTTTAATAAATTGAAATGTACTGGAATTTTTGTTCTAGTACGTCTGCTCATCAATATCTGGGAGGGTGAAATATTTAACCCTGTAATCGGTGAATTTCTGTACTCTAATAATGCAACATAAATTTCCTTGTTTTCGTCTTTACATTTTTTTAAAATGTTTTTAGCAATTTGAACTGCTCTTTCAGCTTGGCCATTACTCTTGGGATATCTAGGAGAACTAGTAGTAAATTCAAAATTCCATTCATTAGCAAATTCTTTGCACTGTAATGAATTAAAAGGCATATTGTCACCTATAATCTCCTTAGGTATACCATGAGTAGCAAATAAAATTTTAAGTTTACTTATTATTTCAGATGATGTTTTGTATTTTAATGGTATTATTTCCAACCATTTACTTAAATAATCTTGTATTACAAGATAACTTTTACCACCAAACTCTGCTATGTCAGTTGCTAATTTATTAAACGGTAATTCAGGAATATTATGTAAAATTAGAGGTTCTTTAACATTTATTGCTCGATATCTTTCACAAACAATGCACTGAGCAATTAAATTTTCAATATCTGTCATAAGACCCGGCCAATAAACAATTTGTCTGGCTCTTGACTTAGTCTTTTCAATACCAAAGTGTGCTTCATGTAATAATTTAAGTATATAAGTTCTTAAAGAACTTGGTACTATAATTCGATTATTAAAAAATACAAGATTGTCCTCTACTGTAATTTCATTTTGAAATTTATAATAATACTGAACCGATTTGTCAACCAAATCCTTTTTGTTTGGCCAACCTGCTATGTAATATTGTTTCAATAATTTTAAAATTGGATCGTTATCTGTTTCTTTAACAAACTGTTTCTTTTTACTGTCTGTTATATTTAAATTAGTACTTAAAGAATGTACTATTTCTGACACCCATTCCGATTCAGAACTAACATCTTTTAAAAATGATCTCGATAACATATCTGCTATGTACATATACTTACCGGGCATATACTGTACATCTAAATCATATTTAAGTAATTTAATTTTCATTCTTTGAAGTCTAGATGAAGCTATATCTGCTATTTTCTTTTTCATGATACTAGTAAGCGGCTTATGATCTGTAATTATTGTAACATGTCTGCCATATATGAAGTTATGAAACTTAGTGACTGCAAACACTATCCCTAAAAATTCTTTTTCTATCATAGCATAATTTAACTCAGCATCATTTAGACTTCTAGAAGCATAATAAACAGGTCTGTTATTTTGCATTAAACAACAACCTAACCCATTTTGTGATGCATCAGTTTGTATGGTTATTTCTTTTGCACAATCAAAGCTAGCTAAAACCGGTGCTACAATGATTTTTTGTTTAATATCAGATAAAACTTTTGAATGTTGAGGCATCCATTGAAATTGCACGTTATCTTTTAACAATTCACGCAAGGGAGCTGTAAGCTCTGATAAATTTGGAATATATTTTCTTAGATAATTAATCATGCCTAATATTCTTTGTAATTCTTTCTTACTTTTAGGATTTTCTAACTCAGTAATAGCTCTAACGCGCTCTTTATCAAGTTTAATACCTTCGTGTGAGAAAATGTGTCCTAGATACTTAACTTCGGTAGTCCGGTACTGAATTTTTGATTTATTAAATTTTACACCAAGTTCTCTTGCTCTTTTAATTACTTTATCTAATATGTTATCGTGTTCTTCATAAGTTTCAGCAGCTATCAGCAAATCATCAAAATAAACTATCACTCCTTCAATATCACCAAAATTTTTATAATTCATTTTCTGAAACAACTCTGGCGCCATACTCAACCCAAATGGTAATCTATTGAATTTATAAATGCCAAACGGGCTTGCAAAACAACATAATTTTGCTGATTCTGAGCACAGTTCAATCTGCCAAAACCCATCTTTCAGATCCAATACCGAATAAACCCTTTTTTCGGATAAATTGGCACTAATTTCCTCTACAGTAGGCATTAAAATATTTTCTCTTTTAATGGCTAAATTTAAATCTTTTGGATCTAAACACAATCTTAAACTTTTGTCACGTTTTTCAACAATGACTAAATTACTGACCCATTCAACAGGTTCATCTACTTTGGATATAATTTTTCTATTTTCTAAATCCTCTAATTTAATTTTTAGTCTGCTTCTCAGTGATAAAGGTATTCTCCTCGGAGGTCTTACTACTGGTTTACAATTAACATTTACATAAATTTTACATTTATCTTTAAATTTACCCAAACCTTGGAAAACATCAATATTTGTTTCGATGAATTTGTCTTTATCAGCAGTTATTTTCACATTTTGAATACGTTTGATTAAGTTTAATTCATTACAAGTATGTAGCCCTAAAATTGGCTTTGCATTATTATCTACAATCAAGAAATCCACATGTGATTCTTTATCTTTAAATTTGCAACTTAAATTCACAATACCTATAGGTTTTATCTTAAACCCACCATAGGCTTCTAAAATTATATTTGTTTTTCTAACATTAAACTGTTTGTTTACAGATTTAAATAAGCGTTTAGGAATTATATTTACCTCTGCACCTGTATCAAGTTTAAACTGAACAATTTTATCTTCAACCCGAATATTTTCATACCATGCCACGGAATCTACATTTCTTGCGGACAGTGAATCGATACACCAATCAATTTCATTACCATCTTCTTCGTCTTCAGCACAAACTTCTCTGACTTTTCTACGACAGTATGTTTCAAAGTGATTTTGCAGATTACATCTTCTACATCGTTTACCAAACGCTGGACAATTTCGAGGACCATGCCATGTTCCGCATCTGGTACACTTGAACTTGTCGCTTTCTTCTCTTGGCCTGTGTGTATCTTGCCCTTTAAACACTATTTTCTTCTTTTTGTTACTTATCTGGTTTACTGCTTCAGTTTTATCTTGAAGACTTCTTGCTTGAATTTTTGATAATTCAGCTGCACGACAATAATCAACAGTCTTCTTTAAATCTAGTTCATCAATTCTAAGTAACCTTTCTTGAACAGTTAGGTCATTGATACCCAGAATGATCCTGTCTCTGATCATTTGGTCCACTAAATTTTCAAATTCGCAAGTTTTACCAAGTTTTTTTATTTCTGTGAGGAATTGTTCAAAAGTTTCACCTTCTTTTTGGTCTCTTTTGTAAAAAATAAAGCGTTCATATACTACATTTTTCTTTGGAATGCAATACAGTTCAAATGCTCCTATTACTTTGGCCACGTCTTTTTTGTCAGTAGCACTGAGTCCAAATGTGTTAAATAATTCCACACCATCTTCTCCAATTAAATTTAATAATATTGCTGCTTGCGTTTCTATGTCTTTTTTGTCTTTTCCTGATGCTTTTAGAAAAATTTCGAAATTTTGCTTAAATTTCCTCCAATTTTCACTTAGATTTCCATTTAAATTTAAACATTTAGGAATATTATATCCTTCCATTTTAACTTCTTAATTAATTCGATATTTCTTCACGAATATCTTCACTTTAATCTCCACGTGTTACTAACCTCAATGTTTGCTACCACGTTGTTACTAAGAAAAATTTTTACCAATACAATACTGCTTATTGTACCATTACTTTCAACATCGACTGCGCCATGTTATGTTTATGTTAAATAAATAACACTCAACATTGTAACTTTAGTACAAATATATTTAATATAAGTAATGAGTACACGTGCATGCTATTAGTACAACTATGTGTCCTGTTGTGTGGTTAGGCAACTATATCTACAGTATGTTTAATATTATACAGTATGTTACAGAAGCAACATAAAAAAAGGTTAGCCTCTGGCGCCGCGACATTGTCTCATGCATAAACCCAGGAATTTAATGTAACGTTCAAGGGGTTAATGTGTAATATTACGGATATTTTGAAGTCCTGTTAATTAAAAATTTGTGGGTTTTTGCAGGCCATGGTACACTGTATAACAAGCAGCGAGCCTGATTCAGCAGATTTGAATATTCAAAGCTCGGACAGTGATTGGTCGCAAAGTCAGCAGAAGTCAGATTTTGCTGAAATCACGAGTATGGGTGGTCAAATACATATAACAAAAAAATCTTCCAATCCTATTCATATGGCCTATGCAGAATCATCTACGATGGTGTCTGGTGTTCGTTTTGTAGCGGATCATTTAAAATCTCAAGAGGCGATAGTTAGTTCGAGAAATTTTGAAAAATCTGTGAACAAAAGAAAACACGGTGATACTCTTGTTGTGATGGAAAATAGATTAATCCACCCTTCTCTGTATGATGATGATGAAGGTAGGTGTACACTTGAACATTAATTCAGATATTACTTTCTTAATGTTTTCTTGTAAGTTTTACCTATGTTGCTTGTTTTTTCCTAATTGTATTTTGTATTCTGCATGTAATCACAATTTGCACAATCACTAAAATATAACCATACGTAGATTTTAATATAGAGTTACATTGTATCTACCAAGATAATTAGCTAAAATCATCATTATAAATTAAATGACATTATGGCTTTTCTTACAATTTAAAAAAATTAAAAATAAGCAATTGGTCTTGGTAGATGCCAGAGTTTTGAAATTTACTAATTTACATATAATTTTTGTTTATTAACATTATGTTTGAAAATGAGTAATAACAAATCTTTAAAATTGTCTTGAGCCTCGTTCTCATTAGTCAAGTAACTTGAAAGCACTTTACCAATATGAACCCAATATTTAGTTGACTTAAAATGGACTTTCAAGTTTCAAGTAGAGTAGAGTCTTTCAACTTTTCACTGACAACATGAATGATGCGACTGTTTTATCATACAAATTTAACGTGAATTTGACACAACTGAGTGACGTTTATAACAAATTAATCGAAATGTCAATAATAAGTAAGTGGAACGTGAAAAGAATTATGCTGTTCTGTGGAACATATAGGTAGAAGATAACAAATATTGCTATAAGAATGTACCTACTGCTTTGACACCAGTCCAAGTATCTACTGCAGAGGTCGGCGAGCCGGGGTAAATTACCCCAAGTGGGGTAATAATGAAATTCTTGGGGGTAATGAGGACTCAACAGACATAAATAAAATTAAATAAAAAACGCGTTCCTGGTTATATTTATAATTGTACTCTCAGTATTCAATAAATCTTTTGAATTTAAATAATCTATGATTTTCTTCCTTTCAAATCAAGGGGGTAACGTCGGCATAAATAAATATATTTTGGGGTAATAGGTAAAAAAGTTTCCCGACCCCTGATTTACTGTCAATTATCTTGTCAAAATATGAACATAAACCTAAAGTCAAGTAACTTGCATTCAAGTGACTTGAATTCAAGTAACTTGACTAATGCGAACGAGGCTTTAAACATAAATTTTAGTTGACTTTGTATAGTCTTTGTTGTTAATATACTACTTCGTGAGGAATACAAGTTTTAATAACTACTGACAACCATTTGTAGTATAATTATTTACCAAATTATTTAGTTTAGGTTAATTGTTTGTTTTTTAATCTATGCTTTTTGCTTATATCTTCCTTACTTAACTTAAATTTTCTTATTATCATTCATTAATAATATATAAGACTTCCATACAAACTCTTCTGAACATATTTACAATTTTTGACTAAAATATAAACCGATATTTTAAGTACCTATATAAAAAAAACTAATTTTACAAGGTCTGATTATTACAAAAAAATTAACTTTTTACGTTGGTGCTTATAAATATAAATTTAACTAAATTTTATCAATTTTTCATATTTACTGTACAAAGAAAAATCTTCATGTTTAGTAGAAGGCTAATGTAAAGGTAATAAATACTCAAATATATAGTTTTGAAGAGTTTATAAGTTGGTCTATCATTTTGTGAATGAGTATGTTGTATTTTATGTCATATTTGTATGTGTACAAACTAAATTACTTAAATGTGTACCATTAAAAGGGGTTATTTGGTTGTATGAAAAAAACATGGTATTTTGATGTGAATGTTCTAAAAGTGTTTTAACATATTTTCAATAATTTGGTTGAGTATTTAGTTTTATTAGTTAGTTTATTCGTTTTTCTTGTAATGCATGATTGATACTGTAAAGAGTGTAAAGTTTTAACAGATTGTTTTCATTTCAGCTATAAATTATAAACAAGGAAGTGTACATATATGACAGTAATACAAATTATTTTTGTTGAGTGATATTAACTGGTGTGGCTAACATTTAAAAAAAAACTTTGAGTGGCATCGACGTAACAGAGCGTGTGTGTGATACATTTGTAAATATTCATCTCATATCATTCCATGTAAGTTAATATTATTTTCATAAACCACATACTTATTGCGAAGCAAATTTATTTCAGTGTTGTTGGTACAGGAAGTTGGATTTTTATTGCAAAATAAAATATCTGTCGATTGAAATTAATTTGTAATGCATATTTTTATGTTTAACTAAAATTTTGGCAATTTAGGATGGGCACAATTTTATGATCTTGACCATTTTTGTTTGTGTACATTTTCATTTGATAGCTTACCTAATTAGCTTAATAAGGGCTTAATTTAATGAACAATTAATTTGTAAATATGTTACTTCTAAGTTTTGTTGTTTTCTTTTTAATAAATTTGTCATGGTGATTTAATTTTCGCAGTATTTACTCATACGTTAAATTTAGGTAGGCATTATTGTAAATTTTAATCCAACTTGGCTCTGAAATTGTTGGTTTGCTTTACAAAATATGTAAAAAATATTTTGAAAATTATGCATTTTCACTTTTCGCTTTAAAATTGCATTGTCTTTTATTGTGACTAAAATTTTAAACATCACATAAAAAGAGGTTTTTTGTAGCACGCTTTTTTATGCACTTATTACCTTAACAGCAGACAGGGATGGAAACATTTTTTTATTGTAAAATTATTTTTATCATATTTACATTAAAATGTAATACTTCAATTAAGTAATATTTAATTAACAAATATACATATTTCACTTTGTATATAATTATTAAAAGTTTTCATTACCAGTAGAGTACAACATTTCATTTGCTATTTACGTTAATTAAAATTTCGGCTACATTTAACAGTGAAAAACAATAAAATGTAAAAAGGAAAAATTGCATCGATAAATGTTACTTTTTTATTTGGATTTAAAAATTTGTATTCTTCGGTCGCCTTAGTTTAACATTAAATATTACTAATAATTCGTATTGTTACGAAGTGAAACCTATAAAATTTGTTCTTGGTTTTCCCCCAGAAAATGGGAAAGAGGAATCAAACAGTCCTCATTCATTTGTCACTGGTGATTTGGTTTGGGGTCCTGCTAAAGGTCGCCCAGCGTGGCCTGGCAAATTAATGGAGGTATGCAATGAAAAAGTGCTGGTAAGATGGTTTGGTGGGGACAAATCACTCACTAAAATTGACGCTTGTACCTTGCAAACCCTTACGGAAGGTCTAGATGCTCATCACCGTGCTCGCAAAAACTGTCGAAAGTGAGTTTTAGATAAGTTAAATGGTTTAGCCACATCAGTTATATTACAAAAACAAAAAAACTTTTTAACAAAAATACTGTGTGTTATTTTTTCCTGTAAGCAGCGTAATTAACTGTATTATTTAACTCAATTTTAAATTTGTCCCTAGAAGCCGTAAACTAGACGCGCAACTTGAAAAGGCTATAGAAGATGCAATGGCGGAATTAGATAAAAAATCTGAAGCTAAAGCGAATCTAGAAGAACCAGTGGAGTCAGGAACTACTTCTGATGCAGAAGCTGTCACACAAATTATTCTTAAGAAGACAATGGGTCGTTTGCGCAGCAGTCAGCGTTAGAACTACTTTGATATGAGCTAGATAAAAAAGCAACTTAATAACCTAGAGAATTTATTGGACTATGGACGGACCAACATCGAATAATTGTTATAGTGTATAAAATGTATGTAGTAGAAATTTTCGTTACTATAAGTAGTTTCAAGGAAATTTAAATAACGCTTCTGAATGTTAACATTTTATTATATAATATATAGGGCCCTACATATACTCTAATTGGTAAAGTTTCCTAAATTTTAAGTCCTATAAATATACATCACAATTATATATTAAAAATATTTTTCAAATGCCTTTTTTAAAACTAGAGTAAGTGGGCACACGGATATAATAACATTAAAAATTTGTACTAATACATATTACTTTATGTAAAATCATAACGTAAATTGGGCTTTCAATACTATTTATCTATTAGTGATGTATTTAAAATAATAGAGAGTAGAATATCAAATATCTGTCTATAGCGGGTCATCTGAAGTTACAAGGATAGTGCAGGACCGAAGCAGTTTGTATTTCTAGTCATGTTTCGAAGCTGACAGATGAACGACAATAACATTAACATTGATTTAATAATTGTTTTTCTTTATTTAGTACTGTGATATGCAGGAAAAGTATGTAGCATACCTCACCCTTACTTTGTTTTGTAAGTAATGTAGGTAAAAATTCATTTTACAGTTTACTCGATTTTTTTTAACTTTCATCAAGTTTTGTGACTATCTTATCAGGCAAGTTTTGTAATTTTAGTTTTAACTTCGACATATTACCAGTGATTTGTTATTCTGGCAACACTTACATGATTTTACCGTCTTGACTTGCCATCATTACTTGATTAAATGCAAAGTAAGCCATATTTGATCTAGAACATTAATATATTTAAATGTTACAGGTTAAGTTTCGTTTTGTAGTTTGCATAATAATTAATGCAATATTATTTGTATATACTGTTTTAATCTACCAATTTAGTATTGTTTTATTTGTATAGTTTTTGTAGGTGATAGAGTACTATAACTAGTAACATCGGGAATCGTAATCAAATTATGATGTATGCTTATATTAGGTAGTTTTTAATTGCTATTTAAAGGTGTACTATATTTTTATAAATATATTTATTGTTTATATTTCGGTTATGTTGTAGATTTGCTTATTTATTAATAGTAATATTTACCGAATAATTTGTACAAGCTTTATGTTATTCTGTGTTTACAAGTTTTGGTTTTATAACATAGTTTTTTTGCGAGCATCACATTAATCACCAAAAAAACTGAAATAGGTAATAGAAGCCGTCCACTTAAAATCTGCACCTTGCATTTTGAGTTTTCCCATAATTCACACACAAGTGGACAGTGTAATTTACTAAATATCAAGATGTATTATTTATTTTCATTGTATATATTTTTAGAGGTACCTGTTTCTATGTCAAATAATGGATTGTAACCCGGTGTCATTAAGAATTATTGTCTTATAGCACTTGTGGTCATAATGTAACAAAGTTTTGTGACCAAGCTGTTGTATGAAAAATATTTCTTATAATCCAGTGTTAGAACTACTTGTCACATGCAGTCGGCAATGTGCAGTAGTATTTCTTGTACTGTTTATGTAAATATATTGTATTTACATTACTGTTTGGCCTGCTATGTTGTGGTTGAACATTTGCCAGCCCAATAAATACTGGATTAATATTATTTTTAACGCTGTTTTTCTTATTCCTATCTAGTATGGTTATTACCTAAATTGATTTTGGTGTGTATCATGTCGATTAGGGGTGGGCAAATGCCGGCCGGCGGACCGGATGTGGCATCAAATCCGACCCCGCTGCATGAAATAGATAAAAATGTGTATCGTGCACTCAGGGGGGCAGCTCGTCTTAAGGGGCCACAGCAGCTGGGCCCCACCTATATTTGTGAAGCTAGCAAAATAATTATAATTTAAAACAATATTTTATTGTAATAATTATATTTTGATTTATTTCCATCACGTTATATTTTTTAATTTAAAAAAATACTGTAGTATTTTGTAACAATATTGCATAACACGACTTAGAACGCATTTTCGGGTCAGGCCCTATTTCATGCGTGTAGAACACAGGATATTTAAAAGCGCATGGACTAGCGATAGTGTTTGTTCACTGGCCGCAAAGCTCATACTAGGGCCAGTTTTATCAGGCCCGACAGCAAGTTTTTATGTAGCACGCGAATTTTTGATAGTGTATTATTTTTTCCTCGTTGATCTGTTTGTTTTATTTTAGTGTGTTTTGTTACTGTTTATTTATTTAGTTGTCGTATTTTGTTATAATCTATTTTAAAGTTAAAATGTTTACGATGATGAACAAACTTGGCACTTTATTGGAAAAACATTTCTCATTAAGTCTAGAGGCAAAGGAAATAAAAAACTTGGCGCATATCAACCATGGATGTGCATACTACTCAACAAGATGGCAAAAAAACAAGAGCATTTATAATTTATAACACATATTATGTTTACTTAAAAGAAAATTAAAAATATTTTTTTTGAATCCCTGGCCCCATCCGCTTTTATTGTCACCAGCCGCCACTGCTTGCCGTATTGTTTTATAAAATGTGTATGGGCCATTTTGAAGAAGAAAAGAAGATTTTTAATGCCCCTCACATCTAAATTTAATCCAGCCCTCTGCAAAAAAAATTGCCCACTCCTGATTTAGATAGATTAGGGTTGCCAATTTTATCTTAGTACATTCCGGAAGATAAAGAAAATTTACACATCGGTCAAAAAATTTGCAATATTTTTTTCAAATCGATCCCTTTTACCTGTTTTCAATAGCTTCATAAAATATGTTATAATTTTGCCATAATTGTTGTCATTTTTTCTACTTTCCTCAATTTTTTTTAACTCAAGCAATATTTCGTGTATTTCTGTAATACTTTTTAAGTCCTTTCCAATAATTTAATAGTATTTTCAAAAATTTGCATGGAATGCTGTAAAAATAAATAAAAGATGTATGACAGTGCTTCTACTTTGTCGTTAAATGTTTATATTATACCAATTATCTACAGTATTTGATAAAAAATTAGAAGGTATGTGCTTAAAGTAGCAGAACTTTATTCTGGGAGAGAAGTGGTTCTTTTCGGGAGACGGGAGAAAAGTAAAAATTGATGTTTCATTCCAGTAGACTTGTAGCCAAACCGGAAGAGTTTGCAACTCAAGATAGATCATAATATTGTATATAGCCAATATTATTGAGTTAAAGCAATAACTGAATCGCATAAATACCTATGAGTATAAGAGGAGCATCTGATTGTGTCAATGTTTTCAATATAATAACTATTTCACCCTATATGTGCATTTGATGAATATTTAGATTCGAAAAAAATCAGCTCTAAGCCACCATTGAATAAAAAGATAAAGGAAGGAGCTCTTAATGTTATACTGGAGCGTTTGTCGGCGACGGAAATGACGACATAAAAGGCCTCTGATGGCGGCCGGTTTTGACAGGTCAAACAGTCGAGAAATTTAGAGTTTTGTGTGCTTCAATGGTTAGCTGCAGATCTTGTAGTCTTACTAGGTCAAAAAATGTTGAAGATTAAAAGATTACATTTCATAGGTAAGTAGATATTAATACTTTGTAGTGTAATCATGTATTGAAAATTTGATATGGTCTGTCAAAATGGTATGTCATATCAGTGGCGTGCATTTGTGTACAGCATATTTTTTAACTCTCATAATAATAAATCCAAATATTGATGTATGCTGTCGTTTTTTTAATTCCCTCAACCACGAAACAAGAAATAAATAAGTAAATAACAGGCTCAATTCAAAACAAAGCAAATATTTACATTATGCAATACTTATTTAAAAATGTTAGATACGCCACTGAGAAGCGGAAACATGCATCCGCCATATTGAGAGGCCTTTTTGGATGCCTTAAGATCGCTAAAATGCTCCTTCCTTTATCTTTTTATTCAATGTAAGCCACAAACATGTCAAATGTCAAAATTCATGCCAACTCACAAATATCATGCAAAGATGTTCGTAACGTTACGTTTACTCCTAACATCACTCTTCTTTAGTAATTTGAATTTTTTTATTTTAAAGTTGCAGGACTGACTTTTGACATTGAAAAATTTATGTCAAAATTGTGGATAGTTCAAAAAGGTGACGCAACGTTTAACGTAACGTAACACTCGCAGCTAACCACGTTTATTTAGGGATTTTTACTTTACAGTTTTAAGTTGGCAGTGTTGACGTTTGACATTAAAAATTTTAAAACGTCAACATTGTGGTTAATTCAATACAATGTCATACTGAACGTAACATTTACCGCTACCTTCACGATTATTTAATGAATTTCACTGTTCAGTTCTACGTTTGCAGTACTGACTTTTGACATACTTTAATTTCTAGGTTATGTTTCAAATGTAAATACGTAATGGATCTTTATACTGATCATAGATTTAAGTTGATTCTATTTCTATCATTTTAAATTGTCAAGTAATTAATTATCACAGAACATGTAATTGTTGTTTTTCTTTTAAGTTAAATTTTTGTTTTGTATGTTTTTTTTATTATTCTGTCAAAGTTTAACAGTGCGTGCGCGCGACGATGTTTTCATCATGTAAGTACAAAACTTTCTGCCCGTTTTTCTTAATAACTTTTACAAACAGTTTTTCTCGAGGTTCGGAGCGTGCATATATTAAAATTCGATCCTGTATACGATAAAAAAAACGCCTGAGTATCTTTATTTGCTCTTTGCAAAAAGGCTTTCGGCATTCGTTATTCGTTGTATATAGTCTGTGTTGACAGTACATGCGCGCGTGACGTAGTACGAAAATTTTTGCACGTTTTAAGTCTGTTTTATACTACACTATTTTTTCGTTTAAGAAAATCGTATACGATTTTCTAGTACGGTGTCAATCAGAAATTACAAATCTTGAACGAAAAATTCGTACGAAATTACTACCGTCCCTATATGCGTCCAATTTTAGCATGCGCGCATGCGTATTCTACTGTTACTGTATGTGACCGCATGTCATTTGTGGGTTAGGTTAACTGAAACAATCAAACGATATTAAATACTTCTTATTACCGTTAATCCCTCACAATTTATTTTGTAGGAATAAATATGTAGAGTGGAACAAGCGTTAAATATACGTTAAATATGAAAATGATTCGCTTTCTGTTCTGTGATTAAATTGAACATGAATTGAACATTTGACATGGTTACTCAAAGTGCCAACAAAATATGATAAAAGTTACTAAAAAGTAACCAAAATATATTGGGGTTTTCGTACTAAAAAATAGTACAATGTAAAAGGTTCATATTTTCCATGCTGCTAAATTCTTGAACGAAATTTTTGTATCAAAAATCGTATACGATTTTTTTAAACGAAAAAATAGTATAGTATAAAACAGTCTTCACGTAATAATTTTTGCTAACGATTTTTCCGAGTTTCGGAGCGTGCACATATTAAAATTTGATCTTTTATACTAATTGACAAAGGAGTTCGCGATTTTTAGACATCTCTGAATATTTTTAATCGCTTTTTGAAAAACTGCTTTCGACGTTCGTTGGTTGTATACAGTCAAGGTTTGACAGCGCATGCGCGTAACGAGTTTTTTTTTGTGGTCTGAATTTAGCTCGAAAGTGGAATTGTTTGGTACGTTTTTGTGGGGAAGAGTGAGACGATTCCGAATCGGTACGACACATGTAAGTAGTATGTTTAGGATGATTTCCGACAACTCTAGGCGTTAATTTCTGAACCACTCTATGTGGATGACTTCCGACCATTCTAGGCGTAAGTTTCTAGACCACTATGCGTCAATGCATGTGTGAATTTAAAAAAAAGGTGGAGGTGCCGGTTTGCTCAGGCGTAAATGCCGATCGGTGTATAATACGTGCTAGACCACTCTAGGCGTTAAGTGTATATTATGTTCTGGGCCACAATAGGCGTAAATGAAAAAATGGCGTAGGGGTCGGTTGCTGTAAATGCATGCAACTGTTCTGGCCCACTCTAGGCGTTAATATTATGTTCTAGGCCACATTAGGCGTAAATGAAAAAATGGCGGAGGTGCCGGCGGCTCTGCTGTAAATGCATGCAACTGTTCTGGACCACTGTAGGCGTCAATGTATCTTGGCGTAAGAGTGAATGTGCGAAGCGTGTGTTGAATTTAGGCGTGATTCAGGCGTGAATCTCGGCGGGGTGCTAACAGGGTGCTAGCACGGGTGTTCGCAGGGTGCTAGCACGGTGCTGAATAACTTTTCCAGACGACTTTTACCGGACGTCGGAGCGTGCGCTTTCGAAAGTTTGACCCTCGATATGACCGTGCATAAAAACGGCGATTTATAGATGTCCGCGCGTATATTTATTTAATCGACTTTTGAAAATTCTTTTTCTGTTTCGTTGTAATATATCTATATATAAATAATGATTATTGTGTACAACACTATAAAATTTGGTGGAGGTGCCGTATCAAAACGTAGTGTAAATGGATGCAAATAACTTCCACAACCATGCGTTTTAACCATAACATATCTTTTACATAAAATAAATTGAAAATTTCAAAAATGTAGTAACATAAAAGGTGTTGTATTTGAATATATTCAGTTGATGTCAATTTTGAACATCGTGTATAGTAGGGGTGAGCAATTTTTTTCTGCAGAGGGCCGGATGAAAATTAGTGAGGTTGACGCAGGCCGAAATAAATTTAGGTCTAATGCTGTTAATTTTTATTCCAGAACGGTTCTTGGACGTTATATGAAATGAGACAGAACAATTTGCATGTTTGTCTATTTTAGCAGCGGGTCGGATTGGATGCTATATCCGACCCGCGGGCCGGCATTTGCCCACTCCTGCTGTATACGGCAAAAAAAAAATTAAAACGTTTTGCCTAATAAAATATTTAAGAACGCTGTTTTGTTTTACTTTGAGGGTTATTAAAACTATAAATAACTTGTGTATAAAGTTTCATATCAGCCATTTTAATGATTTGAGAATTAATCGATATTTGAACTATAAATAACTCATGTACAAAATTTAAAGCTATTTGATTTCTTTAGATTGAAATTTGTTTGTTTCTTCATTAAGAAAAGGAAGAGACCGTAACCTTTTAATTTTTTTATTGAAAGTTTTAAATTTGTAACGATATAGAGATTAAAAAACAATAATTTACATATAATAGAGTTCAATCTGTAGTAATATTCAAAAGTTTAAAAAAATGCGTAGTTAATTTGATAAAAGCAAAATTAACATGTTGCAATGTTTTATTTTGTTTATATTTTCTAGATAAAAAACAGTTTTCTAATAATTTTACATGTCAAATAAATTGGTGGGATTTTTTATGGACGCCATATTAAATATTTACTTAAGTAGGTAGCATTTTTTTTTCAATGATTTAAGTTTTTGTTAATTTTCCCGAAGCGCTCTCTATAATATATTATAGTAAACGAGATTCTCATAGTGGCCCGAAATAGATGGTACACTCTATATAGTGCAACTTTTAAAAATGACGGTTGTTGGATAACTTTTTACTTTACTTCATTCCCACATTTTTTACTATTTTTCGCCTTTGAAATTGCTGTTTGCTTGTTGATTTTTAAATATTTTCTAATTTCCAATTTTACGTATTTAATTATTATCAGATAATATCAAATATTAGGTAAGCATATGTATGTTTACCATGTTCCTGTGTATAAATAAAAATAACTCGCATATAATCAACATTATTTTGTATAATTAAAGAATATTCTTTAGGTAAAGAACAAAAATTTATACCGAACTAAAGTTTTTAATAGACACTTTAAAATGATAACGTCAAATTCTTAATTTCAAATTTCTTTCAAACAATTTAAAAAAGTCCAATAATCAATGCGTGATGAATTTCCAAATATATGTATGGATTTCTTTATGATTTTGTGCAAAACAGTCCTTTGAATTTGTGTTTTGTTTTTTAACTGACTGGATCATTAATATCTGACATTGATAAATTTCCCATTGTTTTATTTTTGAAAGGTGAAAGATGTACTATGAGGGCCAATTTCTATTTTTTGACCTAATTTAAAATTTGTGCACGTATTTTTATAAAGCCTTAAGCAAAATTGGAAAACGATAAATGTTGAATATGTAAATAAGTTTTTTTTGTAAGATACATTTTTAAAACTACTTAACTACTTAACGCATTTTGTTTGCAGTTTTCACCGAAAGAAATAATTAGATAAACTAAATAGTAACTCGATTCGTGCATCTTAATACATTAAAAAGTCTGATTGCACAAAGCAGCAGTTAGTGTTGGGTAACATACATCTTAATACTCGCACTTAAAACTAGGCAAAATCCCAGCACCATTGGCGCTGATATTGGCTGGTTTTAGGTGTTACAAAAATGTATGTTAATACTAACTATTGCTTGGTGCAATCGAGTGTTAAAGTTCTTATGCATTGTAAAATTTGAAATTTAAATATTTTTTACTTATCATTAGACAGTTTAATCATGTTGATATTGAATTCCTTGAGATTACTAACGATAAACATTTAAACACCCTCCGTAATCGTACTATCATATTCTATTATAAAAACAATATTTTCTTAATAACATCATTATATTTCAGTAAGGTAGTTTATATTTTTACGATGAATAATTTAACATCAAATATTGTGTGCTTTGACTGAACATTTTCAGTGTTGCTTCTAAAAGAAAAAGAAATTTTTAATATGTAAGCACTGGTTGTCTGTTAAATCCTCAAGGTTAATACTAATTAAAAATAATGAACTGAAAAACAAAACAAAAGCTGTAATCATCTTTAAATAAGTAGAACGTACAAAAAGAACTGTAATACGAAAAAATGGGTTGGTAGAACAATTAAAAAATTACACTGTGGCATGATTTATTATAGTACGTAAATTTATATCTTAATGCAAGATAATATTGGATGTAAAGAAATGAATTATGTTTAAGGTGTATGATGATATGCAGTAGGTACTAAGATATTGTTTCTCACGTCTTATATGTATATATAATCTGTTAACCTTGTTACCCTAAGGTTTAAGGTATTTGTAATTACTGGTTACATCTCATGTTTAGCTTATGTGTACGAATTTCGTCCATTCCTTTTTGTTCTTCGCCATTCTTGTTGATTCTGTCCAGTTCTTATTTCGTTTCTTTAAAATCAGCGCCACTTCATTATTCCATGTCTTCCTCGGTCTCCCCTTTCCTCGTTTATTCCGTACCCTTGCCTCCCATATCCGTTTCACTTGTCTTGCCTCTCCCATTCTGTTGAGGTGTCCAAACTATTTCAGCTGGTTTCTCTCGATCACACTATGTACCGATTCCACATCCAGTTCTTCTCTGATCTGTTCATTTCTTATTCTCTCTACGTGTGACTGCCTTTACTGTTCTAAAGTATTTCATCTGCATAGCTTGTAATCTGCTTCTCTGTGACTGGTTTAATACCCAACTCTCACTTCCATACACCAGGGTTGATATGAATACTGTCTTGTAAATAGTCATTTTTGTTTTTCTGCTTCTTTTTCTTTTTCTCATTATCGATCTATTCCTACTGTGATATAATTTAGCTGCACTGTTTATTCTTTATTTTATCTCATTTTCTATGTTATCTTCTCTCTCTATCCAAATTCCCAGATATTTATATTTTTCCACCTGTTTTATTTTTTCCTGGTTCAGTTCTATGTAACTTGCTTTTGTTTTTTTACCTATCATCATAACCTTTGTTTTATTCGTGTTAATCTTTAATTTCCTTTTCTTTAATCCTTCCCAAATTGTTTTTTTGACACTTTGTCAAAAACCTTCTCCAAGTCCAAAAATGCCACGTCCTAAAAAGTATAAATATATGTACCTATTTAAAAAACACTACTATTTAATTATGTAAACGAAACATTTTGACGGTTTGACACAGGGCTGTGGAGTCGGAGTCGGAGTGGGAGTTTAGAAGGAATTTTTGGTCAGTGGAGTCGGAGTCGGAAAAAATGTACCGACTCCGACTCCGAGTACAACAAAAAATTACGAGATGGTCCTTTGCCGCAAAATTGAAACTTAAATTTTAAAAAATTCTTGATATTTCTTTTTCTTTTTTATATTACACACACCATAAAATGTCTTAGTATTTAATTTTGTCGGAGTCGGAGTCGAACTACTAAAATTATCAGGAGTCGGAGTCGACTTTTGTTTTCCCGACTCCGCAGCCCTGGTTTTTCATCAAGTGAGTAAAAATAGATACAATACTTTGCAAAAGGATTGTCGGACATCTCTTTTCAAAATAAACGAAATGTTATTTGATAATAATTAGTACAATTTTTGTTACGATACTTTAAAGCCGAAAACATATCCATTAGTACGGCTTTAACAATATTTTTCGTTAGTCTCTTCGTAAATGGTCTTTTTTCTAAATTTTATATTGAATCTTAATGGTGATTTATCAAAATACCGATTAATTATGGATGCTAAAACTACTATTATTGGCAACAACTTTTTGCATTACGAAGCCTACGTTAATTATCTCTTTTCGTAATTTGACTACATTTAAAATGGTCCTGTCCTGTTGTGCAGTTTTTATGAGGTGTGATTTCGAATGTTCTGTATTTCTAAAGATTGTATCTAAATACTCATTATATTATTTTACCAGGTTGGTGAAAACGTATAAATCACGAAAAGAGCAATAAACTTGGTGTTATCATTTCCGCCCAGTTGCTAATGGGACAATGCATTACTGTGTTAACTCTGCACTAGGGCGTGTAAACATGTATGATGTATGGTTACAGTTGCTGTTCACACTATTAACTAGAATAAGCTTTGACAAGTTTAAACTTTAACTATTTAGGTCAATTACCTGTAGATGCAATTTCGGAAATATTTGGATATTGCCTTATTGCAATTTAAGCTAATTAAATAGAAAATTAAAAAACGCGGTTAATTTTGTCTAATATATAATTTTAAATGTATGTAAAGTCATTTCATTCAACAACAATAATACACTTAACCATTTTTACTTTTCACTCCTTAAAAGCTCCCAACCAATCTTCTTCCGGAATACTTGCAAAATAATCGTGAACGGTTCAATTCCTTTCTCAAACAAGAACTTTCTACCCCGCAAATTTCTTTTGAGTTCTAAAAAAAACCAAAAGTCGTACATTGACAAGTCAGGTGAGTGCAGTGGATGTTTAATTATCTTTATCTTTTTTTCAGCCATAAACTGGAAGCTGAAGCTTCCATATGAGAAGATGCATGATCATAATTGAGCATAATTCCGTTTTTTGGAACTCCACTGAATACTTACGCATTTTTTGTGTGTGTACCATTTCGCTGTAACTATCTTCTGTGCATCAAGCTAAATCAAGTCCAGTCCTGGGTACTTGTCCAGCCATGTGTAAATCCACTCGTCGCCGTCCAGTTATTCCGTTAAAATTACATTTTGAGATGATACAAAATACTCGTTCCTACTTCACACGCATAAAAAAATTATTTCACTTGTAAAATATGTTGTTTGTATTTTATTTTAATAATTGTTTACTTTAAAATAACAAGAACAAATTAATCTTTATTTGTTTTAAAATATACTAACTAAAATTAAATAACAAAATGAAACTACTTACGTTTTAAAATCAATTCTTCTGGGGCCCTGTTTCTGGAAACTTACAAGCCTTGTAATACAAGTCCGTATCTTAGCTACACGTGTAGTTTTCAATTAGTTTCCATGGAAACTACACGTGTAGCTAAGATACGGACTTGTATTGCAAGGTTTGTAACTTTCGAGAAACAGGACCCTGGTCGTTTATCAATTTTGACCAGTCTGTACCTACGTACCTCAGTGTTTCTCAATCTGTGGGGCGCGACTCCTAAGGCAATATATCTAAAAAAGGGGAAGCGCGAAAAAAGAAGCAATCGAAAAAAAAAAAAAATGATAGCAGTGGCAAGTATGATAGGTTAGTGAGCCTTATAACTAGTGTTACGTATTTAAATGTATTTTTAAGTTTACATCAGCAAAAAAAGTTACTTACAAAAATACAGATTTAAAAAATAATAAACTTAATCAAAAGAAGGTTTTGACATAAAAATAAACAGAGCGTTTTGCTAGGAAAAAATATTAGAAGGAGGAGCAATAAAAACTGATAGGAAAAGAGGGGCGCAATAAAAAATGTTATGAAAAAGGGGGGCGCAAACACAAAAATGTTGAGAAACACTGACCTACCTATTTTCTGATATTTCATGTTCAACAGAAATAGGTGCAAGACATCTAAGTCTTTCCTAACCTAACCTGACCGGATATAATTTTCAGTTGTTGTAAGGTTTGAAAAACTTCTCTCGCCGGACGCAACGGAAACTGGCAGTGTTAAAAAAATTTCCAGGGCAATAGTAAAACTTGGGAAACAAGATATTAAATTACTCTACGATTTTAACACACTGTTATCGTTTTACAAATAGAGTTATTTTTCAATTTTTGTAAAACATGAAGACCGCGAGGGCTATCTTTTTTCTAATAAATCAAAAACAAAAAATGATGGAATACATTTGAAAACGGTTCTGAGATTTTCTCAAAAACCTGCAAGTTTTTGGTAATTTAACCGTTTCTCTGTCTTGAATATTAAGCGAGATACCCATGCAATCCTATCAACTTTGGACCACCCTGTACAGTATCACGTAAACTCTTAAATTTTTAAGCAGAACAAGATCTTGCTTTTAATACACTTCTAACGAGCTAATTTTTCTTTCCATTTGACGAACCTTGTATTTCAGGGATGGAATTTTTTTTCTGCAGAGGGCTTCATGAAAATTGGAAAGGATGGCGCGGGCCGGAATACATTTAAATATGAGGGATGTTAAAAATATTTTATCGAACCCTAAATTGTTTAAGAACCTGAAAATAACTTCTCGCTCGTCAAATTAATTAAGATTCGAAAAAATTATGTTGCCTATTTCATGCAGCAGGCCGGATTAGATTGTCGGATTGTCTCGGGCCGCATTGCGGCTCACGAGCCGGCATTTGTCCACTGTTGTATTTTCCCTATTGCGGAGATAGTAATAGTGCTACATGGAAAAGAGAAACATCCTGTATAATATACGGAACAAATAAACGTTAATTTAAACAGATTAATTTTGTTAGTATTATAGTAATTTTAAAAAATAACGAATTTTTAACGCATGCTGTATTATTCATACAATATATTGTCCATTTTATTTAATAAAGTCCATGAGTGAACGAATATAATTCGCTTGTTAAGACTCAGGTTATTAAGTTCTGTCACTGAAATATTTAATATTATGCGATTATTAATATCCTAGAGCTTATGCCACAGTGAAGATTCTCTTTACATATTACTGAACAGGATTCAGAAAATGTATACAATGTATTTTAATTAAAGTAAATATGTTTTAGAATAAATCTTAAACTTCCCTTGTTTCTAATTTAATAATAAGTTTCCAACATTAAAAGTACCTTATTACTGCTGTATTAAATTAACTATAATGTTAAGAACTGAACATATTAGTAAACCTCTGCTGTATGAAGCAAATTAATGTTATGAGCTCAACAAAGCCGTTAAAAGTTTAAATTGCCGTATTTAATACATTCTCAGAGTCTACACCTTTGCAATAAATCTGCACCAACACTGTTTACATATTAAAATAATTTCTGAAACAATGAAAATAAGTTACAATAATTCAACTAAAATATTGGGCAAATTATTTATTCATCAAATAAATTGCTGTGTAGGTATAATAAATGTATTGTTGAATACCACCATAAATTTTAAACAGTAAAAATGAGTTTAAATTACGTAAAAATTTAATTAAAATTTTTAGTCGATAAAAGTTATTCAAAATTATTAAACTTTTTATACAGAATACCGTCATTAAACGTTTTTACGTGATGGGCTCGGAAACTATCCAAAGCATTTTGAAAATAATGTAATCCATAAAGATAAGAAACATACTAACAAGTTGAAAAACTTTTGTATTTTGAAAAACTACATCTTGGCAGTAATCCAACGCATTGGGGATTTGATAGCTCACGTTGTGAAGCCGTGCTTTGTGCTCCCAAGCTAAGGTAGGTAATAAAAGTCACGGTAGATGAAAAGTTTCTGCGAAAGTTATACAAGTTATAGCCTAGATCGATCTTTTGTCATTTGTGGATCTATATCTTCTAAATCCATTAACCAGTCTCCTTTACAAAGCTTCGATATAAAAGCTTTGTAACTTCTAAAATTTTTAGTGCCTTACCATGAAGCCAGCAGAACAAACAACAAAAAGAAAAATCTTAAATTTTATCGCCGATAGGTACGAAGATCAAAAAAGTTAGGCGAGTTGATGTTTATAATATTATTTCTTAAAGACGAACTGATAATAATTATGTGGACGATAAATATACCTTTTTTTCAATTATACCGGGTGTTAACCACCAGCCGTGAACATAGGGAATTAACATTGGTTTTAACTTTTTTTCGGATTCCTGCTCCCCAATTGAATTTATTTTAAAATTGATGGTAACAATAGAAAGATAAAATTATTACGCATCATTTGAGACCATTATTAAGCTTAAATGTTTAATATTTAGTTTATAATTAATATTTTAAAATTGGATTAATTTTACAAATATAAGTAGCCATGACTGTCAAATTGACATTTGTTTTCAATAATTTTTATTAACTGTCCATTTTTAAATCAGCGAGTTATTTCTTTACCGATTTCAATTAAAATAAGTAATTACAATAACGAATAAAGAGTTTTTATGGTGAAAACAAAAATTAATGAAAACAAATGTCAGATTGACTTATACCTATTTGTAAAATTAATCCAATTTTAAAATATTAATTATAAACTAAATATTAAACATTTAAGCTTATTAATGGTCTCAAATGATGCGTAATAATTTTATCTTTCTATTGTTACCATTAATTTTAATATAAATTCAATTGGGGAGCAGGAATCCGAAAAAAAGTTAAAACCAATGTTAATTCCCTATGTTCACGTCTGGTGGTTAACACCCGGTATATATTGTACATACAGTTTAAAATGAAGTACATGGGTATCTCGGAAACCGTTAGAAATACAATATCGGTTAAATGGGAAAAAATTTGCGCAATTATATGCGTAACAATAATCCAGTTTTACATTTTCAATAATTCATCCTGTTACGTAGTACCACAATAAAAACGAGAAATGTACATTTTCTTAAAACCTCCATATTACCTTTATTTGAAAAGATTTGTACGCCAAATTTTCAGGATCGGAGAAGTAACTAATAAGGATTTTAAAAATGACATTAAAAATATTCTAGGCCTACTATGTTTCGCGCGGTCATACCTAACTTTTGTTTTTCTTATGGACGCCATATTGGATTTTCGCATTTTTCGAATCTCCCTAACAAATGCTTTTCAACCATGTATAGCATCCGTATGTTTAACCTAGAGAAAATATGAATATTTGCAAAACTAAGGTGTCACCACAGTAGGCATTGGTGTCGTGATTAAACAATTGCAACGACTATTTCCAACAACTGTCAAATAATACATATTTTTCTGTAGTGCAAACAGGTTAGTGATTTCCAAGTTTTTGAAATACATTTCTGCAGCCATAATATCATTTCTTCTACAGAGAATAAAACTCTTTAGCATTTCATATTTATGCTTATTTGAGTAACGTTCCATTGAAAACGTGGAAATCATTAACTGGTTTGCACTTGTTTGAAACAATTGTTTTTAAAAATGGCAAAAACAAATATTTTATTTTGAAAAACTCCTAATCGCCATTGTCCCTTTTTCCTTGGAATCAGGTAAGTAAACCGCATGAAATTACTATTAAAGGGATTTAATATTTAATTAATGATGCAACACAAAACGTAAATAGGTAGTTCAGAAATCTGTTTACGCTTTTTACTTATTAGATGCCATTAATGCAGCTAAAGGGCATAACTCGTTAAAAATGTAACCAACGCGTTTGTTTGACAAGTTAAGTTAGTTCTTGGTTGGATGACCGTGCATGGATGGCGTAGCTGTTTTTTCCCCTTCAATAAATAAATAAATAAATAACTACCTATTTTCGTTTTGTGTTAAATCTTTTATAAAATCCCTTTAATAGTAATTTCCAAGGAAAAAGGGACAAAGACAATTATTTACCATGCCGATTAGGAATTTTTCAAAATAAAATATTTGTTTTTGCCATTTTTAACAATTGTTTCAAAAAAGTGCCAAGTGTTATACATGTTCGAATTCAGAATAAAATACTCTACAAATTGGCGTTAAAATCAGATATAGCATCTATAAGAAAAAAATTACCTGACGATGGTTTAAAAAAAGCGAAAATAAAATTGGGGATTTGATTTCTTGCAAAAAGTGGCCATAAAAAGTTTTTACAAAAATGAAATTCGACATCAAATGAAAAAGTTATGGGCAGAAAACAAAAATCCACTTTTTACTTTTACCCCTATATCTTAAAAACTAAAAAAGCTAGATAAGTGCTGTTTGCGTCAAATTATTAAGCACCTGAATATACAACTTTGCCCCAATTCAACCGAAGTCGTAACTCTTACCGTTTACGAGATTTCCATAGTGGCCCTCGAAAAACGAGAACCCTGTATAAAGCCCGTGTGACACGATGAAAGATTCTGTATAGAAACTTGTACCAAATATTATACAGAAAATCTTATATCGTGTTATACAGGTTTCTCGTACAAAATTCTGTCTAGTTTCTTGCATGTACAAGCGTTCCATGCAGTTTCTTGTACAGAAAATACAATAGGGCGTGTTCTATTTGCAAGCAAGTTTTGATACAGAAAGTGCGTGCTACAGATGCGCATTCAGTTCGTGAATAATGGCGAATGTTGATTTTGAACATCTGCAGCTAAAGGAAATATAAACAATAGAATTTCCTGACAATTACAAGGGATAAATACTTACCTTGTTTTAAGAGGGAGTGCATATCTGTGTTTATACTGTTTGGGCGCATGGGCAATAACTTGTACATAAAATTGTATCAGTGTCACACAGTTTCAAACAAATGGAATTCTGTACAGAAATCTGTACAAGAAAAACAATACAAGATATTTTATATTAAATTTTATACAGAAATTTACACCGTGTCACACGGGCTTAAGAAACGTGATAAAAATATCAAGGTTTGGATTCAAATCAATTGCATGAACAATAGCAAATTTCTTTATCACAAAGGAATAGAGTTGCCTTCAGCAAATTGCTTTAGTGTGTGTTTTTATCTTAAAAGCATTTTATTTCGTATAATATTAAAATTATTAATAAGAAAATATGAAGGTATTTAAGCTTTAGTAAAATTAATTATCTGGTATAATTCAGATGGTTATATTAAGGTACCCCACGTGATTAGCGCAACATAAGCTGCGGGACGCGACGAAACGTTATTTAGCGGTACAACGCAGATTACCTCGAGATTTATTAAGGTGTGCACTGCTTCCAAACTCATGATGCCAGTCTGTATTTAGTTCATAATGAAACTTCTCTAAATCAATACTTTACACATGTTTTTAGCTGGCAACTAATAAAACCATGTATAATATAAAGTAATTTGTTGAAGTTTCAATTAAACAGGACGAGTTTTTCTCAGAAATCCTTGTTAATCGCGTATCAGTTGATTTTATTGTTATAACGTAATGTAAAATTGGTGTTGGTTAAAAAATTTTATTGCACAAATCCAAAAACAATATATGCTTAAAAGATATAAAAATAAGATCAGCATCGAGGGGTGTAGTAGCTAGTCTTCTTCTTCTTCTTAATGACAAAACACAAGGTTTAAACCAGGGTTGAGCAGATTTAAATCAATTGATTTAAATCACGATTTAAATCATGATTTAAACCAAGTGATTTTTAAAAAAAATCATCGATTTAAATCAAGTGATTTTTTAAAAAAAATTATCAATTTAAATCACAGATTATATGAGTACAATATAATATTTATAATAAAACAAAATTTTATTACTATTAATAATTAAATACACGAAATGGTGAATAAACCATATCAATTTGCTCTTGTAAAGTACTCCTAATATTCATTGTGGAAATGCAATAATTCAAGTTTTTGACGTTAGCGAAGTGAACAGTCAGTTTTTTCGATTTCCACGGCACTCTAATTGCTTCAATAACGATTTGAAGGAAAATGTCTAATATCTCGAAAAGTATGAATTTTGGGTATAGGACATACTCAACAAAATATGAAGCTCTCTAAAGACGAATTCGATGACACAAAAAATACAGGGGTTTTATTTGAAAAAATCGATTTACGAGCTTTTAAAAATCATGGAAGTTGCCACCTATTTATAAACACCCCTGTATGTGTGATTCAAATTTTTTCATATCGAGCGAACAGAGAATTTTTTTCTGCATGTCCATACCAAATTATAATTCTGTACTTCAAAATAACTTCAGGAGAATTTTTTAAATAAATACTTAAAACCTTGAAAAATTTTGAAAACTAATTTTTTTTGACAACGCCGTATAAAAACCTGTAGTATTTTATATTGATGCAAAGCTAAAATGAAGGCGGTCAAAAATATTGAATAAAAATGGGATGTTGTATTTGAAATATAAAAGTTGCTATTAGTTCCAGAGAGGTGACTCACCCTGTATATTTGAAAATATTTTTATCGTGTTCAGAACAAAAAACTGTATAAAATAGCGTTTGAATCAACTTCATATCTCAAGCCGTTTAGCCACAATCGACCGATCCCGCACTAATGACTCACCCTGTATATAATTAATGAAACATCACTATTTAGCACTGATTTTTTCAAAATTCTTGATGATTATATTTAATTTTTCATTTTGACAAAAATTCACCACTGAATTAATTATATTGGTTATTAAATATATTAGCACAAAACAGAAATAGCATGTGAATATGTCACCCAATTCGATAATATGGTACATTTGATTTAAATCAAAAAAATCTGATTTAAATAAAAAAAATCTGATTTAAATCAAATAAATCGATTTTTTTGTTTTTTATTTTAAATCATGATTTTTATCCACCCTGGTTTAAACACAAGCTTTATTGTTCGTTCGAATTGGATTATAATATTAATTTATAAACTGGGCTACTTGTATCACCTAACCCCGGTGATAACAAATAAAATAAATCTAATAACTGTTGTACTAATCTTAACGTAACGTTGAACACTGTATTTTACGCTATTTCGCTAACACACAGTTGGTAATTCACTTATCAGTCGTGGCTGAAGGATTACCCTCGGCCGACTGATCTCACCACCCACTTGCGACTCCCCGCACGTACCCCACACACATTTGTTTTTTTCCTTCCACTTCACTTTGGCCCATCGCAAGGGTGATTCATTTTGACTGTTAAAATGTTTTTTTTTTACGATGAAATATGTCGGACAGGCGATAGTCTACTTTTTTTAAAAATAACATGGTATACTTTTTTTTATTGATTTTGATAGAAAATTAAATCTTAAATCCGATAGAGCATTAATTACTACAGCGATCGTGTTATGCCTAGTCAAATACAACGCTTTTGTGAAAAATAATAAATAATTTTGAACTAATTTTTCGTATGTACCTATGCTCTATCAGATTTAAAATTTAACATTCTTTCAAAATCAATGAAAAAAGTATAGGTATCTTATAATTTCAAAAAAAAAGCTGGCTATCGCCAGTCCGACATATTTCAACGTAGAAAAAACATTTGAACGTAATTCGATTGAGTATTTCCTGCGCTTATAGGTGAGCGACAGTCAAACCGAATCACCCTGTATATACATATATTACGACGTTACGAGAGTAAATTTATTAGTTACAGTATAATTTTTAATGTTAAATAATATTTCATAACATTAAGGGTCAACTCACACCGGCGCGATCTCGACGCGGTCGCGGGCGCGGGCGCGGTCACGATAATAAGTAACCTTGGTTACCAATTATCGTGACCGCGCCCGCGACCGCGTCGAGATCGCGCCGGTGTGTGTGGACCTTAATTTTAATATTTTTGCAGTCGTTAAATTATAAAGAAATCGTAAAAAAATACCATTAAACTGATCTGAAATGTTTTGAGTATTATACTTAATTGAAATTTATTTCAATAAAAAAAAAGTGGCCCCAAATGATTTCTTGCCCAAGTCCCCAAAAAGTTGACTACGCCACTGCCTGTCAGCACCCTAATACTGACATCTAAAAGATATTTGTCTAAAATGCATTGGACATTTCGAGCAGATGGCGCTTTGTATATAAAATTTTACGGCTTACCGCAATGCCTTTTGTGCATGCGAACGTTATTTAAATGTAGCATTTCGGCATAATTAAAATGCACTGGGATTTCCGCACGTTCAGCTATTTTCCCTTTAATTTTGTTTTAACAACGGCGTATTAAATTCCTCTGCATCCTAGGTTAATCTTAAAATCCGATACCAATAGAACTTTAAAATTTATTGCCACATTCGAATGCATGCGAAAGTTTAGTCGCTATAAAGTTTTAATACAAATTTGTTGCAATACATTTTGTTACGAAGAACTTTAACAAAGTAACGTCTTATAAGCTAAACTAGAACATAATTACATTTACGAACACAACTGTTAAATAAGTTAAAACACATAAATTATTAACAACAAAAATAATAATAATACGATGTCGTCCTAACTGTAGACGAGGTATTTTTTATTTTGCTTTGATGTTATTTCATTATTTACTTATTGTTAGAAATAAAGAACATGAAACAAACACTGAAGTATCATTTACTAAAACTTGTACATTATTAAAAGAGTTATGGGTAGTTCACACGGTGACATTTAAAGTCGCGACATCAAAAGTCGCGACTTTAAATGTCACCGTGTGAACACCCAATTTGAAAGTCGCAACTTCAAAATAAAAATGGCCGCTCTTGTAATTGCAGCATCGAGTGTTGTAGAGCAACTAATTATTTTGAAGTTGCTATTTGTTGTTAATGCTCTAAAATCGTTGAAACATCCTATAGGGGACATGATAAATTCGAAATCGATGACAAACAAATGTATATTAGGTTATGTTAACCTAACCTATTTGTCTGTTATGTCAAAATATAAAAGTATGGTAGGCTTACGTCAAATGCCGAACTGTCAAATCGATGTCGCGACTTTGCATGACTTTAAGTCGCGACTTTTGATAGTTCACACCGGTGACATAAAAGTCGCGACTTTAAATGTCACCGTGTGAACTACCCATTAATTCGAAATCCTTTTTACTTTTAACTTTAGTAAAATAAACTAACAATAAAATATTATGGTATCACTTGGAGTATACAACGTTAGTGTTAGGTTTTGTCTATTAATAAACAATTTGGTGTTGTTTTTTAATTATGACTGAAAGACAATACTCGTAAAATATGTACTTATAGAAAAAAACTTTTGCAGATGATATGGTGCTACTAATAAAAAATAAAAAAGACAGCATAATCTTTGTGTATAGGCTAACACATTAAAAATATACTATTTGATCATAAATATAACAAAGACAAAGGCAAAGGTTAAAGAGCAGAATCATTTAGCAGTTTCAATGAATTGTTTTAGAACAGGCAGAGCCGGTCGGTCCAATAATAAGCGGAGCCTTGCAAAAAGGCCATGCGGGACCCACAGGGGAGATTTATAAAAAAAAATATTAAAAAACGCGCTACATATTACAATATAAAGTAGTTAAAGTTTTTCATTTAAAAAAACGAATACGCAAAACTGTATTGTATAGTTACACTCGAATAATTTATATTTAACAAAACAGCTCTATATTATATTAGGTAGATACATGTTGCATGGTGTTGCATGACGTAACGGCCAAACTTAAGGAGCATGTTCCTTGAGTCAATTTAAGCAAAACATATTATATAACATTATAAACCATAGTCCAAAACTCGATGGATATCGAGTTATAGACCTTTAAAGTTTATATAAAAAGCTAAATTTGAACATAAAAAAGTATCAAATACCGCTTTTATCTTCTAAATTCTAAACTATTGATTTAACAATAAAATGTTTTTTATAAAATTTGCATCGCCATTTTTTCTGCGCCTTATGATGTACTCGATTTTGTGTTGTTAAATACTTGATCTTTTTGAAAGTGCTACATTGCTCAAATTTTCAAAAACAATTGAATTACTCGAAAAAGGTTAATTTTAGGCCTATATGACCTTTCACATTTTATAAAGTACATTTAAAGAGGAATTTTAAAATGTAATAATATACAGGGTGTTCTAATTAAAATAACTAGGTTGGTTGCCATAGCAAATAAACCGTAAAAAACAAAACAAAATCGAGTACACCATGAGGCGAAGAAAAAATGGCGATGCATCTGTAATAAAAAACATTTTGTTGTTAATCAATATTTAAGAAGATAAAAGCGGTATTTAATACTTTTTTATATTAAAATTTGCCTTTTTATATAAACTTTAAAAGTCTATAAGTCGATAACCATCGAGTTTTGGACTATAGTTTATATAACATTTTTTGCTTAAATTGACTCAAGGAACATGCTCTTTAAGTTTGGCCATTACGTCATGCAACACCCTGTATACAGGGTGGGGCATCACTTATGACACCCCCAGTTATTTTGTTATTGGAAAGAATTATCAAAAAAAGTTTCAAATAAAAGTTGGTTGATACAGTATTTCCCAAAATATTGTCATGTCAAATTTTTGTTTTCTTTTGTTTTTTTTTTACGAGTTACGGCACCATATTTGTTTTTTTTTTAACGGCACCATACATATTTTTTTATACGGTTTGAAAGACATTTTCTTTCTCTTTTCAACGCACTAAAACTTTTATACCCGTGCATAAAAAAATTTTTAAGAAAATCGCAAAAGAACAATTTGGTTTTAAAAGCATACGGTAGATTAATTAATTTACATTAGTAGGCTTTAAAAATGATACAAAATGGTAAAAAATGTATTACAGTTCCGTTTCGCGACCCAATAAAAATTTAACGCGTCCCAATCTTGAGAAACGCTGGTCTATATCATTACTGGTCTCATCATTGCTTTGTATACAGGGTGGTCCACTTTTTAGGAGCAGGACTTTAACAGTCGATAGAAAAACTTATTTTAAAGCGAATATTCCAGATCAACATGGGTCCAAAAACGTTTCATTTTAAAGATACAGGGTGTTGAAATTTTTGAAAAAATAACGATAATGTTTACCCGTTTCTTAACCAGTAAATATATTTAAACCAAATTTGGTATAAAGCACCACCTTACAGGTTAACACAATCGGAGAAAATTTCAAGTCCCACAAGCAACCAGTGGAGGAGTTGTGGGGGTTCAGTTTCAATAAATTTTATAAAAAACTAGTACGGTCCTGTTTAAAATCAAACTCGAACTAGTTTTTGGGTAGAGCATTTTATTCTAAACAAAAAGTGTCCTTTGACTTTTCGTGGTATCTGTCACTGTTTGGCGCGAAATTTGATTTATTATACTATTTTTGCGAAAAATTTGCTCCTATGTTCTATCTAAAAATATAGCTAATATTCATAATAAAAAAGTTATTACCGATTTTTGCAGTTTTTAATAACAGAACATACTAATATAGAGGGAAAAAGTTCCGCTAAATTAACGATTAATGAGCATTTACTCTGCAAGTCGCAATTTTCCGCTTTTCGCGATATTTTTATATCGATCTTGGGAGCAAATTTTTCTCGAAAATAGTTAAATAAATCAACATCAGCGCCAAACGGTGGCAGATACGAAGAAAACTCAGGAGACCCTTTTTGTTTAGAATAAGATGTTCTACCCATAAAGAAGTTCGAGTTTGATTTTAAACAGGTCCGTACTAGTTTTTTATAAAATTTATTGAAACTGAACCCCCACAACTCCGCCACTGGTTGCTTGTGGAACTTGAAATTTTCTCCGATTGTGGTAACCTGTAAGGTGGTGCTGTATACCAAATTTGGTTTAAATATATCTACTGGTTAAGAAACGGGTAAACTTTATCGATATTTTTTCGAAAATTTCAACACCCTGTATCTTTAAAATAAAGCGTTTTTGGACCCATGTTGATATGGAATATTCGCTTTAAAATAAGTTTTTCTATCAACTGTTAAAGTCCTGCTACTAAAAAGTGGACCACCCTGTATATTCTTGATTTAGTTCCCACTTCTAGATGTTGTAATGTTAAATTGCGTCGTTAAAAAACGTACTTTTCTGCCTGTCTACTTGTCTTATTTCAGCTTCAGTATCGTAGCGGAATAAGTGAATTCGAAGTTAATTAAATTTCATTTGTTACTGTATGTACCATCGATTTTTAGTTAGGAGCGACGTGGTTTTGTTGATGTTTTCTTGCATTTTGTTTTTCGAAGTAAAATCATATTAAATGTTGTTGCAGTGGTGATAAATGTATGCAGTAGCCTTTAAAGATCAGTTTCATTTCGGGCTATTAGGACGGCGCCATTAGCATTTTGCATTTCTCTAGTTACCAGTTTGTTATATTGCCCTACGCACTTTTTTTATAACTTCAACCATTATTACGTAAAATAGTAACAGACTTAGCGAATCCCCTTGCCTTCTGTCTCTATTAACAGGTGTGGGTCTTGTAATTTTCCACCCACTTTAGCTTTCACGCTATTCCGTTTATAAGTTCTCGATGGTTTAAATTACATTCAACGGTATTCCTCTGTTATAGAGTAAGTGGATAACATCAATTAATTGAACGCTATCAAAAGCTCTCTGCATATCGAATTACTTTATTATTAAATTTAGGACACCCTGTATGTAATGTGAATACATTTCGTAACTGCTTTTCCCTACTTTGCAACATAAAAGGTAAAGCACTATTTAAAATACATGAAAAACCCTTACTTATTCAAATTAGCTTTAGACATGAATCGATCTTCGGAGCTTTGGATAAATTTCAATTTCAACAGCGCAGTGTCGAATATTTAAGTTTGTTAAACATTCAGAGAAAATACATACATCTTCAAGTATTAATGTTTCTTTAAGCAATAAGTAATAAATTTGAATTTTAATGCCTTTTATACCGCCATTAACACTACAAAAAAATTACTGTAATATCTGTATTCAACGATTATCGATACAATATAGCGTAAACGGTTGTTTTTCTGGTATCAACTTGAATATGAAAATTGTGCAATTATGTCGTTCAGCAGTAATTTACGATAAAAATATCTTAATTAGACACGAGGTAAATTTTAACATTAGTATCATTTTAGTCGAGCCAGAATGTCACCGGTCACTTTAGTGCTGTTAATGTTTATAATTTTAGGTAATTTATTTTCGTTTAGTTTAACGGCATCCACTACAAAACCATTAACCTTCGAAGATATTAAATTTAACATTAATAAAAACTTGGGACAGGCAAATACTAATACAAGAGTTAAACAACCCGAAAAACAGTTTTCACAGCTTTTACCTGAAGACATAGAATTTTCTATAAACAGTTTTAAATCCAATTTAAGTATAACACAAGAAGACACAAATGTATCAAACAATCAAATGAGCAGCTCTGTGCAACATAATGGTAAATAGAAGTTGTCGGTAATATTACATAAACCATGAAAATATAATATTTTGTTAAAATATTTTTTTCTTCGTAGATGTTTGGTTGTTTTTATTGGCTACACTTATTTTTATGATAGTAATAGTTCTAACATGGAAATACAAAAAACACTGTTGGGATTGGAATAGTCAACGCGAGAATATGTCTTTGCCATTAATTTATTATTCAAGAAAGTAAAAACTAAGCACACAAAATTTTAAATTTAATGATCTGAATCAACTGCCCAATAAACAAGTTAAGTGCTTTTACTGTATAACAACATTTGTAATTTAAATAAGTTTAATTAAAATAACTGGTTCTTTTCGAAGGAACTCTTCTAGAAATTCCATATCAGTTTCGAGACTCATCTTCATCGTTGGCAATCTTGTTTATTTGTAAAGTTAGTTATTTTTAAACTGATTGTAAATTAGGCCTATTTAAATAAATCACTTAAATAATTCAAGCAATTAACAAATTTGAAAATGTAATTTAGAATATTCTGCATAATGATTAGTTGTTTAGTATAAAATAGTTTTAACATGTTAAAGTTTGTATACGAGTTGCTTTTGTTTGTTTGTTTGTTTAATGTAGCTGTTTTTTGTTTATTATAAACTGTTGTTGTTTATGAAAGATTTCAATGCAAATTAATGTTTTTGTATGTAATTACTCATCACAATAAAAATTATTTGTTTAATACGTAAACAATTAATTTTGTTTTCGATAGCTACTTATGTAGACGATGCTTTGAGACAGCGAATAAGCGATATAAAAAATTATACACTTAACTGCAATAGTGCTGCATTTATCTTTACAATGTTATTCGCGGGCGACATGTATTACTAGCAGATTTTGAAAACAGCTAGGAGTTTTTAAACTAGTCCGAATCTTCTCCACGTATAATGTAGCAATATTTCCTTGAAAAACAAAAACAATGGTATTTTTAGGCAAAGAAATTATAAGATCAAAAATATTACTGAGAAATAAACCCATAGAACAAGCGATCAATTTTAAATATCTGGGCTGCCACATTGCACTGTGATGTTGAAATAAATAAGAAAATTATACTACTCACTATTTCAACGGAACAATAAAAAGGACACTCAAGAAAAGGTTTACTGTGGGTTAAAAGGTTATACTACTACTGTATGGCAGTGGAACATAGACTATAACAAAAAAAAATGACGGAATACAAAGCAGTGAAATGAGATTTTTAAGATCAATATTGGGATATAAGTACAGTAACTATATTTAAAAAAAGGACAAGTAAAGCCACTGGGTGAAAACTTATACCAAACCACGCCGGAAGACTCCGTTAAAAAAAAGTACATAATTTACCTTTTCTGTGGATTTAATTTTAAGAACAAATTTTTTAAAAACTTAAAATCATTTTTCACATCAGTAACAAAAATTGTCATAAATATAATTCTTTTATACACAACACTAATAATTTTAAGTATTTAATTAATATGTAGGAGTAATTAAAAATAATTTACTTTTTTAAAACTTTAATGATATACATATGTACTTTTTCATAGGTCATTGTTATATTTATATTATATTAATGTGACAAGTAATAGGCTTTCAAAACTTTTAGTTTGATGATTGGTTGTCATGGAAACAACATAAACTACAACGGCTGGCCTGGCCTACCTGATTTATAATGGTTTTTGTTTAAAACTTTTTTTTTTAAATTTGACAATGAATAAAGAAGCAAAATAACATGTGTGATACATCAATGGATTCAGAAAAATAAATGCCATTAGATTATGTAAATAGCAAAAATTGCGCCCATAAGAAAAAATAAAGCTGGTTGTCCCAAAACAAAAACGAATCGGCCTAGGAAAAATTTGTCGTCACCATCCGATTTGGCTTAAAAAGTTGCTTTGGCAATGCTTTTACACATTTGAAGTATTTTATAATCCAAAGGAGTTATAGACGATTTTCAAAAATCGTATTTTTCGGTTTTTCCTAATTTTCTCGGATACCGTTTCAGATATTTCCAATTTCTCTTCAGATTATTATTGAGCACAAAATTTAGCAGCTTTGCCAAATTCAAACCTATACTCTAGCTACTATAATAAGCGAGATCTCCATGCTTTAACTCGAATTTCATATACAGGGTGGTCCTTAAAGAAGTGCCAATATTGGGATCTCGTAAACGGTAAGAGATACAAAGAAGTTTAAATTAGACAAATCGTTCCCCTTTCTGAGACCTGAGTGATGGTGCTTTAATGTCTTAAAAAAGTTCCATCCCACGCTATATAATAAACAAAAATCGAAATGGTTATTTTTCTTAAATCGTTAATAACTCGGTTATACTTGATGGTACAAAAATATTTATGGGCAAAAAGTTGTTGATATTTTTACGCACTTTAAAATGTAAACATTAATTTTTTTCAATATTGTTTAAATTCTTAGATAAATTACCAAAGTGTATTTTTTAAATGGAAACCATAATATTATAAGGTTTAAATGTATTTATTTTGATATTTAGGCACAAAACAAATTAAATTCATCAAAAAGTCCCTATGAAGCTATTGAGTGCCATGAATTTAAAAAATATTGAAACAAATGAATGTTTAAATTGTATACCTCCTCATTTTCCTTACACCATTTTTTTGGTGATAATTTAATGTTAATTGTTACTGCTAAATACATACTCCTATATTTTAAGATTCGGTTAATTCAGTTTTAAAATTAATTGATGTCTTGTTTTTATTTTACTACGCGTTTGATAACCTTTAAGATTTATAGTATACAATTATATGCATGTTAGTAAAAACAAACAAATTTAATTGGAGTTGATAAAGTTATTGCCAACACAAATTTGTTCTAATTAGGTTATTTAGCACAAGCGTAGAATTATTGTGATGTAAATCAAAATCCCCAACACATTTCCTCTTCCATTTAACATTTTATCTCACTTCTTTGTACAATAATGTCAGATAAGATGTCTTTTATAATAAAGGGTTGCCCTTTGTAATAAAAAGGTGGTCAATAATAGAGTCGAAAGAAAAAAATTTCAACTTTTATGTTCATTTATTGATTTATATAATAATGAAACAAAACTGTATAAAAGCATTAAATCTAGATAAAAATATTAAAAGGTAATAATTAATGTTTATTCATAAAACATCTATCAACTTTAAGCACTTCTATAGTTTTAAATATTATAGAAGTTAAAACGTTATTTATAGGCCTTTGCTATTCGCTGTTGGCTTGTCATTAATTTGAAGAAAAAATGTTTAAAGCTTATAATGTGCAAAATTGTGCAGGCTATTTGTGTAGGTATTAATTGTAGTAGATGGTCCATCTACAAATCCAAATTTTTTTATATTTTATTATATATTTCCCAATGATATTCTTACCGAAAGGATACCATGTCTGTGCATTGGGGTCAGCATCTAGTCGTGCAGAGGCAACAGCATGGCGAATTGCAATAGGAATACTGCATGAGAGACAGAGAGGTGGTTCTGCAGTTGCTGTGTAGAATGATAATAAAAATAAGGTGGTAGTTATAAATATTACTCAATTTTAACGAACCCTTAGAATTTAGAACTCCCACTGTATTTGGGTTATTTGGAGGAAATTTCACACGGAAATCTATTGGGATATCTTTCGAGACAGGAGGAGTGTAATTCCATGTCCTGTTTGTTAAAAGTTCACCTGCGTTATTGTGGACGATAATTTCTGTTGTCCAAAAACCAATACCCATAACAAATGCTCCTTCAACTTGACCAATGTCTATCAACGGGCTCATGCTATTTCCCACATCTTCTAACAGGTCCACTCTAGTTATTTGATGGACTCCAGTTAAAATATCTACTTCGACTTCAGCAACACACACCCCGTATATATCATAGTTTCTTATACCATCTTTTGGCGAACTCCTATAACATTAAGTGTAGTGTTATGATACATAAATAAGACATCTATGTAAATTAATATGTATACAGCATGTTCGAATTTCGAGGCTCAACATGGTGATCTCCATATTAACAACAGAAGTTATTAAAAAATATATTGATGTATCTTATGCGTTATCACTTTTATTTTTAGATAAGGATCGGAAACATTTAATGGGTATAAACAAAAGATGCACAACGAACGCTTCCCAAACGATAAGAAATGAAAACCTAGTGAAAGAAGAAAGAGAGGAAGATCGCGAAAAAGCCGTATGAAAGAATTTCAATTACGAAGATCGATGAGTGTTTTAAACTTAGAAGAGGCTTGAAACAAAAGACGAAAACAGAATACAGTAGACTCCCGTATAACGCGAGTTCCTACAACGCGAATTCCTACAACGCGCTAAAGATATTGCGACGGCTTTTTCATACAACGCGGTTCTCGTACAACGCGCTATAAATTTTTTACATACATAGCTTGTTATGTCCACCGCTAAGGATTTATTTTGTTTTAATTATACTTTCGCCATACGTGTGATCAAAGCATGTATTGCGATCGCGAAAATGTTCGAATTCCAGATTTCGACGCATTTACACGTTTAAAAGGTCCCCTCTACCCGTTTTGACTATTTTCCTGTTGACGCCCGTGTATTAAGTGTGCAGGTGTGTATGTGCCAGACTTTAATTTTTTTTGACATTAGTTATCTGTAAAGCCATAAAAAATATATTACAAAATGCGTGATTTTTCAAATAGGTAATACCTAACTAATATACAGTGGTTTAAGTTATAATGTTAATGCAAAATTACACGAAAACGTTAATAGATAAAAATATTCTGTTTATGTAGGATTGTAGGCTTATGTCGAGAAAAAAAACAACTATTTTTTTACCTCTTAAAATTGCGAAATTATTTAAAAAATTAAAAATTTAGAATTTTTTTCCGTAAATGGCAAATTTTTTTTTTTACATTTTTCTATATTATAGTTTATTTTTCTTCGTTAAATGCCTTTTTCACCTCTCTTTAATTTCTGCAGAAAAGGTTAAGCATTTCTTTAAATTTAAATTTTTTATGATGAACCCTTAAACTGGCAAATTAATTTATCATAGTTTTCATTAAAAAATGACATTTATTTAAAAGGGCGTATCTTTTAAACCGTTAGGGATATCTAAGTTCTGTTTGTTGCAAAAACTTCGTTACAATTTCGTCTCGATATAGTAGTGACCTCATTATAAAAATTAAAAAAGTTTTCGCATGTGACATTTTACGCTGCACGCGCTTTCCAAAATGTACGAGGTCGCGCTTTAAACTTATTTTACAGAGTTATAAAATCTCGTGAAGAATAATTGTTTCACACAGTGCGATTTAGCCAATCAAAGAGAATAATTTAATGAAAAAATCGCCGAGATACGATAATAAATAAGAATGTTATTAAGTTTTGCGCATAAAAAAAATAAAAAACGCATATTTTTCAAATTTCATAAAATTACGTTATTCTTTATTTTGGCAACACTGCACTACTTTGAGCATCTAAAATTCGGATCCGGAGGATGATTCTGCTATAGAGTCTCTCAAACATTATTCTACCACTTATCTCCACTAGGGGACGCTCGCCGGCCCATACGCGGTTTCATACAACGCGAATTCATACAACGCGTAACATATTAACCGCGTTATACGGGAGTCTTCTGTATTGGCATCGGATAGGGTAGAAAAACGTTTTAAAACAGATTTTTACTCCTAAAACGTTTCTATTTTCGACTATCATTTTTTCTTGTTCATCATCAACTTTGTTGCATATTATGGGCACCATATAGGAATTTTGCATTTGAAGATAGCACTAAAAATTCTGAATACAGTGATATAATACAAAATACTCTATTTATATCATTTGACCGCAAAAATCCAAAAACAAAAACACGTGGTTCAAAATCTTTTTACAGTAAAAATTATTTAAAATAATGTTATGACTTTTTAATGTATGCAAATGAAGGAATTGGCGCAAAAAATGAAAGTGAGTTTAAAAGATTGTTTTAAATAACTTCTGTACTAATTTATCATTAAAATTTGGCTTCATCGTGTGCAACTTTGCCTTAATTTAAGCGTCTTGGTAGCTCTTAAGATAAGCGAAATTTTCCTGTTTGAGCTTCGAATTTGGGCCACCTTGTGTAATCTTACATGAATGTGGCATGCAAGTCAACGTTTTCTTCGTAACATTTTTTTACTAAATCTGCCCAACTTGGATTATTCATTTTTTCCTTAATTGGTTTCATTCTATTAAGCAAGATTCCACAAGCTTTTAGAGTAGCCTAAAAGAATTTGTTAAATATTTTGTGGTCGGTATTTAATCGGCTTACACAACAACATCCTTCACTGGTTATACTACCGCCTGTAACTATATTATTGGGAGTGATATAATTGGTGCTTGTTTTTATGGTAACCATTTCCAGTGGAATACCAAGTGTGTAAGCACAAACTTGGGAAACCTAAAATTGATGTAACATTTTAAAGAATGGAGCTCGAGAGATATGTATAATGGCATGTTTAAGTAAAACTCGTGTATTCTGATAATCAAAATTTCTGAAAAACTTGGTAATATTATTGTTTAATTCGGAATTTTTTTTTCATGAGAAAAATTAAGTAAATACTCACTTTAGTATTTATTCCTTGGCCAACTTCAATGCCCCCATGAATTACACAAACAGTTCCGTCTCCTGCGAATATTGATACCTTTGAATAAAAATTGCCAAATGTTTTAATTTCGTAAGTCATGGGTACAAGAGCAATTCCTTTTTTTCTCCATCGATTGCACTATAAAAACATTGTATTTTATTCTAGTTGGCTAAATGTCAATTGTCACAGTATTAAATTTAAATGACAGATGATCTCACCAACCGTTTTATTTACTTCCACTTGTTGGGCAAAATACGAGGGATGGGATTAACAGTTTTCGAAGTGGTAAACAACAAAATAATTGGTTTTTTGACATAGTCTCCTTTTAGCTCACTATACTTATTTTAGCGATTTACAAGAGGCTTTATGCCATCTTTTTAGGCCGATTTGCCCCTCCTCAAAATAGGCATTTGTGGCAAAAATCACTTCAAAATTCGACGCATTCTTCTTACCAGCGTAAATTTCACATTCAGAAACAAACTGAAGTCCGACGCGTTAACTAGTAGGGTGCAAGGCAGCAATTTGAAGCGCAATTTATCGATTTTAGGCATTTTAACTATCGCAATAATAGACTTGTGACCAGTGCCGTTTTAAGATGTTTGTAAGCCCTATAGGTAGGCACTTTTATTTCTAGAGGCACTGTGTCCGATATTTTTGCTCATGTTTATGCTAATTTTATTAGGTATTTTTTCGAGTAGTATATTGTAGGCCCTAAAAGGTTCGTAGGCCTTAGGCGCTATGCTTAGTCGGCCTAATAGATAAGAGGCCCTTCTTGTGACATGGCGCATATCCTGATGAACCTTCATTGAATATAATATATAGGAAGGTCGCCGGGATTGGACCGGTTTCTCAATTGGACCACGTCAATTTTGGCAGTTTATTGACGGAAACCAGTACCTTGGTGTACGAGTTGACGTATGAAATTGCATATGCCTAACTTGAGCCGTGCACGTGTTCTTTTTAATAAAGTAGAATTCTACGATAAACGTCAATACACTGCCAAAATTGACGTGGTCGGTTCAATTGAGGAACCGGTCCAATCCCGGCGACCTTCCCCTATATGGTTTTATCGCTCTTTCTATATGCCCACAGCCTCAGGTTGTCGTTCATCTTCAATCGATGGTCGTCAATACAATTTTATGTACCTTTTTTTAAATCATTTTCTCAAAAGTAGCCGCTTTTAGCTTGGACTAACGTTGTGCATCCTTAGTGCTCGTACCACCACGTTTGAAGCCCGCAACCCACGTTTTCTTTGTTAAAAACGATAGAGAAGATTCACTTGAAATAGAATTCAGCTCGGCATTTATTTCGGTTCGGTGGAAACCCTTAATATGGGAGTATTTTTAATGTGCGCTACACATCGCTACACAATGGAGAATTTATTTACTTTGGAGGACCGTCAAATGCAAACTTCTTGACATACACTTAAAAACTTCAAAGTCAAAGTAATAAAGGATGACACTGGTAAAACCTTTAGACAATTCTTGAAAATTTGCTCCCTCTCTTTACTAGGCCGGAAACTATTCATCCCATCCTCGTATACAGGGTGGTGCTTTTTTCGATGCTCACCATTGCTATCTTGGAAACGGTAAGAGATACAAGGTCGGTTAAATTAGAGAAAAGTTGCACATTTTTATGGCGATTAAGAATCTGAAATGAAATCCTGGATATTTTAATTCGTTTTTGATTTATTACAAAAAAACTGAAAAATTTGATTTTAGAAAAATATTATTATCTTCCCTACCATTGACGCTATTTCATTTAAACTTGGTAACTTTATGTTTTTGACCGTCCTTGGTTTGATGACGTCAACAGAAATTTTCTAAGCCTTCTAGATTTCAAGTTGCGATAGTCAACTTTTTTATTTCTTATGGCCGTCATATTGGATTTTTACAACATCAGACAGACAAAAAATTAGCTTTACAGAGTGGTAACCAACATACCTTTTTTCTTTCAAAAAACTTGTTGAAATTTGAAAATTTGTATAAATAATCTATATAAAATCGCGAATGTTCTGAAAAACAATTGAATTTATAATATAAATAAAAGTGACACAATATTTTATAGGTCTAATAAAATAACGAAATGGCAATAAATTTAAAACACCAAATAAATAATTATTTAAATTGTTTAAAGTGCGCGCCGTTATGTATGATGTAGTGGTTAGTCCTCAAATTCATTTCGTCCACTGCGTTTAGGATAGTTTGTCTCGAAATAGAGTCGAAAGCATTTTTGATTTTACGGCGAAGTTCAAAATTTTCCGTTAGGGTTGCATAAACAACATCAATGTAAAAGTAATCTATAGGCATTAAACATGGCGATCGCGGAGGCCAATGAACAGGACCAAACGTACCAAGTCATGAATTTTGAAAGCGTACATCTAAATTAATATCCTTTTACAATGCGGGCGTTGTGAGGACCAGCTCCTTCTTGCTGAAACTACTGATGATTTTGAATTTTTAATAATGGCAATTCGCCTAACATATCTTCTAAATATGTTTCCAACAGTCTTAATTTCGTTATCATTAGACCAATAAAATGTTGCTTTTATTTTTTCAGAGCATTCTCGATTTTTTGAATTATTTACACAAATTTTAAAATTTCAACAAGTTTTTTGAAAGAAAAAAGGTATGTTGGTTACCAATCTGTAAAGCTAATTTTTTTGTCTGTCTGATGGTGTAAAAATCCAATATGGCGACCATAAGAAATAAAAAAGTTGACTATCGCAACTTGAAATCTAGAAGGCTTAGAAAATCTCTGTTGACGTCATCAAACCCAGGACGGTCAAAAACATACAGTTACCAAGTTTAAATGAAATAGCGTCAATGGTAGGGAAGATAATAATATTTTTCTAATTTAACCGACCTTGTATCTCTTACCTTTTCCAAGATAGCAATGGTGAGCATCGAAAAAAGCACCATCCTGTATATATTTTATAAATTATTTTCTACCGCTAACGTTGCTTGAAACAAATATACGTGGTGTTATGTATTCGTCATACTCACTTCATTAAAATTTTCAATTTCCTGTTTTCTTTTATCGTATTCAGTAAATGAGCGAAACTCTCTGATAAAATGAATTATTTTTGCATGTTTTGCGGTATCCATATTTGCTAAACGTGTCTCTATAGGGCATATATTTATCGACGTAGCTATATGCTCCATGATACTTTCGACCATAGCTAAAATCTCTGTGTGACCTTAAACAATAAAAGTTATCATTAGCAGGTAGTAGTTACGTAGTTGAAATAAAGCACTTGGCGTAAAAGTTCATAGACACGTTAAATAAATGATCAATAATAATTATTAACCCTCAGATTAGATAAAATTATGATTACAACTATTTTGTGATTTTTAACAAGAAATAAAAAAAGGGCAAGAATAATAATATTCTTTGTATTTTTATGAATTTTTTTTAAAAAAGCAAACCGTATATTTACACCTTAAAAAGTGAATATTTATTCTAAAATGTTTTAAATTACAATTACAAGTTTTTATTGAAATGTAGTTTTGCACTTTTTTAAAGGAAAAACTGAAAATTTTTAAACTTAAAAAACTAGCGTAAAACTTCATTGACACATTATATAAACAATAAATATTGATTGTTAGACCTCAGATGATCCAAATTGTGATTTTTTTGTTTTTGTTTAAAGTAAAGGTGTTAAGACTAGTGTTTGTGTTTTTTTCAATTTTTTTTAAATCGAAGCAAACATTAGAGTAACATTGTTGTAATGATAAATTTATTTATTAAAAAATAAAATGTGACTTGTCTTTTACCCGGAGCTCGACACCACGCTCCCGCATGATTATCGCTTCTCACAGAATTTGCCGTATAATTCCAACAATCGTCTATGTAACTGGAAGAAAAAATTCCCATCGCTAATTTAGCTATTGGTTCGTTACCACCACGACCATAATCTAAATAATAATCATTTGTCAGGTATTGGATAACGCCTTTTTCGTCAACTCCGACCTCATATTTTGCAAGGGAAGGATACCTTTTACCAATAATGTTCATGTTAGGTGTGAATAACATCCTCATTGAAACTTTCCTCTGGAGTTTATGTGCCGCTATAGCAGTAGCACAGGCCACTAATGAATTTCTCGTAATTTTCGCTCCGAATGCTCCACCTACTCGACGTACGAAAATATTTATTCTGAAATACAGAAAGAGTTTAGAATGTTGTATGTGCATCGCAGGGTTGAATTTACCATTAGGCTAAACAGGCTAAAGTCTATTCGACTACGGACCCACACAAACAAAATATAATATACAAAAAACATTATTTCTGTTTAAAAAATCATTTGTGCCAATCTATTGGATAAAATAGCCTGTATGCTATGACCCTAATGTCAGTTGAATTAAAGGTTCTAAAAGATTTGTCCTTTGGCGAAATAACAAATGACATCGCAGACAAAAAGTCAAGAAGAAATATGTTTTAGGTATACATACATATATTTTTTAAATTATTTAATTTTTCAGCAGTAAGTGCTTTGAATATTATTATTTGCTATTGCATTGCATATAATAAACTATATTTGGCAAACAAAACGATTCTTCTGAATCTAAAGGGTCCCATTATTATTTTAGTCTAGGGCACTTTGAAACATAAATACGGTCCTGTGTGTATGAGTAGGTTGTATGGTGTATGTTTCAACCAGTGGCGTATACAGGATGTTTTCATGGGGGGGGGTTAATAAAAAAAAAACGATATAATATGAACCGATTTATATAAATTAAAAAATTAAAAGAAACAATTAAACCAAGAAAAAATTAAAGATAAAAAAAAATAATTACTGAAAATAAATTAAAACAATATTTTAGGAATGGTTATACATATACATATACAGGGTGTTTGAAATTCGAGTTTAAGCATGGGGATCTCGCTTATCTTAAAAGCTAGAATATAGGTTTAGATTCGGCAAAGTTGCTAAATTTGGTGCTCATTAATAATCCAAAAAGAAATTGGAAATATCTCAAACGGTATCCGGGAAAATTAGGAAAAACTGGAAAATACGATTTTTGAAAATCGTCTATAACTCCTTTGGAGTATGAAATATTTTCAATGTGTAAAGACATTGCCCAAGCAACTTTTTAAGCCGAATCGAATGGTGGTCAAAACATTTTTCTAGATCGATTCGTTTTTGTTTTATGACAACCAACTTTATTTATATATAATAGGATGGAAAATGCAGATGGAGGGAAAAAGAAATAGAGGAGGACCAAGAATAAAATGGGAAAAAGAAGTGAGGAAGACTAGAAGAAAAAGGAGTCAGCTGGAGAGATGTGCCACAATTAGCTAACGATAGGAAGGAGTGGAGAGACATAATACAGAAATAGAAAACCATACCTCGACACCGAAAGGTACAAGAGGAACCGATTAAGAAGAAGAACTTTATTTTTTCTTATGGGCGCAATTTTTGTTATTTACATAATCAAATAGCATTTATTTTTCTGAATCCATTGATGTATCACACATTGTATTTTACTTTTTCTTTCATTGTCAAATTTCAAAAAATACGTTTTAAACAATAACCATTATAAATCAGGTTGGCCGGTCATTGTAGTTTATGTTGTTTCCATGACAACCGATCAACAAACTAAAAGTTTCGAAGGCCTGTTAGTCGTAAAAATGAACTATAATAACGAAGAAAAACGCGATATGCTGCCCATAACAAAAAACAAAGTTGGTTGTCTAAAACAAAAACGAATCGACCTAGGAAAAATTTGTGACACCATCCGATTCGGCTTAAAAAGTTGCTTGGGCAACTTTTTTACACATTTAAAATATTTCAAACTCCAAAGGAGTTATAAACGATTTTCAAAAAAAGACTTTCCAGTTTTTCCTAATTTTCTCGGATACCGTTTGACATATTTCCAATTTATCTTTGGATTATCAATAAGCATCGAATTTAGCAACTTTGCCAAATTTAAACCTATACTCTAGCTATTATAATAAGAGAGATCCCCATGCTTAAACTCGAATTTCAAACACCCTGTATAGGTAGGTACAGTATTTACTTTTTAAAGACGTAACTTTAGTCGTCTCGGGTTTTTAGCTAGTTCGTCTAAAACTTCTTCTGTTGTAATTATTAATTCGCGATGCCCGGGTGGTTGAACAAACCCAGCTTAACTTTAATTATATTTCAAAAGTAAGAAAATATGCACGCCCTGTATTTTTGTATTTGGGCATTATATTCTAAAAGGCTTACACTGACAATGTCATAATGTTCTTGGGGGGGTTTCAAGCCCCCCTAACCCCCCCCCCTGCATACGCCACTGGTTTCAACATTAAGAACGTGGTGTTCTCAAAAATCGTTAGACGTTAAAAAAGGATTAAATTAATAATGTGTTTTTACGTTTTCAGTATTAACTTTAATGAAAAGTAATTTGTTTTTTGACACATCTTTTTAATAAGACTGCAACTGATAAATAGACGGGAGATTGATACTGGTTTTGTATTTAGATAAGAAACACTTCAAAAAGGATTAGTGACTTTTATTGAAGCTATTAATACTAAGAAACATATTCTGATGAACAAGACACTTTAAAGAAACACGAAACGTCAGACAAACATGAAAATATTAGCAGCTGGACGACAACGAAAGGACAAGAATGAAATAAAAGCATAATAAGAATAAATGAAAACGAAGTGGTAAGAGGAGTCAGGGATTGAGTGCCACGAGGTAGAAGGAGTGTGAAACGACCTGGGATGCGACGTAAGGATAATTTCTGGAATAAAATAAGCTACAAGCCTACGAAAAAGAAGGAAGTCTTTATTAGTTTTAAATCATGTAAATTTTGTTACAGTACCTAGATCAAATATTTTACCTGTTTTCTGGAAAGTTTAAAGCACCAGCAACTGCAGTTTGACAACTGTCCATCCACTGTGTTGAAGTGTGTAAGTCCATTCCATCCTCTGTTGGTATAGCAACACAAACTTGTGTTTCCATATGAAAATGATATTGCCAGTTGGTGCTAAACTCGCCTTTTATCACATGTTTGATATTTGTGCCTATTCAGCAAATAATAATTTGTTGATTTATGCAAGGTATTCATAAATATTTACCTTTGCGTGTTGCTTTGTGCGTTGCCTCATTGAATATTCTGGATTTTGGGTTAGCATTCAAAACATCTTGAATAGTAAGGAGCGGTTTTTGATTGCTTTGAACGTATTTTATAATAACCTTCTCGGCTGCTTTCGACGCAGTATCGAGATTTTTGGCAACAATTATACCAACAGGCTGAAAATAATATTGAACAACTCCGCTGCAAAAGATTTCTTCGTCCACAGGGCCATTAGGAAGAAATCCTACGGGGTAATTAGATTTTTTTGATATAAAAGTGTTGTTACCTGGTACGTCTTTTTTATCAAAAAATGCGACTACTCCTTCCATTTTCTGCAATAATTAGTTAAAATTGTTTCGAACGGTATTTGTATGATACTCACTAATGCTTCGGATGGATCGATTCGATCTATTTTAGAATACGCAGCTGCTTTTGCGGTAACGAATTCTGCAAACAATTGGCCAACTTCTATGTCGCTAATATATTCTGCTTGTCCTAAAATTTTAACTTCTTTAATAATGTAATTTAATAATAATAATGTAATTTATTTTAGCGATTTGCTAATTATGTTTACATTTTATTACATGTAGTAGTAGTAGTAGTAGTCTTTATTTGTTCTGAAAAATCCAAAAAGGCGTAGAACATGTCACAGTAATGATATAAAAAATACACATATATACGAATATATACAACACAATTATAATTACTTAAAGGAGTTTTTAAAGTAATCGTCATTAAGGTATTCACTAACTCCATAGTAAGCTTTAGAAATTAGGACATTTCTTAATCTTTTCTTCAAGTCAGGAGTGCGTAGATTTTTTATACTCTCAGGTGATGTATTAAATTTGTTATATATTGCAATAATTATAGAGGCAACATTTTTTTGAAGATAAGTATATTTGAAGCAATCGGGCTTAAGATTTTTTTTATGTCGTGTATTGGCTGCATGGTTTCTTATATTCACTTCAAACAGATCAAAATTATTTCTTACGAAAAGGATGGCTTCGAGAATGAATAGGCCGTAAAAAGTTAATATTTCTTTGTCACGAAAAGTGTCTTTACAATGATCTCGGTAGTTTAGACCAAAAATAGTTCTTATACATCGCTTTTGTATAATAAAGAGGCGTGCAGAGTCACTAGCGTTACCCCAAAAAATTATAGCATAACGTAACCTAGATTCAACATACGCATGATATGCAGTTTTGGCCGCGTTTGTACTGACTAATTTTTTTAGGTTTTTTAGTGCGAAAGGATACCGTGACAGGCTTTGTGACAGGCGTTCGATGTGGTATGACCAGTCCAGTCTAGAGTCAATACCTAAACCAAGAAATGATATTTTATTAACAACATTTATAGTTGTGGAATTGTTTTTAAGTTTTAGGTCGGAGGTTAATTTACTTTGTGAAAACTTTATTACTTGAGTTTTATTGACATTTAAGGTTAGATTGTTTAATGTGAACCAAAGTTGGAGTTGGCCTAAGCAGTCAAAGAGTTTTTGTTCAGAATTTTTTGAATCCGAGTCACTAATAATAGCAGATGTGTCATCGGCAAATTGTATAAGGGAAGTTTTGGCAAAAACTGGAAGATCATTTGTGTACAGTATGTATAACAGGGGGCCTAAGATTGATCCTTGCGGGACTCCTTTTTTGATTTTCTTTTTGTTTGATTTTAGAATTTTACCTGACGAGTCTTTTCCGGCAACATATTGGTTTCTTTCCGAAAGATAAGATTTTATAAGGTTATGGGCGGTCCCTCGTATACCATAGTGTTCTAATTTTGTTAGCAGTATCTCGTGGTCAACACTATCGAAAGCTTTTGAGAGATCAACACACATGACCATGGTGTGTTTGTCTTTATTGAGGGATTGAAGTACATTTCGGATTGCCATATAAATAGCGCGGGTAGTTGTTTTGCCTTTTCTGAATCCATTTTGAGAGTTGTTTATTAAGCCAAAGTGTTCTACGTAATTTTCAATTCGGTTGTAGATTATTTTTTCAAATATCTTACTAATGTTTGTGAGGATGGCTATGGGTCTATAGTTTCCTATGTCACTTAAATCCCCTTTTTTGTGAATTGGTTTGATTTTTGCACATTTAAGTTTGTTAGGAAATATGCCATTTTTTAATGAGAGATTTATAATGTGACTTAGAGGTCCAGATATTAAGTCGGCAGTATATTTTAAGAGGTTTGTTGGGATTTCATCTTCTCCTGTTGATTTTGTGTTTTTAAGTGACATTATGGTTTTATAGACTTCCTCGTAAGAAGTGGGACGTAGATAAATAGACATATTATTATGTTTGAAGTGGCTGGTTTCAGAAATGGTCCCATCCGTATTGTCGGGGCACATATTTATAAATCGTTCGTTGACGTTGTTTAATATATCTAATGGGTTTTCACCTGTATTTTTGACATTTTTGATGAAATTGTCTTCTTGTTGCTTTTTTCCCATGTAGTTGCCTATTACTTCCCATGTCGCTTTGCTTTTGTTTTTTGCCGTTTTAATGTATTTTTCGTCAGTGAGTCGTTTTGCAAGACGAATGGTGCTTTTTAATATTTTTGAATATGTTTTGAAGTATTCCTCGGATATTCGACCTTCTCTGTAATCTAAATATAGTTGTCGTTTGTTAGAACAGGATGTTTTGATGCCGATAGTGATCCAATTTCTGTGGTTTGACATTTTTTTAATGGTTTTCGGTTTGAAAATGGTTTCAAAGAATTCTTTATATATTTTTAAAAAAATATCGTAAGCCAAGTTTATGTCAGATGATAGATATACTTCATCCCAGTTACTGTTTGTAAGGTTTGCTCTAAATTCTTCTAGTTTATTGTTAGAGAAGATCCTTGTGGTTATATTTTTAGGGATGTTGTCCTTGTGATGAACTTTCTCAATCTTTACTTCGACTGACTGGCCGTAGTGATCAGACAGCGCTGTTTGGATAACTGTCCCACAACTTTTAGGGTCTGTGTCATGAAAGTTTTTGATAAAAATGCAGTCAATTAGAGATTTTGATTGTTTAGTAACCCGGGTCGCTTCAAATATTGTTTGTTCATAGTTTTGACTATGGAGTATGTCGAGAAACAGTTTACTATTTTTACTTTTATTTAGCAAGCAAATATTGAAATCACCTGTGAGTATAATTTTATATTCTGAGAAAGTAACGAAGCTTTCTACTAGAAATTTCTCAAGACAGTTGAAGAAAATATCAAGAGAGCCTAAATTGGTTCTATAAATACAAACGATAATAATTTTAAAAATTTTGTTTATGATACAAGAGCACTCGAATTGACCTTCAATATTGTAAAGTGAAAGATTTTCTAATTCTCTAAAGTCATTTAGTTCACTGAGAACGAATATACATGTTCCTCCGTGTTGCATGGTCGATCTTGCATAGTAGGATACTAATGTATATCCTGGTATGTTGAGGCACTGTAGTTCTTCAGGTGTGCACCAGTGTTCACTTAGGGCTAGGATGTGTGGTTTTAATTTGATTGTATTAAGTGTCAACTCGAGTTCTAAGGTTTTGTTTCGTAAGCATTGGATATTGTGATGGAAAACATGGAGAGTGTCATTATTTTTTGTTTGTTTTGTGTGGGTGACCGATTCTTGCTCCTTAGTGGGGCACGTCGTTGGGTTTAAAAATTTCGACTAGGTGGATTGTAATAGCTTCGTTGCGTTTCTCTGCATTTTTGCAAGAATGCGATTCTTTCCGATGTGATGTATGATCTGTAGGCGGCTAGATCATCGGTTACTTCGTTTAGGCTAATACCATAGGCGGCGTGGAAATCATTATACAGCCTTTTTAATGATGGTAGGTCGACTGGTAGACCTTCAGAGGCCAGATATACTTTAATGCTTGTATTTGTGAAACCATCGTAGCAGACGGTGTTCGATTGGTCAGATAAATACGCTAGGTATAATCTTATAGCATTCTTGATGAGCGGTTCCCTAAGTCTAGCTAGGAGAGTACGGCCGAAGGTGGACTGAGCTTCTTGCGTTAATCTTACTCTAGGCGGTGTTAGAGGGTCAATTTTTGTTGTTGATGATGTTTCTCTTTTGGTAAGTTCAAACAGAGTAGATTGATTTATTCCAATTGACTTACACGCTGCTATGGCCTCTGAATCGGAGGAAATAGTTACCTTATTATTTTCACAGCTGTTAATGGCATTATATGTATTTGGTGTATGTATGGCGACTGTTTCTGTTACTGGTGCATAGTATGTTGTGCCCCTTCTTACTACGTTGTTGTTGAGTTGACCAGAATTTTGATTGCAGGTGGTGGCTTGTGTGCTTTGCGACCATCTAACTGAGATATTAGGTGGCCAGAAAGAATTATTCGCCATTATTTCTGCGCTCTTTTTGTCTTTGATACCTAGTTTAAAAGAAGAAGAACCAACCTCGGGTAGGTTTGGTAAGGTGTAGCATCTGATAAATTCTGTCACTCCAAGCTTTTCTTTCACGTAGTGGACAATGTTTGTAGACGTATAATGTGGTGGTAGGTTATTAATAATTACGTATCGCCATTTGTTATCATTTTCGTAATTATTTGTTGATTGCGGTTGTTTAGGGTTGTTTAGGAGCGGCGTGGATGGTTGCACAGTTTTTCCGTGTGGTATTTTGGCTGTTTTTGAGGCGTCTATAGTCGGGTTGAGGGCTTTTAATTTATTGTCAACTTCATTCAGTGTTTTGGCGATGTTGTCTATGTTTTTCAATACGCCGTCAATACCTGTTTTTATGGCAGACGACGATGGGTTGTGTATTTGTACGTTTATCGGACCTTCGTCATTGTCGAAAAAAGTTGACGTTAAGAGAAAGAGGTCTTGTTTCATATCTCTTAGAGATTTGGTGATTGATCCCGACCCTTCTTCAACCAGTGTGTGCAGTAGTTGATATATTTTATCTGTTTTTTTGTTGATTTGCTCCCATTTATCTTCACTTTTGAAAACAGCATCATGCATTTCAGTAATCGTAGGTATTATATCTGTTAATTTTTTTATGTGAGCACCTAATGCTTCAAAGTTTTCGTATGGTATTTGTTTTTTTCCGATGTTTGTTACCTTCTCATGTAGGTATTTAAGATTTTGTGAATCACAGATAATACAGAAGTATTTTAGTTGTGCATTTTTTTGCACAGATATTAGTTTTGCACACGCTTTGTCTAAGCCCGTACATGCCAAACAGAAAACACGCCTACAGTCACCAGAACATTTAAGTTTATATTTGTCTTTAGTGTCCGAAAATTCTTTATGGCAATTATCACATGTGGATTTTGACATTGTTTATGAAGTTACAATTCACGCTCAGTAGGTCAAGTACAACAAAAATTGCAGTCGTTGCACTAAAACAGGAAACAAATTTTAACGCGTACATAACGCGTACATAAATATAAATATATAAAATTTAAAACTTTTCCTTAATATGACTACTGAACTTACGTCTAAACTACTCTAAACCTTACAATATTAGTTTCACTTTTAAGTTCACTTGATAAATCATTGTAAAATTTCAGTCAGAGAATTTTGAGTATAATTTCGTGTCCTGAATGGCAATTTAAAGTCTTTACAGTTTCTAGTCGGATAGTTATGAACATCAGAGTTTTGGGTTATATATTTTAACAAAGAATTTGGAAGCAGAATATTTATAATCTTAAAAATGAAAATAATCGTATTAAAAATTATCCGTTGTTTAATACTAAGCCACTGTAAAGTATCCAGCATCAGAGTAATTTTGGTGTATCTGGAACAGTGTAAAATAATTCTCATAGCCCTATTTTGCAATTTTTGAAGCCGGTCTAAATCATTAGTGTTTGCTAGAAATAAAATACTAGAGCAGTATTCGAAATGGGGTGCTATGATACTTTTGTATAATATACTTTGTATCGCATATTTTAATGTGTAATATTTCTTTAACGTTTTACACGTAAAAAGAACTATTTAAATAATTAACCTCAAAATGTTTACAGATTTATTAAAGAACCTTTTGCATTTATCATTAATTTTTCGTGTTTATGAAAACCAACATTGATGGAAATTTGTAGTATCATTTTCTCGAAAGTATGAACTTATGTAAACGCATTAATAATAATTATTTTTAGACATTTTACCAATGTTTGCTTGAATTGTAAGAATTAAATTTTTCGCTGATTTATAGCTACCGAGACATAAATAACTTTCATTTAAAAATTGCTTCAAATACAAAATTTGTAATCAGTTCTGTCTCTGTAATTTTAAATACGCACCTGATGTTTGATTAAGAGCTTCGAGTTTAATAACAGGCTCTGTTAGAGGATATAGTGATTTATTGGATTGAAAATCTTGAACGCCTGTTGATATAGGTCTCATTAATTTAATGCCTCCACTTTTATTAGCTGCTGTTATTTTATTGTCTGGAGTTATACTTAAAACAAACTGCAATAGAACGGATTTAAATGAATTTTAGATATTTATTTTAGTCTTAATGAAAATACTAAACAGTTTTTGTTTTGTTTACATATCAAACCTTGTAAAAAAGTGATATTGCAAGTTTTTTTCTGTAATCTGGTGGCGGTTCAGGCAAAACCCAATCAGGTTGAATTTCTTTATCCAGTATTTGAAAAGCACTTTGTAATGTATTGTTATCAAATAGTTTTTTATGTGATAAATGTGCTTCCGTTTTGAACGCACGTACAAATCGAGAATTTATTCCTCCATAAACAATTCTTGCTGACTGTACAGTTTGTTGCTGATCAAGTTTTATCAAAAATGCCGCATTCACCACAGCATGAGTATTTTGTGCACGTATCATTATCTGTAAAATTGTAGCAGATATAAAGTTTTAGTTATACAAGGGTGTATTGATAAATAGTTGGAGATAGTAATCAATCGTAGAGACCAAAAAAACCTTTTTTTTACCAAAGCTATAGACTTATTTTATGAACATTTCGTTAAGTGCATAGACTTAAAGGATGATTATGTTGTTAAAAACACAATTATTTTGTTGTTATATAATTTTCTTCTAGGCTAGGCCAAAAACTTATTAATATCCCCTCGTATGTAAGAACCTACCTTGTAGCTATCAAATTTGTAGCTATTATTAAGGGCCGGTAGCGTAACTTTTGTAATAAGTTTTCTGTCCATATTCATGTCCAAATAATTTTCAACATTCATTTGAAAATCGGTGTTAGTAAGTTAGTATCACGTTCTGTAAAATTAAATATATAATGTGACACATAACTTAAAACTACCTTAGAGTATAGTAGTCAATGTTGTTTAAAATATACTATTTCTTAGACTTCAATTAATAAAATTTTCAGTAATAATTTTAGTTGAAATCCATCGAAAATCGCTGCTCATATAGGTATTTACATATATTCTGTAATCATGCTTAAAGTTTAGCTTTATGATAATTAATTTTACAGCATAACGCTAAAACTAATTAATTTCTGAGTTAATTTCCTCATTTCCATAAATCATGCGTGTAGTTCGGAAATGTTGTTATGCTTATATGTACACACTTCGTAAAAAAAATATTTATTTATTATTAGATCAACATAATTGAAAGTTTTAGTGATATGTGTAAGGTACATGTTTATATATTTATAAATTTAGTTTTGACTTAAATTTTTTTAACTAAAATAATTGGCTTATTAATAGTTGTAATACAAACCAATAGTTAGCTTAGCCCCGATAGCTACAAGAAGTAAAAAAATGTCTGATGGAAACTCGCGATGACTGTGTTTGATCGACAGATTTCCTGCCAGAGTTCCTATCTAAAACTCAAAATTTGTGTTACATTATCAATTACAACTTTTCTTGTAAATATTTTTTTGTGCGATCGTACTAGAAACAGCTGTTTGACGGACGCGTTAGCAACCATAAAGTACTGCATTACCGGTCCTAAAAGTTACTTTTCAGGCCGTTACCCTTAGCAACGGCCGAAAAAGTAACTTTTACGGCCGTTGCTAAGGAGTGGGCCGGTAATGCAGTACATACGCCGTCATCTGTCAGTGACAGAACGTCACGTAGTTTCTAACCTATAATTTTGAAAATTACTAAACATTTAAATTGTTTTTAATTCGATCGCACAAAAAATGTAATATGCACCTCGGCCAAAACGTACTTTTTCGGCCTTGCCTGTTTGCTGGCCTCGACTACACTTTTTGGCCTTGATACATAAATAACTATATTTCTTTATTATTACTTACATTACGCACTGGAACGTGGGCAACTAATTCAATGTGATCAGCTGCCTTTGTTAAGTACGAAAAATCAGGATGCTCTTTGCCAACTTTATTAAACAATTCAATTGCTTCCGTTAATGTTTTATTGCCTCCTATGACCAATTTATCTTGATAAAGGTGATCGTTTCGTAAATTTGCAACGGCAGTGATGTCGATGTAAATATCATAAATACGTTTTTCATGAAACACACCTAAAATAATCATTAGTTAAAAATTAATTTATACACAACGTGCCAATAAAAAAAGGTTCCGCTAGGGGTTTGGAGCGAAGCACAGAGCTGGAGCACGGAGCAGTGGAGCAATGGGTTTTTGCCCGGAGCTGGAGCGAAGTCTGGAGCAAAGATATTTGGGGTCTACCAGAATTCAATTATACTCGGTGTATATTTCAATTAGTTCTTTATACTTTCAAAGACATAATTAAAAAGTCCGTTGAAGTTTTCCATCGTATAATACATAATTTAACTATATTTTATGAGAAACTTCATCATTACATGTGTAAACATAATATTAATCTATAATCTAGGTAGCCTGTGGCAAAACAATAAAGATCAAAATGTAAAAATAATGTTAAGTATAAGAAATCTTCGATAAACTGTTACAAGTAAAAATAATGCAGATATAATAAACCAGTGCGTAAATTACATTGAAATATACCTACTGCTCAAAACAATTTAGGAATATTTTAGATGTTTATTGCAAAAGTTTGATGATGATTTTAATAATCCATAGAAATTATTGAGATTATTTACCAAATAATATTTCATAATAGAATCTATGCCTCCATCCTTAAATTATTTAAACTGTGTTCCCACTTTTCGTTTGAATCAAGTTTTTATCTGTTACCACTATAGTTTTATTTTATATTTTTATTGCAAACTTTAAATATACAGATAATGGTTTTGAGCTGTGTATATGAAATATTTTTGATATTTTTAAGTTCATCAGTCTTTGAATTTACCTATTACATGTTAAATTAATCGAGTTACTATCACAAGAAACTTTTTTATTAAATAAGTAAAGATTAGATTAATCAAAATAGCTTCTGAAATAAGTTTAACTTAAAAAAAGTTAATTAATAATCAAAATCATGTGTAAATAATAAACGAAAACATAAATTAAATTTAAAAAATCAAACTATAAGTTATTACGTGTTCTTTTAGGTTTTATTTAATTTATGATTCTATTATTATTATTGCATTATTTTAATCTTAAGCAGTTTATTGAAAAATCCTGAATAATCTGTATAACTTTTTGTTGTTCATTTTTCTTATAACAGCTCATTGGATGTAAAAATTTAAAGCCTCTACTCATTAACCAACTTGTCGGAACCGACAGTCGGGAACTCCGAGTTGGGTGTTGTCTACACACCTCCCGATCAGTCCAACCAACAGCATAAACGTCATAGCTTTTTATTCATTTTGATGTAAAATTTTCGGTTTAATAGTCCTTATCTAAAGGAATGTGGTGGGGCGATTGGCTTGTTGGATGGAATGGTCAGCCGACCGTTCCAACTGTCGGGTTGGTCGGGTGACATACTACACATTAAACAATTTATCGGAATGGTCGGCCGGTTGTCCCGACAAATTGGTAGGTGAGTAGACCCCTTTAGATTGCTGTTAAAAAAATAAAACTTATAGATAACTTATGTTTTATCTTTTAACAAAAAGTTAGTGTACAAGTATAAATATATTGCCTTCTATATCACTTGATAGATGAAAGAAGCTTGCAAATGAATTTTTTTTAAATTTAATAAAAATTTAAAAATATTAGTATTTTATTAAGTTGTTTTTATTTATTTATGTTTGTTTAATAACTATACATTATTATTTTTTTATCAGTTTATCGAAGACCTGATTTTGTATGAATTTAGAAAGAAATAACCATTGTCGTTTTATCCAGTGTTCTGACTGGCATTTTTAAAATAATTTAATAAAAAACGAAATGTCTGAGGATAAAATATGAGAACAATTTTTAAACTGTGTCTAGTGAAGCATGGATATTCTTTTATTACAAAACTTGTCAAGCAAGCATTTCAGTATAGAAACAAATTGTTCCATAAACGTAACATGTTAGTAGTTCTTGTTCTTACTGCTTTTAAACGATTTATATTGCAATAAATGCGTTAGTGTTTAGAATTGTATTCTGTTCAGAGCCGTAGCAATGTTTTTGGCGCCCTTGGCAAATACCTAAAATGGCGCCCTTTTTTTAACGTATTTTATTTTAAGAAATATTGTTATAAGATTTATAAGTAACAATTTATCATAAAGAAACAAAACATAACTTCAAAATTAAATATTTAATATGCACAGGATGGGCCTGACTTATGTACCTACATCGCCGTAGTTCGGATATAGATGGAGCCACAATTTTTTAAGTAAATATTCATAAGAATGCTAACTATTGCACATAGGCGCATAACCTATATATGTACTATGTACATGTAACATACGTAACTGATTGATCTATAAATGCTCTGCTCATCTGCTGCCAAATTTCATAAGATTATTGACTATAAACGAAAAAACGGGGATTTCCAGTGTCAGCTCTTGAATTCATCAATCAGGGCCATTTTTACTATTGGTTTAAAAGCTGGGCAGAAAACCGGCAAAAAAACAGTTATTTTTTGTCCGTAAAAGTAATTTTTAACCGAAACCGTTAATTTTAATGGCAGAAAAACGGCAACCTTTAAATAAAATAATTAAACCCCGTTTTTTTTAACATCTTTCTTCAATAAAAATTACTTTAAAAAACACAAAATCTGTATTAAATGCGATTAGTTTACTAGAAGTCATTACTAAACGCTTGTTTGTAAATATAATATAAAATTATAAATAGGTACTATCTTTTCATACTTCGCATTTCCAATCTAAATTATGTTAAAAACAGTTGTTTTTTTTTTAAAAATACGGTTTTTAACCGGTCTTTAAACCGGTTTATAATCAAAAACCGTTATAAAAACAAAGTTCTCGATTTCGGTTAACCATTAACCAATTTTTTTTTCGGTTTCGAGCCCTGTTTAAAGAGAATCACCATGCACTGACGGAAAATCGCAGATACATATTGGGGCCGCAAAATTTTTAGCAAAGGGCGCTTGATGTTTTTGTTTTTTAAGCCAGGGTGCAAAAATGTTTGCGCTTGGCGCCCCTCGCGCCTCGCGCCCTTGGCACTTGCCCCGTTGCCAATGCATTGCTACGGTGCTGATTCTGTTGGTATAATATTTTATATATTTTAAAAATAATTTTATTGTTTAATTTCCTTTTAGTTACACTAATGGGTACACAGTTAAAAATCTACCAGTGTTAATCGACTCCGTAAAAAATGTTGGTGTTCATTTTATGTTAAATTTCGTGTTAATTCAAAATTTTAAGGCTTTTAGCCATTGGGACAAACTTGTATCGGTTAATTTTTAAAAGAATATATCCGAACACTTGATAAATGTTATTGATGTTAACAGCCAAAGTCACTGCATTTAAGACTTTTGTATAAGTAATCTAATAACTTAAGCAATTTATCTAGTTTTTTCATGAATGTGTTCATTATTAGATTATTTAAATCTGTACCACGGCAAATGTACCACTATAATTTTAACTTATTCATTAATTCTAGAGGTAATTTAGAAATAAGTGAATTTGGAAATATTAAATTTTACACAATCTAAGACAAATAATGTGTAATTATCCTTTAAACGAAAAAACCACATTTTTAAGTGGCCCTATGTAAGTAGTCTAAATTGTGTGTCATTTTGGTGCTAAAATTGACACCGTACTTTTTATTGTGTATATGTAAGAACATACAACAGTAAATTAATGGTCAATAATCAACATTTAAAAATCAAACAATTTTTAGTTAAACAAATTCATACTATTTTTGAACTGGATATAATTGATATGTGAATACAGTTACCTTTTGCAGTATTTCCAGCAACAAATGTATAAGTACTTTTTCGATTTTCGTTTAAAACATCAAATACTTCATTTGTGCTGTGAACTTTAAACCATTTAGATTTACCAGATTCTAAGTAAAAAGATCTTATCGGGTAAATTTTGTCACATTGGTGTGCACAATTGCTCTCGCACTGCTGTTTTGATTTACCACAAACCAAAATGTCTTCTATATCTGGTAATGTGCCTAACAGTTTAGTGTCTGCATCGGTTGCTAATGATTTAAACGCTGTAAGAATCGATCTGTATCCTGTGCATCTACATATATTTCCACCAAACGAATCCTCTACTTGCTTCATTGTTACTTTATTTGATCCATGCATCAAACCAAACATATTCATGACCATTCCAGGAGAACAAAAGCCGCACTGAGTACCATTAAATTTAGCCAAAGTTTGTTGAAGTACATGATAACCAATTTGCCTATTTCCTATTCCCTCTATGGTATGTATATCCCAACCTTCACAGGAAAAAACTGATACGAGACACTAAAAAGTAATCTGTCACATGCGTTAAAGCTAATAGTCGTGCACTTACCGAATTAACAGCAAATGTTACAGCTTTCTGAGTGATTGGATGTTTTGTGGTTACCGCCACAATGCAGACACCGCAGCCTCCTTCTAAACACATAAATTTTGTTCCTCGTAAATTGGCGTGGTCTCTTAGATATTCGTTTAGCGTTGTATTGGGAGCGATATCATTGGCTGTTACTAAAATTATTAATTGAACATATGTAACACTAAATGATTATGAATAATTACCAAATTTTTGTATGCCACACACGGTAAACTCCACCGCTTTTGACCTAAGATATAAATTAAAATTTAAAAAAAAAAAACAAGAAGAGGCACAAGGTTTAAGTTGTAAAAAGTAATGGCAACTTATGTTCTTTTATGTATAAGCGAAACGTGAACTATGAAGATGGAACATGAAAGAAGATACAAGCTTTGGAAAGTAAATTCTTGAGACAGATATACAAGATGAGACATAATAAAATACCAGGACATACGAAACGAGCTGAACGTTTAAAAACAGTATAAACCTATAAACGAAAGAATCTCAACATGTAGCAGAAGCGATTGCCAAGAATATCTCCAAGAATGCAGAAATGCTAACTACCGAAAGGTCGATGGGCTATAGGCAGACCAAGGAAGAAATGGCAGCAGAACCTGAGGACGAGATAGGCTAAATAGCGTTGTCGAAAATCGAGCGGTGTTAATCGGTTTGCTGTATTTGAATAAAATTTTGGAGTCAATTTTATCTTAAATTTCTTCTTAATTTGACCCGTTGTCACATTTGCCATTTGCAAAATATGTGGCGTAACAATTTTTAAATGATACCAACGAACATTAAGATAGATTGCAAATGATAAAGAACGCAGACACAGTCTATCGATATAAAAAAAACGTCACTGAACACAGACATTTGCCTGTGTTATCTAATACAGTGTTCCTCAACATTTTTGAACTTGGGCCCTCCTTTTTCATATGAATTTTGATTGCGTTCCCCTTTCAATCCGTTTATGCAGTGGCGACTAAAAATTGTTTTGAAAAAGCCATCCCGTTTCACATTGGTAACTTAAAAAAAGGTGTCCCAATTGTTTTTAAATCCATCCTGTTTCACACTGCTGACTTATTGTTTCAATAAATAGTTTTTCCTTTCATTTGTCCCCTTAAGATATTTAGTGACCCTTCCTAGGGGACACGCCCCACAGGTTGAGAATCGCTGATTAATGATTTAAGCAACTGATCCAGTTATTTCATGATATTTTGTTAATTATTAGATATGTACTTTCAATTTAAAACAAGGTAAACTTAACAACAATATTTTAAGAGATTCACTAAATCCAGAGGTAATGTTTTTCATAGAAATTATTAAAATTGGCTAAATAATATAGTAATTAGATTCCAAAAATGTTAAAATTTGCCACAATCCAAGGCAAGAACACCGTTTTGAATGGCCCTATATAGTCTCAATTTAAATCACTATATTTTTTTCACGATTCAACGTCACACGTCACATATAAATTAAATGCCAGTTTTACTTCCCTCCGCTTAAACAACCGCCGGAAATATTGCCCATTGGCTTCTTATAGGTCAGGGATAAATAAAGTCTCTACAGGAATTTTCTAGTTAGAGACGCATTCCAGTAGATTTACTTTGTAGATTTTCCCAATAATAAATAATTTTAGAGTCAAAAGATCTACAGCCTCATTAAAAAAATTGTAAAAAGTTGATGCATGACCTAAAACTAATTTTAAGATGAAAAAAAATTCATATGGCACTAGATTTTAAGTATTTTAAAAATATTCGCAAAAGTAAAGTGCCCTTATTTTAAAACTTACAAAAATATTAATGGGAAGAAATTGTTTAGAAATCAAAAATATGACAATACGAAATTTGACGTTATAATTTCATTTTCGAATTTTATAGTAGTGTCAACATTCAAAAAGTTTGCAACTAATAGATTAGTTTTTTATTATCTATTATTCGGAAAATTTTATTCTTGAGAAAAGTTGGTGCATGGTCTAAAACTCATTTTAAGTTTAAAAAAGCTTTATAAAAGTTCATACACTAGCTTTTAGCGATTTTAGAACAATTCGTAAGATTAAAGTGCTCTTGTTTAAGGAGTAAAAAAACCAAGGGAAAACAAAACGATAATTTATTTAATATTATTTTCAAATTATAAACAACTTTTTTTTACACTTTTAAAAAAAATTTGAAATAAGCGCACTTTACTGTTTTCGAATATTTCTAAAATCGTTAAAATCTAGCGTTATATGAATTTACATTAAACTTTTTTTTAACTTAAAAATCAACTTTTCTCGAGAATAAAATTATTTGAGAAACCAGTAATAAAAAGTTTTCATTTTTGCAGACTTTTTGATGTTAAAATTACTATAAAAACAAAAATTGAAATTTTAACGACAAATTTCAACATTTTTCGTATTTTTGAAATCTGTACAATCTTTGTTTATGAAGTTTTTTTTTGTAACTCTTAAAATAAGGCTCTTGGAATATTTCTGAAATCGATAAATAAAGTAGGTATCGTATGACTTTTTATGAAACTTTTTCCATCTTAAAATTAATTTTAGGTCACCCACCAACTTGTATCAAGAATAAAAGTTTCTGAGAAATGTTTAATAAAAAAACTTTTTCATTTGTTGATACTTTTTGAATTACGCTGTATAGAAGATACAGGGTGTCCCCGTTATCACCGCGAATATTTTAAGTGGTGATAGAGGACCTTTTTTTAAAAAAAAATTTCAAGTAAATTTTTTTCCTTAAATCAAATGCTAAGCTGATATCAACACTTACTTGATTTTTTTACACTTCTGCATTTATAAGACTCTGTAGCCGAAAATATCAATTTTATCGTAAAATACCTTCAAGCTTTTTAATAGAGCATGAAATTTTCTACAAAATTAGTTTTATTTATTTTTTGTCTACAGGCAATGGTTTGAGAGTTATGAAGCAGTTTGTACAAAAAAATGTAAAAAATTTACAAAATTTAATTGTTTCTTAGACTTTGCAACCGCTGTATCTTTAAAACGAAAGGTTGTACAAAAAAACGGACGGTCCATTTCGGATAGCAAATTTTATGGGCTACAACTTTGGTCAAGTGAAATTTGTTGAAAACCAAACCGATTTTTCGGAAAAGCTGAAAATAAGAAATAGAGTGCAAAAACAAAATTTCCTACAAATATTGTTTTGTATTTAAAAATGCTTTTAAAGAGAGTGCGATTACGTAATTGAATGATGGAGGTCATTTTGAACACTTATTTTGTGGTTACATGTTAATTTTATTGTGTTAAGATGGATTTGCATTGTTTTGAATTTTATGAAGTTTGAAATTCTTCACAAAACCACCCTTTATCATTTTTTTTAAGGAGCTAACGAACAAATTTAACAAAAAATTGTAAAATTACATATAAATAAGTTATGTAAATTTTTTAAAACGTCGTAGAGCAAAACGGATGCCTATTGCGGATAAGGCATTTAACCGACTACAACTTCGGTAAATATGTTGTTCAATAAAACTAAATGTATCATAGAAATTTTTATAATAATGAAAAAGGTGAAAAAAAAAACGATAAAATGCAAAACAATGCAAATCCATCTGGACGCAATAAAATTAACATGTAACCACAAAATTACTTCAATAAGTGTTCAAAATGACCTCCATCATTTTCAATCACGTAATCGCACTCTCTTTAAAAGCATTTTTAATACGAAACAATATTTGTAGGAAATTTTGTTTTTGCACTCTATTCCTTATTTTCAGCTTTTTCGGAAAATCGGTTTGATTTTCAAAAAGTTTCACTTGACCAAAGTTGTAGACCATAAAATTTGCTATCCGGAATGGGCCGTCAGTTTTTTTGTACAACCTTTCGTTTTAACCCTTTGAGTCTCAAAATTAGTTTTATTGATAAAAAGAAAAAAATATTTACTTTATTAACTTAAAATACCATAACATGAACAATAAAAAAATCTGTTTGTAATATTATTTTTTTTAAATAGAAAAAAAGTCGGTGGTTTCATCAGATAACCACTGGGACAAAAAAAAACACTCCCTTTTTATGGTGTTTAATAATTTAATAATAAATAAATTTACTTTCAACCCAAAATAATTTTTTTCAATAAAAAAAAAGTTATCATACACTTCTTAACTTAAAATAAATTAAAATTAACATAATTTTTTGTTTACAATAATAGAATAAAAAAGCGGTGGTTTCATCAGATAACCAATGGCGCACAAGAAACACACTTCAAATATTTTTATAAATATTTTTTATAACTTCGAATTTAAAAGCAAATCCATAAACAAATTATCACCTGATCATAATTCACTGATAAATTTACTTACCAGCCATTACAATCCACTAATTGCGTAAAATTTAATATTTTCTTGCCATTTATCATTGCTTGATAAAGCAACTTACACCATGCAAAACATTTAAATGAAATTTTGGTATACGGACCTATTTTAGTACAAACTTTTGCTTTTTGCCAAGAGATGGTGCTATAAGACATAGAATAGCAATAGTGGTTTTAAAGCTTGGTCACTGGGTATCATAGAATAAATTATTTGAAAGGTGGTTTCTCGGTGAAACCACAAGGAACCAAAGGGTTAAAGATACAGCGGTTGCAAAGTCTAAGAAACAATTAAATTTTGTAAATTTTTTACATTTTTTTGTACAAACTGCTTTATAACTCTCAAACCATTGCCTGTAGACAAAAAATAAATAAAACCAATTTTGTAGAGAATTTCATGCTCTATTAAAAAGCTTGAAGGTATTTTACGATAAAATTGATATTTTCGGCTACCGAGTCTTATAAATGCAGAAGTGTAAAAAAATCAAGTAAGTGTTGATATCAGCTTAGCATTTGATTTAAGGAAAAAATTCTACTGGAATTTTTTTCTTAGAAAAAGGTCCTCTATCACCACAAAATATTCGCGGTGATAACGGGGACACCCTGTATAATGTAGGGTTAATAATGAATAAATTAGTTGTAAAAAGAAAAATAGGCAAATTTCTTTAAAAAAATCAAAAAATCTTGATTTGATTTTTTAAATTTAAATCAATGTTTTTGATTTTTTTAATAAAAATCAAATTTTGCTCAACCCTGAACTTAAATATTATAGTGATTAATAAACGATAAAGTTATTGTATGACAATAAATACTTAGGTACCATGAAGTGGCCCTGCAAAAATAAGCCTTAAAATAATAATAATAATAATGTAGTAAATTATTAATTGTAAAATACTCACAAATTCATTGTAGGTGCAGATTTATTTTAGCTAAGTTTTACACGTCTACTCATTTATAAATACAGTGCACTTTTAAACTGCATACTCGATAAATTTATCGTGCATAAAAATGTAAATGTAAATGTAATTGTAAATGCAGTTAATATGTAATAGCAAAAAGATAAGTCATTGGAACAAAGCACACACGCGATATTTTTTGAGATAAAATAATAATAACATCCATAAAGACATTGAGCTCGTTGTGTACAATGAGTTTAATGACACCAAAGGACGTATTAACGTAGATTGCTTTACGCATTCCTGCAAAAAATACTTAGTAAATACTTAAAAATGCATTAAGTTCGGCTAATAGCACGTAATTAAAGTGTTCTGGGATAAAATTTGGCTCTATTAGTGTATATCGTAGTTGCATTATAAGTTAGGCTCTGAAATAATGTGCACGAAGCAAACATTAAGTTAGTAGAACGAATTATTGGATTGAATTCGTTGTTTACTGAGTTGGAAATTCAGTTTATTGTTTACCCACCAAATCAACGAAATTACAGTTTCGTATTAATCAATCGCAAAGAATAGCCAAGGATCGCCAGTTCGTTTATTTTAACTTAGTGTCTTTCTAAACTACATTCGTCCCTTAGTAATCCTCCTGATCCTTATTTATTGCAGTTTACTGTCCTGAACATTTTAACTATTAACTCAGTAAATACATTTATTTGTGAACCGCACACATTTCCGCCATAAAAATATAAACATTTTAATTTAGATTTAGCGCGATAGCACAGCAAATGTGCATTGTGTATATTTTAAAACTTATTATTAAATACAGAGCAGCAGTGTTAATAATTGATTTTTAAAACATTTTTAGCTAAACGGTCAGTAGAAAAACCATTTTTACGCTATGTACATCATATTACCTTAATTATATAGCAATAAATTAATCTGCACATAAATATTTTAAAATAACCTTTCACGTTTAACTTATCGCATGAATAGGTTTAAGATTTTTTTTCAAATATTACCTATATTACATTGTCTGAGTTTGTTAACCGTCGTAAATACATACATGATTCTCTTAGAATGTAGGTGAATCGAAAAAATGAATGCACGTTTTGTCGTCTGTTACAATTTTGGTTACAACATTTGGTGCCCCCTATGAGAACCTAACATTTTAATAAACGCAATTAGAAGCACATATCAGGCAGTAAGAGCTAAAGTACAAATTACAGCACAAAGATCAGACGAGTTTACAATGAACAAGGAAATAAAACAAGAAGACAGTCTAAGCCCATTATTATTTATAATTCTCATGGATAAGACAGGTAAACGAATTCAGGAAAAACATAAACAACTGAACACAGCAATTGGAAACAGAAATCTGCTATACGCAGACGACGTGGTGCTTATAGCAAATACCAAAAACAAAATGCAAAAGCTAGTGAACGCATGGACCGAAGAAATAGAGTACATGAAAATGGAAGTGAATATAAATAAAACAAAAACTATGATCATAAACGAAAAACAAAAAGACTAACAAATAGGGCGAACAAATCAACAAAAAATTATTAGGTATTCATTAAACAAAACAATACTAGGACACAAAGAGATAGACATAAAAGTGAAAATAAAAATACACATAATGATAACAATACCAATAATAACATACGCAGCCGAAAACTGGACATTAAAGAAAAGAGATGAAACTAAAATAAACGGCATGGAAATGAAACACCTCCGGAATATAGCGGGGAAAACTAAATGGGATAGAATTAAAAAATTTGATTGATGTCGTTTTTTTCCCGTTATATCACGCAAGCCATGTAATTTTTAAACAAAACAAGATTTTATTTAAACTACACTCCTAAATAGCTAACTTTTGTCCCATTTATCCAACCTTGTATCTTCATTATTTACGGAAATAACAATAGTGTCCCATGGAAAAGTGAAACTTACTGTATAGCAAATTCAAAATAATGAATAATAATAAATTCATGATTTAAAAATAGATCAACTAAATACTGATGGTGTTTTCTTAATATTTCCTAGCTTTTGTACCTATTACTAGTCAAAGTTTATGCATTTGAGATCTAGTGTTTGTTTTTACTTATACTTAACAGTTAACACTTGTGATTTACTTACTTTTCTGCATACGGCCCAATATTCTCGGAGAACATCCACTGTAAATGCACATTTCCGGGGGAAAAAACTCTTGAGAGCTAAGTTTGCTAGATGTTATTATGCATTTGTAATATTGCCATCAACATGTGAATAGCTTTAATGGTAGTTACTTAATGTTCACAAATGAACTTACAGTTCTCTCTACCAACGTTTCGTAACTGAAACAATACGTTTTGTGCACTCAGCGCGCCACAAGCTTAAACCGATTTCAAAGTTCCTTAGAAACATTCTTCGATTTCTTTTTTTGTGTACACATTTTCAAGCACTACACGCTGAAGATTTTTCCGTGAAGTATTTTGTATATGTTCGTTTTGTCTTACTGTAAAACAGTCACACCAACTTTAAGAATATGCTATTGTTGTAGTTTTTTTAATATATTTATATAAACTCTTGTTGGCTCATACCTTCCTTTGCGAATGCTTTATCCTAGCATGAATCTTGGTGTTCCACATTCACTGCGGATAAATAAGCTCGGGGCATATCTACGAGTATTTGACGCAACACTAAATTTTGTAGTGTAGCATACAAGTATTTCTAAAAAATATTTGTGACCTTTTTATGATTTTTACAGTGCGATAATAAAAATATTGTCATGACTTTAGGGGATGAATACTTATTCAAATTTGTTTATATACTTGTATTCGAAATTCAAGGATTATAAAGTTATGAAAAAAGGTTTGTTTTAAAAACATCAACAGTTTATGTAATTAGCATTGGGAATTAATACTAAAAGATAATTAATGTTTAAAAAATTGTCCAAAGTGATTGCTTTCGCTTCTTATACAAGTTTTACAATAAAGGATAATAAAAGCACATATGTACGTTATATAGTTGTTCAAGCCTTTGATGAACTTCTCTAGCAGCTTTATGAATTTGATTTAAAAACGATCGCGATATTGAATTGTAACAGAATGCACTTTTTGCTTCATGCAACAACAGAAAAAATAATTTGTAAAGTGATCCAGGCGGCCATGCAATTGGATCCCTGCGTCCAATCCAACAGAGGATATTTGTTCTTCAACCAAGTTTTCCAGTGCATTATAAATAGAAGCTCCATGATGTTGAAACCACATCATTTTTCGTAAAGCCAGTGGAAAATCTTTAAACAGAATCTGTGAACTTTCTGGTGGAAATTGTGTGTAATTTGCGACAAGAAAACAATCTTCTATCACATTATTACATAGTAGGGTGTACCTAAAAGTGTAAAATATTTTTTTAAAAAATGATTTTAGGCCACCTCCCAAATTTGTTTTACCTATTAACACGTTGTCTGCCGCGCCGATTTTCGTGAAAGGGTCCCTGGCGCCACGTATTTTTTTTTGTTGAATTGCGTTGCAAACAAGTACCAAAGGTACATGAAATATATAATTTCATGAAAAAATTTACTTTGTTGCCTTTATTGCCGTGTGCCTAAAATATACACGCGGCACAGAATTATTAATTATATTCCGGCGCCATGTGTATTCCAGAAAATAAACGTGAAAGCATAACTTCTTTTAGAGAAAAACTGTGTTTACAACTGTTATATGTTGGTAAAATAGATGCAGATGCAGAAATAAAAAGTCCTGAAAACAACCATGCACACATTCTATCAGGAAAAAAAGGACGTTGCATAATTTGCTACAAAAATTAATAAAAATAAATTTTCCTTATCTTAAGTTGAAAGACATTTAATTTCATGTATATTTATATTCATTTTTGTACCTATTAAAAAGTAATGAAAATACATTTTCGTTGTCTTAAGTTGAAACACATTAAATTTCATGTATATTTATATTAATTTTTGTATTAAAAAGTTATAAAAATAAAGTTTTGTTGGCTAAGTTGAAAAACATTTAATTTCACGCCGCACCAACTGATATCCCTATTGAAAACTACGTAAAGTGTGCTCTGCTAACATACACACGGCTAGAAAGTTTAAACTGAATGTGTATCCAATAGGATACACGCGGCGCCCAACACCCACATGACGTGTATTTAAATGTATACATACGGCAGTCAACGTGTTAAAAAAACCGTGCCTTTTAAATTTTAGGTTATCTGAACGGTTTGAAATTTAGCTATGTTACGTATGTGCGTTCAGCGTGCGGTTCTATTAAGCACAAATAAAAATTAAGTGTAATAATTTTTTCACTGTCTTTTCTAAATTATTTCAATAGTTTGACAATCTTTAATATGTAGCCACTGATAAATTTAGTTGATTTGCAATTTTAATCCTACTGTGAGGCACTTAAAATTGTCTTTTTAATCAAGTTTGAGTTGTCAACATATTGAAATGATTGAATTTCAAACTAAACGCACAGGGTATTGATTGAGAGTGTTGTACGTACGACTTTACCAAGCAAAATTAAATAGTTGCAAATATAGGCTTCCCTGATTATTTAACGACAAAAAATAAATATAAAAGTTGTTTAGAATCAAAAACTACGTAAGATTCTTCACTTGCATTTTCAATTTCGTTAGCATATCCACTTACTTTGGGAAAACTTAAAAAAATATCGCGGTAGTCAGATTTCCGGTAGTTTAATATGGATTTTATACAACTATACGTACACAACTTATGATTTTAAAAACATAATTTTCTGCATAATTCTGTAACCGTTGAGAATCGTACACAAGTAGATCAACATTTTTTATTATTTGATTAATCGCCCTCTAAAAGCTTTGACTACACTTTTTATATCAGCGATTTATTACTTAAAAACTTTTTATCATAGCAAGTTATTTTTTTATCACCACAGATTTTAAATAATTTGGTCTTGGAATCAACTTTGTGGTTTTGTTTAAGTAATTGTTGTTGAATAAAAGAGCGGGACGCTGATAACGAGATATCCATTTAATAAAAATAGTTTTAATTAAATTCCGTACGGTTTAGCAGGTTTGGCGCTGCTGTGAGTGTGAGTGAATACGTTGCCTAAATTCTTTACCTTTTTTCCAACATGCAATAAAAGTGTCATCAAATACCTCATTTGTCCATGTCCGGTACTTTGGGGAACATAACAGGTGAAAACCGACAGGTGGCTCACCCTCGAGGGAAATTACTATACGTGCTTTTGGTATCTAAAATAAGACTCGAAGCTTAACACTGCTCTCGAGTCCTTTGCTGTTTGTATTTCGGTTTTGTTTTAGCGGACTCTTAGCTCTACCTTTTCAAATTGGATGCTTTTCAACGGTCGTCGGTCGTTCGATCCCGGTAAATCCGAAACCAAATGGAAAGGGTGTCAAAGGTTACCGCATAAAACAACTTCTCTACACTTCAAATGCTTTTGCTTTGCGAGCTTTTAGTATCGTTTGCAAAATTAATGTCTCTAGTGTATTACGAACCGTGTATCCGAATGCATATAGTGTTAAAGGGCAAAGATGTAGATGCGTGACTATGTAAATTGGGAGTATCTAAAAACAATCTCTCGCGTTTTCTCTATCCATGTAATTTCTGGCATACAGGATGTCCCACTGAAGGCAACTAATTCGATAATTTTGTGGTTAATACAAATTTTACAAAAAAACTGTTTAATTAAAGTTAACTGAGGATGTTAACTACATATTAAAAGCAAGAAAGAATTAGTCGTGATACTAGAAGGAACACAGTATGGCTTTAGAAAATTAGAAGCACACAAGATCCGATTTTTATACTAAGACTGATAACTCAGAGAGTCTTTAGCAAAACTCCATGTATGTTTTGAAGACTTGCAAAAAGCCTTTAGCAAAATAAGAGAGAAGGTGTATAGAAATATCTAGAAAACAAAGGGGAAAACAGAAACCATTGACATCATAAAGTCAATGTGTGATAGTACGAATACAAAACGAAGAATCAATAGATTTTTAAACTAAACTGAGAATATAATAAGGATGCTCCCAAAGTTCATAATTATTGTTTTAGTCTTAGGCAAAGCAATGAAGGACGCAAAAAATGTTTTACTTGGAAACTAGAAAATACATTAAATTAAATTATCTGTTCACAGACGATATGGTAATATTAGCAGAAGGAGAAATAAAATTACAACAAAAATCGACAACATGAGGTAGGAGCTAGTGGAAATAAATATGAAATTGTATGTAAACAAAACAAAAACAATGAATATTACGGCAAAAGAAAAAATGTAAAACATCAGCATAAAAATAATGAAAATTGAATGAGTGACATGTTACAAATACTCGAGAAAAACAATAGAAATTAACAAAACATTGAACAGAGCGTGATAAAAAGGTTAAAAAAGTAAGACGAGTATTCAATAGCAGTTATGTCAAATAGCTTTTTGGTCAAAAACCGAAAAACGTAAATGTACAAGTAGTCAAAAAAGTTGTGATTTCTATATTGATATATGACAGTCAATCTTGGACGTTACCCGATTAACACAAAAGCAGAATCAATGCCATGGAAACGAGATTTCTACAATAATGTAGAACGAAATATAGGGAAAGATAAATTATTTATAACATTTTTAAAAATGTTCTTTAACAACAGAGCTATCGCTGGAACATTCTGTATATTAACGCATATAGCTAAATTGTAAAAATTAGCATAATGAACGGTGTACGTCTCATTAAACTTAGTAAATCATTTATAATTTGTACACGAACACTAGGTAAGCTTGCTCTTAAGCGAAATCAGCATCTGCTAGATGTGACCTGTTTAGGAATTTAACGTTGCTGTATTAATTATGTATGAAACTAAATTGTTGGTATAAAGTAAACAGAATATTTTATTAAATGTTTTGGAGGAAGAATTTGTTGACTTGTAGAGACACGCTTCATTTCCTGATTTGCATCTACCTTTGTGAAGAAAAAAGTAGTACCTATGTCATATTACCGTCGGTACATAATTCTGCAAACTGATATATGTACCAATTTATAACTTAAAAACGTACGGTATATAGATTACAGATACTCTGCGAGGAATAAAATATCAAATATCTATAGAAAAAACCAAAGTGATAGCCATGCATGGAAGATACCGATAAAAACAAAAATTGTCATCAAGAACAAAACGATAGAACAGGTCAGTCGTTCAACTTATTTTGGATGTATTTTGTGGAATATTTAATACTATTAATTCTTATATTTTTAATAACAGAAGAATAAACTGTATACTACTTACATATATACTGGGTGGTCCACATAGAAGGGCCACTATTGGGATCTCGTAAACAGTAAGAGCTACAAACAAGTTTAAATTAGACAAATTGTTCCCCTTTCTGAAACCTATACAATGATGTTTTAATGCTAAAAAAAAAAATTGCATGGCACGCTAGATAATAAACAAAAATCAAAATTGGGCAATTTTTTTAAATTGCTAATAACTCGGTCATACTTGATGGTACAAAAATTATTTGGGGAAAAAGTTGTAGATTTTTTCATGCGCTGTTAAATAAAAACATTCATTTGTTTTAATATGGTTTCAATTCTTAGATAAATTACAAGCTTACATTTTTTTAAATAAAAGCTTTAGTTGGCTATGACATGAAAAATCAATTTTTTCCTCTTTTCAATAACGTAAGGTTTAATGTATTCATTTTAATATTTAGGTTCAAAATCTTCAAAACAAATAAAATTCATAAAAAGTCCCTACGAAGCTATAGAGTGCCATGAATTTAAACAATATTGAAACAAATGAATGTTTTTATTTTACAGCGTGTAAAAGAATCTACAACTTTTTCCCCAAAAATATTTTTGTACCATCAAGTATGTGTTATTAATGATTTAAAAAAGAATGCCCATGTTCAGTTTTGTTTATTATCTAGTGTGCAATGGATTTTTTTTTTTAACAATAAAGCATCACTGTATAGGTCTCAGAAAGGGAAACAATACGTCTAATTTAAATTTCTTTTTGGTTCTTACTTCTTACCGTTTACGAGATTCCAATAGTCACCCTTCTATGTGGATATGTATATTTTTTTTAGTTTAATAATTCGTTACAAATAATGAAAAAAATCGTGGCTTTACATTTTTTGTAAACTGTCGCTTAAAAATCTTGCAAGAATAAGTATCCATTTTTAACCCATCGACGCGACGACCAGGTGGGATCACTTAGTGACCCCAATATATGTTTTTATTGAATAATTTGGAAAATAATATTTCATTCGCTCTCGTTTCTTTTGTAAATAGACTCCTTAATTTTTATAACAATCAAGTTAGCCATGTAACGAGGTGAATAATTACACTCTGTTTATGTGTATGCATTAGAGATGTACCGATTAACCGGTAGATAATCGATAATCGGCCGTATCGACTCTTTAGCCGATAAATCGGTTCTCACTAAATTTAATTATGCTAATAGATTGGATTATGGAAATAGTTTTACTTTAACGCTACAACTTTAAGTGTTAGTGCCTTGCTGTTAATGTGGTTATTTATTAATATAAAAAATGTATTAAAAATAAACACTCAGTTTTTGAACAACTGCAAAAAAGGAATATTGAACAACACTTAAAACAACAATTAAAATCGAGTTTCAAAAAGCACACATGATGAGTGCAATAATCAAATAACCTTATTAATCATATGTGAGATAAATTTAATGTCAGTAAACAACTGATTAATCGGTAATCGGCCATTAATTGGAAGTCGCTAATGGCCCAATTTTCTTATCTCCCTAATATGTAAATCTCTTTTGTTTAAGACAGTATTAAAATAATGTATAATATACAACAAATATAACGTGTTTAAAAAGAATTCGGTACACTTATCTTGGTAGAAACATCGCCAGATTAATCGCTGAATGGAACATTTAATTTGCCCTCCGAAACATCAAACTTCTAAGGTAGATTTCCTAGACCCAGGATAAAACAAAGATTACAATCTAATTTAGTATTCCCTTCAGGGCTATTGCATTTTACTATAAAAGTGCCTTCTGTGACAGTTGCTGCTACGGTGATGGCTTCTTTTATCATAATAAACAAATTAGAATTCAGGTTGTGTGTTTGCTTTCCTTAGGCGTAGTCACGCTTCAAATCAAGAGTTTCTTATGTCGTCGAAGAAAGTGCAATTCAGTAAATACTCGGTTATAAGAGACAGTTAACAAGTCAAGCGAATGTTTTTAGTTTCCTGTTTAGTACAGAATTCGACCTTTTTTTTACAAAGGTTCAAGTGTGATTAGTATAGGTCGTATTATTAAAAAACATGAACGTTTATAAGAATTATCGTCTTGCTTGCTAAGGGATCAACTAAATTAAATAAATAGTGCAACACTAAAAGTAACACTTTGTTATAAATTATTTGCCTTTTGATGATGGGCTAAATCGTCCTATTTTTTTATGTAGATTCACCAGTAGAAATTATGCTACATCGTTCAGAAACACCCTGTAATTATGGCTATTAATTGCAGACAGCTTAAATGAATTTAAAGCAAAAATGTCCTACGCTGTTTTATTTTTATTATTAGCTTATGACTTCAAATACAAATAACAGAAAAAATATTTACAACGATATGCCAAAACAGATGAAATCAGTTGGATATGATTGATATAAAACGTCAGTTTAACGGCATGTTTTGGAAACATCTTTAAGCGATTGAATTCCTTTGTGTAATGTAAAATGCAAGACGCTCAAAGCTTTTAGATAAAATTTCCAAGATGAAACAAAACAATGAAAATCTATTTCGTGCATCTATTAAAACAAAAAATGAAAGAAATATTTTATTGGAGATTCCTTTTAAAGAAAAATATGTATTTGTCGCAATTTTGTTTCTCAACTGTCAAAAGATTTCTTTTTTACTATGCTCGTTGAATTGATCGTTCTGTGCGTTCATTTAAAAGCGCGTAAAAATATTCAAAGAAAAATCAGTCGACCAAATTTTTAAATCAGAATTGTAAATTTTCTGTATTCGCAAAGCTTCGAATTGGAATAACAGATCAGATGAATATTAATGTACTTTAGCAGTTGACAATAAACTTTTCCAGATGCATCGCTCTATGTAATAACGTTATAAATTTTCTGTTATAATATTTAACCATCACAACAGGCAGTTTTAAAATGTAAAAAAAATATATTATTAACGTCGTAATTATTTTGAAGTACTTTTTCAATAATAAAAAAATGAGAATAATACGAGATTCAGACTACATTTATTGAAAAAAAAATATTTTCTAATATTTCATTTTAAATATGTTCAAAGTAATTCTTTTTAGATACAGAGTGGCCCAAAATTCTCTTTTAATTTTCAAAAATAAACAATTATAGGTATTATTTATAATTTATTTTATTTCTTTGTGTTAGTGATATTTAATTAAAGATTTGGAAGAATTACCATGGAGAAGTACTTGACTGAGCAAAAAAGAAGGATTGTTTAATTTTATTTTGAAAACCTATTCCATTTTGCTTAAGCAAAAAAAAACATATCGCCGCCATTTTAATGTCAGATATAGTCCCTCAAGACCTACCATCCGAAATCTCATTTAACGTTTTCGAGCAAATGCATGTACGCACGTTGTTTTGTAAAAATTTCCTTATTAATGTTGGCCCTGATTTCGTAAACAAGTGATGTTTGCAATTATTAAACAACTAAACGTCATATTCAAGTAAATTCTGCAGAAGCAGCTAGGTTTTTATCACATACAATGTAACATTTAAAGCGTTCAAATTTAGCCATGTTCATAATGCCACAATAAACAGTTATAAAATACAAAATAATACACGGATTTGCTAAAAAGTAGAAAAATTTACTTGGAAATGACGTTTAATTGTTTAATAATTGCAAACATTACTTGTTTACGAAATCATGGCAAACTTTGATAATAAAATTTTTATAAAATTAGCCATATCGTTTGTTTTTGGTAACAAATATATAAAACTATATATTTTTGAAAAGTTAAGAAAATTTTCTTTCATATAAAGTCATGGTCAACTACGATTTTTATTTAAAAAAATATTTTTATTTCACATCTCGAAAGTCAAGGTCGCTAAAAAAAATTGTTTTTTAATTAGACATAAAAATGTGTAGAAAAATCTTTGTAACATTTTGTTCTATTTTAATAAATAAAGAAGTGATACTAAATTTTCAAAAATGATGAAATTTCATTCGTCTGTAGCGCCAAAATGAAAAGCGATATAAAAAATCTGAGAACTTGGGCGTTATTTTCTCGAAAAGAAATAGCCCAAGAGACCCATATCAGATTTTTGCCACCTATTCGGGTTACTTAGATACCCCGTAAGACATTTGAATTTGGTCCACCCTGTACAATCTAGAGGAATTTTGACTGATGAAACTGAAAGGCATTTGAGGAATATTTCTGTACGTTTTTTAAATTTAAAAGTCAATATTTAAAATCGTTAGTGACTTTTGGGCCACCCATTTAATGAATGCACTTCACCATCTTACTTTCCACTCCTTGAAAGCGTCTAAGCAACCTTCTATCGGAAAAAGTTATTGAAATCGTAACCAAAAATTTTGTTTTAAATACTCTTCCTTAAAATATTGTTATTCGAAATAAGAAAGCGTTTGCTTTTTTATAGAATAATATTATAACAACAAAAAATACACTTTAATAAAATAAATTTTACGCTGCTCTCAATTAAATACTCTTTTAAAACCAATTCAAGCATTTTAAGCGACGGCAACTCGAAACACACTTAATATTATTATAATACCTTCTCGTTAGGTAAATATTTATACAAAGCTCTTAGAAAGTTCTGCTAACTTGGCGGAAACTCGAGACCAAAGTGAGTTTGAGGTGTTTGCTATTTGGAAAACGTCGAGGATTACTTTGCATTTATAAACTCCACAGAGCAAAGCGTTTATTGTTTGCCTGATGATATTAGCGAGAATTTTCTTGCAAGTAACTATTATTTGAATTACAAAATAAGACAAAGACATATTAAACTTTTTAAAGCGTTCAAATTTATCCATGTTCACAATAACAATAAAAAGTTATAAAATACCAAAGAATACCCGGGTTTGCTTAAAAGTTGAAAAATTTACTTGGAAATGACGTTTAATTAATTGTTTAATAATTGCAAATATCACTTGTTTACGAAATCATGGCAAACTTTGATGGTAAAATTTTCACAAAATTGGCCATATCTCGTTTATTTTTGGCAACGAATATATAAAACTATATATTTTTGAGAAGCTAAATGTTATGTTTTATATACCGGGTGTAACTGAAATCAGGCTCACCCCCTTTTTTTTCTTTAGTTTTGAATTTAGAAAAATGAAATTTTAGACATGAAACATTTGCAAAAAACATGGGTACACTTTTGTTTCACTTCCGGTTTCGCCGGAAATGACCATAACTTTGTTATTTTAAATGGAACACCCTGTATATTTTTACATTTTTGGAAAGAGGAAACGATTTTGGATACAACTGTAGAACTGTACCATTTTGGTTAATTTTTATAACCTCAAATAATTTTTTGACAAAAATTAAATTTTGTATTAAGTGTGCCGTGACCCGCATAAATTAACGCATAAATTAAATTTTATTTTGTCAACAAGTGTCCGAAAAACGGTTTTGTAAAAAAACACAAAAAAAGCATTTGTTTTGTCGCCATTTGGCATAGTCAACTATGATTATTAGGATATCTTACCAAAATCTTACAATAATTTGAAATTTTTAATGCCTGCTCCTAATAAAAATACCAAGTTATTGGTATTGTTGAATTCGCCAGAAAATACTCTATTTAAATAACCGCATGCGCCACCATCGTTCCATTTAAAAAAATTGATTTTTTGTCAAAAAACCAATTTTGCAACCTTTAAGGTCTATTAAAGCAGCCCAAATGTCAATTAAAATTTACAAAACCGTTTTTCTGACACTTTTTGACATAATAAAATTCAATTTATGCGGGTCACGGCACACTTAATAAAAAATTTAATTTTTGTCAAAAAATTATTTGAGGTTATAAAAATTAACCAAAATGGTACAGTTGTATCCAAAATCGTTTCCTCTTTCCAAAAATGTAAAAATATACAGGGCGTTCCATTTAAAATAACAAAGTTATGGTCATTTCCGGCGAAACCGAAAGTGAAACAAAAGTGTACCCATGTTCAAATAATCCAGTTTTTTGCAAATGTTACATGTCTAAAATTTCATTTGTCTAAATTCAAAACTAAAGAAAAAAAAGGGGGTGAGCGAGATTTCAGTTACACCCGGTATAGTCATGACCAACTAGGGTTTCTATTTCAAAAAATATAAGTTTATTTCATATCTCGAAAGTCGAGGACGCTAAATTTTGTTTTTAAATTAAGCATAAAAATCCGTATAAAAAATCTTTGTAACATTTTGTTCTATTAATGAATTAGGAAGTTATAGTGAATTTTCAGGAACAATGAAATTTCATTATACGTCTGTAGTGCCAAAATGGAAAGCTATATAAAAAATCTGATTCCATAGGCGTTCTTTTCTCAATAAAAAAGCCCAAGAGACCGATATAAGATTTTCGCTAATTTTTGAGATAACCGAAATATCCTGTAGAACATTAGAATTTGGTCCACCCTGTATATATGTATATAATATAATGATCCATATATTAATTAACTTTATACTTCACTAACATATTAACAAATTTAATATGTGACAATACATTTCCGTATAATTTAATTTAATAAAATGTAACTTATAAATAAGTATACAAATTAATTTTTAAAATATATTACAATAAATAAAAGAACGTATAATTAAACACAATCATAATTATTACACATAGATGCTACTCCTGTATACAAAAAAGTGCAAATTTTTTTAATTATAAATTATAATTATAGCAATTTCTTTCTACTTTTTGAAGATGCTAAGTTATCAACAATTCTGTCATAATTCAGTGTTTGTAAATATTATTTGCTATCAACCTAATAGATCAATTATAGTTTTATGTGCCTCAACTTTTCGTAAATATTTTTTGATTCGTTTTAATGTAGAGAAGGAACGTTTCCTATTTGCATTGAAAATAGGCATAGTAAGAAATATTTTAAATATTGTCTCCACATTTTGAAATGAATACTGCAGTCCGTTAATTAATATATTGGAAATAGATAATGTATATTTTCTTCTTTAATGTAGTTTAAAAATTGTGCATTTAGGAATTAAAATATTGTTTATCAATATCGTTTTTCTGCTTATTGCATAAATTATTTAAATAATTATTGATGTTATCTTTGGCGTTGGCATAATTTTAATAAATCTGGAATCACATAATACATTAGCATACATTTTTCTTCTTCTTATTTCTGCAATAAGGTTATCGATCGCATATGACAATCTGATTATTTATAATAAATACCTGACGTCTCGTTAAGATTCTGCCGTTATCTGATGATTCGTAAAATTGATTCTATTTTGCTTCTGATTCTTTCTTTGAAATTTCTCTATACATTTAATAAATTTGCTACTTGTTTTATAGTTTTAAAACTATTTTTCACATAAATAATAAAAAATTTAATTAATATTTCAACTAGTTAGCTTCTAATGTATATATATTTTACAAAGACTTGTTTGTGCTCTTAATACGTTGCAATAATTTGTCCCATAACCCTGTTATTAGTAGGTACTATTTTGTAACCGTTAAAATTTTCATAAAATTTTTTTGCTTCCAATTTATTTTCTGGTTTTTAATGTCATCGTTACTTATTTCTATGAGAAACGTTTTAACCTTATTATAATTTTACCCGATAGTTGAAATGGCATCACCTAGTATTACTTGGTCTTTTTAAATATACCGGGTGATTCATTTTGACTGTCGCACCCCTATAACTTCTTAATTATTGGAAATAAGCCCAACAAACCTTATATTTTTGAAAACGACGACAAATTCTCTATTAAGTGATGTGCATTTGTTATCTCTACGATGACGTATGTCAAACCCGCGATAGGCAATTGTTTTTTTTTTTTTTAATTACATAGCATACATTTTGTTGTTATGTTAAATAGACTTTTTGCTATGATTTGAATAAACTTTGAACTGATTTTTCTCGATTTTTTTTTTTTGTGTGCATACTTTTTTAATACATGGTCGGATTCAGAATTAAATTCTTTATCCGAATCAACAACAAAATGTATACTATGTAATTTAATAAAAAACAGTTGCCTATCGCGGGTTTGACATACGTAACCGTAGAGATAACAAATTCTCTATATTTATAAGATTTGTTGGGGTTATTTTCAATAATTAAAAAGTTATAGGGGTGCGACAGTCACTGAATCACCCGGTATATTACATTATTTATTATTTGGCTAGGGGTCTTGAGCGCGCGCTTTTTGCGCCTAGTGGGTACTGGATAGCCCGCCTCCGATGAAAGTAGTGAAAAACCCGAAATATTTTTTAAGTTATACTTTATAACAATTTTTAAAATAGTTTAAGCGCTTATAAGTGCAAGGAAACGCCTTCCTTGACTACAATTAACCGCTCGTATGAAAAACTTGAACGCGAATGCAGTTCTGTTCAGCATCAAAAAGGGACAGAAAACGTTTAATCTTTTCATTAATAGGAGCCAATTGTCGCGCTATTAAATTTTACACGTAAATGTTCGTGTATTGTGAGTTCAAAAAGCTTAAACTTATTAAAATTATAATAAAATATGGTTTGCCTTGTATAAAAATGTGATTACCGCAATAAAATTATATTTTGCACAATTACACATGCGTTGTTGTTACTATTGTTGTCGCATACTTTTGTAGCATTCGCTTTCAATATTAAATTCCTTATTACTGTTTATTATCCCGGAAAACTCTGACTTTAGTCTTTGTTCCTTTGCAACACTTTGTTAAACTTCAATGGGAATAGCTTATTCATGGTTTTATATTTATATAATTTTCTACAATAGATTTTACTAAGAAACCAGCCAACAGATTTAATGTACCTTGCTGAAATATTATTATTTATTTTTAACATATTTTTACATAAATCACAGAAGCATTTTTCTAAATACCTAAAAAAAACAGCTTCGTTGTTTTTATGCTACAAAGGAAATTATGAAACACGACGTGAGAATAGGGAAGAGATAATTTATGAGGTTCGTGAAAATCCTGTAAAGTTCACGAGATATTAAAACTACAATGCACCGAATTTTACGTGAATTATATTCAAAGACGTCGGGAAATGTCAACAGCGTAAGTTGATTAAAGAGAGAGGTTTTTATTATAATTTGTAATTCTATCGAAAATTTGCAAAGAACTATATTTTCTGCATTCTGCATCCCTATTCATAATGCACGTCTTGTAACAACTTGGCTGAATAACGAATATCCATAATGTGGGATTGGACGTAGGGTTCAATTACAAGGCAGCCTCGTTCACCTGACACAACTCCTTTAGATTTTTATTCCTCGAGTTGTATATTAAAAAAAAAAATCGGTACAATTCAATTTTTTTTAAATTTTTTTAATAACTTTTGTTTTTTTATTAATTTTACTTTCAAATTTAATACAAAGTTGTGCTTTACTAAGCATATTTTTTTAATTTGATGAACTGTCCTTAAAACAGCTAATCTTAATTCATCAATTGTATTCAACTGTCTTTTTAAAATTGGCTGTCTTAAAGACATTTCATCAAATAAAGAGTAATATGTTTAGAAAAACATTATTATCTACAAAGTGTATATCTCAAATTTGTATTGTCCATTGAGAGAGGGCTACAACGCCTGTAATAGTTTAAGGCCCGATTGCACAAAGTAGCACTACTTCTAAATCAATAAAACGAGCTAAAATTCCCTTTTTAATGGTGTCACAGTCTACTACAACTCGTACTTAAAATAAGAAATTTAATGTTAAAATAACAAAAACTAAGGAAGATATGTAAAATTTATTAACAAATTTCAAATCTACCCAAAAAAGTGTCCTGATTATGTCTAAAACTATTTTGAGTATGATTTTAAATAAGCAAGTTATAAGCAAAAATTAAAAACGTATTTTTGTTAAATAATTAGCGCAAAAACTATTTGTTTTCATGGAATAGTTGCTCCCAAGTCATACATTATTTTAACCCATTTAAACCACTCTGTATCTCTAAGCGTTTACGAGATTACCATGTTGTGCGCGATAACTGAAACACCCTGTATATCGTAATACATCTTAATACTTTAACAATCAAATACAGCATCTTAATGCTCTCTTATTGCGAAACCCTTTTGTAATCTGATATGCTTGTTTCGAGTTTAGGTAATTGCTATTGTATGTGCAAAGATTACTAATTACGTGTAAATCTGATTGATCTTAATCGTTGATATTCTCACTGCCTCCATTGCAGCCTAAAATTTTGTTTTACAAGTTACCGCAACAAAATTTTCAACAGGATTCTCTTCTAGATTTAGGAAATGACGGTGTGAGTTTCCACTAGAGAAGATTTGCATGGTAATCAATGTTTATATTCCGTAGGCTCTGATGGTCTTTGCCCAAGGATTTAGTTGATAAATCTTAATTGAAATCAAAGGATTAAGAGCTTTGTCGTCCCACAGATTTATAAAACTTGAATCAACGCCAGCTCAATGAAATTGAGGAACAGATATCTCCACCTTATGCACCAGTTTTGTGTTTATATTGAAATTTACTTTTCTTTATTTTTTAATTAACTGTTATGCAAATAAAATGTTTTGCAAGATTGATGAATTTATGTCCTGTAATATAAATTTTGTTATTTATTTATTATTAATACGTTTAAACTGATTGAAAACGTTAAAATTTTTTCAGTTAAACCAACAAAAGTTTATAATATCTTTATTATTAGCGAAGTTGTATCCTAGTTTCCGCAAGCAGAATAACTTGTTTGCTTTTATCAGCGTTATATATTGCTTTCATGGATATATTAATATACTATTTTTCAATTATTAACAACTGCATTATGGAACACAAGCAATTGTTTAAAATTTTCATTAAAGCTTCGGTCTGGTTTTATGTTTATTTAGGTCCCCCTGGTAAAAGATAATAAGGGATAAGATTCTGTATGGGGGGATTATTATAGTTCCCTAAAACTCTAAAGGATTAGAAAGCGGAAAGGTCTTTGAGGTTCCTAAATGAAGGAAAGCGGCTTGAAACTGCGAATTATGGGGCCATGCTAGGGTTGTTTTCCTTATTACACAGAAACCTATTATAGGGGATTTTCTGTAAATTATCTGCTGTGTGGTTCGTTAGCGTTAAACGAAACTGCTGTGCCACGGAATTTTTTGTTTGAAGGCTATGACAGTGTTAACATGCTATTTGTTCTTTATACCACGATAAATTTTTAATTTATGAGTGAACAATAGTATTAACTTATTCTTATCGTTTATGACTTTAGAGGCAAAACTATGGTATTTGTATGCATGTGTCGGCGATATACGAGTATGTATGACATGTTTTATTGCTGTATATTCATTAATATAGGTACAAGTGGCAGTATAAATGAAGTTGACCAAGACTTTCTTTTATGCTTATTGACTTTTAGATATAATAAAATATGTTTCGCTTTTTGAACATGCTCATAGCTAACTAAGTAATATTGGTTAAATACGGCTTCGTTTGATTTTCTATTTATAAGAATATAATTGGTAAGTGGTATCTCATTAGGAAGAGTGAAAAATCACATGTAACTATTTAATAGCCAACTTAACAGCCTATATAGGAAAAAATGAAATTAGGGGTAATATCTCAATAATGGAAAGTGATAAACCAAATCTAAAATAGTTAGGTACAATTTACATAAAAGAAAGTACCTTAAGAAAGTACAAATAAAATTGATTAAGACAAACATTTTATGAGAAAAAAATTCAACATTGTCATATTTTTCGCAAGAACTTCTGAGTACGAGATATTTAGTACTTTATAAATAAATTGTAGCTCCTCTCATACTTATGATAAATTCATCTAATTTAAGAAAACCTGTATCTCTTATAATAAGTGAGATCCCTATGCTGGAAATGTTATCTGTGACACCCTGTTTACCTAGACCCTAGGTCCTAGAGTGTTTTGTTATGGGAGATATTTTCTGTCTGAAAAAAATATTTCTTTATGCATTTTAGTTAGAGGCGCCCCTACAGAACCGCTGGCCTTTCCTTAGTCGGGCTCTGTCGAGAGGCGTGTATTAACCATATAATTATATGAAGTTAATCTTAATATTATCCCGAGTTATTCATTATTCAACAACTTACGCATACACATTAGAACATTAAACTAAGTAGTAAGTAAGCTGTAATACCCGACTGTTACACCAGTGTAATACTCTAAAGAGAATCGTTAAGATTAGAGGGACTCTGGTTTCATGGTTGATTGGAAACCGCTGAGGCTCCGCAGGTGTGTTGTCCCAGATGTGCTTTCAGCTCGCTTAACATATCCTATGCCGGTTGAAAGACATTTTGATTAATTTCCTCTCGACGATGCCTTTAATTTAACTGAGCTGATAATTTGTAGGATGTTTAAGACTCGCGGCATAATTAAACATGAAAAGTGGTTTGTATTTGTGATGTTTCCGCGTTGAAAATGAAATTTCAAACTAGATGTAAGATAAATCTTTAAATTAATATATTCATATAAATAAGCTAAGTTTTAAATATCTCTTATCGTTTTTTCGAAGGATTTCTTAATTAAATGCAAAACCAGTTTTAAGATCAAGACTCTCGTAACTTCATCATTTGCAGTTTTATTTATTTATAACAAGTAATTATTTGCTCTATAAAAAAATTGGTTATTAGATATACAATAAAACTGCTATAATATGAAAATCAAGTGCTATTTAGATAAATAAAACGCGCTATAGGAAGTAAAAAAGTAATACAATAAATTTATAAAATAATCGAATGCTATATGAGTTATAAAATGTTTTTAGAAAATTTAAAATTGAACTTTATTAAATTTTAACGTCCCTTACTATTAGATCAACTTTTAGTCATTTCTACTATACGCTGCTATGGGCTTCAGTTTAGATTAGTAAGAGAGGGTCACGTTAAAGGTTAGTTAACATTTTTGTATGCTGTGTTGAGTGGCAATTGGTACAATACAGATGTATTAGGTGGCAGCGACTAAAACGGTGTAATAATAAGAGACGCTAAAACCGTGTCCGGAACATTCTTTGCCCACAATTTTTCGCCTTTACAATTCTTCACCGCAATTCTTTGCCTCCACAATTCTTTGCCCACAATTCTTCGCGTACACAATTCTTCGCCGCCACAATTCTCCGATGCCACAATTTTTTGCCGCCACAATTTTTCGCCGCGTACAAGTACCTATATCACAAATTTTGTTTGTAAATGTGATTGTTTTTTTATAATGTAATTTTTACAGATTATTTTACATAAGGTTAGGTTAAGTAAGGTTAGGTTAATTTAATTTTTATTCATACTATAATAACATAAAGATAAACAAGATTAAAAATTACAACGTATGCAATTTTTAAACATGGTATTAAAAGAAGAAGTATACAAGAATATATATATGTTGAACTTGGTTCTAGGGTGCTGAACCGCGTCTGTTTCTGGTCTCTAGAGAGACCGAGTTTTCGACGTTTCGACGATATAGAAATAGAAAAGAGACCAAACAACCTCAACAAGCGGGATGACAGCCAAAGACTCCCATCAACATGGAGACCCGCACTGTTCGCCCATACTAGAACAGTAAAAACACACCGGCCAACCATTATAAAGGAACCACAAAGAACACCCAACACCAGAAGCCGACGTCCACCACCAAAGGACAACACAGAACCGTTCGACGGACCCGTCACGAGAAGCCGAGCACGGAACCAACGAAGCGCAAACGCTCAGCGAAGCATGACAGAAACGGGTATATAAACACAGACACGACACAGATCGCCAGTCAACCCAGACTCCTGAAGATGACGAGTGTGACCTCGTCGAAACGTCGAAAACTCGGTCTCTCTAGAGACCAGAAACAGACGCGGTTCAGCACCCTAGAACCAAGTTCAACAAAGTACAACCGCGAAAACCTTCGTAACAAGAATATATATATATATATATACAAGAAACAACTTAAGGCTAATGTAAAATAATCTGTAAAAATTACGTTATAAATAAAATTTGTGATATGCTTGTATGCGGTGAAAAATTATGGGCGACGAATTGTGGGCGGAAGAATTGTAGAGGCAAAGAATTGTGGGCGAAGAATGTTCCTAGACCCCGCTAAAACGATAGATTACCTATAATGTTTTTTATTTTCCCATAAAATGTTTATTTATATTCTATATGTAAAACGTGTATAACTTTTTCATGCAGCATTTATATTTTTCTATATAGCACTTTTCTTCGATAGAATTAAAACGAAGGTTTTCTGGTTTTTAACAGGTTTATTCCTTAACGAAAGTTTATTTTTTTTATTTTTTTTAATAAAATATCCAACATGTTTCGCACGATTATTTTTATCGGCATCTTCAGGGCTGATATTATTTTTTCTGTTATTTTTACAATTTTGTACATTATATTTAGCTTAACAAAAATTAGTTTAAACAATACTGTCTACTAAATTATTCTTAAAAATATACTTACATGTTTTATTTGAACAAGGATGAACGAAATTGTTTAAAATGTGGAAAATTGTTGAAACCTAAATTATACCTAAACAACTTAAAAATAACTTAATTACCTTTGTCCATGCAAAAATTGTAATATTATATACATAGGACAAACTTCACAAAATTTAAGAAACAGAATGTATGGCCATAAAAGCGATTTAAAAAAACTAAATGAAAATTTAAAGTCCAAAAATACAAATAATATTCAATGTACTACCAGTTTAACAGAACATGTTCTAGAAACTAAACATGAATTTAATTTTGAAAACATTAAAATTATGTATCACGAAAAAAATCTATTCAAACGTCTTATATGAAAGTATTTTCATAAACGTCAATAAAAATGCATGTAATATGTCTGACATAGACAATATTTTGCAAAAAACTTACAAATTGCTTTTAAATAAATGTAATCAGAGTTCCCTAATGTTTCAATAATACCATTAAATTAAAATTATATTGTTATACCATTAAAAATTTGTAATTTCAATTGATCAGGTTATGTTATAGAAATGTGTTTTATGTAGTTGTGTTTTATAGGGTTATATTTAGTCTTTAGGTATACATATATAACAAAAATTGTAAACTAATAATTGTGTCATTATAATATAAGTACTGTTAATGTATATTTTTGTAGACTAGGTATGTGTAAAAAGTGCCTAGCTCTAAAAAAAATTTAAATTTTAAATAGTGACATCTTCATGTACAATAGTAAAACAATTAACTTATCTGTTTACTAAAATCTGTTTTATCAAAAAATTTTAACTCGCAAACCGGTTTTGAAACAACGTGATTCTATTCATTACCAATAAGAATTTTTAACGTGTTTGTGCTGTTTTTGTATTGTCCTAAATATGGTTTAATAACAAGTTTTAACATTTTTTTAATTCAAAATCAAGCTAATCTTCAAGTACATGATTTAGCATTAGTTTTCGTGATTGTTTTTTTTTCATCAAATGTGGTTTTTCTAAACCAACAAAATTAATTCATAAATTTTAACAAATTTCAACAATTTTCCACATTTTAAACAATTTCGTTCATCCTTGTTCAAATAAAACATGTAAGTATATTTTTAAGAATAATTGAGTAGACAGTATTGTTTAAACTAATTTTTGTTAAGCTAAATATAATGTACAAAATTGTAAAAATAACAGAAAAAATAATTTCAGCCCTGAAGATGCCGATAAAAATAATCGTGCGAAACATGTTGGATATTTTATTAAAAAAAATAAACTTTCGTTAAGGAATAAACCTGTTTAAAACCAGAAAACCTTCGTTTTAATTTTATCTAATCAAGAAAACAGGAGAAACCAATTTCAGCACTTTCCTTCTATAGTATTTTAGTACTTTTTTATACAGAATTTTGTTTTGTTTATACAAAAGTTTGGATTATTTACATCCTTTATTTATCTATTTATACACACGCAGCTGTCAACGATCATCCTTGGCAACAAAATCCATCTAAACCGATATTGATTTAGTTAAATGAATTCTCCTCGTTGAAACAGCATCATCCAATTTTATCTAAATTTAAACATTCCTCTCCATTAATGCAAGAAGTTTTGTTTTTAGAAACAAAATGATGACACTAAAAATAAATAAATTAATAGTAAGAGAACATAATGATACAAAGTAAAATAATAGTTATCGTTTTCAGTTAATTTTCTTTTTGCCGCATTGCTTAACAAATGTTTCAAGAGAGTCATATTACCCGGGGATAAAATCTTTTATTTTCAATTTACTGAATGCCTGCTTCGCTACAATAAAGTTTGCTCAATAGGGATTTATAACTAACAATAATGTTGCTTTATCTGACCTACATACGGCCTCTGGGAGTATGGCATATTTCTAGTTTTCGCTCCTTTATTTAAGTATGCCATTTATCACAGTTTTTCATGTCGGAATAGATAAAAAATAAAGCAATGCGTAAACACAAAATTTATTTTTCCATACCGACTGACACATTTACATTTTAGATGTTCAAGTTTACAACAATCAAAACAGTACTTTGGGACATAAAATTTTTAAGAAACCAACACACACTAACAAGTATTTACATGCACACTTAAATCAAGGTCACAAAAAAAAAACAGTTTTATCAACATACTTATTGATAGAATCAATAGAATATGCGACAACGATTCTATAAAAAAAAAAACGAAAAGTTTTGGACAATAGCTTCACAACGCAACAAGAAAGATGTGCTTTACCTACCATACATTGAATTAATTCATCATCTTCATTATCAGCAAGTTTTAAACCTTCTAAGTTTGGTACGTCATCATGTGTTCCGGCCTTTCCATTTTAATCATGGGCGACCCACGTTTCGTCTTCCATGGGTTGGCTTGTAAATAAGTAGGTTTTAAAGGTTACAAGACGAAATTACACAAAAAGAAATTACACGTGATAAAATTGCACAGCAAAGATAATTACAAAGGGAAGAAATTACACATTTTAACAAAAGCTATGCGGGAATTCTGCAGAAGCAGAATGGGGTTTCTCAAAAATGAATATAATATGTCCAGATAAGAGAAGTAGCTTAATTTTTTAATATATCCAATATGCTGACTATTTTTGTTAGTGTAATTGGCGTACCTCTAAGGCAGGGGTGTCAAACTCAATGGCTAACTTGGGCCATATAAACAAGGTTTAACTTAAGGTGGGCCGCAAAAAAAATTTTTTTTTGTTTAATAATAGCGAAAAAGAGTGTAATTAAAAAAACGTTTAGCGAATTCTACCTATCTTATTTTTATTCTGCGTCGCGTTGTTATTTTATTATATACCAGCAGGCCCTGGCGGGCCTACTGGGGCGCCGATGGCGCCGTTCCGAGACCATAGAAATATCTGTATACGGATTAACTCTTTTGCGTCCAAGTTCTATGCGTCAAAATAAAAACATCGATAAATCTCGAAGCGCTCAACGAAAACCGAGCCCGTATTATTTCCATTTATAGATAATAGACGACTCGCGTTGCATGCTCGGCGGAGGAGAGGCGAATACAATTCACTTTTATCGATCATAGACAATTCGCTATGCATGCTCGGCGGGGATACCGCAGGTACAATTCACTCCCGGGCCGCAAACGACTCCTTAGCTGCAAACTACTCCCAAACCGCAAACGACTCCCGGGCCGCAAACGACTCCCAGGTCGCAAACGACTTCCGGGCCGCAAACGACTCCTGAGCTGCAAACGACTCCCGGGCTGCAAACGACCCGCGCCGAAAACGACTCCCGGGCCGCAAACGACTCCCGGGCCGCAAACGGCTCCCAGGCCGCAAACGACTCCCGGGTCGCAAACGACTTCCTGGCTGCAAACGACTCTCGGGCCGCAAACGACTCCCGGGTCGCAAACGACTCCCGGGCTACAAACTACTTCCAAACCGCAAACGACTCCCGGGATGCAAACGACTCGTGAGCCGCAAACGACTCCCGGGCCGCAAACGACTCCCGGGTCGCAAATTACTCCCGGGCTGCAAATTACTCCCGAGCCGCAAACGGCTCCCGGGCCGCAAACGACTCCCGGGTCGCAAACGACTTCCTGGCTGCAAACGACTCTCGGGCCGCAAACGACCCCCGGGTCGCAAACGACTCCCGGGCTACAAACTACTTCCAAACCGCAAATGACTCCCGGGATGCAAACGACTCGTAGGCCGCAAACGACTCCCGGGCCGCAAACGACTCCCAGGTCGCAAATGACTCCCGGGCTGCAAACTACTCCCGAGCCGCAAACGACTCCCGGGTTGCAAACTACTCCTGGGCCGCAAACGACTTCCGAGCTGCAAACTACTTACAGTCCGCAAACTACTCCCGGGCTGCTAACGACTCCCAGGCCGCAAACGACTCCCGGGCTACAAACTACTTCCAAACCGCAAATGACTCCCGGGATGCAAACCACTCGTAGGCCGCAAACGACTCCCGGGCCGCAAACGACTCCCAGGTCGCAAATGACTCCCGGGCTGCAAACTACTCCCGAGCCGCAAACGACTCCCGGGTCGCAAACGACTCCTGGACTGCAAACTACTCCTGGGCCGCAAACGACTCCCGAGCTGCAAACTACTTCCAGTCCGCAAACTACTCCCGGGCTGCTAACGACTCCCAGGCCGCAAACGACCCCCGGGTCGCAAACGACTCCCGGACTGCAAACTACTCCTGGGCCGCAAACGACTCCCGAGCTGCAAACTACTTCCAGTCCGCAAACTACTCCCGGGCTGCAAACGACTCCCGGGCCGCAAACATTTTCCGGGTGCAAACTCCTCCTGGGCCGCAAACTACTGCCGGGATGCATACGACTCCTGGGCCACAAACGACTTCCGGGCCGGAAACGACTCCTGGGCCGCAAACGACTGGGTCGCAAACGACTCTCGAGCCGCAAACAACTCCCGGGCCGCAAACTACTCCCGGGCCGCAAACTACTCCCGGGCCGCAAACGCGCTCGGAGAAGGCAAACCGGTACAATTATCTTTAATCGGAAACAGACGCCTCGCGCTGCGCGCTCGGCGGGGGCTAAGCGCGTTAAGTTTTTTTTTATCGATTAGAGACGACTCATGATGCGCGCTCGGAGAAGACAAACGGGTACAACTCTCTTTTATCGCTGAATAGGAGCTAAGCGCGTTAAGTTTCTTTTATCGATCATAGACGACTCGCGCTGAGTGTTCGGAGAAGGCAAATGTGTACAATTATCTTTAATCTACACTCGGGCCGCAAACTACTCCAGGGCCGCAAAAAACTCCCGGACCGCAAAAGACTCCCGGGCTGCAAACGATTCCAGGGCTGCAAACTACTTTCGGCCCGCAAACGACTTAAGGGCCGCAAACGAATCCCGGGCCTCAAACGACTCCCGGGCTGCAAACTACTTCCGGGCTGCAAACTACTCAAGAGATGCAAACGACTCTCGGGTCGCAAACGACTCCCAGGCTGCAAACTACTGTGCTGCAAACTACTCCCGGGTTGCAAGCGACTTCCGGGCTGCAAACGACTCCCGGGCCGCAAACTACACACGGGCTGCAAACTACTTCCGGGTCGCAAACGACTCCAAGGCCCAAACTACTCCGATGCTGCAAACTACACCCGGGCCGCAAACGACTACCGGGCCGCAAACGACTCCGGGGCTGTAAACGACTCCCGGGACGCAAACTACTCCCGGGCCGCAAACGATACCGGGCCGCAAAAGACTCCCGGGCTGCAAACGACTCCCGAGTTGCAAACTACTCCCGGGCTGCAAACAACACTCGGGCCGCAAACTACTCCTAGGCCGCAAACCACTCCCGGGCCGCAAACGATACCGGGCCGCTAAAGACTCCCGGGCTGCAAACGACTCCCGAGTTGCAAACTACTCCCAGGCTGCAAACAACACTCGGGCCGCAAACTACTCCCAGGCCGCAAACCACTTCCGGGCCGCAAACTACTCACGGACTGCAAACGACTCCCGGGCTGCAAACTACTCCTGGGCTGCAAACAACACACGGGCCGCAAACTACTCCCAGGCCGCAAACCACTCCCGGGCCGCAAACGACACTCGGGCCGCTAACGACTCGCGGACCGCAAAAGACTCCCGGGCTGCAAACAACTCCCGGGCTGCAAACGACTCCCGGGCTGCAAACTACTCCCGGGCCGCAAACTACTCCCAGCTGCAAACTACTCCCGGGCGGTAAACTACACTCGGGCCGCAAACGACTCTAGGGCCGCAAACGAATCCCGGGCCACAAATGACTTCCAGGCCGCAAACGACTTCCGGGCCGCAAACGACTTCCGGGCCGCAAACGACTTCCGGGCTGCAAACTACTCAAGAGCCGCAAACGACTCCCGGGTCGCAAACAACTCCCAGGCTGCAAGCGACTCCCGGGCTTCAAACGACTCCCGGGCCGCAAACAACTCCCGAGCCGCAAACTACTCCCGAACTGCAGACTACTCCCAGACTGCAAACTACTCCCGGGTCGCAAACGACTCCCGGGCTGCACACTACTCCTGGGCTGCAAACTACACTCGGGCCGCAAACTACTCCCGGGCCGCACTAATGACTGACCCTGTATATTTGAAAATATTTTTATCGGGTTCGGAGGATAAAACTGTATCAAATAGCGTTTGAATCAACTTTCTATCTCAAACCGTTAAGCGACAATCGCCTGATCCCGCACTAATGACACCCTGTATATTTGAAAATATTTTTATCGTGTTCGGAAGTTAAAACTGTATCAAAAAGCGTTTGAATCAACTTTCTATATGAAACCATTAAGCGACAATCGACTGATCTCGCACTTATGACTCACCCTGTATTTTTAAAAATATTTTTATCGTTTTCGGAAGAAAAAACTGTATCAAATAGCGTTTGAATCAACTTTCTATCTCAAACTGTTAAACGACAATCGCCTGATCCCGCACTAATGACTCACCCTGTATATTTGAAAATATTTGTATCGGGTTCGGAAGAAAAAACTGTATCAAATAGCGTTTGAATCAACTTTCTATCTCAAACTGTTAAACGACAATCGCCTGATCCCGCACTAATGACTCACCCTGTATATTTAAAAATATTTGTATCGGGTTCGGAAGAAAAAACTGTATCAAATAGCGTTTGAATCAACTTTTTATCTCAAACCGTTAAGCGACAATCGACCAATTCCGCACTAATGACTCACCCTGTATACGGCACTGCCAAATCTTTATCCGTTATGAGAGAAAATAATATATATTTTCGATGTTAAACATTTCAATAAACTTAACATAACATTTTTATTGACATTCATTTGCAAACACCCTGTATATTTTTCTCGCTGTATGAATAAGTGCAAAAATTAAATCATTCAAAGTCCGAGCAGCCGGTTCATCTGCCCGCACAACACTTATGTACACAAAGGATGTAATTACTGAGCGTACGATAAGAAATATAAACAAACATGCAATATTTGATTTATTTACAATAGTAGACTTGCAGAAAATTTTAAAAATACATTCAGAGGAATACGTTTTATTTAAAAAGTAGTACACATGCAGTTTCATTTTGTAGTAGGTTAATTAAAACAAAACATTTATTATGATAAGATTATTGACTGTTACGAAATACACAAAAGTTGTTTATTTATTTTAATAACGACATGCAAATATAATTCAGAGTATAATAATTGCTGTTGATTTGCGATTAACGATTTAATGGAAAAAAAATGCAGACTTAATAGGTAAATAGGTACTTAATAGGTAAATACTTAACTTAACATGTAGGTTGCTGAGAAAGATGTATTTTTGCATAATATTTTACTGGAACGTGTGTACACTGTTTTTTTACAGATGGCTTATTGTTTTCCCATTTATAAACTAACCTATAATAACAATTCGCGCACCTCAGATAACAAAGCGAACAGAACTGGGCTAATCTTAAGTCGTGCTCTGTGATAAGGCATTTTTGGCGCGAAAATATTTGGGAATGAAAAATCGTGAAAACAGGAAAACGGATAATCAGATCAAACTGAAATTTTCAGGATACATTTTTCAACTACATTGGCACGATCCGTGTAAATTTGAAGACCCGGTGTCTTGACGCAAAGATAACGTCCACTCAGCCGGTTGCCGGTAGCTCACCGCGGCAGTTAGCGGGCATCGGGGGTACGAGGGGAAATTCACGTTTAGGGTGAAAACAAATAAACGGCTTATCAGATTCGGCTGAAACTTTGGAAAAACCTTATCCCGACATAAGCGCTCGAACCGCGAAAATTTAGTAACCGAACTAAGCTTCCCCGCGGCGCTACGAAGAACCAATATTCCCATAAGAGAAAAATTTTTCGGCGGTTTATCATTGATAACTTTTCAGTCTCGAAACGTACGGCAACCGGATATCGACAGGAAGCTGGTTCGTTCTTTCATACGTATTCTAAAACAAACCGGAAGTCCCTGCATCGTGTTTTTCGATTTTTAATTTGCTTTCGGGCAAACCGCCGCTACTCTTTTATTATATAGGGGACTAGCTGATTGACCCGGCGTTAATTACAATTCTCTTTTATCAAAATCACAGACTACTCGCGCTCGCGCTCGGCCGACGTTCCCAGATAATCAATCACAGACTACTCGCGCTGCGCGCTCGCGCTCGGCGGACGTTCCCAGACGTTTTCGCCCGTTCCCGGCCGTTATTTATACGACGTTTAATCCGTTGGATCCCAAATAGTAACTGTGCAAAATTTGGTCCCGATCGGTCAACGGACCTAGGATTCTATAGCGAACAAACAAACAAACAAACAAACACACAAACAAACAAGCTCTTTTATATATACAGTGTGGCTGGTTTTTCATTGTCCAGCTTATATCTGCTGAAATATTAATGTTACCAAAAAAAGTTAAATGAGAAACTTATTAAACAAAAGCTGGTCTACAAAATTGTGCTAAAAATTTTGTTCCATAGCCTACCAGTTTTTCGGAAAAATATCCAACTTTTGTTTGTTAAATAGAACACCCTGTATATTTTTATAGAATCACATTCTAAATCAATTTCTCTTCACAATGATATTATCATAAGTACCATTTTGCTTTTAAATTATGCTCAATATTTAAAAAAAAAGAGAATTATTATAGCCGGCTGTGGAAACAGCACAGCATATCAACTTTTTCATTATTTGTATGGTACATTTTTCTTAATTATAATTACACTTATTTTTGTCTGATTTGGCAAGTGTTTGCTAATGTAAAGAAATTTGACAGGTATTTGCAATAAACAAAACAATATCACAGCCGACTTTAATCATTCTTTTTTTGAAATATTGTGCATAATTTAAAAGCAAAATGGTACTTATGATATATCATTGTAAAGAGAAATTGATTTAGAATGTGATTCTGTAAAAATATACAGGGTGTTCTATTTAAAAAACAAAAGTTGGATATTTTTCCGAAAAACTGGTAGGCTATGGAACAAAATTTTTAGTACAATTTTGTAGACCAGCTTTTGTTTAATAAGTTTCTCATTTAACTTTTTTTGGTAACTTTAATATTTCAGCAGATATAAGCTGGACAATGAAAAATCAGCCACCCTGTATACAAGATGATTTACCCGGCGTTGCACGGGCGATTACAATTTTAATTACTTTTTTAACTTGAATAAGCCCAATAATTCCAAATCATACATAAATGACATACTCTGATCAATCATCTTTTCATTTTCTTATAATTCATTAAAAAATAACTATTTATTGCTTAAAAATTAAATAATAACTCAAATTTATTTTCTTTCGTCTTGTTTCAATTAAAAATGTACTAATCAAAATAATACTTCATGTACATTTATTACTAATTGTATACAAAACAATCTCTACTTGTGAAATACACCGCGCCGTATCGTGTTATGACCAGGTATTTGCCGACGTAAGATCGAATCCCGTCCAAGTAATTGTTATATTTTTTTTTAATTGGTAATATGTGCTTGTACTTAAAGTTTGACGTTAGATCTGCAAGGTCCTAAATAGTAACTGTGCAAAATTTGGTCCCGATCGGTCAACGGACCTAGGATTCTATAGCGAACAAACAAACAAACAAACACACAAACAAGCTCTTTTATATATATAGATATAGATTATTGTGTGCCGATATATTGGCCGGGCCGCAAAAAGGTTCGTTGGGGGCCGAGAGTTGTGATCCCGTTATTGTTTATTCCTATATGTATAAGTATAACAGAGGTAACCAGCTTTTTCGCGAAAATTCGATACCTGTCTCCGTAACCTTTTTAATCACAATACTCTATATATTTAAAGTAAATGCGTTTCTTACTTTCTTTAGTATTCGTGTAGTTTTTTTAAAATTTCTGTATAATATTTTATATCATCAAAGAACATACTAACTATTTGCAGCATTGTGCCGGTCAACGAAATCCAGGACGTGGTAAGCACATTTCGTAAAAAAACGTATTTCAAACATTTTGCAAAATTACGACTCTAATAGATAATTAGATTTCTTGCGTTGTTTGGTTTGTATGACGTAGTTGTCTTTTTATGTTTGATAATTAAGTTTATGTATATCTTTGTAACTGTTTTAATAATTTAACTGTTCACTTTACTAATATTGTATGTATGATCATTAATTTTGAACCTAACTTGTGTTTTTACATGTATTTTTTTTGTGTAAATTGAAAATAAGATTTGTAAAAATATAAGCAAGTTTAATTATTGGAAGTGGCTATATGTCCGCCGGCGGAATAGCTTATAATATAGACTTAGAAGTCCGCCGGACGGCGGATTTTATACGTTATACAGGCTCTTTCCGCCGTTGAAGCTGTATTATGCGCACGCGAGGCGGTTTCGAGGTTATTTTCTGTTATATTCCGTCATACGACAGAAATCCTTCTATGGTTTGTAAAGTCCGCCGTGAACATAAACTACATTTTAGCTGTCAATATTACTCTCACTCGTAAGCAAACTAAATAAACTATGAAGAGTTTGCCGATAAATAAAGCGTTACTATCGCTACAAGTCAATTTTTACTGAATTATAGGTCAAATATTTATGGTACCAACGGTAACACCATCGAAATTAGTAGATATTAGGTAGAAATCTAAAGACTAAGTTAGATTTAATTTAAGCAAATTCATTTTCGACTAAAAGACAAAATAAAAATTTAAAAGGGAAAAGTGTACGTCAATTTGAGATAGGGGATGACGTATACGTAAGAAATTATAAAGACCCAAATAAAACATCTTGGGTAAAAGCTAAGATTATAAAAGTTTTAGGATTTAAAAAATATTTGTTTAACAGAGAATAATTTAAAATGGGTTAGACATGTAGATCAAATGTTTAAAAGCAAACAACCCGTTAGATTTGGGTATGATTCCTATTACGGACGAAAATTGAGACAAAAGGCTATATAAAAGTACAACAATATTATATGTAAAAAATGCAATGTGCATGTTCATGAGTTGATATATTTCACATAAACTATAAGGCGTTAAGGTACCTAAGATCCCACGCAGCATATTTTTCTTTAAGTGAAGCAGTTTTTTTGACTTATCATTGGATTTTATTTTACGAGCACGGCAAATAAACAATAATAAGAATAAAAATCATAATATACAGGGTGTGCAAAAAGTCGGAAAACGCTGTTGTGACGGCGTAAATACAAGTTTTATGAAAAAATGACCTGGTATTTATTTGTCCTGTCTCTAGCGATTTAAACCTTTAATACACGCACATTTGAGCTGGTAATATTTTAATACGGAATTTACTTGCCGATCTGCTTTTTTTTTTGCCGCTGCTATGGTTCGTGCATCTCTTTTATAAAAAGACACGAACTCGGCTTCGCAAAAACTATTTAACTTTTCTATAATTTTTTTGTAGGAGACCAAAACATCACCAAGCTCCATTTTGTTTTAATAGCAATTGCATAAAACGTACAAATTGAAAGATCTAACTGAGCTTTCTAACTTCCCCTGCACTGGATTTTTCATTGTAGTAGTGACAGCTAAAATGTTGATTATGTTCACGGTGGACTTTACAAATTATAGAAGGAATTCCGCCGTGCGGCTGAATCGCTGAATGTAACTAGAAAATACCGTCGAATCCGCCGCGCGTGCGCTTAATACAGCTACAACGGCGAAAAGGGCATGTATAACGTATAAATTCCGCCATCCGGCGGACTTCTAAGTCTATATAAGCTATTCCGTCGGTGGACATATAGCCACTTCCTTAATTATTTGATGTGACAACAAAACATCAATATATTTTAATCGAATTTAAGGTAAGTATTATGAAATATTGAAAGGTAAAGGATAAATAGAAGTCGGTAAAACATTTAACACAATAGTAGCAATCAGATTTTAAATAGCAGTTTAAATAAAAATGAAAAACTTTAAATTTTGAAAAAAATAGTAAAATTACTTCTGGGTATAATTTATTCCGAGTGTATCTAATTTCTTTCCTGTGTAATTTGTGCTGTGTAATTTTATCATGAGTAATATCTTCTTCTGTAATTTTATCCTGACACCGGTTTTAAGATGATCTGGTGTTGTCTATTCGCTGTAGGTGTCCCTACCACATTTCTCTTAAATTAATTAATTAATTAAATTAATTGTAGTTGTGGTTTTTGTTATAAAGAACAAACCAAATGAAAAATTCGTGTGAAAGAACACATTAGACATACAAAATTAAACCAAAGACAAAAATCTGCACTCGCGGAACATTCGCTCAAAATGTAACATTTAATAGACTTTGATCAAGTAAAAACATAATACAAAGAAAAAACTGTAATAAAAAAAAAATTAAATAATTGATAGAAATTTATAACCACAAAAATTCTTGCACTTATAGAGAGTAAGGTTGTATTTTAGACAAAAATTGAAAGACGTATGAACGATGAAAATGTATTCAACTAAATAAATATAGTTTTAGATGAACTTACGTTGGTACCAATCATGATCGTTACTATGACAGCTGCATGATAAGATAAGTGATTTCTAATTAAGCTTACTTATACAGTATTAATAAATGAAACACTTAAACAATCCAACAATTTACATCTCGTATGTTACTGTACTGTAGTCATTATATTTGTTTTCAAATTTATACTTTGGACATTATTTTAAAGTGTATTCAAGTTACTGTGCTTACTATTTTGGTACAAAACAATTTAATAGCATACAACTGACTGCGTATTAAAAATGAACCACACAAAAGTTTTTACGAAGCAAAATGTTTTGATGCTGTTGGGGTTTAAGTTGCTAGTAAACCATAAAAATCCAACCTGCATTCGAGAACTACAGCTTTTATGATTATGCTAGTATAAAAATGGCAGTTGCATAACTATATCGGAGTCAGCAAGTTGGGGAGCTACTTTTGGGTTGTTTTTTGTTAACAATGGGTCGTAAAGCAATCCGACAATAATGGGGCGGCCGCGGTGGAGTCTCGCTGGCCATTACTTTGACCTTTCTATATAAGTTCGAACGAATTGCTAATAATGGCAAGGTTCCATTTCACAAATACAAAAAACTTTAGCCGACAATGTACGATTTGCTTAAATTTAGTTTTCTCGTGAAAAACATGTCGAGACGCATTTTCAGGATTAAAGCATAAACCAATGCAACACCCAAACAATGTGCCTCAAGAATAAAAAAATGTGCATTTACCTACTTTACTTTTTGTAGTTTTCAAAAATTTAAACATTATTGATTAGATGCTTACTAATATAGGTAAATTTGATTTAAATCTAGTAAGAAATGTATTCTTACGCTTTAAAGCTCATAATTATTACTGTTTTGTTTGCAGTTTTTGAAAACTGTTTAAATTAGATATGAATCGTATCTAAGGATAACATATAGAAGCATAAAAGAAGGAGACTGGTGGTGTAAAAGGACGAATCGGGGAGTGATAAAAATTTATGGCCAACCAAAAATAACAAGCATTGCAGGAATACAAAGATTGGATGGCTAAGACATATTAACAAACAACAAGAGGAAAGAATTTTACTAAAAAGTGAATTAGAAAAAAAAAGTCGTCCGAGGAGGAGATGGATGAGGACAGTTACAAAATATCATATGCCTATGCCTCCAGATTCGAAGAAATCTTCAAATAGGAAGTGTATAAGAGCTATGAATCCTACGGGCTTTCATACATATGAAAGTGCAAAGAACTTCAGCCGACAATTTAAAGAGCAACGTAGAGCAGTTTAAAGTTTACTGCACCATCACTACAACAGCGGTGCAGTTACATAATTTAAGAGTTAAGATCGTAATCTTTACAAACAATTCAAAAGCGCTACTTAATAATATTGCAAAAACATAAAACGAATATGTTATAGGTATTTTGTATCTGACTTACATATTTTTTCTCACAATCGTTGACAAATGCTCTCATTACCTTATTAAAAATAGTGGGCAAAACGACATTTTGCTCTCTAGAGAGCAAAATGAATTGTAACGTCATGGTAACGTTGCGTAATTGCTTTTTTAGAACGCATCCAACCATACGCTCAGCTGATTGCGCGAAATTGTCAATCGTGTCGAATACACCACCGACCGTTGTGAAAAAAATATTTAATACACAACTCATGAGCAAAGTACTTTTTCTCGCTCAACTGACGTGCAATTGGCAGTCTCACGAGAAAAGAAGTACTTTGCTCACTTGTTGTGTAAATAACTATTATTTCACTTCAATGTTATTTCGTTTACTTTTTAAATGAATAATATGGAACACACTGATGCATCATTTACTAACATAATTAACACTTTAAAAAGGCCAATTTTTGAGATTTTCAACTTAAGTAAAATAAATGAACGTTAAAATATTACGGCCATAACTTGGAATGCACGTTAGTGTTTGGATTTCGTCGACCAACAAACGATTTCTTGATAAATTTGTCCCAAGTCCCATCATAAGTAGGACGAAGTACTCGTACAATATGTGCTTATAAGTAAGAATGACAAGGAAACATATACAATAACTACGGAGGGCCATTTCGTACCATAATCTTAAGAGTTAAAAACCAACCACCAAGAAATGTACAGCCAGTCGAAAAACGAAGGGGTTGTGGTTAAATTTATTATGTTTTATTGTTTCATGCTGTATAATAATTGCCCTAGACCTGTGTATTACATAAACAATGTTTGTGGGTACTACCACTTTTTAAAGACGATCACGAGTAGGGATTGTAAATTTACCGACTTTTTGAATTACCGGTAATTCGGTAAAACTGTCAATCAAAACCGGTTTACCGGTAATTTACCGGTAAACCATATTATTATATATATTTATATTATATTGTTTCTTTTTAGATTTTTGCGGTTACTAACATTTTTAATATAGTTTTCGGAGTTTAGCCGCGTGTCCCCTATAGTGAGAGCTTGCCGAAACGTCGAGCCAATCTAAATATTACCCGGATAAACTCCGAAAACCATATTAAAAATAAATATATTTATGTACATTTATTTATTATAGAACTGATTAAGATAGTTGAAGCCTAAACTATCCCAATCAGTTTCATACAATATATTAGTTAACAGCCATCAACGTAATTTTGTTTTTGTATATTAATATAATAGATATACAATATAAAATAACAATATATAATATATAAAATAAAAATATTACAAGAAATATAATCCAGCATTACAAAAACATGAAAATAAAACTATTCTGAACATAAACTATATAATGATATAACATAAAATATAAAATGATATAACATAAAATATGTTGTCAAATTATTAACAATATTTTTTATTTTAAACTTTTCTTAAAAGATAAGCACGTAGAAAACATAATTGATCTAAACTATCGTCTCCTAATTGCGAGCTAATTTTTGTACAAAATTATCCAGCCGCGGAAAAAGCTCTTTCGGATTCTACCACTTGTTGGTCGAGTAGTGAGTAAACAATCATATGCCATTTGTATGTTTTCCTCTTATTTTTTCGCTTTGAAAATACGTCAATTTTTTTTTCGATTATTTGATTTAGATTTTTATCATGATTAGAAAGATATTGTAAAATTACCGGAATTACCGGTAAAAAACTGGCAAATTACCGGTAAAATTTGAAGAGCATTTTTTGCGATTTACCGGTAAACCGGTTTATCGGTTTACCGGTATTACAATCCCTAATCACGAGCCGTATTTAAAAATAATAAACATAAGAGTAATCATTACTATTCTCCAACAGTGCGAGCCGATGTATGGTAAGATTCTTCACAATATGTTATGTACTCCTATGATTTTTTGTTTGTAATTTACACACACAAAGTTAGTATCTCTTTATTCCAGAACCGTAAAAGAATGTAGAAAATTATCTTTTGAATAGCAACTGTATAGTATGAGTATGTATTAATATTTGATACGTGTTAAGTTCATGTTTTAAAGAAACAATTTTGATAAAAGGGTGATTAATTATTAAGCTTGTTCTTACATCCAAAAACTGTCATGCTATAACAGCTGACGTTCTAATTATCGTCAACTTCTCATTAGTTACCTCTCTGTGACATTTGTTATCACGATACGTACTTCTGTTGTTTAATTTTTGCTAAAATTAACCCCTATTCTGTTGACGTCAATCACATGCTCTTATTACAAATTAATGGTCTTGTAAAATAACAACCTTATTGTATGTACTCAAGCAAGATTTAATAGTTTGTTACTGCGTTCGTTGCATGATTCTCTGTAGCGTGTTATATTTAGAATCTAAGATTGAATTTTAATAAAAACGAGAACAGAGCTTACCGTGAGAACGGCTATTTGTGCAAAGTATTTTAATTGAATTTTCAGGTTTTAGAAACTCGCACATGTCTTGATATAGGTAAACGATATATAGGAAGGTCGGGTATATCGTACACTTTTTAGAATTTTGGTTATGGTGAATCTTCTATTAAAAATTACGCGAAATAAAAAATATCATTGGTTAGTACACATATTTGTTTATAAAAATGATATAAATCCATAGGCAAATAACAATAGGAATATAAAAGAAAAAAATAAATTGCACAATGCTGCAAAAGGTACGATTTCCCCAACTCGTTCGGTAAATCGTACCTAGGGGTGGCTAAATCGTACCTACAGGTTATATATATGGAGATAGGTACAAATTTAAGATAGGTACAACAGCTTATTAACAATTAACACAAACATATTTTTTGTACCAGCTCTCATTCCAGAACATGTTTCATGAGCCCAACGGTTACACCTCTGACATCGGAACATATCTTCAATTACGTTTTCTTCGCAAATGAAACAATACTAATACCAATCATCTGGGTTCACTACTACTTCAACATCTTCTACTGTTTTTGACGTCGTAGCTTTGGGACGGCATGCTTTTTTTTAAATAGAGGCAACAAGTGTTAGAGATTCGGCAAATCGTACCTACCTGGTACGATATACCAAACCATTTGCGGTACGATTTGCCGAACTGCCACTTTGTGCGATTTTATGATTAATGTGGAATTCATTACAATTTCAACGTATTAAAGCAAGTTTCAATTTACGCCTAATTTACTGATGAATGCTGATGTAAAAGTATTCATACGGTTTAACTTACCGATTTAGAATCAAAATCTTACACGTGAACGAAAAAAATTATTATTGACGACACTGTTTTCACAAATTGAAAGTTACCCGGAAACAGTCATGTTGCCGGTAAAAATGGAAAATGCTCTGTTTTGCAGTACAAGGGCCTCGGATTGAATAGAAAAGATTGCACCATTTACACCTTCTAATAAGAAAAGTAGCAGTGGTACGATTTAGCAAGCGGTACGATATACCCGACCTTACCCTAATTATGTTTTGTCCAAACGATTATGGAGAATAGAGAACCTGTAATAGAACAAATATTGGTTAAATGGATATACATTTTTTTAAAACTATATTATACAAAGTGTCCGAAATTCGAGGTTCATCATTGGAAACTTCTAAATCGTAAAAAATACTATAACGCCGATTAAATGGGACAGAAGTTCCACAAATTTCAGTGCGACTTGACAAGTAAAAAAAAAAGAAAATTATGGTACACTACTAATAGTCGAAAAGCTGAAATTAGTCAATAAGTCTTCTTGTTCTATCATGTCTTCGAGTCTATTGTCCGTTACAGTATTAGGATATCTGCTTCTTATATGTCTATTTATTTTATTTGGTATTTTCAGCGTTTCATCGGCTTTTCGAAAGCTTCTACCTTTTGCTCGGTACTGAATGTATTTCTTGGGCAATCGTTGTTCGGATATTCTATCAGTGATCGTGCCATTGTTGATGCATTTGTATTTTTTTTTAAGGTGTAGATGTTTAGCTCTTCTCTGACGTCTGTATTCCTTTTCCTGTCATTGTGGGCATACCCAGCCACCGATCTTAGGAATCTCATTTCCGAACTTTGAATACGTCATTGATTCTGTTTTGTTAACAGCCGATTTTCACTCGAGTGCAGAAGAGTGTGCATTAACGTTACTTGATAAAATTTCGTGAGAGTTTTACGTTGTGCATTGTTCTTAAGGGCACATTTAATAGTTCCATTTGCATGATTCAATCTTTTAATCTTCCCATCCACGTTGATAATTTTAATGTACTGATATAAGACAACCTAAGAAAACTGTGCTAATGGGCTCTATACTAATTCATTATTAATAACTGTTTTTGAATCTTATTGGTTTGTTTTCGTAGAACGCTAATATTTTTGTTTTAAAGGATAAAGTCCTTCATTAAGTTTTGTAGTCGAATATAGCGTTTCGTGATGATTTTTTGGAGTTTTGCAATGACAGCTTGATCGTCTTCGTATTAGCGTAAAATGTATTTAAGCTGTAGGAGTCAATCATATTCTTTCACAGGGTGGTAAATTCGTCAGTTTTATTTTAAATGAGACGAGTGAGGTTTAAGATATATGAACATTTTCACTTGATTGACATGATGGGATTCTTCTTTTGTAAGAATTCGTTTTTACGATCTTATCGAAAGCTTTTACGTTATCTATAAAAAGGAAATGCGTCTCAATCAAATTAAACATAATGACGTGCAATTTGAAGGTAAAATATTTATGATGTAATAAGAATCAAAGCAATGTAAAAAGATTTTGCTTTTGTTGCTTAAATCATACGTAAGATGTTTTAAGGTAATGAAAATTTGAATATTAAATCAGTACAGATTAAAAAGAAACGAATATCAATACATTAACTTAATAATTACTTTACAAAACCAGCAAAATGAAAACACTTTGTGAGTTTGTTTTATGAAATACGAGGTAACTTATCTTTTTTCTACATTCATCCTTATATATTCTCAAATTTGTTTTGAGAGTTATAGTAACAAAAGTGTCTTCTTTGCAAATTGCACACATTAAGGACATCAGTGAAACCAAATTGACAACGGGGAAATTTGTTGTTGCATCTTAAACTTTCCACTTTCGGAAAATTTAGAGTTGATGAATGGACATGTCAGGCTAACTTTATGCTCTTACTGCTGAATAGAAACCATCGATTTGTCTCGTCTATAGACCGTAAGTTTTACTCTTATTGTTTTGAATTTTTCTGCAGATGTATATGTCAACATTATGGTAAGTATTTTTGTTTGAAGTTTATATTCGTATAAACTTATAAACAGGTTAATGGATGATGATAAAAAAACATACAGTATGTTCTTTCTAAAACTAATTTTTGCGATTTATTTTAAGACAGAAGTTAAAAACAGTATGAATAAAAGTTGTTTACGTTAATCAACTATACAACCAACAATTATTTTTTGCTCTCATTTTTTTTGCGCCCCAATACGCCCAGTGCCGTTTATTTATACCATTTGTTTTTGATTTTAGATCAATTAAAAAAAAAAAATACCTGAAGCATATTTTTTTCAAAATCCATTTACAATTTTTCGATAATATTGGCTCATACATTACGAAAAAAATATATTTGTTTGGAATTTTAATTTTCAACATTGTATTAGCTTTTGCTGACTAGCAAAACTCTTAAAATGTGTAATACTCACACAGGGCATTTCTTATGCTCGACTCATTTTGTGCAATTTTTTTTAAGGAATATCCAGTATTTTTTATGTCACCAATAAATTAAATATATTTTAAAACATACAGAATACCTGTTGTCGAGCATTAATGGGTAGTTGTTCACACGGTGACATTTGATGTCGCGACATCAAAAGTCGCGACATCAGATGTCACCGTGTGAACTACCCAAGTATGGTAGGCTTACGTCAAATATGCCGAATTGTCAATATCGATGTCGCGGCACCGCGGCACTAGCGTCGTGACATAGTGGCATCGCGACATCGGACTGTTTAGACGACGATATTTGATGTCGCGACATCATATGTCACCGTGTGAACTACCCTTTATACAGTATGTATTTATTAAGTAATGGGTAGTTCACACGGTAACATTAAACGTCGCGACTTTTATGTCACCGTGTGAACTATCAAAAGTCGCGACTTTTAATGTCACGCAAAGTCGCGACATCGATTTGACAGTTCGGCATTTGACGTAAGCCTACTATACTTTTATATTTTGACATAACAGACAAATGGGTCAATCTAAACAGATGAATCTTCCTTAGGTGTAAGCACATTTTGCTGTGGTTACCATTGTTGCTCTTGAGATTCTGATTGTTATTAACAAAGGTAACCAAAGTAAAATTTGTTTACACCTAAGGAAGATTCATATGTTTAGATTGACCCATAGGTTAGGTGATAGATAAGGGTTAGATTAACCTAACCTAATATACATTTGTTTGTCATAGATTTCGAATTTATCATGTCCCCAATAGATGTTTCAACGATTTTAGAGGATTATCAACAAATAGCAACTTCAAAATAATTAGTTGCTCTACAACACTCGATGCTGCAGTTACAAGAGCGGCCATTTTTATTTTGAAGTCGCGACTTTCAATTTGGGTAGTTCACACGGTGACATTTAAAGTCGCGACTTTAAAAGTCGCGACTTTTGATGTCGCGACTTTAAATGTTACCGTGTGAACTACCCATTACTGCAGTTTTAATAATAATTCACATGCCCACATGTTATTATTTAATAGAATTAATTCAGTCTTCTTCTTCTTATTCTTACGCCTCTCTACCATTAGGAACGATCATTTTGTGTCTTTTTATGTATGTGGCCTCTTTTTGTATGCCTCCCTCCATCTTCTTCTATCTCTGGTTAGTTCCCCCTTACACCACTCGACCCCTCTATTTGTGGCAGCTGCTTTTGTCTTCCCATTAGAGGTTTTCCTTGGTCTTTCTTTTCGATATTTTTTTGCTCCAGTTCGCGTTTTATAAGTTATCCTCGGCAACCTATCTTCTCCTCAAGACCTAGCCATCTTAATTGTGCCTCCTGAATGTTTTGTTCTATTGGTTTTACTTTTAGGTTTTCTCTATGGAACTATTTTCAAATTTTGTCCTAAAGCGTTTAACCTTTAATTTTTCTTAAAAACCTTATTTCCATAATATTGATACGACTTTTTAGTAGAACTCGAAATTATTAAAACAGTCTAAAATGCAATTAAAATTTTATTTTTATACTTAAGTATTTTTTATTTGGTTTTTAATACATTTATGAAAAATTCATTTCAAATTATAAATTTTTATTCAATTTTCTGCTTTATATATTCACGCAATTTTCATGGTAAGTGGAAACACGTTTATTAAAAAAAAATAATAATAATAATAATGAACTATTTATTTTTATTTACCGCAACGTTAAATTTTTATTAAAATAATTGTTTAATGTAATGAATGTGATTGCTCGTCAGTGTCTCTTCTCCATTTGGGAACAGAAATGATGCTGATATAATTAATATCGTTAGATGATTCCCTAGCAATGCAGCTTGATAATCCTAACAGAAACAAAACTTTTCTGTACTAATTACGCCCGGGTATTGCTTAGCGTCCCTAATAAGTTCCTGACCCCACATTGCGGCTCCCTACAAATGCGATTTGGTTGAAATGAAGTCAATTACACAAATATCTTTTATGAAGCTACAGCGGTCCTAGAAATAGATATTCGCATACACGATTATGTTCAATTATAATCATAGATAAATAATATATACTGGGTGTAGAATTGAACACGCAACATAGTAATTTCAATGGTAAAATTTTAAAAGTTGTATTATATCTCCCCTAACTATTTTAGTAAAAAGTGCATTTAGGTTTTTTGTAGAGAAAAAAAATTTGTGTCTACAAATGTAATCAATATTAATTTTTGGTTTTCCAATAACTGAAAACTGAGAAAATTGCAAATTGTTTATACAAGGTGTTTCATCAATATTGTGAAAAACTTCGGGAGGTAATTTCTTATCGAAAATTAAGGGGGGCTTTTGTATATATTTTTCCCCAAACGTCTCCTGTTGGAGTTACTCCCCCCTAAAGAGGAGCGGTAAAATTAGGTTTTTATTTTATTTCTCCAGTTTGGAGATGTAAAGGAGAATGGCATTTAGATGTTTTATACTTATTAAAAGGTTTCTCATAGTACTATTTTCAATTATCTCCTACGTTCACAAGGGGCTGAAAAGTGCGACTCCTGTTGATTTTTTGATCAGAAGTATTTGAAGGGTTATAATTTTGCAATTTAAAAATGTTCCTTAAAAAGCTTAATTTATTAATAAACTTTTTTTATACCTTAACTTTTCCTCCTAAACCTAAAGTTTTTGAGTAAAAAATAAAAGAAGTGAACATGCTCCATTAAATATTCTAAAATAAAATTACACCTACCTACTATAGGCAAATGCTGTGGCAGTACTTCCACCTACCCTTACCTTACCCACCCTTTCCTTGTTCCCCGCCCTTCCCTCCCGGACGCTAGTGACCTCAGATGTCGAAGCGTCCATAAACCCTCAATTAAAAAAAATTATAAGAAAACAAATAAAAACCTAATTTTACCGCTCCTCTTTAAGGGGGTGTAACTCCGAAAGGAGGCGTCTAAGAAAAAAAAATTATATAAAAGCCCCCCTTAATTTTCGATAAGGAATTACCTCCCGAAGTTTTTCGCAATATTTAAGAAACACTCTGTATACTGCTAGTTATAATGACCCACGGGCATTGATAATTTTAAATGATTATCTAGTTCAGGGCTGTCCACTTCCATATGAGTGTGGGAATATTTTTTTCCAAAGTTGTAGCGGGCTACTATTGTGTATAATTCTAAAAGGCGAAACGAAATTTTATGTATATATCGTGTTAAGGGTTAAGTTGAAAGATTTTTCGTAAGGTGTTTGGGGCCACAAAAGTTTTTTTCACGGGCCGGCTGTGCCCCGCGGGTCGTCAGTTGGACAGCCTTGGTCTAATTGCCACGAGAACGTATTTCTTGGTAACAGCCTGACGAAGTACGCGGAACACTTTTAACCTAAACGCCTAAACCAACACGTATGAGGGGGTTAAAGACAAAATTATAAAATTAAATTAATGCACAAAAGTTATTTGGCGGATAATTTTTTGTAAAAGCACAATTAAATGTCATGTTTTAAAGACACCTTTTACTATCAAATTGATCATCTTCTTTATTTATTAATTGGGTTTTGATTTGGTTTGTTAAAATTCATCATTTGACTTTAAATGCTTAAATTTTATTGGATTTTTATTAAACCTTAAAATTATCCTTAAGAGTTTTGTTTATTAAAAAATAAATGAAATACCGTACTCAATTACATTAATTATAATATTGCATTACATGTCTACACGATGATTAAAGCAATGTTTGTGATACAAATGTTGAACGTTCAATCTGATTTAATTTGGCAAGAGGTTATATCTAACAATATACAACTTGTTTGTCAAAACATCTGCTATTTGAGTCGATCTAAATGAGTTGATCCCAGACCCCAAGGCAATTTTCCTTAGTTGCTATCTGATTGGCAACGCATATAGTGCTTTGTGAGAACTGTGGAGTTATGCGCCATATGAGAAAAACAATGTTATCAAAAATACTGTACAAAAATCTCATCAAGGAATAATGTTCTTGTTTTGATAAAACTTCTACCAAGTATAACATTCCATTCGAATATTAAAAAACGTATTGTTTGTTGTTTCTTAGTATCATAACACAATTAATAGGAGCTCAACTCATTTACTGTTGTATAGTTATGTATTGCATTTTTTTTTTAAATGGTTATGTAGAAGTTTGTATTCATACAATATAATATTGTTAAAAATGTCTACGAAGAACATTAAAGACTCTTATTGTCATAAACACCGATTTCTTTCAAGAAAGTTTGTTTATCTGCTGTAGTGTTTATCTTTTCCAGCGTATTTCAGCATTATCGTGGCAAAGAGGCTTTTTCACTTCAGTGACCATAGTAGCCATGTTGACATTATCATATACTCTCAAAAAATCAATACTTTGGATGTAAGAAATTGTAGCAGACTATGCCAGCACAATATTTTTGTGATATTCTCTTTAAACTGTCAATTCAACCGATACAGAAAAGGTGGCATGATCAATATTTTAGAGAAGTTTAGTTTTTATTCTAGGTATATTAGAAATCCTAGAATAATACGTGATAAAATATGAAGATTAGATTCTGAATAAGTACTCGAGCCCGTAAAAAAAAAATTACAACACTTCAGTGTAGCCACATGATCAAAATGAGTTAGAAGCAATTAATAGAAAGAATTATCTGTAGGACACTTACCATACATTAGAAACACACCCACAAATATAAATGCTGAAGAAAATTAAAATTTGCGTAAAAAATTAAAACTAAATAAAACTAAAGAAATAGAAATAGAAATTAAAACAAACGTAGATATAATGAAATGCTACAATTAGCATATTAAAATAGCTACCAAGGAAAGGTACCATTAAACTAACGCATTTATTTATTGGGAGCGTTGTATTTAAAATACGTAGCAATGCAATGGAAAATCGAGGAAATAATCATGATACAAAAACCAGGTAAACCAGCCAACGACCAATTTCACTGTTGTCATTGATTGGATAACTCTTGGAGAAGTTATATTAGAAAAAGTCTGAAACCTATAATTGAAACCAATCGGTTGCTTTTAAGAATTTAAGACATCAGTTCGGCTTTCCCAAAAACAAAACAATCAACGATGGAACAAATCCATATGACGAGATAAATGAAATTGAAAACGTGTAAGAATATAAGTTGTTCCTCCTTATGTATGTAGACTCCTGTTTTTATGACTCCTTCGATGTCTTTAGCTAACTCTCAAAGCTTACGACACTCGACCTTTTTGTTCGTGGCAGCTTCTATTACCTCCTTATTCCAGGCTTTATTTGGTCTTCTCTTTTGATTTTTCCTCCTGTTTGATCTTCATAGGCTTTCCTGGGCATCGTATCATCTGCCATTCAATGCACATGATCTAGCCATCTTTGTTGTGCTTCCTATATAATGTGTTTCATTGGTTGTACTTTAAGATTTTTTATTTGGGTTTCGTATTTGATTTTGTTCCTACGCGTTTTATTTTTGATCTTTCTAAAATCCTTATTTTCATTTTTTATTTTGCTTGTAGTCTATAATTCGCATCTATAGGTTACAACTTAAACTTTTTCTGATATATCTCCACTCTCGTTTTTTTTTCTTCTTGAAAGTAAAATTTTCCATTATGTATAAGTACGTACACATAGAACACTATTTACGTAAAAGTTTTGCTTTTTTTAAGTAAAGCATTGTTTTTTTTTTCAAAAATAACCCTGACGATAAAATAAAGAGTTTTTACTAAGTTTAAGCGAATATGTTTCATCAAAGATTTATGATGTTGTTTGATAGGTAAGTTACCAATTAAACTACAAACCGATAAACATTCTGTAATTAGAGTGTTCTGAATGCATGACTTGAACGTGACTACCCTTAATAGCGGTCGCTCTTTGACAGGTCACGTGCCTTAGCAAGCTACCACAAAATTAGGAACAATTCATCATAGTAACGTAATTGCTGTGGTAATTGGAGTGGCATTAATTTAATGACAAGTCAGCTTAATATAAGGTTTTCAAATTAAGTATTTCGTATGCATTTAGAGTAGATGTATTCTATTAAACACTTCTTATTTTAAAATGAATGTCTAACATAAAGTTTTAAATTAAGTGTATGAAAACGTCCGTTGTATATAAATTGTAAAACGAAGAAATGAAAATCTGGTATTACTGGACGGTATACTTTATTTCTTTAAACGTCTACTGATCCTACGTTTCGCTCCTTATTTTTAGAAGCATCTTCAGGGCTACAATTTTTTAAAAAACATAAACAATTAATTTACAAGTCATTTTTTTTATCTTAATATTTAAAATTATTGCTTTAATAGAATGAAATAACAGTATTAAAATTTGAAAAAACTACATTCATAAATAATAAACAATAGGTAATCACAAACAACATTATTTTGACAATAATTATGGTCTAAATTTGAATATAATACATATATGTACTTATATAAAATACTTACATTGAGGCGTGGTTATAAACAATAAAGATACATGTTGAAAAGTTGCATAACGAGCTTGATCTAATTTATGGAACTATGATGATTGATAAAAACATCTCAAACAAAAATAGTAATAAAAATTCCATAGCAACCACAAGTTTAACAGAACATATTATCAATACAGGTCATGATTTCAATTTAACAAATGTAAATATTGTTTACCATGAAGAAAACTTATTCAAAAGACTTATCGCAGAAAGCATTTTTATCAACGTTAACAACAATGCATGTAATGATAGATCTGATATTGATACGTGCGTGCGTGCGTGCGTGCGTGCGTGCGTGCGTGTGTGTTGTTACAATTTCGTTGTTTATAGATTGTTGTCACATAATCTATTGGCGCTAACAATATGTGTGTTGATTAAACCGTTTTTTCTTTTTTTTTGTAATTGTGTATGATTTAAGCGAGCATGTAAATTTTATGTCTCATTTTTTAATTTTGTTAACTAAAACATCTAATAAGGACAACTGGTTGTTCTTTTCAAGCTCCATTGTATATTTTATATTAGATAATTGTTTATAATTAAACTTGTTTATATGAATAAATCACTTAAATAATTCAATCATTTATAGATTTTTAAAGTATGAATAATGATGAAGATCTAATGATCGTTGTAAATATAGTTTTTTTTTCACTTGAAATGAGTCCACAAAAAAATTTAACAGTTCATACCCAGCATCGAGTAGCTAAATACTGTAATTTAGCTAATTTACTATTATAGTTTTAAATGCTGCCAGTTCAGTTCCAAGGCTCTTATAAGAAGCGTCGTTTAGTTAATGGAAGCTATTTTCGGTTAGGAGGCTCGTTGAATTGATCCCAAGGGTATAGCAATATTTGTACTAAGCTGTACAACCCTTTTACAGTTCGCAGTTTTAATCTCAATTTCCTCTTTCTACTGCAACTTGACGTAAAAATATAATTACAGTACAACTGAATGTTAATAAAGTAACAGTAAAATGTCTCACAAGTCAAGTTTTACATTTTTAAATAACCCTTCACAGTCGAGTGACCTATAAATTTTTAATTTAATAATAATGACCACTAACCAACATTATTAAACCTTCTCATTTTTAAAATTATGAGGAACCGTACCATTTTTAAATAATTACCCACGTTAATAATTTCAACACTGTTTGAAATAATATGTAGGTATTTAAAATCATATTTGTCGCTTTTTTAAGTACTACTTTTCGGACAGCAGCATTCAACCATTCAGCAAGTGCACATAGTCCCAAGGAAAATTAAAGACGTTGTAGAAAACAAGACGCACTGTTCAGCAGTCTTTCTTGAAATTTTACAAGCGGGTGTCAAGGTATGGCATATAGACCTAATTATTTATAAGACTGAAATCAATTTATCGCAACCATATTGCCAAGTCTTACCCAACAATTTTCTCGTCAAGTACGGTAAAGTTTATACTTCTCTTGTGCCTATACAATCCCATGTACCCCAGGGCAGCGTCCTCGGTCCCTTGTTGTACGTTATTTATAAGTGCTACAAGTCAACCACCAATAAAATTTATATATCTACCTTCGCTGATGTTACAGCAATAATGGCCTCAAACATAAACCCAAACCGTGCCCCTGAGTAGGTCGCTACAGCAACACCTCAATAAAGTATCAACACGGTTAAAAATGTGACGTATCAAAGCCAATAGTTTCAAATCCACCCACATCACTTTTAACTTTAGGAATGATACTTGCGTAGGGGTCACATTAAACAATATTTTTCTTTCTCAAAAAGAAGAAGTTGTAGATAAAAAAGCATATCTGGCAAAAACGTCTACAACTAGGATTTATCTATCAAAAAATTTGCTTGCTATAGAATATAAACTGTCATCAAACCTGTGTGAACCTACGGTATTCAGCTGTGGGGTTCAGCTAGCAACATTTCAACTTCAACATTTCTAGTCCAAAACACTGCGAGCCACTTGCGATGCACCTTTGTACATTTCCAATCACGTCATACATCGTGATCTTGCAATGCCAAATGTCAAGGAATAAATCAGTGTCATGAGCACACGGTACAAAGACGTCTTAGAGATCACCCTAATATGCTAGCAGCTGACCTTACCACCCCTTGATTCAAACGTTGCGATGTGCTGAACTTGTCTCAACGCAGATAGTGCAGTAACAATTGAGGTCTAAGTGGCCACAACAATAGTTAATAATAAGTGCTAGTTTGATTGAGGAAACTGTTTAGTGGGCCAGTTTCATCTATGTCCTTCAAATAAATATCATATTACAGTTACATATTCTTCTAGAAACGATTGTATAATATGTTCTTGAAAGTAAAATGAACTTTACATTCTTTTTGTACAAATTGAATTTATTACTCAACAGGAAGCATTTTTCATTTACGAGTCAACATGAATATTTAATTCCGAAGTATGCACAAGCTGAACATCAATGTCTACAAATCATACGCACTCAAACGAGCTTCAACAGTTTTAAATTAATTGGGAAGTTTTAGATTTTGCACGGAGCGTCTGTGTGTAATTAAAAATTTCCAATTTAAACAAGCATGGGAAAACTGAAATTTGAGCATCGAAAACTGAAATTATGAACTTTAATGTACTTCGTTATACGTTGTTATGTGTATGATTTGCACAAAATATTGAGTGTGTTACGTACGAGCGTATATTACACAGGTATTGGCTTTAAATTTGACAATAATGCAATAATGTGATTTGGAGGCACTGTAGGTAACAATATTAAAATAAACCATATCTGTTATGCACTAATAAAATTGTTACTATTATTTAGTTATACTTTATTTGGGCGTTTATGTTAAAAAAAGCTCTGGTTTAAAACAGGGATCTGGACCGAACCGGAACTGAAACAAAAACCGGAACAAACCGGAACTGAACCTTTTATTTAAAAACTCAAAAAACCGCAAAATCGAACCGAACCGACTGGTTTAAACTGGTTTAAACCGCTTCAACCGGTTCACACCAATTTGTTTTTTAATGACATTGTAAATTTGTTTTTTCGTAATTTTGATTACATTTTACCAAAAATGAAAAAGTTTCAGATAGTTAAATTTTTAAATAAGCATTGTCATCATATTCTGCATCGAACCAGAACCAAAACTGAATCGTTGTCGCTGAACCGGTTACCGAATCATTATAAAATAACAATCGGTGGTTCGGAACGTAAACCAAAAAATTAAAATTTATCGAACCGATAACTGGAACTGAACCGTGTTATTCCTTGCGGTTCGGGTCCCTGGTTTAAAGTGATAATTTAAAAGTTAAATTAAACTACCGTGTTTTATTTTATGTTAGGAAAATTGATTACTTAATTTTTCGTTTGTTTTTACAGACGCTCCATGAATATACACGAAAAAAGTGTACAAAATCAGCAGTTTTAAGTAAAATTGCATGTAAAATATATTAAAGAACAAAAAGTCAAGATAAAGTTATAGAAAGTCTTCGATAAAATAACGCTCACATGGTGACACTTGATGTCTTAATGGTGTCATCATCTGAACAGTAGGGGTGGGCGAAATATCGATAAATATCGATATTATTTTGATATCGATATATCGATTACGGATGACGATATACAACCGCTATTCGCTATTATTCGACATTTTTCGATATTTTCTCTATATTTCTTGGTTTCGACAACAAAAGTGATTTTTTTTAGTATTTGATTCGAAGGATCCCCCATTTTTGTACTTCCCTTAGCTCTACACCTGGACGAAATACTTAATACCTTACCTTAATACTTACCTTAATTACCTCAACACATTTCTTGATTTAAACCTGCTTAAATAGTCGGGTAACGTTATTACATTAAGAACTATCGATTAAAGCTCCGGATTCGCCGACGTTTAATAAACTTAGACGACAGATATTAATAACCGTTAATAATTGCACATTCTGGATCTTTTTAATTACATTCCAAACGGAAATTCGCCGGCTGCTGAAGATGGCAAAAGTTCAATAATTTACACTTCCTAGGATCTGTTGGAATGCGCGGCACTATTTACCTTTAATTATGCCTAAGATGATTAGTAAAACAAAGTTTTCTTGTCAGAAGCTTCATAGTCGGTAAAATTAACAAAATTTTAACTGGTGGAATTTATTTAGTGGCAAAGTAACGCACACATTGATAAAGCGATCTTTAAGAGTAAATTTGTTATCGAAAACATCCAAGAATAACGCCTTTGAAAAGATTTAGTTAATATCGAACAAAATAACAAACCCTGCGATATTCATTAAAATGAATTATTTTGATCACAAAACCATAAAACCTCCATTATCCGGACTAATTGGGAAGCAAGATATAATGAAAATTCCGTATAATCAAAAAAGGAAAAAAAAATATCTAAAATGAATATTTTTTTTAATATACAGGGTGCCCATTTTTCTAACCTCTTGTGTAGGTAACTCCGTTAATATTAATTTACAGAAACGTTTAAATTAGCAAATTTGTGCTGAATAACTGCTACACTAACAGTAAGAGACAACTCTTATTAAAAAAAAAAAACCACAAGAGAAAAGTATAACAAACCTTATATCATTGAAACGAGAGAAAAAATAGCGTTTTTCGTTAACATATTTAAAATCTATGTAAAAACATCTATAAAATCCAATTTTTATTTTTGTTTTAACTCAAATGCTTACTGATATTTTTAAGTTTAAAAAAAAGTTGATGAGGTAGGTCAAATTTGAAAATGCTATCAGATTTTTCTTTAAGTTCTGCACAAATGTGCTAATTTAAACGTTTCTGTATCTTTAATATTAACGGCGTTGCCAATACAACAGGTTAGAAAAATGGGCACCTTGTGTAATTACACATAATACATATATTCATATAGTAAGTGAGAAAATCGATAGATGACACTGTGTCACGTATTACGCAACAAATTTGTATAATTTGCAATATTTTTTTGTAAAATTACTACTATTTGTTTTGTACAATCAGGACAATCAAACTTCCGGTTAATCGAGGTCCGGATAAAAGAGGTTCTACTGTATTTTAATTTGTTAAACACACTGAAAAAGTTCGTAAGGGCTTCCCGGCTCTGTAACTCTGTCTTTTAAAGATAGAGTTTAGGTCGTTCTTATAAATTATTAAGAGGCCTGTAACTCTTTTTTTTTAAAATAATTTGATATGCAAACACTTTTTCCTAGATAATCGATTTTAACGTTTCATTTTCGATAAGTCATCGATTTTAGTCAAAAACTTTATTTGTTAAAGGAAAAATATCAAATCAATTGAAAGAGTATTTGAAGAAAATAATTGGTGAAAAAAATAAAAAAAATAATTAAAAATTAATAAATAAATGCATAAATAAAATAAAAACATAATTATTTGCAACAATCCTATTACTAAATGGAACCGCAAGATAAATAAAATTTAAGTTTTACATAGGTAAATAACCGCGCTATAGTAAATAAAAACGTAATGTAATGTTTAAATGTTTTATAAAATAAGCGAATGCTAAATGAAGTAATTGTATGCTTTTAGAAAAATTAAACGCTGTCTAATTTATTTTTATTTTAGCATCCCGTAATATTGACCAACTTTTAGTCATTGCTAGATTGCTACAGTCCACTGCTATGGGCACTCTGTTCATCCATCAGTAGGAGAGGGTTACGTTAGAGATTGGTAAATTTGGTCCTCATAAATAGTCCCACTATTCGTATTTGTATTGTAATTTTCTTGCAGCCCCAACAGCGCACGCTACTCCTTCTGCTTCTTCTTCTTCTTCTCCTCCTTCTCCTTCTCCCTCCCCCACCCTTCATTATTTTTTTTTATGATTCTCACAGGTTTTATTCTTACTATATGACCATATACCAGTTTAGTTGTTTAGTTTTTATTGTTTCTGTTATTTGTTCTTGTTCTGTTGTTTATCTGTTTTCGTTTTTTATTCTATCCATTTTGTTTTTCCCACAACTTTTCTGAGGTGTTTCATTTTAATGGTGTTAATTTTATCAATTTTTTCCGTTGTGTCTAATTATTGGATGCGTAGGTTATTGTTGATAATGTTAATATATTGTCACGTTAGCTTTAAGACTTATTCTTAAAACCATCGTGCTCTTTGGGGGTCGTAGCTTGGGATCGTAGAATTTACTAAAATAATAATCAAATGAACTTGAGGAGCATATTTATTATCTATCAAAACCATGATGAAAATTTGCACAAGCACTTGAAGAATATTATATTAATTTGAGTTGAACATTACTAGACCAGGTATCGCGGCCATCTCCGTTGTGAAGCAAACGATGACTCCCTGTTAAAAAATATTATTACACGAAATACTCTGGCTTAGCAACATGACATTTTAACAGGAAATGGATGGTACATAATGAACTTAACAGAATTCGCTTATTGTGCGATTACAACATAGGATGTGCAAATAGCGAATACTGTTAAATTTGCAGTCTGAAACATAATACCTTTGAACGAAGTTTTTGTGCGATCGTACTAGAAACAGTTGTTTGACGGACGCGTTAGTAACCATAAAGTACTGCATTTCCGGCTCAATCCTTTGATAATATCCTATATTTCGTTTATTAATATCCTATATAACGCACAAAACATACTGTATTTAAACTATTTGTGTGTAGTATGTACGAGGCACGTCCACAAAGTAAGTTTCCCACTCGTCCCACAGCTAGTAAACCTTATTGGCCGAAGCGACTGCGCGTACGTGATAGAGCAATGATGTAGCATGGCGCATCCACTAACAGAACTTCACGCATTCTCACAGCAGCATCGTTGCAGCTGTTGAAGATGGAGGCTCTTATTCCAGCTTCCGCCGACAACTCCCGTTCTCCACGTCGACTTCTTGACCAGAGGTGAGATGGTGAATGCTGAACACTGCGAAACACTGAAGAAATTGCGACGGGCCATTCAGAACAAGCGGCGCGGGATGCTTAGTGCCGGTATTGTCTTTCTGCACGATAACGCTGGGCCGCACACGGCTCGACGGACAGCAAGTCTGCTGCAGGAGTTCCGCTGGGAGCTATAGTCCGGACCTCGTTCCCAGTGATTTCCATCTTTTCCTACACCTCAAGAAATTCCTGTCCGGTCAGCGTCAGCGTTTTGAGAATGACAGAGAGGCGGAGATGGTTGTCACACAGTGGTTTCAATTGCAGGCGGCAGACTTCTACGATACAGGTATTCAAAAGTTGGTCCGACGGTATGAAAAATGTCTCAATTCCGGTGGCGAATATGTTGAAAACTAGCTGAACACTTACTGTATCTGTTGCAATAAATATTTCCATGAAATTGTGTTTTGTTTCTATAAACGGCACCAGGGAAACTTACTTTGTGGACGAGCCTCGTAGTTTGGTAAATTTATATAGCCTTAGAAAGTTTGCTTATTTTCATGTAGCATTTAATTCCTATCCACAATACAAAAAAGGACGTTATTGATTTTTGCCTAAAAGTTCTGACTACGCCACTGGTTTCATCGAAAGCGTTTTTTAAAATAAAACCATGTAGAAAGAGAGTAAGAAGGTAATGTTGCTGCTTTTACGATTTATAAATATTTGGCATCGACTCAACTTTTAGGAATCCTTGTTTTGATTTGTTGATATTGAAGCATCGAACAATGCAAGCCTGAATAAAATTGCTTTTTAAAATTTCGTAGCTCTTGTTGTTCATTTTATTTTGCATTTTAGGAAAACACCAGCATTTAAATTTATGCAATCATGTGACTGGAGTCATAACCGTTTGCGTGTCCACAGCTGCTGCGAATGAATGCGTATAACGCACAGCAGTAGGCCATATAAACGAATTTAATATTCCGAGCACACACCATCAATGCTCTGAATTCCTGCACTAGCAAAATAACATTTTAGAAAACGTTCATAAAAATGCAAAATAACGTTAATTCAAAAATAATATTGTTTCTTGGCTTTAACGGCAAAAGTATTTTCCCTGGCGTTGTAACTTTCGTCGATAAAATTAAAATTAGCTTCTAACAGTTGAAGATAAATATGCAAAATTATCGAGGTGTAAGAGGGAAGAAAATCTTATCCGGTGAATACATAATCTTAGTTAGCCGTCGCTTCAGGAAAATAGAACGACTGCAAAATGAAAACGGAAAGAAACGACGGAAATTAAGAAAAGCAGATAAAGAATTTCACATAAATTTACTTGGAATTAAATATGTGCACGCGACAACCATCATTTATGTCGCACGTGGAAAGGACTTGAACACGTTCTTCAACAAATGGCGATTGGAGATTTATAATTCCTTAAAGTGGCTTTAGCTAAATTAAATTACTCCACTTCTTCAAAATACATTTCAGAGTGAAATAAAATTTTGGACGTTTAGCGCATTTAAATACGTACACGTTGCGTTTATGGTTCTTGTCATGATTAATGTTCGACGACATTTTTAACATTATTTAAAAGAGGCATTTGGACCCTATTTATAAAAAAAAAAAAATATCTGCGCGTATACAGCGTGTCCCAGTAAGAACTCCTCAGCCATGTAACTTCTTTATTTTAAGAGATTTGGTGTTAATTACAAAATATTTAAATGTTTAAGGGTTCTTCTTAACTACTTTACTACATTTCATTACCATTATCACAAGCAGTTCTCCAAAACATGTAAATGTCGATGTTTAAGTTTCATTTGAATTAATTCACTGCACTTTGTCTTTATCCATTTAAGCCATTCCTTCTGGTTTCATGCCATCACTTTTACTCATTTAGGTCTTTCTCTGCTCTCTTTAACGTTTTTCTCGATCTTCATCTTCCAATTTTATCCCGAACGTCTTGCCTCTTCACATTTTTTGAATTCGTCCCATGTTCATCCTTTACAAAATCCGAAGCATTATAATTTTCGTTTTGCTATAATTTGTGCTATTGGTGCCACTTCTAGTCGTTTTTTTACAGTGTCATGTCTGATTTTGTCTGTTTTTTTTTCACTGCAAAATTGGGATTAATAATATTGGTTGCCAAGAAACGAACGATGTCCATCCATACAGTAATAATATTGGAACTTCTATTATATTTTCAAACTACAAAAAGATCATTAACATTTTTAACATATTGTCTCGTGTTTAAGGGGGCCCTTTTTAGCAGGGACTCACAGGACGCACTTGCCATCGGGCAAGCTGACACACTGGCAAGTCCGCCACGGACTGCAAGTGCTGCTTATTAGATACTTAATCTCTGAGGCTTTGATCCTTGTTTTTTTTTTCCGGTACATTTTTCTATTTTCTCATTCATAGATTGGTCTGAAAGCGGTTTTTATATGTTTAGTTTTGTTTTGTTTAGAAATGTTTGGTTGAGGGCTTGGAACAATTTTTCTTTTGCCTTAATTCTACTATAGAGTTTATCGTATACAGGGTATTTCTTAAATATTGAGAAAAAATTTGGGAGGTGATTTTTCATCAAAAATTAAGGGAAGTCTTTCATATAATTTTTTTTCCTTAAACGTCTCCTTTCGGAGTTACATCCCCGTAAAGAGGACCGATAAAATAAGGTTTTTATTTTATTTCTCAAATTTGGATATATGTAGGCAAATGATATTTGGCAGATGTTTTGTACTTATTAAAAGGTTTCCCATAGTAATATTTTTAATCATCTCCCACCATCACAGGGGCCTGAAAAGTGCGACCTCTGTTGGTTATTTTATCAGAACTTTTTGGTGGATTAAAATTTTTTAATTATTTTTTTTTAAGCTTGATTTATTTAGAAACTTTATTTATTCTTTAACTTTTCTCGTAAAACCTGTAGCTTTTTAGTAAAAAATAAAATAAGTAAACATGAACCATCAAATATTCCAATTTAAAACGATTCATTTTCGTTGGTTACCATGGTTTGTTTATGTTCTTATTGGGCAGAAGTGACGAGTGTAATTCATTTTGACGTTTACGCGGCGACAACGCTACAACGCTTTTCAATTCTATCCACCATGCACATAAACAAACCATGGCAACCACCAAAATGAATCGTTTTATATTGGAATTTTAATTTGATGGTTCATGTTTACTTATTTTGTTTTTTACTCAAAAACGGTAGGTTTTACGAGAAAAACTAAAGAATAAAAGAAGTTTCTTAATAAACCAAGCTTTAAAAAAATATTTTGTAATTGCAACCTGCCAAAAAGTTCTAATTAAAAAAGCAACAGGGGTCGCACTTTTCAGCCCCCTGTGAAGGTGGAGGATGATTGAAAATATTTCTATGGGAAACCTTTTAATAAGTTTAAAACATCTGTCAAATATCTTTCTTCTACATTTATCCAAATTTGAGAAATAAAATAAAAACCTAATTGTACCGCTCCCCTTTAGGGGAGGTGTTACTCCGAAAGGAGACGTCTAAGGGAAATTTTTTATATGAAATACCCCTGTTTCGAAAAGGAATCACCTCCCGAATTTTTTCGCAATATTTAAGAAACACCCTGTATAGTACCCATATTATTTATGATCCATCCCAGGTATTTTTCTCTATCGGTTTGCCAAATAATTTCCCTCCTTTCTTCTGCCGCTATAACTTGCGTGTCACTTTTTTCTATGTTTATTTGTAGCCCGTACTCTTCGTTTCAAATTTACAGGTTTCTTTTCCAGTTTTCTTTGCCGTATTTGAAAGTATAAGCGTCCCATTAAAAAATAAACTAAAAAATTAACTTTTAAGATCAAATATCTTAAAAACAACTAAAGATATATAAAGTCCAACAACATTTTTACGAAGCATTGCGTCCTTCTCAACATTTTGTAATTAACATTAGTGCTGGGAACTTCTTACTAGGACACCCTGTATTCATACATTTCAAAAGGTATGCAGCTACCATAATTCTATTGCTGCTTGAATAAGTAATTGCGATTTGATTTTCTATCAGCGTGCAATTTTGAGCTCGGTCAGAATTTAGGTAATGACAGAGTAACTTCCTGAATGCTAAATAAGATATTAGGGCAGCAACTGTACTTGACAGCTAAGTAACATGCTTAAATAAGTTAACATTTTTATCAAATTTGATAGCATTTGGTAGAACACTGAACATTTTTAAACGAAAAATTGAAAATTATTTAAATTCCGATTTTAAAATGATCATTAAAAATGTTACAAGTGTAAAGACTATAAGTCTGCACTTGTTTTTAGGTAAAAATCGAAAAATGTGTATATTTAAGCAAATGACTTAAATCTGCTTACACACAATATTTGTAGCCTAAACAACAATTGTTAGCCCTCAAATATTTGAATTTAAAAATTTTCATGAAAAATTGAAATAGGACAATAGTATTTTTACGAGGCCCTTACCTACATTATACTTTAATTTAATGAATAATTAAATTTCGCATTGTTTAAATTAAATAGTATGATTTTCATTACAAATTTGTTTCGGAAATCTCAAAGCGACAAAACTGCTGTAATATTGTATGATGAATGAATTATTATAATAATGTGCAAGAAAATTACGGCATTTTATCAATCTCTTCACCAGCCGTCACACTGCTATACAGTTTTTGTTTCGTATTATATTAAGCATTTCTTTCCCATGCGACCTAGTTCGTGTCTGCTGTGGAAGCTGAAGAGATCGATAGACCTTTCCAGTGCCAAGTCCCGAGTTGGGAATGCAGTTATCTAGTTTTTGCAAGAGTTATTTTTTGTAGTTTCTGTGTGAAAGCTGAGATACTTTTTGTGGTAATATTTCCTTGTAGTGTCGTATAACGGAATTTGATCTGCGACCAAAACCGTTGGGTCAGCTTATTGTAATGGAACCACTTTAAAACCTTTTCATATTAAAAGGGTAATTTATTAATGAAAGTTTTTTAAACAGAGTCTGCATCAAATAGAATAACGATGTTGTTAAAGTGAAAATATACCCGTGATTTTAATTTTTTAATAACAAAAAGTGAATATTAGAACGAGGGTCGAGTTGAATTTATTAAGAATAAAAATACGGTTATTATTTTCTGAGATTTTATTTTAAATATGTTTAAAGTAAACTCTTTCAGCTATAATAAGCTTTAACATCCTTGCTTTCAACTCCTTAACAGCTCCTAACCAATCGTTTTTTGGAATACGATACGTGAAAACAATCGTGACTGACTGGATTGATTAATCTCCTCCTCATGCTAAGGTACTTCGTAGATTTTTTTTAGTACAAAAATTACCAAATTTCGTACATTGCCAAGTAAAGTGAGCAAAGTAGATGCATTATCGTGATGTTGCGTGGAAATATACTGAATTCTTAAGGCAAACATTTTTCTGTGTACCAATTCGCTGAAACTAGTTTCTGTGCATTTAGCTTTATTGCATTAAACGGGCGCTTACTCCTAAAAAATTGCAAACGTTACTTTTTTATTTTTCGTTGCTTCTTGGTCATTGTCGGAGTTTGCTCATTTTTGTGAACATACACGACTCTCTTAGTGAGTACAAACATCGAAGAAGGGAAAGTAATTTTCATCACATTTTAATATTTTTTAAAAACAATTGGTGTCAGCCATTATTAAAAAGATGTTAAGTGTCGTGGCAGATTCTTACACCCCTTGATTTTTAGAACTTAGATAAATAATGCGGTACAAAACGACTGACAACTTGTTTTAAACGCAGGCGATCGTGGAAGTTTGTCCTAATAGAAATGGATCCAATCCTAAATTGATGCTCTAACACCGGATAGGTTGCCTTACTGTCATCTTAAATTATCTATTAAATAAATAGAAGCAATGATTTTTTAGTAACAGTTGTTCGTTTTTGATACTACACAAAACATCTTTTTCATTCAACTTTTTATACCAGCGGTAAATTATAACCAAGGAAGGCTTTTGTTTGCCAATTCCTTGCACATAATTTTTTTTTGTGCGATCGTACTAGAAACAGTTGTTTTACGGACGCGTTAGCAACCATAAAGTACTGCATTTCCGGCCCTATCCTTAGCAACGGCCGAAAAAGTCTTAGTCTTTTTCGGCCGCTACAGCGTACGAAAAAGATCATTTGCATTAACCCTTTCGCGGACACGTCGGCATAGGCCGACACTACGAATTGCTTAAAATGGGACACGTCGGCATATGCCGACACATAAGAAATGTCGTAGATAAACACGTCGGACATAGCCGACGGCAGTTGTATTGGTTTTATATGTGGCAACATTTTTGTGCCCCTACAGAAGCAATAAGATTTAAGTTAGTGCCCCAATTAGAAGTCTTTTAACACTCACGTCGGCATATGCCGACACATAAGAAATGTCGTAGATAAACACGTCGGACATAGCCGACGGCAGTTGTATTGGTTTTATATGTGGCAAAATATTTTGTACCCCTACAGAAGCAATCAGATTTAAGTTAGTGCCCCATTTAGAATTTGTTTTTGTACTCTTATGTTTAGCCATAACCTCAATTTATGAATTACATGTGTCAATCTGTGAACATTTTCTAAATTTCATGTGTCCGCGAAAGGGTTAAGCAGAACGGAAAGCGCATGTACGTGTCTGAATATACGTTCTCTGAGATTATGGTTTCCCCGCTAAGGGTAGTGACGCAGAGGTCTTTAGGTTGTTAACTTCAGGTAGTTTATAACCTAATATTTTCGTGTTGATATTGTTACTGAAAACTGTTCTAATGCTGTCAATTATACTATGTATTAATAAATAAATATATGATATGGTACACGTTATGTAATTAATAATTAGTCAATGTTTAAATTTATGAATAAAACATTACAATCGCATAAAAAAAGGTTATTTAAATTATGTACAGAATTATGTATGCAAGTACGTTTCCACCGCTAACAGCATACGCCGTCATCTGTCAGACAGAATGTCACATAGCTTCTAACCTATATATTTGAATAATACCAATAATTTGAATTGTTTTTAATGCGATCGCACAAAAAATGTAATATGCACCTCGGCCCAAACGTACTTTTTCGTCCTTGCCTGTTTGCTGGCTTCGACTACGTCTCAGCCAGCAAAACAGACGCGGCCCAAAAAGTTACACGTTTTGACTTCGATACATAAATAACTATTATAGAATCGTAAGAAATCACAATTCGAAAATGCTCTTTAGTTAATTTAATCTTCCACTACTTTCATTATCTTGAGAAATTCGACCTTGTCAATTAAACCTTAAATGGCAGGTTAAAAATTTAATATTATGAAGGTGCAGTTTTTGTTATTCATGAACTATTAGTTTATTTAATTCTTAAAAAATGCAGGTTGGCCCTCGTACGTACTGAGCTCTACAAGTTTTTTCGAAACTCGTGATATGTTTAGTAGATACAAAAATATTTTGGGACGTCACAAATTGAAAGGTTTAACTTTCTTATCTATGGGTTTAACTGGTAAATAAATAAAAAAGTTGGTTGATGTGACAAAACCATGGTTTTTAAAAATACTTGTTTTCAATTTGGTAGTATGATGATAACTATGCTAGTTTGCGATAACATAAAGTAATTAACGTTGATAACGACCTAGTACCTACATATGAAAACATTGTGAGTGTGTTAGTTTAGTTTTTAAAAACAAACGTGTTAGCATCAAAATGTATAAACCTGAAAAATATTTAATATTTGATTCTGAAAAATACGCACAAATTGCCCTCGATGATTATAAAGAACAATTTCACTGGACACCAGAGGGACCAGAGTTGGTTCTTGATATTGGTTGTGGACCAGGAAATGTTACAGTGGACATATTGATACCATTTTTGCCGAACTCCTTCAAAAAAATGGTTGGACTTGACATATCTGAACAAATGATTAATTACGCAACCACAAAATATAATAATTCCAGACTTTCTTTTCAAAAATTTGATTTAAATACTGAAAATATACCCAAACAATACCTATCAAGCAGTGATAATATATTTTCTTTTTTATGCCTCCAGTGGGTTCATAATCACAAGTACGTATCAAAATTATTTATAAACATAATGGATAACTAATTGCGCTACATGTTTAGAAAAGCTTTTCAGAATATATGGAAAATGTTAAAGCCAGGAGCTACTTTTTTTGTGACATTATTGGAAAGCGCTGGTCCTTATGATGTCCATGAAGCTCTTTCTAATAGTGATAAATGGAAAAGATTTCTTCACAATTACAAACATTTTATTTCTCCGTATCACCATTCGAAGGACGGCTGTTTAAAAATTAATCATATTTTGGAAAACTTAGGTTATACTGACATTGATGTTCGTTTATTTCATTCTGTTTCGAAGTTTCAAAATATTAATTATTTTCTAGGTGAATATGTTTGTTTGGTAAAAGTAAAATGTGAAAGATATAATAATTAGCAAATTAATAAATACTTATTATTGTTTATGAAGAATGTTTGTCAAAATGTTAAAGCAGTTTTAATATTCTTGTCACTTTGTCAGTAGTAATCTTATTTTTTTTATTTAATTTTGAATAAATAAAACATTACTGCCGAGTTAAGAGTGTTGAAACCTAATTATATAATTAAATATTTTACAAAATTTATTAGATATTTACTATTTAGCACCTATAGTGAACCTTGATCTATTTCTCTAATCTAAATATTGTTTTTCCAGAGTTTATGGGAAGCATCGACTCATTTATTAATTTCAATATTATTCCAAAGAATTTGCAAGATGATTATCTAAAGGATATTGAAGGAGAAGCCTTAAATTTAGGATTTATCCGAAGCGATAAATTCTCAAAACACGCGGACATTGCAATGCCCTACAGTGTTATTACTGCTTTTGCTAGAAAACCAAATATTTGATGTAAAAATTATATTTTCAATTATCTGGTAGAGTCCAATAATAAAGAAAAGTTCATGTATGTTTTAATTGTATTAAATATATTAAATTTTAGCGTCCAAACGCCAAACGCGTGTTACATAAATGTTATATTAGCATAAAATAAGCTTAATTTAATTATACTGCATACAGGGTGTTTCAAATAAGAGGGTATGACTGTATGTGGCCATGAAGTGCTTATCAATACAAACAAAAATTTTCTAAGATGCATCAATTGCCAGTTAAATTTAAAAAAATCTGTCTGGTCATACAAATGAAATTAGCCCACAGGAATAAAAAAACATACGGACAACAATGCAATTGACAGTGAAATAAAACTAAAATTATCTTATGTAAGTTCCGAAACAATATATTTCGGGTTATATTTTTAGAGGAACTTTTCTCTGTATATTGATGAATTGAATACTTAATGATTATATTAAGCTGGCCCACCTTTTTACAACTTTTAAGTTATTTGATCAATATTTAACTTTTTCAAACACACGAATAAACTACATGCATAATCCGCGATATTGCTGTAGATACAATAGGAATAGAGCAACAAAGGTATCTATACACGGTTAAGCACTGTTCGATTTAGTAACTTTTGTTATATTTATCTATTGCTGATTTTGGATTACTAACTTGGTTCTTCATTATTCCTTTTATATCAGGATTACAGAAAATCTCAAAAGCTCTAGCTAAGTCCTTATTGGGTATTTACTTTAATAAATACATAATTAACATACAAGAGGCATTATGGACAATGTTTTTTCAATATTTGACAAAATAAAAATCAGGTTGGCGTGTGTGATTCAAAACAAATTTAAAAAATCCTGCTAACAATAAATTTTTTAAACCATTTGTTTTACTGTTTGAAAGGTTAAGCCCATATCACTCAATCAAAACGTTCGAGCACGCAGTGGTGTCACATCACGTCTCCAAAACCGGAAAAACACGTTTTTGTTGATAAGACAATGGAAACATTCTTTTGGGATTCGTAAAGTTTAATAGTTGAGTTTTTAACTGAATGGTGCTGGATTGACCCATAAGCTAAGTAAGCACGTGCTTAGGGCATCAAGGGAAGGGGGACACCACAGAATGTTTTCATTGCCGTATTTATCAATTAAATTATTGCATTAATTAAATTTAAAGCTATTTTCAAAATTTAATGAAAAATTTATGTTCTGTTTATAAAGCGTTCTCTCTTGTGTCAATATGTTTATCCTGCAAAATAAAGTACACTGTGCTCGCAGATCGGAAGCGATACAAATTTTGAACAAGTCTAGACGCGTTTGAAACAGCGCAAGTGATGGGTACTAGCTCATAAGAAGTTCATAGTTTAGTTGCCAACTTTTTAACATTAATAGTCACAAACTGCTCTTTTTCTCGGTTGGAATATATTAAAAATCTCCTCAGAACAACTATGTAACAAAGCAGGCTGGATGCCTTATCTCTATTATGTGTTACGTAAGATTGGTTATAAAAATCTGATCAAAGAGTTTGCAAGGAAAAAAAGTAGGTAAAAATTATTAAGCCATAAATAAAATGGAAGCATACAGAAATAAATATTATTTTCTTTTTTACTGTAAGTTTTGTTTAATTTGGAATTTTTGATAAATACAATTTTATTTTATGGTTTATTATTGTTTTAACATTTTGAATTATGAGTGTAAGGCGGCACCAAAATTATGTAGTGCTTGGGGCATTTAAGGGTCTTAATCCGGCCCTGGTTGCACTGCAAACGCAGGCTTACCTTTAAGGACCAAGTTAATAATGCGATCAGGAACAAAAGATGGAGAAGTCAAAGTTCTGTGTGCTTTCTCCAAGACAACGCTGGGTCTTATTCAGCTGCCAAAACTACTGAGAAATTAATAAAACTACAGGGAAATCTTCTAACCCACCCAACATACCGTACGGATCTTGCTTCCTCCGATTTTCATTTGTTTGGACTCTTAAAAGAATTATTAGGGAAAAAAGTTTCGCTTAAACGATGACGTTATTGAAGTTTTTTTAAATTGGTTGATGCAGCCAAAAAACTTTTTGCAGCAGGAAGCAGAGACCTTTCTGATCGATGGCGTAAGTGCATCAAAAAAATAATACAATTAAAATTTGTTGAGCAGTGTTGTATATTTTTACAATAAATTTAGTTTGAACGCTTCTCATATTTTTTACGAAAATGCTATTGATTATATATATATTTATAGAATATATATAGAATATAGAGGAAGTAGAAGTTCAGAGAGCTGGAGAATAATAAAAAATTTAAGAAACAACAAGGGTAAAGATATAATATCAATAATAAAACCACAAGACTGGGAAGAATATTTTAAAGAATTACTAGAAGAGAGAAGAGAAGAATTCCAACAACATCAAAATTCGAACAGACAAAATATAACTGTAATAGGATCACCAATCAGACTTAGTCTGGAAGAAGTTACAAAACTATGCAAAACATTAAAGAACGGAAAGGCCACAGGACCAGGAGATATCCCAGGAGAACTGTTAAAATACGGAACAAACAAATTATACGAGCACCTCAAAAAGTTATTCCAAAAATGTATTAATATAAAAGAAATTCCCGAAGAATGGAAAGTATCATATATGACAACTATACACAAAAAGGGTGACAAAAATAAATGCGAAAACTATCGCGGAATAGCAGTTACAAGCTCCATGAGTAGACTATACGGTAAAATTATAAAAAACAGAATAGAAAAAGAATATCAACACATGGAAGCTGAAGAACAGGCAGGCTTCCGAGCAGGAAGGTCAACAATTGATCATGTGTTTTCCCTAACTCAAGTTATTGAAAAAAAGACTTCGCGAAATCAGGAAATACACCTACTGTTCGTGGATTTAAAAAAAGCATATGACAATGTTCCTCTAAGTAAGATCTGGCAAACTTTGGAAGGAACCAACATTAATGTCGAATTGATAAACGCTGTGAAAACGCTTCATTACCAACCTACAATAAAAATTAAAGTCGGAAAACAAATAACATCAGGTTTCATATCGTCAAAGGGATTAAAGCAAGGTTGCTGTACATCACCAACCCTCTTCAAAATATACCTCGAAGAGGTTTTAAAACACTGGAAGAAGAAGTGTGGGGCAATGGGTGTACCCCTCACCGATACCATACTTTATACACTATGCTTTGCAGATGATCAAGTGGTGGTGGCTCAGGAGTATGACGATTTGAACTATATGACGAGAAAACTTATCGAAGAATACAGAAAATGGGGTTTAGAAGTGAATTTTGAAAAGACCAAATATATGTGTATAGGTGGACAACAACAAGACCTAATACTAGAAGAGGGAGAACATATAAAAAATTGTAAAGAATACAAGTATCTGGGACTAAAGATTTCACGAGAGGGCACGCTGGACGATGCAGTTAAAGAGAGAAATAGGCTGGGAAGAGCAGCAATCTCGATGCTGAACAGTGTTATATGGGATAAAAAAATTACAAAGGAAAATAAAAAACTAATTTATAATACAGTAATAAAAAGCATTATAACCTACAGCTCAGAAGTATGGCCGCTAAAAAACAGAACAGAGAATATATTGAAAGCAACAGAAATGGATTTTTGGAGAAGAGCGGCAGGAAGATCAAGGAGAGAAAAAATAACAAACCAGCGTATAAGGGAAATAATGCATATTACACATACGATTACGGATGACATCAAAAATAAACAACTAATATGGTACGGACACGTACAGCGAATGGAGGAATATAGAATCCCTAAACAAATTCTAAACTGGCAGCCCAAAGGCAGAAGAAAACCAGGCAGACCAAGAAGAAGTTGGAGAGAAGGCATAGATAAGGACATCAGGGAGAGAGAACTAGAAGACGATACATGGAATGACCGAGAAAAATGGAAGCTGGAAATCGGAAAACGTCGGAGAACGTTATAAACCGATATATATATATATATAAAAATATTAACGTAAAAGACGGAGACTTGTGGGGATGAAGAACAAAGCAGTATGTCATGAAAATGTATGGTCAACAAAAAATAACAACTATTACGAAGAATACAGAGATTGCGAAAAGGGCATATCAACAGATAACAATATAAAAAAATTACATAGATTTTACCAAAACGTGAAAAAGTACAAAGAAAAAAAGAGATCGACCGCTGAGGAGATGAATGGAGGTCGTAACAAAAAATCTTGGGCAACTCCAGATTCAAAAATATGCGAAATTTTCAAAAAACAGACAAGAGTAGCAAAAAACTATATACAGGGTGTCCCAAATTCGAGTAAATGCATGGGGATCTCGCTTATCTTAAGAGCTACGAGGTCGGTTAAATTAGGGCAAAGTTGCTAAATTCGATGCTTATTGATAATCTAAAGAGAAATTGAAAATATCTCAAACGGTATCCGCGAAAATTGGGAAAAACTGAAAAGTCCATTTTTGAAAATCGTTTATAACTCCTTTGGAGTTTGAAATATTTTAACTGTGTAAAAAAGTTGCCCAAGCAACTTTTTAAGCCGAATCGGATGGTGGTCACAAATTTTTCCTAGGTCGATTCGTTTTTGTTTTAGACAACCAACTTTGTTTTTACTTATCGCATATCGCGTTTTTCTTCGTTATTTAAGTTCATTTTTACGACCAACAGGCCTTCAAAACGTTTAGGTTGTTGATCGGTTGTCATGGAAACAACATAAACTACAATGACCGGCCAACCTGATTTATAATGGTTATTGTTTAAAACGTATTTTTTGAAATTTGACAATGAAAGAAAAAGTAAAATACCATGTGTGATACATCAATGGATTCAGAAAAATAAATGCTATTTGATTTTGTAAATAGCAAACATTGCGCCCATAAGAAAAAATAAAGTTGGTTGTCATTAAACAAAAACGAATCAATCTAGAAAAAATTTGTGACCACTATTCGATTCGGCTTGAAAAGTTGCTTGGGCAATGTCTTTACACATTTAAAATATTTCATACTCCAAAGGAGTTATAAACGATTTTCAAAAATCGTATTTTCCAGTTTTTCCTAATTTTCTCGGATACCGTTTGAGATATTTCCAATTTCCCTTTGGATTATTAATGAGCACCTAATTTCGCAACTTTGCCCTAATTTAACCGACCTCGTAGCTTTTAAGATAAGCGAGATCCCCATGCATTTACTCGAATTTGGGACACCCTGTATACATAGAGTTAATAGCCATAATAAAGTTAACATAATAGTGATAATTTTTAGTTGATTTATATAAAAATTACAATAAATTTAAAGCAATATTTTTAAATAAATGTTATGAAATTTTGCACACAGATGCTGCACAGCGTAGGCACAATACTTGAGGGAATCAATTAATTGAATATGAAAACTAAGATAAACCGAAATCTATTTCGTAAGATAAAATTGTCAAATAAATACCCAAAGTATGAAAAATTTGTTTTGTGATCGTTTAGCTGCTAGCACGCCAACGAACAAATAATTATTTTACACAATGGACGACCGGACATTCACACGACCCTCCAAATGCGTTTTTACTGTACCCAAAGCATGTATTAATAAAAGATCCCTATAACTTAACAGACAAAAGTGTAAAATAAATTTGACTCGGTTTAAAAATTTCGCATTTCGCAGTGTGCAGTAGGCATTAGCTGATTGTAACGCTTTCATTGTCTGTACGTAGATTGGGTTTTAGCGACCCTTTTTAATTCCTTTAAATCCTGTATGCAACCAACTGAAAACAGTCTATAATCACAAATTACGTTTCGGGTGCGTCATTCGTCTCGTACCGAGTTTCAGTCCTCGAAAAAAATATAATGAGTTTGTTAATTAATTTAATGCTCTTAGGGCTGAAATTTTCAATTTACTTTATAATTCTGTGCTTTAATTAAATGAAGTCATTGTAAATGGCGTAAAATCGATCAAAGGTATAGAAAATTTGTTGAAAGGTTTTCATTTAAATTGCAGCAGCTAAAAACCAGATTGTAAAAGTTTTGAGTTTTTGAATATCAAGTTTTCAGCTCAGCGTAAAACGTCAAAACAGTAAGCTCCGTTCTTTGACATAAACTTTGCATTGCATCTCTTGTAAACAGAGCTTAAAAGGAAGGACTTAAACATGTAAAATAGTAAAATGGTGCTCAGAGCGAAAACTTTTAAAAAGCAATGGCAATGTTACACAAAAGTAAATATACTTACTACAGAACGTACAAAGATGAAATGAATTATCTTTGGCCTAGTAAGACAAACATAAAATAATGGGTGACAAGTGATTTTACTTTTCGACCCAGCTATTTAGGAGGGACTAAAAACAAAAATATTTCGTTCGTTTTTGATCGGAACGAAATAAAATATTTCGTTTTCGTTCTTTACGTTCTCACACATAAAATTTCGTTTTCGTTTTCGTGAACCGAAGTCTAATAACGCTTAAAACCGGGTTTTTAGTCACCAAGTCGAAAACCTATTTTTTTTTATGTAGGATGGCCTATTTTCGATGCCCGTACAGTGTATCTCGGTTATTATCATAAATAGAAAAAAACTAAGTACGTAGTCTCGATTTATTTTTTCGAGAGAAATTCATTGCCGTAAACAGATTTTTGATATCTTTTTTAATTTTCGAAATATAGCCAAAAAACGATTTTTTGCACTTTTCAAAAATGTTAAATATCTCGCTTAAACAAGAAGATACAGAAAAACTTTAAAGACATTTTTGGCACGGTTTTTTGTCCTTAATAAGATAGCGATGTTCAATTGTTTTTTATTCATGTCAATACCGATATATTACACCTAACTTTCTTATTTTAAATGGCAACCATAAGCTAAATTATATATTTTTGAAAAGTGGAAAAAATAAGCTTTCGATTCATATCAAAGCCAACTATGGTTGTCATTTAAAAAAAAATTTACGTCGTTATCTTATTAAGGAAAAAAAAACCATGTCAAAAATTTTTTAAAAGTTTTTCTTTATCTTTTTTTTAAGCGACATATTTAACATTTTTGATGTCTTTTTTAATACCTACTCGAAATATAGCCAACACCATTTTTGGCACCGTTCAAAAATGTTAAATATCTTGCTTACAAAAACCGATAGAGAAAAACTTTAATAACATTTTTGGTATGGTTTTTTGTGCTTAATACGATAGCGATGTTCAATTGGTTTTTACTCATACGAATATTGATATATTACACCTAACTTTCTTATTTTAAATGACAACCATAGTTGGCTTTGACATGAATCGAAAGCTTATTTTTTGCGCTTTTCAAAAATATATAATTAGCTTCTGGTTGCCATTTAAAATAAGAAAGTTTGGTGTAATATATCGGTATTGACATGAGTAAAAAACAATTGAACATCGCTATCTTATTAAGGACAATAAACCGTGCCAAAAATGTCTTTAAAGTTTTTCTGTATCTTCTTGTTTAAGCGAGATATTTAACATTTTTGAAAAGTGCCAAAAATCGTTTTTTGGCTATATTTCGAAAATTAAAAAAGATATCAAAAATCTGTTTATGGCAATAAATTTCTCTCGAAAAAATAAATCCAGACTACGTACTTAGTTTTTTTCTATCTCTGCTAATAACCGAGATACCCTCCTGTATGGGCATCGAAAATAGACCACCCTGTACATGGAGAAAAGAGAAGCTCACTTATTTTGAGTGAGATATTTTACTGCTTTTTGGAGTCTTCCCAGCATAGACGGTATATTCGCGTTTGTGTTTAATAAATAAAAATTAAATAGTGATAAAACAGGTTTTAGGAATTATTTATTTCGTATTCGTTTTTGAACGAAAAATAACAACTTCGCTTCCGTTTTCTTTTTAGTTTTGTTTTACCAAAATAATACTTTTTGCATCCAAAAATACCGTTACCATAATATTTTCGGTCGATTAAACTGCTTTCGCCCTCTTCGGCGCTGGTTCGCCTCTTGCTGTCCAATTTCTTGACTGTTACTTGATCTCCGGTGTGTAATGGTGAATCCAAGTCTCACTCAGGGTTATAAATATACGATTGAGTTATTTTTTCGATGTGAACAATCGCGGCACCCATCACACTCAAAACTTCGCATATGTGATGTGCCCACTCTTTTGATATGCCCAGAGCCTACTATTTTGATCTAGTTTAATCGGCGGTCGTTAAATACAGTTTTACATCTATATGGACAATTTCTTTAACAGTGCTTGAAAAACCACGTTTAAAGTTCACAACATTGTTGAAAACGATAGCGAAGACTCATTTGAATTAAGCTCAATTTTATTTCGAATGAAGATAAACCTTAATATCGAAGTATTCTATTTGTTCTATTTATTGTTTACAAAACCTATAATTTTTTTACTTTGGCGGACCGTCGAATGCAAACTTCTTGACATGACTTTATAAAATGCATGGTTTCATTTCTAAATTGATACAAAGAATTAACAATTTTTATTTTATCTTTGTTTTAATTAATGTTAGTTTTGCGTTAGCAGTCCGCAAACAACTCATATTTTTAATGACCTCTGTACTATATATTGTTTGTTTAAGATTGAATCTGTTTTTATTAAATTAGAGCTGTAAAATCTGTATCCGTTCAGAAATGATTCCAAAGGTAAATTGTTTTCCGCGATATTCGACAAAGCGTGGCAATCCTCGATTTTGGTGATATCTATCTTGCAAGACGGTATAATTGAATTCTCTTGTCCTTGTAGACACCGAACAGAACATTTCCCCATGTAAAGCACTAAATTACAAGGGTCTGTGGAAGGACCATCAATATTAATGTCCACTTAGGGTACAATGTCGATGTTACTGTCACAAAGGCAACAATAACAGTGCATACATATTTTTATACCGGAAAATAAATATTTCAGAACTATCTTCTCAAATGAATAGCCATAAATTTTAATAGAACACCAAAAACTTTTTTCAACCGTATCAGCTAGCCACCATTTAGCTAATGCTTCTTTTTCTTTAATAATAATATTTGTATTTATTAAACCGATAGAGAACACAGGTTTTAAATAAAAAAGTTATTTGTGTGATATTGGGAAATACAGAAAAACCAAATAAAAATATTAAGACAGGATGAAAATCGAACGCGCATGTACTGTTTCAACAAGTTATGAAAGTTTTGAAGTATATCGTTACTGTATAAGTAATAACATATATTTGTCAGGCGAAGTCTATCCTTGAAAATAATAAAGCACTTCTCCACGAACAATAATTTTTTTACGCTGGGAAAGTTTTAGTCTCTAGGTTGTGTTACTACTGTGCTTGCTGCAAAAAGTCGTAATCCAGGTTTATGTTTCTTGTGAAAGTCTTATATGCTCAAAAAATAGATGGATGAAATAAGATATCAATTACAGGCTAAATAGTCCTTTTTTTGCAACTTTAAAATTAAGGTCTTTCTTAATTTTTTTAAGAAGACTTTCTTAAGAAGTTTCTTTTTTTCTATTGACAAATGATTTGGTTTTTATAATTATTGATTTTACACACGACGTGCTTGAGCGGATAAAGTTAAGGGGTTAAAATATTAATAGAGAGGAAATTTCCTTTTTTTCGAGCAAGTCCAATGTTTGTTAGTGAACCTGTTCTCGGGATTAACCAGTTCAAGTTAACGTAAATCAGAATGTATTTGATTGCTACCAAAAAAATATTTATTGACAAAAAAACGAATACGCTGTGAAAAGCGAAATCCGTACTTTGATATTATTTAGTTACCTGCTATTTTAGGATTAATTATTAAAGTCGTTAGTTAAAACCTGGTTTATTAATTTCCTGAAGTAGTGACAAAATAGATTTAAGCCGATATTATTACAAAATAAGAATTAATTACGATTCTAGAAAGCGCTTACGAGTGCAAGGAAAATTGAGATCTATCTTTTAATGAACAAGCACCTTCCTGGGCTACAATTAAACGCTAATAAAAAGAATTGAAACGCGAAAAGAGATTAGTTTAGCATCAAAACTAGACAGGATGTCCTCCTACGGCTATTACCGAAAAAATGTTGTTAATCAAAGATGACAATGAATCCACATAAGCGCATCAATTTAAGATTGGATTCCAAAATGATGACAGACTACGATGTAAAGTACCTATACAGGGATCTCGTTTTTCGAAGACCACTATGGGGATTCGTAAACGGTAAGAGTTACGACTTCGGTTAAATTAGGGCAAAGCTGTATATTCATGCGCTTAATAATTTGACGCAAACAGAACTTATCTAGCTTTTCTAGTTTTTGAGATAAAAGTAAAAAAGTGGATTTTTGTTTTTTGTCCGTAACTTTTTCGATTGATGTCGAATTTCATTTCTCTAAAAACTTTTTCATGGCCCCTTTTTGCAAGGAATCTAAATTCCCAATTATATTTTCCATGCGACGTTTCGATTTTTTAAAACCATCATCAGGTACATTTTTTCTTATGGACGTTATATCTGATTTTAACGCCAATTTGTAGAGCATTTTATTCTGAATTCGAACATGTATAACACTTTGCACTTTTTTAAAACCGTTGTTAAAAATGGCAAAAACAAATATTTTATTTTGAAAAATTCCTAATCGGCATGGTAAATAATGGTCTTTGTCCCTTTTTCCTTGGAAGAAGGTAATTAAATGAAATTACTATTAATGCGATTTAATTAAATATTTAACTCAAAACAAAAATAGATAGGTATTTATTTAGTTATTGAAGGGGGAAAAACAGCTATGCCATCCATGCACGGCCACCCAACCAAGAACTAACTTACTTGTCAAGCGAACGCATTAGTTACATCTTCAACGAGTTATGCCCTTTATCTGCGTTAACGGCTTCTAATAAGTAAACAGATTTTTGGACGTTTTTTAAAAACTATGAAAACTTATATTTTTTGATTACGAACATTTTGTTGCAAATAATTGTATGCCAAATAAGGGATTAAATACACATATTAGTGAAATATTACTTAATTAAGGAAAATATTCTAAAAATATTTGCTAATAGATAAACAATGTTAATGCATTCTCTACATATTTATTAATACCTGCTTTTGTTAACGAAATGTCAATTTTGTTAATTAAATTTTTTCTAAATCAATATGAAACAGAGAAAGTGGTTATGTTTTGTGAAATTAAAAAAAAAAGGAAAAGACAGTTATTTACCATGCCGATTAGGAATTTTTCAAAATAAAATATTTGTTTTTGCCATTGTCGAATTCAGAATAAAATGCTCTAAAAATTGGCGTTAAAATCAGATATAGCGTCCATAAGAAAAAATGTGCCTGATGATGGTTTTAAAAAATCGGAACGTCGCATGGAAAATATAATTGGGAATTTAGATTCCTTGCAAAAAGTGGTCATGAAAAAGTTTTAAGAGAAATGAAATTCAACATCAATCGAAAAAGTAGCGGACAAAAAAATAAAAATCCACTTTTTTACTTTTATCTCAAAAACTAAAAAAGCTAGATTAGTTCTGTTTGCGTCAAATTATTAAGCACCTGAATATACAATTTTGCCCTAATTTAACCGAAGTCGTAACTCTTACCGTTTACGAAATCCCCATAGTGGCCCTCGAAAAACGAGAACCCTGTATAGAGTTTTGTTTAGGATAAAGATAGTTACAGCAAAGTGATACTCAAAAAAGTTTACCTGAAGTATTCAGTAAAGTTAAATAGAATTACGGTAAACATCTTTCATAGGGAGCTTTAACTCTCCAGTTTTTTGCTGAAAAAGAAAGATAACAGTAATAAAGCATTCACTATACTCACCTGACTTGCCAATGTGCCGGTTATTTTTGGACTTATCATAAATTTGGGGAGTACTGTCGCCAACGACCATCTTGCAATCAATCCGAAACATAATTGGTTGGAAGCTTTTAAGGCGTAAAAAGTAAGAGTGGTGAAGTTCATTATTGACGAAAGGAATTACTTTAACATGTTCACTGTCCATGAGTCATATATCACTCATGACACGTATTCGGTTCACGTCCATGAATCATTTGTGACTCATTTGATAAATGCCAAACGTCAAATTTAAACGTGAATAATAACATAAACGTGCAGTTGAAAGCTCTGAAATGGTCGTAGGACGTGAAAAAAGGGTTATCTGAAGCTTATTGAGCGAATATTTTGTATCACATATGACTCATAAACGTCTTACGTATGTAATTCTAAAAACAGTTGAATATGTTGTTAAAGGATGAGGACATTAAAAAAATGCTTGGACAGTGAGCGTGTTAAACTTATGTAAAATAAAATCTTAACAAATATTCAGCGAATTTTTCAATAAATTTATCTTGACACTCGAACAAGAGGTTGTGTAAGGATTGGTGCACAGCCCATGAAACGGTAGACAATATTTGATCATTACATAAATTTAATATAAAATGTTATTGCAACAATTTATTTCGGGCAAGAATTCTGTTTTATAGTCGATACAGATGTATCTTAGTTATAAGAATAAAGAGCAAGTTAATGATACATATAAAATGGAGAGGCAAAGACCTGAACGAGTACCTACAGATAAACTAAATTTCAAAGTTACGCGCTTTGAGATTCGGAATAGCGCTATTACGGAAATGACTTTTCGCGTCCTAGGGGAGCTTTCTTTGCAACTCCGCATGCTGTCAGTTGAAATCCTATGCCCATATATAACTATAAATCACTATAACCCTTATTTTCATAGAAATTACACAAGTGAATGAATGGCGTAAACTCAAGTTACGGATGAAAACGCTTGCAGTGGATTCATGCTATCCTGTCAATAATTTAATTAATTTAGCTTTGACTATCTCTTAAACCGACTCCTTACGCTTTCACATCGCATCGACAATAGTAAATCGGCGCACTGATAGCAGAAGTCAGGATTATTCTAACAGTCGCGTTATTACAGACGTTGCTTGATCCTAACTTCTTATCTCAGAATAGCAGCCTCTTGGCGCTTTTCCGAACAATCTTTTGCAGCTGACACATTTTATTGATTTAGCAATACTATCTGTATCAACTTCATTTGCTACACTCGTTTACCGCGGATGCAAGCAGACGTCGCTGAAATGTTTATTCAAACAAAAATTGTAGCAAACTCACTTACGAGTGTGTATTGGAAAATAATCAGTTGCATAAATTAACATTATAATATTAATGCAGCCACCGAATTATATTACGTAATAATTCGAATATCTCTTGAACATTTTTATTAGATGATAGTCTTACTATTATCGAGTCTCTCAAACTAAAGTTTTTGAAAACCCTTTTAGAAGTTCCTAAGATAAACACAAAACTGTAACGGCTTACATCTTGTTTTAGTTCCCCTTTTATGTACAATGGCATCTGCGACTCCCTACTTTATACATTCAATTATTTTACAATGTTCTTTTAAATAACTAATTGAAAAGAAATATGAGACAATGGTTTTTTATGCAAATCGTTTCACATGATGTGAGACGATATACGTACAGCGTACAGCACAGCATTGGTCATTTATTAACTTAAATGTTCAAACAGTGTAATATACAGTGTGTACAAAAAGTAACGTAACGGATCAATATTTCGTCTTGTAATAATTTTACGAAAAAAAATTGTTTATGGTAATTTACTACGTAACTTAAATTTTTTTTGAACTATACAGTGTTTTGTTTTTGCGCACCGATACGTCACTTTGTTTTCTTAAATAGAATACCCTGTATATTTTGCGCTTTTCAGATGCAAAATTATATTGTCTTTCAAAATATATTGGGTTATACCGGGTGTAAATGAAGTGTGGTACATCCCTTTTTTTTTCTTTAGTTTTGATTTTAGATAAATGAAATTTTAAACATATGATATGTGCAAAAAACCGGGCTTTTTGAGCTGTTGCATACATTTGTTCCACTTCCGGTTTCGCCGGAAATGACCCCAACTTTGTTATTTTAAATGGAACACCCTGTATATTTTTACATTTTTGAAAGAGGAAGCGATTTTGGATACAAATGCACTATTTTCGTTAATTTTTATAACCTCAAAATTTTTTTAAAACAAAATTTAGTTTTTTATAAAGGTGCCGTGACCTGCACAAATTGATTTTTATTATGTCAACAATTGTCCAAAAAAGTTTTTGTAAATTTTAAATGACATTTAGGTTACTTTAATCGGCTTTGAAGGTTGCGGAATCGGTTTTTCGACAAAAAGTCATTTTTTTTTAAATGGAACCATGCTGGTACTGGCTGTTATTTAAATGGAGCATCTTCTAACGAATCCATCGATACCAATAACTTGTATTTTTATTAAGAGTCTACTTCAAAAACTTCAAATTATTGTGAAAATTTATTAAGAGATCCTGTTAATCGCAGTACACTGTGCATAACTACAACAAAACAAATGATCGTTGTTTTATGTTTAACTACTATAGTCATTTAATTAAAAAGTCTAAAAATCTTGGTAATCATTTTTATATAATTAGATTACTGCGATTAAAAGGATATCTTAATAAGTTTTCACAATAATTTGAAATTTTTGAAGTAGACTCTTAATAAAAATACAAGTTATTGGTATCGATGGATTCGTTAGAAGATGCTTGATTTAAATAACCGCTAGTACCAGGATGGTTAAAAAAATTGACTTTTTGTCGAAAAACGTTTTTGTAAAATTTAAATGACATTTAGGTTACTTTAATCGGATTTGAAGGTTGCGGAATCGGTTTTTCGACAAAAAGTCATTTTTTTTTAAATGGAACCATGCTGGTACTGGCTGTTATTTAAATGGAGCATCTTCTAACGAATCCATCGATACCAATAACTTGTATTTTTATTAAGAGTCTACTTCAAACATTTCAAATTATTGTGAAAATTTATTAAGAGATCCTTTTAATCGCAGTAATCTAATTATATAAAAATGATTACCAAGATTTTTAGACTTTTTAATTAAATGACTATAGTAGTTAAACATAAAACAACGATCATTTGTTTTGTTGTAGTTATGCACAGTGTACTGCGATTAACAGGATCTCTTAATAAATTTTCACAATAATTTGAAGTTTTTGAAGCAAACTCTTAATAAAAATACAAGTTATTGGTATCGATGGATTCGTTAGAAGATGCTCCATTTAAATAACAGCCAGTACCAGCATGGTTCCATTTAAAAAAATTGACTTTTTGTCGAAAAACCGATTCCGCAACCTTCATAGCCGATTAAAGTAACCTAAATGTCATTTAAAATTTACAAAAACGTTTTTTGGACAATTGTTGACATAATAAAAATCAATTTGTGCAGGTCACGGCACCCTTAATAAAAAACTAAATTTTGTTTTAAAAAATTTTGAGGTTATAAAAATTAACCAAAATAGTGCATTTGTATCCAAAATCGCTTCCTCTTTCCAAAAATGTAAAAATATACAGGGTGTTCCATTTAAAATAACAAAGTTGGGGTCATTTCCGGCGAAACCGGAAGTGGAACAAATGTGTGCAACGGCTCAAAAAGCCAGGTTTTTTGCACAAAACATATGTCTAAATTTTCATCTATCTAAAATCAAAACTAAAGAAAAAAAAGGGGGTATACCACACTTCATTTACACCCGGTATGTGCTTAAAATCAATCGTTTTTGAGTTATTTAAGTTTTTATGAAAATTTTGACAGAAACTCGACTCTAAAGAAAATATTGATATGTCACATGTCACAACATAGCATTGTCAGAACGAATTCCTTTGAAACTTTGTTCGACAATAGTGTCGTAGTGATTGCTGACTAGTTAAAATTTAAAAAATAATACACAGGGTGTTTTTTATGCTCCGTCTAAATGGTTAAACTTCAAACACGGATAAGTCAATTTTTTAAATGGAACACCCTATATATTTTTATATATTCTTATCGATAATTTAATTATCTTTAAAATTTGTTAAAGGTCTATTATGTCTAAAATTAATATATCTCGAGTTATTGCAGTTTTCATGATAATTAATGGGCACAAACAAAATATTTAATAGAAATTAATTAGTCGGCTTTGGAAATACCTCGATAATTTGTTTTAAATGTCAAATAACGTTCTATTTTCATCTTTAAGTTATTTTTTTTTACCTGATTATAAATTAGTTTAATAAAAATTAATAAAATCAACATTTTTAATCGACATAAAGAGTTTCCTTTTTTAGGCCAATGTGAAGAAAATACATACCTTCTAAAAATACATATTGTATGATAAAATTGCAAATTATACTGCTACAACTAAAAAATTTAAGGAATTGTTTGTCGTTTTTATAGAAACTTCTTCCCAATACAAAATGTAATTTAAAAATTTTAGGAGACGAGGTTGAATGGAACTTTTTGTGACGTTTTGGGGTGACAACTAATTCCCTTACAAAAATTATTTTAAGTAATATTTAGGAAGATTAATAATCGATACATACTCCATAAAAAGTGGGGGATAGGATTACTCAAACTTATTTTATTTTACCAACTTACAATATAGTATTCAGAATATTACATGAAACTTATTTTACACCATGAGCTATTTATATTTTCCTTGTCTGTCTTTATCGTCTTTATATAAATATAAACGGTGTTTGAAATTCGAGTTAAGGCATGGGGATCTCGCTTATTATAGTAGCTCGAGTATAGGTTTAAATTTGGCAAAGTTGCTAAATTCGGTGCTCATTAATGATCCGAAGAGAAATTGGAAATACCTTAAACGGTATACTAGAAAATTAGGAAAATTCGAAAAATAAGCTTTTTGAAAATCTTCCTAGACTCATTTGCGTATTAAATATTTCATATGTGTAAAACATTCCCTCAGCAACTTCTTAAGCCGATTCGGATGGTAATCACTAATTTTTCCTTGGTCGATTCGTTTTTGTTTTATTACAACCAACTTAATCTTTTCTTATGGGTGCAATTTTAACTAATACTGTCTTTGTCTTTTTTAAAAAGACTACACAAATAAACAAAAAATCAGAAACCTAAAGTTCAATATTTGTAAGTATCGCTGATTATTCATTTTTGTTTTTATATTAATTTCGTTACAATACGAACTGCAATTAATGAAACAACAGTTGCCATTTTATAGTACGTTTATTGTGGGACACATTACTTTTTATGTACCTGTTTACGAAAGTTATGTGGTGTCCGCACCAACTGGTTAAATATGCTTTGTATTGTTTTTGACGTAAAATGAAAATTTTATAATTTAAAACACCACTTTTTAACAATAAATTACAGATAAAAGGGTCGGCATATGTTTTTTACTGGTTTTTGTTTTCAATTACACCATTCACGGTACAATAAAGTGTTGTGATTGTGGAAACAGTTCCCTTCTATATTTTGACTATTATTTTAGCTAAGATTTCGATTTTTATTTACAATCGCTGTTTCTGCTTGTGTGACGTTAGTTACACTCACAATCAGTAGTGTTAGTACAAATTAATATTTTTCTTGCTTAACGAACTCACTCACTTGAATCTCAGACTCGATACAAAATCGAAAAATTTTCGTATCTCAAGCTTGGAGCTAAAGAATAGTTTTAACAATGTTTGTAATGTGGAAAAGTGTATCATTATATTTTTTATTAAATAGTCTTTAAACTATTCATAATATTAGTTGATATGTAACAGTGCAATAATTTGTTAAAATGCTTACTTTAAGGTGATTTCTGCCTCAGATTTATTGTGTAAAAAGTAAAACTATGTTAATGTTAAGTGTTAAAATTTTATCTTGTTCGAAAAAAAAACTGTGTTCCCAACTGATTGTGAGCATAATAATGTAAATATTCAGCTTATCGCTGATTACTAGAACATCTTTATAGCGCCATTAAGGATTTCCATACCATTAAAAACTGTTTAAGGCTATGCAGATATGAAAGCATTATATTATATAAAAGCCGATATATGAAAGGTCATAAAAATGGCCAGGATCCAGCGAATTCCTTTTTCATAGACATTCAAGTCAACCACCAGTGGCGCTTCGAGCGTATTTCTGAACATATAGTCACCTAAATCTTTAACGGAATGGGATTGATTGTATTCAGCGTTCATGAAATTTAATTTAGTTTGTAAACATTAAAACACAATTTTTTTTAGGAAGTAGTTTGTTGTACGGGGTGGTCATAATTTACCGCATTACATGAGTAACTTTGGTTTTATAAGAGTTAAAAAGGGCTAAATTTAGCAATGGTCGGCAGAATTACAAAAGGAATCTATGGCGTTAACAAAATTGAGAGAAAGATAACTGCAAAAAATTAAAAATGGCATATTTTGAAACACACAACTTTTTTACTATGAGATATAAAAAACGTTGTTTTAAAGTAATATGTACTTAGAAATTTTTACGTGCAGGGTGGTCAAAATTCGATGGGTATCTCGCTTAATATTTAAGATAGAGAAACGGTTGAGTTCAAAAAATGTGCAGTTTTTTGAGACAAAATCAGAAACATTTTCAAAAATATTCTATCATATCCGGTTTTTGAGTTATTGGAAAAATTTTTTTTTTGTTATATTTGTAATGAGTCATATCTCCGTTATTGTTGTAGATATCAAAAACATTTGTGTAGATTATTTTTAGATATTTTTGTGTAAAATTCGTTTATACTAAAAAAAAAAAAAATTACGCCCACCGTTAAAAAGTTATTAATTAAATGGAAGTTATAGTTGACTATGACTACGATCTATTTAAATTCCTTATTTTTTTCTCATTCGACATACATCGGTTAAGGTAGGTACTTATTTTCAATAATACGCAAGCTACTAAGGTTTTTCTTTAAGAAAATCATAGTAGGCTGTAAAAATTTAAAAAAAAGTGCAAAACCTTTTAAAACTCATGTGGTACAAGTAACGAAGGTTCTTTAATTTGTTGTTGAGATGAACATTACAATAACTATTAAACATAAGATAAACAACAATATACTACATAACTGTTGATTCTGACTAAGCATATTGTTGTTTTTTGTGTTCAAATTAAAAAACCTTCGTAACTTGTACTACACGAGCTTTACAAGTTGTTTTTTTTTCACAGCCTACTATGATTTTTTTAAACAGAAAACCAAAAAAACCTTTATAGCTTGGATATTATTGAAAATAAATACATCAACCATTATTTATATAATTGGAATAAGAAAAAAAATTAGAAATTTGAATAGGTCATAGCGAACTCTAGCTTCCGTTTAAAAAATGGTAGTAAGTTTGTGTAACTTTTTAACGACACGCATAAACTTTTTTTTAAATATAATCGAATTTTACATAAAAATATCTGAAAATAATGTTCATAAATATTTTCGATATCTACAACAATAACGGAGATATGACACATTATAAATATAGGTAACAAAAAAACACTTTTTTTGAATAACTCAAAAACTGGAAATGATAGGATATTTTTGAAAACGTCTCTGAGTTTGTCTCAAAAAACTGCACATTTTTGTTAACTCAACCATTTCTTTATCTTGAATATTAAACGAGATACCCATGTAATACCATCGAATTTGGACCACCCTGTACATCAGGGGTGTCAAACTCAATGGCCAGCTTGGGCCATAAAAACAAGGTTTAACTCAAGGTGGGCCGCAAAAATTTTTTTGTTTGTTTAATAATAGCAAAAAAAGAGTATAGATAATTAAAAAAACGTTTAGCGAATTCTACCTTATTTTTATTCTGCGTCGGTTTGTTATTTTATTATATATTATTGTATGCCGATATATTGGCCGGGCCGCAAAAATGTTAGTTGTGGGCCGCATGCGGCCCGCGGGCCGCGAGTTTGACACCCCTGCTGTACATTGTGGATTGGACACTGATATTTTTTTAAGTTGAAAGAACATCGAAATACTGACTTACATTCTTTTAAATGGCTGTCATAGTTGGTTACAGCCTAACAAAATTCTTTTACCTTCTTATCTTAATAAGTTATACGTAACAGAACGCCAACAGAATTTATTAAACATTCAAAAATCAAAGATCGTAGGATTCCTACGGTAGGAATCAACATTTACACCTTCATATGATTTAGTTCTTTAACTATCATTTAAAGAGGTATGTTTTCAGCTCCCTCCACTTAACTTCTTTTTAAACGTAGAATGTTGTGCTAGCCTTGTGCTTAATTGTGCTAAATAAATTCTTGATTCTACCGTTTTCGTTAGATTACAAATTTAATTTGTAGTTGGAGAGGCTGTAGATATGATAACCTCCCAGAACGCAACTCACTTAATCTTTTTATGATAGCTGGCGTTATAATAGTTTGTGCTAATACAATTTTTAATTATGCTAATTCCGTTACGATACAATTTTGATTTAAAATTGTAGGGGCTGAAGACATAATACCCACCGAACACGTATTTTATTCAAGTTTTATATACAGTGTGTTACCGAGCTCGGTGGCCCGTTGGTATGCAACCTAGCGAGTAAAGTCGGGAGGCGTGGGTTCGAATCCCGCGGCCGTCTGTCATCGTAGGGGTTTCAGGTGGTTTCCCCTACCTACTATAGGCAAATGCTGTGCAGTACTTCCACCTAACCTCTACTCTTACTCACCTAATCCTAGTTCCCTTCTCTTCCACTTCGGTGATTAGCCATAGCAGCAAAAACATGCCGAAGTAAAATAAACCAGTAAAAAAAATATATATATATACAGTGTGTCCAAAAGGTATGGAATATGCTATATATCTCAGTAAATACCCACTTTAGGGAAAAATGTTTTCAATAAAAGTTGTTTGGTACTTAGTTTTCCACCATAAGAAAAAATTTATATTCTATTTTTTCGAATAACAAAAGCGTAATGAAAAACAATTGAATTTTTTTAAATGACAAGGTACCCCTATATTATACTCATTTGATAGAGGATTTTTTTCTCTTTTCAATGATGCAAAGTACCCTTACTTAAGCAGCTTTTTGAGAAAAATGCAAAAATTATTTTAATTGATTAGTATTTATTTCTGACAAAAACATCAAAAGAACTAAAATTTTTTGACGAAATCTACAATAAGTGTGCAAACTGTGAACCATTTACAGCTTGGCAATGATAAACTCGGTATTTAAACCCGTTTATAACATTCCCAACCATTTCGGGTGTAATTTCTCTAATACGATCTTTTAGATTTTCGATATTCTCCGGCCTCTTAGCATAAACTTAATTTTTAAGGTTACCCCATTATTGAAAAGAGAAAAAAATCTATCAAATGAGTATAATATAGGGGTATCTTGTCATTTAAAAAAATTCAATTGTTTTTCATTGCGCTTTTGTTATTCGAAAAAATAGAATTAAAATTTGGTCTTATGGTGGAAAACTAAGTACCAAACAACTTTTATTCAAAACATTTTTCCCTAAAGTGGGTATTTACTGGGATTGCATATTCCATACCTTTTGGACACACTATAGATATATTGAGCTGATTTTTTAATGTGATTTTACCATAATGCTACAAATTAAATTTAAAGTTGGGGAGCCTTACACAGTAAGCCGCTCCAGCTTGTAATTCAAACGAATGTCTTAAGACATTAATATCATGCTAGATTTTTATGTGCTGACGTGTGCTGATATAACTTTTGATTGTACTTTTCTCAGTTAAAAACCAAATTAGGATAATTGTAGTGTTATAAGTAGTATATTCTGATAATTTTTAAGGTAATGACATTTTAATTTGCTATAATCAAAGAAAATTCTAGATTTCAGTTGTAAATAATATTTCTTAGTGTAAGTGTACTGTGATACATTAAAACTTTCAATTATAAAAATTAAAATTATTTTTACTTGAATATTTAGACATCATATTATAGGAGTGCGTAATAATTTTCTAAATAATTCCAAAACTTCATAACATCATTAGTAGGAGAGCATATATTCCAAGTAAGTAATTTTTGTAATATAAGTCTATAATTGGTATAAATTGCTACAATCAAAAGAAGATATAAATGTTTGTAGACGTGATAAAGTATTTAAGTTGTGTTATTTTCTTTAGACAAGATATGGAGATTTGCAAAATGAAATTATGTAGTCTCATGTGTACAACCAATTCTGAACAAAAAAAAGGCAACTTAAACATGTTCAAGTAACAGATTATATGTAAAGTAAATGTTAATATGTTGTGTATAATTATAATTGTCATTGTCAACCAGCAACCACAAATAATATTTGGAAACGTTTATGTTAAAATAAATTATCCAAATACGTTTACAAACGAAATTTTTTTAAAACTGTATTTGTAAGGCGCCGTACTACAAAAATTACATTGTATAAGTTGTAACATTTTATGAAATAATCGGTTAAAAGCTCTGAACTCAAAAAGCAGAGCTTGTGTAAATTCGCCATGAAAATTTGTATCTTATTAAATGACGGCACCAAATTTTTTATTTCGAAAATTGTAGTAGATAACTAAAATTACATTCCGTTTTTCGATGTAACTACCCGCCAAGAGAGTCGTGTATGAATTCACGAAGATGAGCAAACTCCGACAATGACCAAAAAGTAGCGAGCAATGAAAAAAGAAATGTACAAATGCAGTTAAGTCAAATGCACTAAAGCTGTTGAAGCGAAATGGTACACAGAAATATGCTTGACTGGAGTATTCAGTACACAGTTCCAGAGAAACGGATTATGTCCCATCATGATAATGCTTTTCATTCGGCAACTCTCCAGTTTTTTGGTTAAAAAAAAGTAATAGAGCATCCACGGTTGATGCTCTACTGACCTGGCTTAGCTTTTTTGTTATTTTTTTTTTCGAGGTAGAAAATTTGGTCTGAGGAGGAAATTGATATTGCTGTTCACGATTTTTTTATTCGGAAAGAAGATAGGCCACGAGCTTTTAAGGAGTTGAAAGTAAGGAATGGTGAAGTGTATTATTGTTGAGGGGGGCTAAGTTAAACTTATTTAAAATTAGATCTTAAAAATTCCTGAGCGTATTTTTATTCTCATTTATAATTATTTTGACCCTCGTGTACTTTACTTTCTTGGTTAAGCATTGTTATCTGTGTTGCTTCTATTTTTGGTCCAAAATAGTAGCAGCTTTTTTTTGAATATGCTTGATAGAAAATAACACCAATTTAATAAAAATACTGCTGTAGTCCAATGTTTTTTCTTTAATAAATATTTTGAACTAGTACGCAACATCGCAGATTCTGCCAAAATTAAATCTACATTTAACTTTTATTCGTTGTACTTGCATATATAAGCATATAAAGCAAATTTGAATTCTCCGAGCAAAGTCGTTTACATTAGTAATTAGAGTCGAGTTGTAATTACACGTAGCTGACGCCAGATGACGGTGACATGAAGAGTAGATTGCGATAGTCAGCGGGAGACATCGTATTACCCTCCTCGTTTGCCAGCAAAGCACTCTGATATTTAATTACACTGACTTCAATAACTCCTGGTCTAAGTTTGTTGGTCCTGCTCTTTTCTTTAAAAGACATACAAACTGTCAATTTAACGATGACGGAAATTTCATGAAATGTAAACATTTTGTTAATTTAAAACAACAAAGAAATTAGTTTCTATAGGGTGTTTAATTTCTGTGTTTTTAAAGAACACTTTATTTTAATTTAAAATAAAATAAAACGTTTTATGATTGTTTTTTTTAAGTAACATATTCTTCTTCTTTGCTTATTTCTAATCTAACGACTCTCTACTCTTAGTTGTGCTTTACATAATTTCCATAATTATATCTTAACAGTGTATAAACAAGCAGATCTTTAATGTTTAATTTTTTAATTAATTGAACTTGTTCTACTTTTGAAATACTATTACTTAAATTTTAGATCAATTTTGTATCTTATTTACTTCTCTTCATTTTCTTCTTTACTTCCAGTATTATGTAACTTGTGATCTTAAAATATATTTTTTACGTTCAACAATCTATATTACAATACATTTTGAGGTATATTGAAAGTTAACAGAAATGAAATATACTGTGAAATCTTGTAAGTACAGACAAGTGGCTTCTCTTATATCGTCGAGTGTTGATTATTATCAGAACGAAGTAAAGAATTTTAAAAACAGAGTTGAACACACAACATTTACAGATTGATGGATTTTCACACAAATGAGTTAAACAAGGTATCAATGTATGAGAGAAGCATTAACATTTCTTATAATTACCCATAAACCAGTTCCAGAAAAAATCAATGTCGAATTTGTGGGCAGAAGTTTCAAACGGTGTTTTTCCTAGCATGGAAGAAGTTTTTCTGATAAGGAATTGGTAGTTGCGAGGTTGGCTTACTTATTTGTGATGAACTACTAAAGCTCTCATTTGAATTGTTTCTCAAACATTTTTCTTAGAATGGTCTTAAAAGTCTTTTCAAATGAACCTCAACGTCAGTTTTTAATAGATTTCTCTACTATTACTTTACTGGTAAAGAGATTTTGAAACGGTTCACGACAATCCAATTTTTTTCTTTCTTAATAAATAAAGGCTCGATTTTATACCTTGCTAACAATCCATATTCAACTTGGGCACTATAAAATGTGTATCATTTCTTGGTTTAGGTATTGACTCTAGACTGGACTGGTGATACCACATCGAACGCCTGTCACAAAGCCTGTCACGGTATCCTTCCGCACTAAATAACCTAAAAAAATTGGTCAGTACAAACGCGGCCAAAACTGCATATCATGCGTATGTTACGCTACGCTATAATTTTTTGGGGAACGCTAGTGACTCTGAACGCCTCTTTATTATACAAAAGCGATGTATAAGAACTATTTTTGGTCTTAACTACCGAGATCAGTGTAAAGACACTTTTCGTGACAAACAAATATTAATTTTTTACGGCCTATTCATTCTCGAAGCTATACTTTTCGTAAGAAATAATTTTGATCTGTTCGAAGTGAATATAAGAAACCATGCAGCCAATACCCGGCATAAAAAAATCTAAAGCCCGATTGCTTCAAATATACTTATCTTCAAAAAAATGTTGCCTCTATAATTATTGCAATATATAACAAATTTTATACATCACCTGAGAAAATAAAAAATCTACCCACCCCTGACTTGAAGAAAAGATTAAGAAATGTCCTAATCTCTAAAGCTTACTATGGAGTTAGTGAATATCTTAGTGACGCTTACTTTAAAAACTCTTTTAAGTAAATATAATGTTGTGTTGTGTATATATTCGTATATACCTGTATGTGTTTTATTATTATCATTAATGTGACATGTTCTATGCCTTTTTGGATTTTTCAGAACAAATAAAGACTACTACTATAGGATTGTTGTATGTTGGGGTCTGTTGGGGTCTATTAAAGAACCTTAATAACTTATTGTGGTATAAGATAAAATTACAAAATTATTTACAAAATTCATAATTATGAATATTTTTTTCGAAAACGACAACGTTTTTTAAATCTTATATGTCAAAGAGTTAATTTTTCTTCGAACTCTTACCGTCTAAAATTAGTGTAAGATTTGTTTATTAATACAAATAAGTCGATTAAAAAATCACTTACCCTTCTTTCGAATGATCTCTTTTCGAAGTCTAATTCGATTAAAGATCCTAGATAATAATGATAAGCGATTTTAAGCATAAAATGTTTTGAGAACTTTTTATTAAGATGAGACAATGAAACTTAACGTCAAATTTTAAATAATTCGTCTGGCATAATACGATTTATTATGATGTACCAGTTTTTGTCAGACTTTGTAGATTTCCATGTTTGTGATTTATGGGTTTCATCACCGTAACGGCTCCAACGAAATACCACAAGGCGACGCTTTGGCAGTTGAGCCTAGTCGCCCCTACTGACCTGACACGTGACCGGCCTATTTGATCTCCACTGTACCACCATTGACTACAAATAGCGTCGATAAAATCAACACTTTATAACTATATATATATCTCCGTACAACTTATAGCAGTTTACACGTCAGTTTTCTTTTAGCTAATTGATAATGAAAATCATAGCCATAGACTTTTGTAAAGAGTTAATATGAGTGTAATTGAATTTCCCACGATGCAGTTTTCGGATAAAAAATAATACCTTATAACAAAATTGTATTGTTAGATACTTTTAAGAACCGATTCATTGTCGAACTGATTTAACTGAAATGTTCCGATTTAGTTTGATGGTTAGGATGCTGTGCACATCAATGCAATTATCTTTAGTCCTCGCAAGTAACAATACTTTAAGAACTGTATTCCACATTTAACAACAAACGTTCACACTTTTAAAATTAAACAAAAATTTTAGCAAAACTTTTTATAGGTAATTTTTTGTGAAACTAGTCAATTATAAGAGATTATTTAAAACAAAACCGAGTCTATATTTTAGTAACCATTTTACTCTACGAGGATGGTTCAAATTTAACCCGGATTTTTTTTGAAACGCATTATTTAAACAAAATTTTACAAAGCAACATACACTATTTTTTGACGTACTCTCCTTCTAACTCTATGCACTTTTGCCATGTTCTTGGAAGCTTCATAATACCTTTTCTATAAAAGGTTTTTGGTTGCGTGCTTTTTTTGCACATGGAAGACATTTTGAACATTTATTGTAGTCGTTTATCTTTTATGTATTTTCAATTTGTTACTTTTCATAGTTTTTGAATAAAAACGATTAATTTTATTACGTAATTAATATCCGCTTAAATTCTAAACTAATTCAAATGTTAAGTTGACACTTGCTTACATTTTGGCACTTGTTTTGCATAAGCGCGGCCTACTTCGGTGCAAAAAAAATGCAATTAAATGGCTACTTTTTTGAAAAGTATTGAATATCTCAACAACTACGGGGTTTAGACATAGGACACCCTTCATAAAAATTGAAGGGGAGAAAAAATTCTATCGAATAGCATAATAAAACAAGGGTGTTTATATTTGAAAAAAATGAGTTATATCACTTTGAAGTTTGGAAAGTTTGGCATTTTTTTGTGAACACCCTGTACCAATAACTTTAAATTTTTTATTTTTAAAATGTTGCTTCCTAACCGGACTAACGTTATTGTTAAAACTTATTTCTTAACTTTAAGAAACGAGGTCGTTACGATTTTTTAAAGTTAAACCTGCTTATGTCAGATTTTTCGGAAAAAAATTAATAAGTTGGCAACACTGTCACAAAATCAGAAAATGAGAAGACATTCATGTAGAGGTTAAAAAATGGCATTCGAAGACCTAAAAATATACAGGGTGTTCCATTTAAAAAAATCTTTGTTTTTGCTATAGCGCGAAAATGGAACACCCTGTATAGCTGAAAATAATTTTACAACGTAGATCTTTTTAAACCAATAATTTTACGTATTAAAGTTTTTTTTTCTCTCCTACAGGCGGGGCGCTATGAAAGCCCGACGTACTAGTGCAGGACCCTGTATAAATAAATTAATTACTAAAATAATCCTACAATGTATCAAATATTTTACTCAAGTGGTGTAACCCTTAAAAATCGTATCATTTATGTAATAAGTTAAACGAATCGCTTAATGATTGCGAGTCATCATTTTTGTTTATTTAATAAACTTAACGAATCAAATCGCTCTGTAGTTAATATTTTCGAGTGTCGATTAAATTTCTGTCTGATTATTGATATTTTGCCGTTGTTTCCAGTGGTTTCACTTTCACAGATTTCACAGCTTCGGAGCACCAATATTTTACCAGAAACCCGAATAAATTTAATCCGCAAGATTGTAATTTGCATCTAGAGTTTTAATCAATCAGTTGGTCGTTTATCACGAACAGTCCATATCTCTGCGAACATTTATCACTGTCTCTGCTCAGTGCTCTCTGATTCATAAACTTAGACTGCTTGTTTGCGTTTTACTCACAGGAAAACAGGTTTTGTACAATACTTTTTATAATTAAAAAAATATTGCTGCTAGGTTTAAGTCAAGTAATTGAATTCACTTTTTATACAGTCTGTGTAAGATTTGATAACACGAGAGCCACGCTAAATTAATAGTTATTTATGTATCAAGGCCAAAAAGTGTAACTTTTTCGGTCGCGTCTGGTTTGCAAAGAGACAAGGCTGAAAAATAACGTTTTGGCCGAGGTGCATATTACATTTTTTGTACGATAGAATTAAAAACAATTTAAATTTTTATTAATTTTCAAAATTATAGGTTAGAAACTACGTGACATTCTGTCACTGACAGATGACGGCGTATGTACTGCATTACCGGCCCTCTCCTTAGCAACGGCCGTAAAAGTTACTTTTTCGACCGTTGCTAAGGGTAACGGCCTGAAAAGTAACTTTTACGGCCGTTGCTAAGGATAGGGCCGGTAATGCAGTACTTTATGGTTGCTAACGCGTCCGTCAAACAGCTGTTTTTAGTACGATCGCACAAAAAAATATTTATAGGCTGTGAAAATCAAATTCCGCATTTTCATGTTAATAAGTTCTTTACCCGTCATTTGAGGTTCAGTTGTCCAAGTCAAGTTGCATAAAACCTAGTTCATTAATTTCTTAAAATGGGCATTTTTGAACTACGATTTATTATAATTTTAAAAAGGGTTTAAGCGTAAGGAAACTGGATTCAGCTTTTACTGAACAAGCGCCTTCCTCGATTAAATTTTATCGCTAGTGTAAAGAATTTGTTGCCCGCTGAAGGAGTTCTGTTTAGCATTAAAAAGATCATGACGTCCTCCTACGGCTGTTGCCGATAAAAACATTGCTGTTATTTAAAAAAAAAAAATTAAAACGATTATAGCGATCAACTTAAGATTGGATCTTCAGCTGTTAGAACAATCTTTCACGATCACCTGTACTCTGTACTAAAAGAACGTTGTGTTAAGTCTGTTTTAGACTACACTAATTTGTAATTATTTTTTCGTTCAAGAAAATCGTATACGATTTTTGTACAAAAATTTCGTTCAAGAATTTAGCATGGAAAATATGAACCTCTTACACTGTACTATTTTTTGGTACGAAAATGTTCAATTTGATCACAACAGAAAGCGAATCATTTTCAAATTTAACGTATATTTAACGCTTGTTCATATACATATTTATTCCTACAAAATAAATTGTGAGGGATTATAACCAGGGATGGAAAACGTAACGTAACGATACCCGATAACGTTATAATAACGATTCAACTATAATTTTTTATGCAATAACGTAACGATATTTTTATAACGTTATATAACGTTATAATAACCGATAACGTTTCATTAAAAGTTATTTTGTATCGTTATTCTCTTTAAATTAAATTTTTTTTTAAATTTTCAGATGATATAATATTTTGTTTATATTTTTGAAATTAAAATGAAAATAAAATATCTCAACGTAATTTTGTACTATTTTTTAAATTTACATTGACAGATCCCAAAATTAATTTCAGAGTTACAAATAAAAATTATTTTTATGTAACATGTTTCTTTTAAATAATGCGACAGGTGATTCCTTATCGAAAATTAAGAGGGGTCTTTCATATACATTTTTTTTCTTTAGGGTCTCCTTTCGGGGCTACACCCCCTAAAGGGGATCGGTAAAATTGGGTTTTTATTTTATTTCTCAAATTTGGATAAAGGGAGGAGAATGATATTTGGTAGATGTTTTATACGTATTAAAAGGTTTCCCATAGTAATATTTTTAATCATCTCTCACCTTCACAGGGAGCTGAAAAGTGCGACCCCTGTTGGTTTTTTTCATCAGAACTTTTTGGTGGGTTGAAATCTCGCAATTTTTTTTTTTTTTTAACTTGATTCATTTAGAAGTTTTTTATATTTTTAAACTTTTCCCGTTAAACCTACAGTTTTTGAGTAAAAAATTATATGACTGAACATGAACCATCAAATATTCCAACATAAAACGATTGATTTTGGTGGTTACCATGGTTTGTTTGTGTTCATATTGGGTAGAAGTGACGGGTGTAATTATTTATTTTGACGTTTACGCGACGACAACGTTAAAAAGCCCGTCAATTCTACCCAATATGAACATTCACTCATTTAATTTTTTACTAAAAACTGTAGGATTTACGAGAAAAACTAAAGAATAAAAAAAGGTTCTAAATAAATCAAAACTAACAAAAAAAAAAATTGCAAAATTTCAACTCACCAAAAAGTTCTGATTAAAAAACCAACAGGGGTCGCACTTTTCAGTTCCCTGTGAAGGTGGAAGATGATTAAAAATATTACTATGGGAAACCTTTTAATAAGTATACAACATCTACCAAATATCATTTTCCTCCATTTATCCAAATTTGAGAAATAAAATAAAAACCTAATTTTTCCGATCCCCTTTAGGAAGGTGTAACTCCGAAAGGAGACGTCTAAGAAAAATTTTTTATAAAAAAGACCCCACTTAATTTTCGATAAGGAATCGCCTACCGAATTTTGTCGCATTATTTAAGAAACATCATAATTTATAAAAAAAAAAAAAATATATCATAATTTATGTAACGTTATATAACGTTATATAACATAACAATTCATTTTTTTAATGTTATTTATAACGTTATGTAACGAAAACAAATGATAAATAACGTTATACAATAACGTAACGATTTAAAACGTTATTCCATCCCTGATTATAACGGTAATAAGTAGTATTTAACATCGTTTGATTGTTTCAGTTAACCTAACCCACAAATGACATGCGGTCAGATACAGTTGCAGTAGAATACGCATGCGCCCATGTCAATGAACACGCCCATTCTAAAATAGGACGCATATAGGACAGGTTCTAATTTCATACGAATTTTTCGTTCAAGATTTGTAATTTCTGATTGACACCGTACTAGAAAATCGTATACGATTTTCTTAAACGAAAAAATAGTGTAGTCTAAAACAGACTTTAGACAACTAATAAAACGCAACGAGCAATGAAAAAAGGAATGTATGCAGTTATGTTCAAAAGTACGGACCTCGACAATACAATTCAACTGGATGCACATAATAAACTTAAAGCGAAATGGAATATAGAAAAACAGTTGTCTGAAGTATTCAATAGTTTCAATACAATAATAGAACTTCTCATACCGGAGCATCAACTTTCCAATTTATGTTTGAATAAAATTTGAAGGTAAAGGTAACGGAGTACCCATCGTAGTCACCTGACTTGGCAATATGCGACTTTTGGTTATTTTGTGGACGTAAGAAAATGTTTGGGATTAAAAGTTCTCCTCTGAAGAGATAATTAACACTGCACTTCACGATTATTGCAAGCATTCCAAAAGGGATTGGTTGGGGGCTTTCAGGGAGTGTAATGTTTCTGAAGAGAATTGCTTTGAAGATATTTAAAATAAAATCTTATACAATTTTTTTAACTTCAATAAATTCAGCTCGCCTTCGTATTTATAAAAAATTGTTATCACGTGTTCTTTTTAAAAAGGAACTACAACGCCGGAAATGATTGTTTTCAGTCGACAGAAATGGAAAGCGCCCATGCGTTCATATAAAGGGTGAACGAGGTAAGAAAATCCTTAGGGGATGTTTGAGAATTTTCTCAGAAAATACCGAAAATATCGCATATCTATGTGTATTTTCAAAGAGATTGACTCTGAAAGTGTAACATTCGAGGATGATATTCTACAGGAAATGGAAAATAAAACAATTTTGATGCTTGAAGAAACGTTGATAATATATTTTACTTTTTATACAATGTATCAAAAATGCCATAATCATTTGATTGAATAAATTTGTTTTAATTTAGAACTTTTCGGCGAGAATTATATTTAAATACGTCATAACTTCACAACTAAATAAATAAAAATTAAATTTTAAAAATAACAAAGTCGTAAATTTATTGCGTAATTTTATTTAAAGCGTTTGAATCAAGAGAACGTTAACAATTTTATTTCATTTATATAAACCAAAACGGTGATCTTCAAACCCAACTAATATTAGTCTCTGGCCGTTTCATAGCCGATATTAAATTGTTTGCCGCATTGCGCTAGCTAGTCGAACAAATCCATTCGGTAAAAATCTCGTTGCTGTGGCAAATGACCCAAATTTAGTGTATATAAATTTGAGTAAGATAAATGAGATCAGCCATGACATTCCGATGCTAAAAAGGAAGGTGCTCACACTAGAGATGATGATGCGAACAGGCAAATCCTTCAAATAAGCAAGGGCTGATGTATTCACGCGCAAGGATAATAGGGGGATTTTGACGACATAAAATGCGCATAACAAAAAATATACTGTATATAACTGATAAGGTCAGAAAAAAACAACTAGTTAAATATGGTAGAGGGATAGCCGTCACATAAAACACAGTCACTCCATTTGTTAGCGGTTGGATTACAGAAGAGAGCTTAAAACGTAATATTAAACCCAAAATAAATTATGTTTTATACGTTAAATTCCAGCAAAACATGTAGCTAATAATATTTTGTTTACGTACAATGTTTCCATAATTTACTATATCCAATAGATTTAATATCGTGTACCGTTGAAAGCCGTTCTTCGACAAATGATATAGAGTGCTATCGACTAAATAAAATCATCTTGCTATTATAAAGTAAACTCCATAATAATTATTAACATCTAAAACATGGGAATCTTGAAAAACATTAATAATACAACGATAGTAAAATCAGCAAAGGTGTGTGTAAAAAGTTAATAGAAGATGGGAATAAAGTCACCTATGCGGTTAGGGCATCAATGTAAAATTGGATTCCCAGTTGCTAGAACAATCCTTCATGAATCCTTCATCCGCCAAGGCAGTCGTGAATGGATTCACGAAGATGAGCAAAATCCTGCAATGTAAAAAGTAATATATGCAGTTTTCTTCAGGAGTACAGGCCTGGTCAATGCAATTAGGCTAGACCAGTGGTCTTCAAGCTTTTTCGATTTACGGAACCTTTATGAGTTAAAATATTTTATGAAACCCGTAAAAAATATTAAATATTCACAAAAATTCTAGGGTTCATATGAAAAAAACATTTTCAATTTGATATTCTTTATTATACATATATTAACAATATATATCAACACCAATTCGTGGAACCCTTGGGAAGGTTGCCTGGAACCCCAGGGTTCCGTGAAACACAGTTTGAATACCGCTGAGCTAGATGCACAGAATACAGTTAAAGCGAAATGGTACGCAGAAAAATGTTTAAGTATTTGCAAGGTACGTTTAAAAAAAAAGCCACATATGAATTTTCACTAACTGTAGTTCGGGCAAATACATGTGTTTACGTAATCAAATCCGAGGAAAATGCATTTACCCCAACGGTGCAGTAAAACGTAGATACCTTGTGAAAAAAAGTCATTCAAACGTGTGCGCAACTGATTATAAACCGAGTTCTTGACTTCATCGTCGTTTCGAAATTATATGCCACCAACATGCTCTTTGAGAGCTCAGAAATTGTGAAAATTCGAAGGTGCTAGTTCAATAGAATAAGTTAGATGAGGGAGACATATAATTACGAGATCTTGAATGGTTGAGACCGTCTTTCGAGCAAAATGAGGACGTGCATTATCATGCTGAAGCAAACACTCTAAACAGTAAACACTATCGGTTAACAAACCTCGGCGTTGCCGGTCAATTGCGTGTTTCAGGTGATTACGTAGACAGTCTTTCGGCCAACTCTGTCACAGTGGTGCGCCAGTTCGTATAAATTAGCTCCTCGACAACCGCATTCATCATCGGAGTAATGACTTTGTGCGTCTGGCCTGGACAGGATGCGTCTGTCACCTTACACAATTTCTGAACTTTTTAAGCCATCGTACACTTGCCTCTGCGACATGCATAATAAACCGTACTGTTTTGTCATCCGACGGTAAAATTTCAACGAGTTCACATCTTCAGCGGTCAAAAATTTGATGACAGAACGGTACCCTTCTTTCGTGCACAAAAGGGGGGGAATGAATTCGGGACAGGCTTGTTAAATCTATTAGCGCCGTTGCACTTGAGAGACCACTGTACAACACCACCACGTCAGTAGAGTTACAGAGAACAGGATGAATCAAGCTCTATGTCCATAATATATCTTTTATAAGGCAGCTTCAACTCTTCACTGTTCGTCTGAAAAAAAAAAGTAATAGAGCATTCACCGTACTCACCCTACTTGGTAATGTGCAACTTTTAGTTATTTTTTGGACTTAAAATAAATTTTTGGGGTTGAGATTGATACTGCCGTTCACGGTTATTTTGCAAGTATACCTAAAGAAGATTTGGTGGGACCTTTTAAGGAGTATTATAGCTGAAGAAAATAACTTACAACGTATTCAAAATAAAATCTTTGAAAATAATAACGGTATTTTTCATTCTCAATAAATTCAGCTTGACCCTCGTAAAATTTCCATTTGTGGTCTAAGACGGGCGACAAATTTAGTGTGTTCCAAACAAACTCAATTAAATAAACAATTCCCGCTATTATTAGTACAGAGTTATATAAAACGCAGGGTGGCATTGTATCTGATGTACTATTATACTCGTCATTTTTTCATTGTTCGGCTAAGACAAATCGAGATTTATAAATTCCATTTCGCAATGGCCTTCAGTTATGATATTGCACAATTCATCGGTGTCGGTGTACTGAAAATATCGCTTTAAGCGCATTTTACCTAACAGGATAATCAAACACGATATTGTAAAATTAATACGTATGGATTTTAATTTGCTGATTCAATTGTGTGTTTGCATTTGCATTAATATAACTAGTTATTGTAGTATTAGAACAGTCAATATTTATTAGAGTACGCATTATTTCAGACAACGAAAAATTATTAGTTAGTCAATATTATTTTATACAATAAATATTTTGCCATTCTATACGATCTTATTACATTCAATTTGATGTAAATAAATAAACCACGTTTTAAAACATAATATTCACATTAGTCGTCTCATAAATAAGTAAAAAAAAGTGAAAATGGCTTATCTATATTATTTAAATTGTGAATGTATGAATTTTATATTTTTATACACGTAAATTTTTTTACCAAAATTGATAATATGAAAACACTCTTTACATTGTTGTGTTAAGGGGAAACAATTTACATTGTGTTAATTAACGTTGTGTTAAGGAATAAATATGCTTCTTTGCGATAAACAGTTCAATTTTTGTAGCAGACTTGCAATGACTGCTTAAATTTGGTCAGAGAATGTCAAACGGTTTAAAAATTATAAAAAGTGTTTTTAAAAATTCCTCATAAGACGTTTTAGTTACACTCCGATAAATATTTTGCTTTCGTATATTAATTATCGCAAAATATGTTCGCCTGCGAATATTATAGCCGCAAATAAGTCATTTGTCCTAAAAACTTTATTTTTAGGAATGCATTAACATATGATTATAATGCGTCAATGTACATTTTTAAACTAGTTGACTACAATAGTTGGAAATTAACGATATATTCAGTGAATTATTGAGTGCCTACGACTAACAGCATTTTGTACTTTGTTAACTAAGGCGGTAAGTGCAACTCTTCTTAAAATATCTAAGCACATTTTCATTTAACATAACAATTAAGTTGTATTTCTTCCATATATTTACATTTAATTTATTTTACTTGCCGACAAAATTCACTTCACATTATTTTACTTTATTTTATTGTTGTGGTTAAATATTAACAGTAAAATTTTAATGACGCCACTACTATTTACGATCATTTGTATTATATTTTATTCGTACGTATGATGAATCTCTTTTTGACCATTCCCTCTGTTTCGCTATTAAGATCGCCGATCGGAGCGGCGATCTTTTAATCGATCATATCGTCCGGTTCGCCTTTCTGTTGCGCTGGTTTGTACTTCAAAAGTGCAACAAAACCGCGATCCATCAAGTATTTAGCAGCTTCGCTGAAATGTTGAATTGCTTTAAATCGGTTCGCCCTTTTGTTGTGCTGTTTTGGACTCGACTATATAAGTACGGACGTGTTGAGTGCAATTAATTAAGATGCAAAGAAAGAAAGTTACAGCCTTATAGCGATATGGTGCACAGAAAAATGTTTGCTTGAAGTATTCCGAAGAGTTCTTAAGACAGGGAATTATGCTCCATCACGATAGCTCATTTTCTTATACATCAGCTTCAACTCACCAGTTCTTCGCTCCAAAAAAGATAAAAATAAATTCATCGTACTCACCTGACATGACCATGTGCGACTTCTGGTTATTTTATGGACTTTAAAGACAGTTGCGGAGTGAAAAGTTCTCCTGAGGTGGATATTGATGATGCGGTTCACGACTATTTTGCAAGTATTCCGAAAGAACAGTGGAGTTTAAAAAAGTTAAATAAAAACGGGGAATTGTTTTATTACCGAAGAGAATTACTTTGAACATATTTAAAACAAAATGTTAGAAACATTACTCGTGTATTTTATTCCCAATCAATTCTGCTTGACTCTCGTATTACATCTTATTATTAGCGTATAATATATTAGTTTTAAAATCTAAACGATGACGCATGAATGAGTTCGGGCAATTTTATATGACTCTTTAAAAAAAACAGTACTTAATATCTCTACCGTTTAGTAATAAGGTAATAAGGTCAATTAATCTGGTCGATAAAATTCTAGTCATTTCCGTTTGACTTGAACTAGAAGGTTTGGACTGCGTATAATAAAACGTGAAGTTACAACGTGTGTCTTGTACTTTAAATATAACAAATATTTTATGTAAATTAAATGGGAAATTCACATCTAAATCGTAACATATATTGGTTAAGTATCTGTAACCTAGTGGTAGCATATGTTCAACTTTGAAGTAGGTATCAGAAATTAAGCATGACCATGAATTTATCGTTCATTGTTGTCTTAATGCATTTTTAAGTATATTTGTGTACGTGTAAATGAAATAAAATCACTTTAAAATTCGTTAAAAAACAACATTTACAAAGGTATTTGTTAACTGATTTTGGTGAATTAAAATAAATTTTAAGTGATTTTAATTCATTTATGCGGGCAAAACTACTTAAAAATGCATTTAAACAACAATAGAAGATAAAGTGAAGGTCATTTCTGATAATACAAAACCCATGGGTTATAAATATTTAAAAGGTGTTTTTTTTTAAATAAATTATTGAAGAGTTTAACCTTCATCCTACCAAGGTGTGCTTTTGAGGCACATTTGATTTTTATAACGTACGTATTTCATAAATTAACTTGTTGATAGACTAGAGGTGTTATGTATTCTCAATTACAGCTATTTAACATACAATGGTGTCAAATAAATTTAGAAATATTTTTTCTTTTTTACAAAAAAATAATAAACTTGATTTACCAACACGTCCAACCAAGGTGTGCCTCAAAGGCACATAACTATTTATACACATAGTTGATGTAAATAACTGCGAAATGTAATTATTTTACTTCATTGTAGTTTATTTAGTAAACATACAAACAAAATATGCATATACAGTGAACATTATAAAATATTAAAAAACTAAAAATATTACAAAATAAATTTTACTGTTGTTTTTGACAGGTTTTGCACGTAAGTATTTTTACTGCATGCTCACCAAAGACTGTTTGTTTACATGTTCCATAAAACTGTGTTGACATCCTGTTTTTTTTTTAAGGGCAAATATAACAGCGCTTTCTTTTTTTTTAATTGTGGAACAGATTTTTCCTGTTCTGGAGCTTGGTTTAGTGTAATTTGGTTCAAAGAAATGTGACTTTTATGCATTTCGCTAAGAATTCGCCTTCTAATATGGTCTATTACGAGTTGTGTTGCTAATTCACCTAACAAAATATTCCGAAGTTTATGTTTCTTGGAAATATTCCAATCTGGATGGACATTTTTTCCGATAACTAGCGATGCCATCCCACAAGCGTCGATCATAATAAAAAAAAAAGTTAAAGGCCACCTATTAGTTTTTCGTTTCACAGTATATGCATGTGCCATCTGATCAAAAGTGTCGACTCCACCTTTTGTGGAGTTGTAGTACGTATTTATTTCAGATTTGTTTTTATTTTCCACATCAACAGTGTTGTCATGATGCTTCGTGGATAATAGTATGACACAACGGTTTTTTTTTGTACATAGGTTACCATAGTCATTGCAAGACTAGAAAACACATCTAAGCTATATCACAACCTAAGAAAGTCGTTCATAGGGAAAAGGGAGATTGCAGAGGAGACTAAAGTAACAGTATACAAAACTGTATTCGTACCAACACTCACTTTCGAATGTGAAACCTGGGTTCTAACACCGACCATGAAGAGCAAAATACAGGCCATGGAGATGAAATATCTGCGCAAAGTAGCTGGGGTCACCAAAATGGACAAAATAAGGAATACGGAAATAAGAAAACGATTGAAGGTCGAACCTATATTAAAAATAATCGAAGACCGACAGCTCAAATGGGTTGGACATCTAATCAGGCTAGGAAACGAGAGACCCGCTAAACAAACATGGAAAGCAAGAACACATGAGAAGAGACTCAGAGGAAGACCTAGGAATACATGGGACGATAGTGTGAAAAAAATACTAACAGAAAGAGGGATGAACATGTCACACGCAAGGAATATGGCAAGAAATAAAAAAGAGTGGAGAAAATTTATCCATAGCAATAAAGAACACTAGGATACGATTTCACACCCTACACCTTCGGGTAAAAGAGTTAGATTATAATATATATAATATATATTATAATATTTTATAATGTTCTCTGTATATGCATAATTTGTTTGTATGTTTACTAAATAAACTACAATGAAGTAAAATAATTACATTTCGCAGTTATTTACATCAACTATTATGTATAAATAAATATGTGCCTCTGAGGCACACCTTGGTAGAACACGTTACAAAAAGACCTTGGTAGGATGAGGGTTAAAAAAATATATGTTTATACTAAGCGAATCTGTATCAACTGATTAGAGTTTTTTCTTGCTTTTTACATCAAGTTTTACACACTAAAGTAGGCCCGGGACCATCGTTAATACTAGGAGTGGGCGATAAATATCGGATATCGATATATCGACATTTTCGTGGTATGGACAAGAAAAATAAGGGCGAAGAGCTTTTTTTTTTTAGGTCACCAGCCTTTTTTCAGTTTTTAACAAACTTTTTTACCTCCCCGCCACTTTATTGTGGATAAAATTCGAGTTTAAGCATGTGGACCTTCCTTATTACTTCTATAATATATCGGTGCTCATTAGCAATCCGAAAAAAATTTAAAATGTTTTAAACGGTATCCAACAAAAGTAGGAAAAATTGGACAATAGGATTTTTAAAATCGTCCTTAACGTCATGGAAACAACATAAACTACAACGACCGGCCTACCTGATTTATAATGGTTATTGTTTAAAACCTTTTTTTTTAAATTTGACAATGAATAAAGAAGTAAAATACCATGTATAATGCATCAATGGATTCAGAAAAATAAATGCTATTTGATTATAGAAATAGCAAAAATTGCGCCCATAAGAAAAAATCAACCGATCTGCGAAAATTTTGTGACCACCATCCGATTCGGCTTAAACAGTTGCTTGAGCAATGTTTTTACACTTCAAATGAGTTATAGGCGATTTTCAAAAATCGCATTTTCCGGCTTTTCCTAATTTTCTTAGATACCGTTTGAGATATATGTTCAATTTCTCTTTTGCTTACCAATAAACACAAAATTTAGCAACTTTGCCGAATTTAAACCTATACTCTAGCTATTATAATAAGCGAGATCACCCTGTATATACCGGGTTTAAATGAAGTGTGGTACACCTCCTTTTTTTTCTTTGGTGTTGATTTTAGATAAATGATATTTTAAACATGATATTTGTAAAAAAACGAGCTTTTTTAGTACTTGCCTGTTCCACATAGTACTATTTAAAAAAAATGACTTTTTGTCAAAAAACCGATTCCGCAATCTTCAAAGCCTATTAAAGTAATCTAAATGTCAATTAAAATTTACACCAATGGTTTTTGGACAATTCTTGACATATTAAAATTCCATTTATGCAGGTCACGGCACGCTTAATAAAAAATTCAATTTTGTTTCAAAAATTATTTGAGGTTATAAAAACTAACCAAAATAGTGCAGTTGTATCCAAAACCGCTTTCTCTTTCTAAAAATGTAAAAATATACAGGACGTTCCATTTAAAATAACAAAGTTGGGGTCATTTCCGGCGAAACCGGAAGTGAAACAATGGGCGTTTACACTAATTTTTAATTTCTTCAGAATTTGATAGATTTGGTGTTCAGAATATCGTATGTAAAGTTAAAATTGTTTAAATCAACTTCGTTTATTTATTATTAACGATTAAAGTTTTCCCGCGGCAAGTTGCGCCGCAAACGGCTTAGAGGATGCGCACGAGAAATGACGTCACTCTACGTACTCGGTGAGGCAAATCACACGTGTGCTTGTTGTAAATATAACAATAACGCAACCATGTCGCCGTACAGAAAGTGGTGTTTTGTGCCTGATGTTAAGACCACTTCTACAAAAAAAAACAGAACCAAAACCCATAAATAGTATTTATGCAAAAAAATACACTAAAGTGAAAAACATTATCATTAAGTTATGGCAATAATATGTAATATGAAACAGCCTATTACTTTCCAACAAAAAAATCTGCAGTTTTAAACAATACTTATTTGTAGTATGCTATTTGGTGCATGTTTATGTTTGATTAAAAATGCTGATTAGTGTTAAAGCACTGCTGCTTCGTTTATGAAATTTGTATTATATTTATACTGAACTAACAGTGCATGTTTTACAAAAAGCCATATACCTTTTTTTATTTGATCTAAGCATAAAACTGATAACGTTCAAAACATAAGTGTAAATTAATATAATAAAATCATTGATTTGAACATTATATCTACTATTATAATATATAGCCCATATTTTATTTACCTCGAATTTAAGATTAATTTTATGAGTTTTTTAAATATAGCTATGACTAAAAGAGTAGTACATTTTTTTAATGTACACGCATTTGTATATTTTGAGTGATTGTAGATGGAAATAATAAATTAATCTTCACCTGTTAAATGACCTTAGTAATATCGAATTATTTCTACAAAATAATTAATTTACCTTCACAGTTGCTTTGTTTTATAATGAAATATACACTAAACTAACAACTAGTTAAAACCTCTCGCAGTACTGTATACGTAAAGAATATTTAAACACAAATATGCCTGGTCCAGGAATTTCATATTTGTTTATGTTAAAAACACTTAAGATATGTTGTGCAGCCACCCTGAGGGGTCTCGGGGTTGGCTTGAGATCATTATTTTGCTAATACTGTTAAAAGGCAGTACTGTTTGTATTTTATTCATTATAATAAATTGTAATTGTTGTTCGATTACGTTTATTATTTACAATCGACGGCCAAAGTACGCCCCCGCGGCGTTTTCGTCGCGCGCTTCGCGCCTAACATAATAATAATAATAACCTTTATTTGTTCTGAATATCCCAAAAAAGGTGTAGAACTTGTCACAATAATAATTTACGTACATTGCAATAATATACATAGTTAATAAAAGAAAAAACATATATTAAAATATATAACAACTTGTCATTATGCGATGCATAGGAACTAACTAGTCCGCTGCACATGGATTGTGCGTAGAGTGACGTTACGGCCAATCACAGCGCGTTTCAGAATTTGAAATATAAAGGGCATTTTAAAAATTTATTTCTCCGAACTGGACGATTTTTTTTTATATTTTTGGTGGTTGAGAATAAACTTTATAGATCAGATTATCATTTAAAAAATATTTTATCAAGTTTTATTTTTTTGTGTAAACGCCCATTGTGTGCATGTGCTCAAAAAGCCCGTTTTTTGCACATATCATAAATGTTTAAAACTTCATTTATCTAAAATCAAAACTTAAAAAAAAGGGGGTTGTACCACACCCGGTACAGGATATCGATATGTCGATATATCGATATAACTTCGATGTCGATATTCGATATCGAAATTTCAAAATCGCCCACCCCTAGTTGTAACAATGGTTCTGGTAGGGCCCAAAAAGCGTATATTTATCAATCTTCTTTCAGAACATGGCGGAATTCTTTGATAAACAAGGAATCGAATCAACTGAAAACGATAACGTAAATATCATAAATGTACCTAGCAAAATCGGAGAAGTCTTCAGAGGCAGTTCGATTTTCATAACAGGAGGGACAGGTTTTATAGGAAAGCTTACCATCTCAAAGTTATTGACGACCTGTCCAGAAATTAAAGAAATATACATTCTCATACGCCCAAAAAAGGGAAAAAATAAGGAAGAACGATATCAAGATATATTCAACGATGTTGTATGTATTAAAATATAAAATTAGCAATCACATTCCTAAAGTACATTATTTGAACAGATATTTGATCCTTTAAGAGCGAAGTACCCGACGTTCACAAACAAAATTAAATTAATAGATGGGGATTGTTACCTTCCAGATCTAGGAATAGCAGAAGACGATAAACAAAAATTGCTTCCAGCAATCAATTTTGTAATTCATGCAGCTGCCACAGTGCGTTTTGATGAAAAAACTAGAATATCTGTATACGTTAACGTTAGAGCGACTAGGGATATGTTAATTTTGGCAAAACAAATGAAAAATTTGAAGGTATTATATTCAAAATGATTATTTCTTAATATTTTTTATAAATATCAGAAGCGTTTAATTTTAACCAATTTTAATTGCAAATTTAAAAACTAACTAATGTAAGGGTTTGCTGTGACCCTTGACTACTTATCCACGGTAACTCATTAGTTCATCATATTTTGATATTTGCAATTACCATGTCTAAAAGTTCTGTCCATTGTAGCGTGGTGCAACGTTTTGCTATCACATTTTTAGCAAAAAAGGCGTAAATTCTATCTTAACTGCACAATATGCTTTCCAAAAATCAGGTCTTAAAGATTTAAATTTAAAATTGGCCAAAAACATTAAGGAAGAAAAATTAGTATCGAAAACGAGTCTCATGTACAATGAGCTTCAACTTCGCTTAAGCAGCAGAATGAACAAAAGTTGATGCCTTGATTTAAAAAAACAGAAGATTAAAAGTTCGCGAAATTTCTGATATATTGCAAATTGGTTTCGGAAGTGTTGAAAAGATTATGAAAAACCACCTAAAATATCTTAGTGACCGCCAGATGAAACCCGTGTTTGTTGACTAAAGTTTTCTTGCTTCAACGATATCAGAGAGAAGATGCATTTCTGGACTCAATTGTAACAAATGGCGAAACTAGTGTACACCATATTGTCCCCGAGTCAAAACATTCGCGCATGCATCTCCAAAACCGTAATAGCAGAGCAATTTTTTAGGTTGTGATTCGCAGAGGGTGCTTAATGGTTGATTTTTTTAACTAAACGTTGCAGTGTAAACGCAGACTATTATTTAACACTTAAAAAAAATTCAAATTTGATAAAGAATCTAACACAGAAAGTCAAAGTTCTGTGAATTTTTTTAAAGGCAAGGCTTTAAAAACTATTGACAAAATAACAAAACTACAGCGAAAATTTTTACCCACTCATCATACTGTCCGGAACTTGCTTCATCGATTTTTATTCGTTTTAAATCCTGAAATAGTTTTTAGGAAAGAAAAAATTTCAGTCAAATGTTGAACGAAACTATTCCGGACTGGGTGGACATGCAGTCAAAAATGGCGCAAGTGTATTGCATACAGGGTGTAGACTCGGATCACGCAACATAGCAATTTCAATGGTAAAATTTTAAAAGTCGTATTCTTGCTCCCCTAATTATTTTAGAAAAAAAGTGCAAATACGTTTTTTGTAGAGAAAAAAATTCTGTATCCATAAATGTAATCAATATTACTTTTTCGTTTTCCAATAACTGAAAATTAAGCAATTACAAAACGCGTTTTGACAAAAATCTGTAGTGCCTTGGAATTATGCTATGACAACTGCCCTGCCTAATGTCACTTATAATGTCACTTTGACGCGAAATTCATTCTTAAAACCTTTATATTTTATCAAACATTTATTTTACACAGTTAGTTATGTTTTCATTCCAAGATACAATAAAAATGATTATTATGAATAAACTTCAAGTCAAAGTGACAGTATAAGTGACATTAGGCTGGGCAGTTGTCATAACATAATTCCAAGGCACTACAGATTTTTGTCAAAACGCGTTTTGTAATTGCTTAATTTTCAGCTATTGAAAAACGAAAAAGTAATACTGATTACATTTATGGATACAGAATTTTTTTCTCTACAAAAAACGTATTTGCACTTTTTTTCTAAAATAATTAGGGGAGCAAGACTTTTAAAATTTTATCATTGAAATTGATATGTTGCGTGATCCGAGTCTACACCCTGTATATTTAAAAACGAATCTTTCATCAATGTTGTTTATTTTTTTATAAATAAATATCTGGTTAAATTTCAACATTTTTATACAATTTTAAATACATACACTTTTTGTATATCAACTGCATTTACTTACTAAATTTATCACAATTTTCGATGATATTTACGTACCTATTTGTGTCACAAACAATCGGGAAAATGAAAACTTAAACATGTACATAATGACTTGTGAAACATTTGTTAATGTGTATTTTTTAGTCATTCACTTATATTTCAACGTCTTATTCGTTTTGTCCAAAACATGAAATTGATGAAGTATTTTATAAATCTGCCATGACAGGAGATAAACTAATAGAACTGATGGATTTGTTAAATGATGAACAGTTAGAGATACTGCGACCAATGTAAGTATTAAAATGCAAAAAATTTTGCATAATGTATAAATATAAAGTTGAATCGATAGAATTCATAATACTACAAATTTAGTGCAATATTATTGTGATACATTTACAAATACAAATAATCAATTTGTGTAAGTAATTTTAGTCAGCTATGTCTATAAATTGCTGAACCGCCTAAATCTTAAATTTTATTTTTATAAATACTACCAAGATCGATTTACAGCGCTACAATATACAGGGTACAGTTTTTTGTAGCAGGACTTGAACAGTCGATAGAAAAACTTATTTTAAAGCGATTATTCCATAACAACATGGGTCCAAAAACGTTTCATTTTAAAGATACACAGTATTGAAATTTTCGAAAAAATATTGATAATTTTAAAGCGTTTTTCAACCAGTGTATAATAAAACCAAATTTGGTGTACAGCACCACCTTACAGGTTACCACAATCGGTGAAAATTTCTAGTCCCACGAGTCACCACTGGCGAAGTTGTGGGGGTTCGGTTTCAATAAATTTTATAAAAAACTAGTACGGCCCTGTTCAAAATTAAACTAGAACTTGTTTTTGGGTAGAACATTTGATTCTAAACAACAAAAAACTCTTGCCTTTTTTTGTATCTACCACTGTTTGGCGCGAAATTTGATTTATTTTACTATTCTCGCGAAAAATTTGCTCATAAATTTTATCTACAAATATCGCTAATATTTAAAATAAAGAAGTAATTGCCGATTATTGCAGTTTCTAATAACAGAACATGCTAATAATGAGGAAAGAAGTTCCGCTAAATTACCGATTAATGAGCATATATTCTACAATTTGCAATTTTCCGCTTTTCGCAATATTTTTAGATAGAACTTATGAGCAAATTTTTCGTGAGAATAGTAAAATAAATCAAATTTCGCGCCAAACGGTGGTAGATACGAAGAAAAGTCAAGAAACACTTTTCGTTGTTTGATTTTGAACAGAGACATACCTACTAGTTTTTTATAAAATTTCTTGAAACGGAACCCCCACAACTCCGCCACTGGTTGCTTGTGGGGCTTGACATTCTCACCGAATGTGGTAACCTGTAAGGTGGTGCTGTATCCTGTATATACCAAGTTTGGTTTAAATATATCTACAGGCTACAGGTTGGGAAACGGTTAAAAATGATTGATTTTTTTTTCAACACCCTGTATATCTAAAATGAAGCGTTTATGGACCCATTTTGATGAAGAATATTCGTTTTAAAATAAGTTTTTGTATCGACTGTTAAAGTCCTACTACAAAAAAGTGGACCACCCTGTATATTTAGCTTATTCCAGTGTAATAATAGTAACGGTAAAATATTAGCACCAGTTGATATCATATCAACATATGACCGTAAAATATATACGTGCTTGCCAATAACTTTTTTTTTTGTTCCTTGGTAGTAGGTATTATAACCTAATTGCTGACTTTAAAGTTAGGAAAATAGCTAATATTCCTCAGACTTAGCCTTTGTGACCAGAACAGGAACTTTCCAGTAATAGAAATGTTTGTGTAAATCGTGCCAAGTCGATATATTTTTGCATTTTTTTTTGTGATAGCAAACATCCAACAGCCGCTATTGCTATTTCGGAAACCAATTTATCGAGTCAAGTGGGAAAGAGTACTCCGCGGAAGCATTTGTTAAGATGTGTAAGGCCTACAAGACATATTTCGGAATGCCTGTCGACTACAAACCCTGAGCATCTTATTTTACCACAGATAAAGAAGAAAGATCCTGAAGTACAAGAAATTCCCCAAAATGTAAAAAGTAGAAAGGAGCTTGGAATAAATTTCTGGACAATCACAAACCCGAAAACTATGTGGAGCTGGTTGAGATTATGATAAAAAACCACGGATTGATGGCCTGCAGGATGTCCCTCAAAGTTCATATCCTTGATGCTCGTCTTAAAAAAGTACCACGTGGAAGCGTACTCACCAGGAAAAGTCACGATATGTTGTCGCTAGAATTTGATCAAGACTGTGTTTATTGCATCAAGAACATCAAAACTAAATATTTTGCAGAGTTATACGTGCCACTGACCATTTCCTTCGGTAAAATAGGGGAAAAACTGAAAAGTTGAATAATAAAAGTAATTTTTGCGATCGTGTTGGCTATGAAACCGTCAGAGATAAAATCGAAATTCTTCTATTTACCAATTCGCGCATCCTTTGCAAGTACAATGAAGCAAAGTTTTTAAAAAAATCTTAAACGGTTCCGGAGAAAACGTCAAAAACGAAACCCCTGCAAAAGCGCTATGATTTGAGAAGTAGATATATCTGTATAACTAAATCTATGCGACTTGCATAGGCGTTTAACATAGGGGAAACTGTTTTTAGAAGGGCTTCGTTTTTCGCGTTTTTCTCCGGAACCGTTTGATATTTTTTCAAAAAAAAATGCTCCATTTTATTTGCAAAGGATGTGGGTATTGGTAAATAGAAGAATTTCGATTTTATCTTTGACGGTTTCATAGCCAACACGATCGTAAAAATTACCTTTATTATTCAACTTTTCAGCTTTTCCCCTATTTTTCCGGTGGCACGTATTACTCTGGAAAACATTTAGTTTTGATGTTCTTGATGCAATAAACACAACCTTGATCAGATTCTAGCGACAACATCGTGCCCTCCCTTGTCAGAATATACTGGACCTTGAACGCCGCTATTAAGGATCTTATACTACATTCGAGGGCTTATTCATAAAAATGATTTACTGCATTATCGTAAATCTCGAAAAACCACCCACTTATATAAATCTTGTGTGGTAATTTATATATAACTTAAGTAAAAATATATGTTAATTTTGATTCGCATGTTGATTTTTCTTACTTCATGTGAACGAAAAGATGAAAATTCACCTATTTTCTCTTTGGAAACAGGCATATTTAAAAATATCACTGTTCTTGACACAAAAGCACAGTTTACAAGGAAAATAAAATCTATTTTTATAATTATCAGGAACAAGCAATTAGAATATAACACTTTCCTAGGAACAGAAATTGTATAATGAAGATATCAAACAATATAAATGACCAACGTTTTGTTTTCTATAATGCACAGCGCTTAAACTTTTATTCCAAATAGTTTTTATTATTAAACTTAAGCAGTTTATTTTATTTCAAAAGTTTGTGTTTTTATCAAGTTTGTGATATTAATTCTCTTAAAAACAGCTTAATAGGCAAATGGCCCAATATATATTCATATACCAAGTCAGTGGCTGAAGACATAATTCAGACGTATGGTCAGGGATTACCTCTAGCAATTGTGCGACCATCAATTGGTAAGCAGAATTATTTTTTGCTATATATCTATTGTGACGTCAACATTTTGCCAAATTTGAACCTACCCTCTATCTTCAGCCATAAGCGAGATCCCCATGGTCGCCCTCGAATTTGAATCACTCTGTACAGCAAATTTTTTGTTAAAATATACCTACAAACCAAAATTCTGAAATTTATAATTATGCAACTAGAAACTGTAAAGATTTTGCCAATTAGGAAACAAAACAAGACACAAAATTTCAATTAAAAAAAAAATTGAAAGTTTATAACGACCTATCAAACGAGGTTTAAAATAAAACTAATATTGTAAGGTTTAGACATAAGCTCAGTAGTTTTATAAAGGAAAAGTTTTAATGTTATATATTATGTATGTGTATGTAATATAATTGTAAAATAATTAGCCAAGCGCTAAATAAATACAATATTCTTATTGTTGTTATTATACAGCAATGAGATTTTCCTACAGAACAATTAGTTCGTTCTCAAAACAGAATACTACTAAGCGTTTTTCTGCAGAAGTTTTCGTAGAACTTTTGGTTGCTTCTTAAATTTTTTTCCTAAAATTTAGATTTTTCCCCCTTCAATATCAGTAAAATGTGTATAAGAAAATATTTAATTTATCATTATTGTTGTTTAGTTGTATGTACATACAAGGAGCCATTAGGTGGATGGATAGACAATTATTATGGGGCTACAGGATTATTTGTTGGAGCAGCTTTGGGTTTAATAAGGACAATACACAATGAACCGAGTAAGGTTGCAGATCTTGTACCAGGTGACTACGTTGTTAATTGTGTAATTGCTGCAGCTTGGGACAAAGCTAACAAAGAGAACATACTGTAAGTTAAAAAAATTTCTTTTATTAGTTTGCCGACTGGATAACATCCAGTCGCCAAAGTTTTTGATAATGTGCGATAATACATACCGCTGGGTCAATAATGCTACACATACGTATGTATTAAATATACGAGGGGTTATTGATAAGTTTCCTGCCAAGTGTAAAGGGAAACTACATATCTGCAAAGTTATTATATTTTATTCAAAATAATTACCCTTTAAATCTATGCAGTTAAGACAATGTTCATAAAGCAACTATAACCCTTTAAAAGTTTATCTTTTTTTAATCTGTAATATGGTCTACAACAGGGCTTAACAAACTTTTATGGGCCGCGATCCCACTCGCTTGTTATGCGTATTTTTAAAAAGAACGGGTTATCTAATTAAAAAAGATCGCTTTACCAAATCACATTTTTTTATTGGATACGTTTAATTAAATTAATTAAATTAAATTTAGGCCCGAAATTTTGTAAACAAAAAACAGTAGTATTCTTCCGTTAACGATTTTCCTTATTGTCAGTAATCATTGGACAACATTGGGCAACCATGCGACGAATTAGCTGGAAAACATCTAGCAAATAAATGAATTAATAAATAAATTGTATCAATATTTCTTACAATTACATTGAAATCCTGCACCGTAATTAAAATTAAAAAATTAAAGTTTAATAATACATTTTCTTGAATTTTAGGAACCAACAAAAACTAAATGCGAGTATCTATAATTATGTAAGCGGTTCCCAAAATCCTATTACGTGGGGTAAGTTTCAAATAATAGTTAGTGACTAAGGGCCGTTTGCACCGGTTTTCCCTTAGTCATAGCTTAGTAAAGCTCCACTTAAATCTAAGTGTCACTTAAAAATAAATTTCGTTGCACCGTCGAGCGGTCATCTGCCCTTAGCTAAGCGATGGTTTATCCATTTGAGACAAGTTCAGGTGTGTATTTGTAAGGTTATGTTAACGTTGACAGGGGAAAAGTTGTGTTCAGCTTCAGAGTGCAGTAGGTATTTAGTTATATTATAATACTAATACATTAATATGATATGTATTATTTAGTTAACATATAAATTTTTTTTTAACTTGATTTTTAAGATATAATACAAACTTGCATTTAAAAAGTAACAGTTCAATGGGTTTATTAAAAGCCTTATCTTTTTCTCTCTTTAATGATATTTAACTTAATATATTTATTTTGATCATTGATCAGAAAACTAATAAAAATTATATAAAATAGTAAAAAAATTGTTACTGCCCCAACTGTAGAAATTTACCATTTTGCTAATTTGTATTGATTTCCTGTAAATTATTTACAGGAAATCAGCACATCCAACCGCCAAAAATTAGGTAGGTAGTAGGGTTTCTTTCCCGGGATCCCGGGTTCTCGGTCCATTTTAAGCTATTTTATATTTCCCGGGAAATGCTTTTTGTCCCGGGAATTCCCGTGATTTAAAAAAAGTGTTATTTTCGTTTTTTTTTGAGCTAAGATCTTTGTAGTTCTATCGTAACTTATCAGAATTTATTATAAATATCTTTACTAACAGTAAATTATGGAAAAACTTTTTCTCCTTTATATTTTTGCTTTTAGTTTGGCGTAAAGAAGCCCGGTCTCCATGACAAATTTAATATCTTCAAATTAACTTTACAGTTTTATATATGTGTACCCTGGGTAATACGAAGCAAATAGCTTATAAATGAAATTTACAGATAAAAGCGATGTTTCTTTGCTGCTAGATGCTCTCAAGACAATTTCAACTACAGCAATAGAGACTGAGACATTTTATACAGCAAGACTTTTTGTTAATAAATCAAGAAATAGACTAAGTGATCGAAGCCTAGATCACCTTTGTTTTTCTTAAATCACGTTGCAAAAGTTCATTGTAAAAATGATATTATAGAAAGGTTTTATTTCCCAAATGTATGTTTCTTTCACCAATATTATTTAATTATTTATAATAATCATGGAGCAAAATGTATTACATATATGACTTGGAGTTGCTTTTAAGTAATAAACCGTTCCCTTCATTTTTGGATTATTTATTTAAAAATATTGACATAATTTATTACATCCCTGGAAATCCCGGAATAAAGGCCGATTTCTTCCCGGAATCCCGGGATAAGCAAAATGGTCAAATATGAGAAACCCTAGTAGGTAGTATCTATCTTGATTGTTTAATTTTAGCATATGTCGAAAGAAAAAAAAACCGCGTGGTTCGAATTATACCAATGCATCAGAAAAAAAATTGTTATTAAATTTAGTTGCAGAAAAGAAAGTCTCATTAAAAACAAAAAATCGGACCGTACAATGTGGAAAGATAAAGAAGAAGTTTGGAAAATAATTGCTACAAAATTTAATTTAATATCTCCCAATAGCTTCTACAGAGATGTTGTATCTTTAATTTGGTCAAGAATTTCGGTACTTTTTTTTAACCTAAATCTTTAAAAAAAATTGCACTCATCCATGGTTTCAAAGTAATTTTGTCGTTGATAAATTTTTCTAGGAAAACCGAATTCTATGAGCTCTAGAATGTCGCTTTCATCATCGAAATATTCGTCCAAATCCATTTTATTCACTCACAATCGTAATATAACGTATATATAACTGCCACTTAACTTTTAAGCCGTACCCAAAGTGACGCTTAGTTTAAGGATCACTATTTGAAATTTAAGTCTCGCTTAAATTACGGTGCAACGAAATAAGTGTCGCTTAAGGGATATAAGCTTCACTTAAATTTTAAGTGAAACCGGTGCAAACGGCCCTTTAGACATCCAATTATCACTTAATTAAAAATCTAATATTACACTATTTTAATCCTTTACAATATATACTTGTATAGCGGTTTTTTATACAGCTGGCTGCCGTCTTCCGCGTCCTAAACGCCATTCCTTCCTATGCTTCCTGTCATTATCCGTTAAGTTCGTTTTGTCCATTGCTATTTGAACCCCATCTCTCCATCTCCTTTTCAGTCTTCCCCTTTTTATATTTCTAGTTGGAATCCTTGTCAGTGTTTGATGTGGGATTTTATGTGCAAGTAGTCTGTTAAGACGACCGTACCAAATCAATTAATTATATCGGTCAGGCTCTTTACTGCATTATGATCTCGTTTCTTATTTTATCCAAAATCTATAGTTGGCAAAACCTTTCCCAGAAATTCATTTTGATTGCTCGTACTCTCTCTTCTAAATATTTGGACATGGTCCATACCACCATGCCGTATATAGAACAGCTTTGTACAAAACATTTAAATATATGGTTTTTGGTTTTAAAGAGATACTTTTGCTAAATTTAATCTGTCCAGTTATTGCTCTTCTTTTCCTAATTCATTTAAGATGTCTTGATATCCATACATCTGAAGGTAAGGTTGCCCCTAGATATTTGTATTTATCGAATAATTTTCATCCTTCCTTTTGTTCGAGGTTATAATTTTTTTTACCAGTATTTCGAGTTGCCATATATTTCGTTTTTCAACATTGATATCCAAACATCACTTGTCAAACTCTTTTACTAATTTTTTTATCGTGTATTCAACATCTTGTTCATCTTCTGTCAAAATTATTTGATCTTCGGCGAACAGAAGTGAGTACCTATATGAATCTTGGCCAATTGTAATTCCCATATAGCGTTGCATTTTCTTGACCACTAGTTAAGAGTCGTACTTAAATGTAGTTTAAATTACAATGGAGACAGTGGGTTTCCTGACGTACACCCTTTTTAATAATTAATTAATTCGTGTAAGACTTTCTTTTATACAACACACAACTTATACAACTTATAATTAGCATTTACATATATTCAATGCACATTTTGGTTTTCAAGTGTCTCCCATAGTTTGTTTAAGGGGGACAGAGTCGAAAGCTTTTTTCAGATCTACAAAAATTAGATGCAAACTACTACCGTGAGCCCTAGTTTTCTCCATAAGTTGTTTAATACTGAACACGTAATCTATGGCAATTGTCTTGGACAAAAACCGCTTTTGATTTCTTTAACCGTCACCGGGTTTCGAGTCTTTTTGCTATTATACATCCATGCAGCCAGCCTATCGATGATATAACGCTAATGCCTCTATAGTTTTCACATGTCCTTATATCGCCTTTGTTGTGAATAGAACTAATATAACTTAGCTTCCATTCCTCCGGAACATTGTACCCCACGAGGCACAAGTTAAAACTAGAAATCAAATATTCCAAGGCAACTTTGGGGAACGTTTTTTATTATCTCGATAGGTGTGGCTCCCGGACCTGAAGACTTATTATTTTCCATGTTTTTAAGAGCTTCTATTACTTCATGATATGTAATTTCCTTTTCTTCAGTATGTTTTCTGTATTTCTGTATATTTTACTTTTTAAAATAGTGGCCGATAGTCTGTAAAAAAGTTTTTATAGTATTGTTGCCACTTATCCTGTCCAATACTTCTTCTTCTTTTTTTCCTAAACGCCTTTTGCTTTACGGCGTCGGCTTTTGATGGTTCTCCACCCATCCTTGCCATTTCTTCCTGCCTGCCGTCATCGCCCTCATCTCCCCACTACTCTCCCTCGTTCGCGGGCTAGTTTTATTCTGTTTTCATGTTGGTTGTTGGCCTTCCTGTCTGCCTCTTCCCGTACCTCCTCGATTCTGTTACACTCTTTGTCAGTGCTTCCGACAGCATCCTCTGTACGTGCCCATACCATTTTATTTGTTTTTCTTCTACACTTTGGGTTACTGGTTTTTGCCTTAGGTTCTTATGTATGTCTTCATTTTTGCACTTGTCTCTTTAAGTTTTCCTGCTATCTTTCTTAAAAATTTCATTTCAGCTGCTGTTAGTCTCTTCTTGTGTTTAGTTGTTAGGGGCCATGTCTCGCTCATACAACATAAATGGTATTACAACCGTGGTGTAGATTCTGGCGTTTGTTTCTATACTGATTTCTTTTTTCCCAAGAATTGTTTTATTCGATTGGTAGCATATTCTCGAGGTTTTTCTAGTTCTGCTTAAAATTTCCGTGTCTATTTTCTAGGTACTCCATTGTTGTGACTTGTTCTATCTAGTACGTCCTCTCCGCACTTAATGTATTGCTGGTCTTCTGCATCGTTTATTTCCATTATTTTTGTTTTTCCTGTGTTTATTTCCATTCCCATTTGTTGTATTGTTTGGTTCCACTGGTTGTATGTCTTCTCTGTTATCCCCCACTATTACTATATCATCTGCGTATAATAGGCTCTGTATCTGGATGGGCCTTAGATCTTTGTAACCGACTGTTACTTTCGGTGTGTTTCTTTTACAAATTGTCAGTATTCTTTCCATATATTTATTGAATAACCTTCAGTTCTTCCAGGCAGTTCCACAATTTTTGTCTTGGTACTGTATCGAATGCAGCTTTCAGATCGACAAATGCTAGATATAATTTTTTTCTTTGTTCGTTTGCTCTTTCTATTATTTTTCTAACTGTACTTATCCAATACTGTAAAGTTTAAATCGTTCGTAAGAGTTATATTTTTATAAATAGACATTAATATATTAAGTAAGGTCTAGAGCCGAGCAGCGAGTATGACTCGCATGTGTAAAAAAATGTGCTTGCTATCAAAATCCCTTTGGTTAGGGAGCCCCTAGATGCTACCCGTAAATGAATCGGTTTCAAAACATTTTTCGACCTTGTCCATTCTCTTCTATTATTCCAATCTTTTCCTAAGATTCGAACACCTATCGAGCTTCGTATTTCTACCATCCAGCTTGTTTGTAATCTTCCTCTCGCTCTTCTATCACCATGTTTCAATTCCATATATTTTTTTTTATTGTGTATCCTTTGCATAGGCCGAAACCAAATTAAGCGCTTAATTTCAAGTCCTTTATTATTTATTCTTCCATTCCTGTGTACTGTTTAATTATTATTGTTCTTTTATAGCATGTTTTTCGTTTTACAGGTATTTCAACTTTTTTTTCATACATTAAATTTATATGATGACGTTATGTCATCGTTGACTTATTTACAATAATAATAATATTTTAGTTAGTATCTCACAAATATTACTTGGTAATCAATAAACTATTAAGTAGGTACACTAACAATATTGAAGATTTTTCACAAACAAAATTTATATATATTTCATACATTTGCTATAATTAGATTCAGTTAATCAGTGTAACATTTATCACTGCATGATATGTTTTAGGGCCTCATGTTTAATTGTAACGTAATTATCCACGTGTAGAATACAAATATATTTGTGTTGCTTTATTTGTTAAGACCATGCAATGCTATATTTCTTTAGAATTTTATAGTTTTAGCAAATGTTAAGTTCGTTTTTATTTTATAGATATGTGTAGTCGTTTGGGCATACCTGCGGTAAAGGCCTCGCCATCCTGCCACCAATTATGGCATTATATATTTCAACCATGTTCTAATGAAATTAATCATAAGATTTGCGTATTATTATTGCATTACCTGCCAGCGTATATAATGGATTTTATTGCTTATTGCATAGGAAGGAAACCGAAGTAAGCATCAAATAATTAATATGTTTTGATAAATGTTTTATTTAATAAAGTGAATCATTTTATTTTGAATTCAGTTAAAAATCACTTATCTTATTACCTAAAAAGATTTTTTTTTGGAGAAACTAGACCAGAAATCAGTAGCTATTTCTTTTTCTTTCTTTTTCGTTTATCTTTGAGTTTTCACGATGTTTTACAAGGAGGTTATTAGGCCAAGTTAGTAGCTGGATTACACATTCCAGCATGGGGATCTCGCTTATTATAGCAGATACAGGTTTGTTTAAATAAAATGATTTACTTCCAAGTAAAAATGTCAACTTTTTTTTCTCTCATAACTGTTTTGTCTTAATCATTAAATCAATTTTAATTGAACCTTCTGAAGATACTTTTTATGTAGATTTATTTAAACAGATTTGACTAGTGATACATCATTAGAAAAAGAAGAAATAAGCACATTTCACTATTGCAAAGTCAACTTACCCGTTTAATACCTACGTTTTATGGCTTACTTAGAATAATATCAGTAAAATACGGTTCTTTCTGAATTCCTGAGTTATTTATAAAAATAGATATAACATATGTTATGTCGTTAGAAAGAGGGACAAAGCACATCGAACTATTTATTTTAAATCCAAAGCCAACTTGACGGCTCATAAGAAAAAATGAAGTTACGAGTAATATCTCAACAGATAAGAGTGATTAAAAAAGTCTAAGATAATAGTTACATTCTACATAAAAAGGTTTATTCGGAGGTACAAATGAAATTGATTTATTGATTAAGACAAAAAAGTTATGAGAAAAAAAGAAATTCGACATTTTCATATTTTTTGCTATAACATCTGAAGCACGAGGAATTTTGTACTTTTAAAAATTGATTGTGGCTCCTCTCATACTAAGGAAAAATTCATCTAATTTAAACCCACCTGTATCTCCTATAATAAGCGAGATCCCCATACTGGAAATGTAATCTGGGACACCCTGTATAACTAACAATAAGTTCAAACAACCGCTGCGATTATTTATTACAAAATTAATTAAATAAAATATAATATAGAAAGTTACTGCCGAACCAACGGAAGTCTCTAAAGTGTTTTTTTTTACGAGAGAAATTCATAAATAATAAGGCAAGTAACTTTTCACCAAACTGTATATAATTTCTTTGAGTTTTTAATAATAATTTTAATCAAACTTCACATGATTTACTATATTATTAATACGATTATTTGCTTATTTTATTGCTCACAACACATTTTGATACAATTGCAGGATGGTGAAAGCTTACGACAAAATAGAAAAGTTCACAGGCGTAATATCATATTTTGCAACGAGGCAATGGAATTTTCACAACGATAACACACAAGCTTTATGGAAAAAAATGAATAAAAAAGATCAACAATTGTTTGAATTTGACATACGTTCCATAGATTGGCAGGATTTCTTTTTTGTCCAAGTCAGAGGTTGTCGTGCGTACTTGTTAAAGGATCCACCAGAAACTATACCTAAAGCAAAAAGGAGAGTATTTGCACTAAAAATAGCACATTATACACTTATGACAGTATTGTGCCTGGTTTTTCTTAAATTGGCGCTGTGGGTTTTAAATACAATATTTTATTAAAAAAAAGCAAGAAATAAATATTGTTATGAGAGTTTAATTATAAAATTGTGGAAATACTTTAAATAAAATAGTTTTGTCTATAACAGAGGTTTTATTTCTTAGTATGCACAGTAAGCGTTTTTTTTTTTTGATTATTGCTTTTTAAAATAAGCGGTTTTATAGAATTAATTTTTGATAAAAGAATTACATTTTAAACATCGTTTTGCCCAAACGGATTATAATTCTAGTGAGTCGTGTTTTCATATAAGATGTCACAATATTTTATACTAGTCCGACAAAGTCGCTAAACATTAGCCGGAATAGAAATTTTGTTGTTGCAGATAATATTATAAATGCTGTTACTGTGAACATCAGAACCTGTAGAATTTCTAAGCTTGTAGGCAGGGACGTCGCCAGCACTAAGACAACTCAGGTATCATCCGAGGGTGGCACTTCGCAGGGACTGTAAAATTACAGTCAAAATGTTTTTGCTTTATTACTGTTTTCAGCATTACATATACATATAAGATTTGTATTATATAACTTTGCTTAAAACTTTAAGTATTATTCATAAACACAATTGAAACGAAAAAAATTGAAAGAGCTGTGCAATTGTTATTTTTTACCTTTTATAAAATTACAAAATAAGTATCTCAAAAATTTGTGCACGTCAGTAAATTTTGATGACAACACCGGGAAGGAATGGCATTAAAAAGTTTGCCTAAGAAGGGTGGAACATACCCTCGCTACGGCCCTGCATTTAGGTGTGTCTTAAAATTTAGTATGGCGTTCAATACACGAAAAATGTTTTTATCGCTTTCAATTGTTTAGTGTGACCGGAGACAATATTGCTAGTCTACATTTTTGTCGTTGACTTTTACACTTCATTGTTTAATAATGAAGATTGCTTACGTTAAATATTATTTTCATAAATTTGGCACATGGGTATTGAAAACGTGTAGATGCATAAATGAATAAGACTGTGTAACTGATGAAGAGATAAGAGTCTTGAACAGGTATTGCATTTCGACAAGAGATCCTTCGAAATAGAAAGTTTTAGTTAAGGGGGAACTAAAGGCACGCAATAAAACAGCTTTCGTAATTCAAATTTTTCTCTCACACTAATTATCAAAAGTACTTAAAAATTTGTAAGTAAACAGATTATTGGTTCGAGAATGGCGGTACAGGCTCGATTTTTAAAAAAGTAAATACTGTTAAGCATAAAAAAATATTAAAAACTGGCTAAAAATTGACGTCTGTTTACACCATCAATATTTGTAAACTATTGGCTAAAATTTAAATATCGTCCTGTACCGCCGTTAAGGAACATGTTTTTAATAATTGTTGTTAATTTGAAATAAATTTATTCACAATCTTTTTCTAAAAACTTGAACTAAGAAACCCATTTTTTAAGGAAATTTCACTTGTACTTTCCGAAGCGAAGGCGCTGCAATACCCCACCATTTTATCGCCGTATGTCTGTTCTACAACATACAACACAAAAAATGACAGGAAAATCTAAACGTCAATTTATTCTTATAGAATCTATACCAGTATTTCTTAAAGTGTGGTCTGCGAAGCCCTGGAGGCCCTGAATCTATCTGAAGGGGTCCCCTAACCCAAGCCTTTTATTATATTCGAAAATCATTCAAATTTATTGACCAGGCTAAGTTAAAAACAAAATATTGTCCACAAAACTATTTATTGTAAGCTATTGGTAACAAGTTTGAGAAACATTGATCTATACCAGGGCTTCTTAAACTTTTTTATATAGCGACCCCCTTCAAGCTTAGGAAATTTTAAACGACCCCCTCCTCCATATAATGAAATATATATTAACCGTAGAATGACATAAAACTATATATATATTTATTCAATAGAAAAAATAAACTTTTGTAACAATTTTTTTATAAGAAAACATAAAACTATATCTATATATTCAATAGAAAAAATAAACTTTTGTAACAATTTTTATTTGTATTTATATTTGTACGTAGTGTGTATACTAATTTTAAAATTTTATTTATAATGATTGAAAAGTATCAGATCTTTGCGACCCCCTTTCAGTAGTCTCGCGACCCCCCTGGGGGTCGCGACCCACAGTTTAAGAAGCCCTGATCTATACTATAGAATAGATCATGGAGCGAACATTTTTATATAGTAAAAGCAACTACTATAGCCGAAAAACATCAGCAAGACGTAGAATGAGAATGGCAAGAGCAAGAAAGTATGTTTAATTAAAAGAGTTCGTTAAAATCAGTACAAACTAACTGTACCATTCTTATAGTATCATTACCTTTATTATGACCTTCCTTTAATTCTCCTAACTGCATGTACATATTTTTGAATCCGGGATTATATGGAATTGACACTCATTTAATTTTCAAAAACACTATTTAATCTGGTGTCTAGTAGATTCATTACAATTTCAAAAAATTTCAGCCGCGCAAAATTGAATTCCCTTAAATGAATATATATTTTTGTAAAGGCAAGTGAACAGTTGTATAGATAGATATATGAATGCTACTTGACTGTTTATAGTATTTCTAAAACAATACATAATTAAAATCTTATATATACATAACTCTTTCTTTAAATCTAGACAAATGCGTGAAGGAAACATAGTCACTGTACCTGGTCAAGCAATAAATATTGGCAATTCCGATGTTGTTTTGGGGGAAATTAATTTAAATGAAAATACCTGGTAAAATATTTAAAAAAAATTATTGTACCTATTAATAACTGCAATAACTAAAAAAGAACATATTTTTTTAGTTATAATGATATAAACCATAAATTAGATGATTTCGAAGTTGAGGAACAATTAAATTTGAATGAATTTGATGCCAAATTAGATGGAATGCGATTAGTTGATGTAGGTTTCTTTATGCAACAAATTCAAGAAATTGTGCACACTCCATTTTTATGTACAATCCGAGATATGCATTTCATTGGGGAAACAAAAAACGGATTTTATTCCAATTTACATTTCAAATGCAAAGTGTGTCATACACAAAATGTTATATCAACTGCTAAAAACGTTAATAATTGTCCTGATAATAAAGAATTAAATTTAAATACAACAGCGGTAAGTGCAATGATTGCAACAGGCAATGGATATGCACAGATGGAGGAAAATTTTTAATGTCCCTTGTATATCCACACCAACTTATATTAAACATCACAATTTTTCTATTTATTTCTTCTTTTTATAGGAAATATGAAATAATTAAAACTATTTATACATTGAATTTATATTGATTATTACAGTAAAAAAACTTTAACTTTGTAATATTTAATTTTTCTAAAAGTAATACTTACTATAAAATTTACGCCTTTAGCTGCTAAGATCTTAATAGGCTGCTAGGAAAACGCTTTCAGGGTTAAAAATAGACAATGATAGACTGCTAAGATAAAGAGTGATGAACGAATATATGGCGGGGAAATATGGAGGGGAAAATTAGTTTTGCTATATTGTTTTCTGCTAGTGTACTAGAAAGAGATGTTAATATGACATTACGTGTATTATTACTTCTGCAAAAATTGACACTTCGACTAAGATTTTGTTCCCCCTTAAGCTTAATTATATTACATTATAATTTGGTTCTACTTTCAAGTGACGACAATCAATATCACCGTCTTTTACCTTTGAAAATACTTACCTAAAAATGTACTAGATGGTTCTTATAATAATAGTTCTAAGGTAGGACCAATACTGTTACAAATAATAAACGAATCGTTGTGAAATTGTATCTTTCCCAATACATCGCAGATCAAACCAGTGTCTAAAGTACCTAAGGTTTTAGACCGATAAATATACTACCAATTTACGAAAAAATTTTGGAGGTAGTCGTAAAACAACAAAATCAGAAATTTTTAGAAAATAATGGTGTTTTAACAAATACATAATCCGAATTTAAAGCAAAACATTCATGCGAAAATGCAATAAATCTTCTTTTAGCAGATTGGAAAGAGGAAATTGAAAACAGCAATATTATCATGGCAGCATTTTTAGATCTGAAAAGAGCTTTCGAAACTGTTAAAAGACAACGCATGTTAATGAAACTTGAAGCGTATGGAGTCAGAGGCAAAGAAAACAAATGGTTTGCAGATTATTTAACATCATGGTATCAAACTACAAAATTTAAAAATGAAACCTCAAATAGAATATTAAATAATTTAGGTGTCCCTCAAAGTCGTTTCCTTCGGCCTTTGTTGTTCATACTGTAGGTACATTAAAGCAAATGTCGAAAACAGCGTCATAAATTTATTTGCAGATGATACTCTTATATTTATTTGTGGCAATAACGGTAACAATATGGTAAGCAAATTAAACACTGACCTACGTAGAGTCGCAGTGTAGTTACAGGTTAACAGACTGAAAATAAATGTCGACAAAACAAACTACTTAGTGATAAACAATAAGACTGAGCTAAATCAACAAGTTATGAATTGGATGGTGTAGCATTAATTAGAGTTAATGAAATTAAATATTTAGGTATAATAATTTACGATAAGCATAACACCCCATTTCGAACACTGCTTTGGTATTTTATTTCTGGTGAATACTAATTTAGACCGGCTTCAAAAACTGCAATATAAGGCTATAACAATTATTTTACACTGTTCCAGGAAGACCAACAATTTTTCTGATGCTAGATACTCTACTGAGGCTTAGTATTAAACAACAGATAATTTTAAATTCGATTATTTTCATTTTCGAGATTATAAATAATTTGCTTCTGCCTTGTCTGTTTGCTGGCCGAGACGTAGTCGAGGCCAGCAAACCAGACGCGGCCGAAAAAGTTACACTTTTTGGGCTTGATACATAAATAACTATTAATTAATACTTTAAACTTTAAACTACAAAACTGTTTTAAACTACACGAACTGAATTAATTAATAAACGGTTTTCCGGTTGAAAAAAGCAATTTTTGTCACAAATTTTATAGTTTATATCAAACTGACATTAATAATTACAACCATTACAACAATAATCTTTTGTTTAAAAATTCTTTGACAAATTGCGGCTTACCTCCATGGCCGACTTTAAAATATTTCAATCGCTTTAGTAATACTAATAAAATTCGAGATAGCTCGAAAAATATCAACTTTAGGTATAGAACATGCTGAATAATTTCGAAAGAGAATTAAATTCTCTACAAGAAAATGTAAAAATATACAGGGTGTTGTATTTAAGAAAAACGACTTATCGATGTTTAAAGTTTGACCAAGCGTAAAAAAACAACCTGTATAATAATTTTAAAATGTAGCTAGCGCAAAATGTTAATTAATCTATTGTCAATCTAATTTTTAACGAAATTTTACTGCCTTCTTAAATAACTTAAATGTTTAAAAAAACTGAAAGTGCTGTATTGCTCAAAAATTTCATAAAAATGTAAATTTTACGAAAACGGTTAACTTTAGACCCATATAACCTAATACATTTCCTAAAGTAAAATTTAAGAGGAATCCAATAATGTAAAAATATACAGGGTGTTCTATTTTTTAAAAATTACACTCTTATATGGCCGCTAAAAAAAAACACCCTGTATATTAAAAATAATTTTAGGCTATGTAGAAAATGGGTTTGCACAATATTTTTGTATTAAGTATTTTTTGATATTTTCATTAATAAAGGAGCTAGTGAAAAATCTCAGGGTCTTGGTGCACCCTGTACAGGGTGGTCCAAATTCGATGGGATTGCATGGGTATCTCGGTTAATATTTAAGATAGAGAAACGGTTAAATTACCAAAAATGTGCAGTTTTTTGAGACAAACTCAGAACCGTTTTCAAAAATATTCTATCATTTCCGGTTTTCGAGTTATTGAATAAAAAGTGTTTTTTTGTCATATTAATAATGTGTCATATCTCCGTTATTGTTGTAAATATCGAAAATATTTATTAAGATTATTTTTAGATATTTTTAAGTTTAATTTAATTATCCTAAAAAAAACTAATTTTACGCTCGCCGTTAAAAAGTTATGATACAAACTTACCTTTTTTTAAATGGGAACGATAGTTGGCTATGACCTATTTAAATTCCTTATTTTTTTCTCATTCCGTATATAAAAGGGTCGATGTATTTATTTTTAATAATACGCAAGTTATGAAGGTTTTTTAATTTGTTGTTGAGATAAACATTGTAAATATTTGAACATAAGATAACAACAACATAGTCGGAATCAGCAGTAATGTAGTAAATTGCTGATTATCTTAAGTTCAAAAATTTTTGATGTTTATCTCAACAACAAATTTAAAAACCTTGGTAACTTGTTCCACATGAGTTTTATAAGGTTTTACACCTTGTTTTTTTTTTTTGTTTTCACAGCCTACTATGATTTTCTTAGAAAAAAAACTAAAAAACCTTCATAACTTGCGTATTATTAAAAATAAATACATTGACCCTCATATATTTGGAATGAAAAAAAAATAAGGAATTTAAACAGGTCATAGCCAACTATCGTTCCCATTTAAAAAAAGGTAAGTTTGTGTCATAACTTTTTAACGGCGAGCGTAAAATTAGTTTTTTTAGGATAATTAAATTAAACATAAAAATATCTAAAAATAATCTTTTTAAATATTTTCGATATTTACAACAATAACGGAGATATGACACATTATTTATATTACAAAAAAAACACTTTTTATTCAATAACTCGAAAACCGGAAATGATAGAATATTTTTGTAAACGGTTCTGAGTTTGTCTCAAAACACTGCATATTTTTGGTAATTTAACCGTTTCTCTATCTTAAATATTAACCGAGATACCCATGCAATCTCATCGAATTTGGACCATCCTGTATACTGAAAAGCAAATAAATTACAAAGGCAGTTTTAATAACATCCAAGTATAACCTTTTTTTTGGCTCGGAAATAAATTTAAATATTTGTATTTTGTTTTCACTGCAAGATTTCTCACAGAAATTGATGTTTTTTTTTTAGAACTTTTTGGCTTACCAAAATATATTAAGCGGTTAATAGTCAGAACATCCTGTATGACTGTACTACTTTTCAAAATCGGATAATTGTGTAACTCCCTAAGTGATAAATAAATAAATATCTAATAATGACACTCATTAGTCTAAAAAAAGTTGATTATCACAACTGAAAAATTAAGTAGGCTAGGTCATTTTTTAACTCCCATGCGATTGAGTGCTTCGCCTTACTTACAAACCCAAATATTTAATAGCCAATGCTGATAATAAACAAGCTTTAGATTAAAATAAAAGGTTATTTGACCATCGGATGTCGAATACACATTAATAGTAAAGATAAAAATACAGCAATAGTTTGTGGACTCTAAAATACCGACCTAGGATGTAGGACACATCCTTACTATTCTATGTAGGACAGTACGAGAATATAGAAAGTAGGAGGTGTAACAACCCTTGCAAAAATAAAAGGTACATAACAAATTTACAAAGTAGAACGAAATATTTTTGCTGAGTAACTTATTTATCCTATAAAATATTTATTCCGCGTGAACTTTGTATTATTGTATGGAAAGCGTTCGAACAAAGTAAATTATTTATAAGACTATAAAACCGACATTCATAATGTTTCTGTCTAAAAGCTATTTTGGTTAATATAATTAACTCACATAAAGTAATCTAAATACATGTTAAATAAGTTAATATTAATCTACAAATTTTACTATTCATTATAACTCAACAAAAATTACTTCCTGAGGATACAAAGGTTTGAATACATTATTTACTACTCATTGAACTTTTGAACTTGTGATTTTTTAATACAATGCTGTATTGCGCAAATTGCAATGCAGGTATGATAATCCAGTTAAAATTAATCATATTTGATTAAAACAGTTTCAGCTTCGAATAGTGTTGACAGCAAGCTGCAGTAAGTAAAATTATTTTAACAAAATAATTTTTAAGTTTGATTTTTGTGAATAAAAAAAAATTGAAATATTTTTAATCATCGATGGTCTAAATTTATTTTAATTTTTCATTTGATTGCGCACTTTTGTTCGACTCAAATAATATACAGATATGAATACAAATATATATTTATTACTGTAAGTACTTTATTATGTAAAATCAATGTTATCTGTTGTTTAGAATTTAATTAGTTAATTTCAACTGCCGAAAATTTAATGGTGATAAACGATAGCACTGATTGAATTATAGTTCTAATATTACATTAGTGTTTCAAAAAGTATAATTTTGAATTAACTGTAATAAACTTTGCTTTTTAATAGTGTTTATATTTATGATTTTTGTTTTGTTTCTTAAACGTTGTTTTTTTGCTGTATTTATTATCAATTATTTGCAGCGTTATAAAATTGTATCGATTGATTTCGACTTTTTTGGTTTGAAAAACAGTACTAGTTACTTCAGTTGCTTAATGTTTGGCATGCAAAAGTTTTGTGCATTCATAATAAATAGATGGTTTTAAATAATTAAACAAAAATGAAAATCAAATTTAAGAAAATAATTTCATAACCGACTAAACTTGTATTCTGTAACACATTAAAGTACAGCGTCAATTATGGAATTAATTACAAAGATCTAATTCTTGACATACAGGGTGTTTCACTTTACCATGGTGCACGTAAATAATGAAAATACAAGGTTGGTTAAATAGGACAAAAGTTGGCTATTTAGGAGTGTATTTTAAATGAGATCTTGTTTTTTTTTTTTTAAATTAAGATGGCGATAGTCAGATTTTTATTTATAAATTACCGTGCGAGATATTTGACAAAACAACTTTTTTTTAAGGCAGTCGTAGTAGGTGATGACCTAGATTTAAAGATTATTTTTTTCTCTTTACAAATGATATAATATTTTATATTTCTCTTTTCAAAAATAAGCAAAATAATCTAAAATGCAAAAGCTTAATATAAAAATCAAGGTTGCCATGGCAAAAAAGCAATAACCAACTTTAATTGTTTTACTTCGATCCTTGCTTGTCTATTATAATAATTATGTAAACTGGAAATAATGTAAATTAACATATGTAAATATTTTAAATCTTTTTTTGCTTATGGCTTAGAAGAGGTATAAAATACATTCATATTATGACTATTAGTGTGATTATTTTAATGTCGCATTATATTTGTTTTAATGTCACTGTATAAAGAGCGACATAATAGACAAGCAAGGGTCGAAATAAAACAATTGAAGTCGGTTATTGTTTTTCTGCCATGGCAACCTTGATTTTTATCTTAATGTTTTGCATTTTTTCAGGTTATCTCGCTTATTTTTGGTAATAAACTAAAAAAATATTATATCATTGTATAGAGAAAAAAAGTCATCACCTACTACGAATGCCATTAAAAAAAAAGTTATTTTGTCAAATATCTGGCACGGTATTTTATAAACAAAAATCTGACTATCGCCATCTTATAGCAAACAACATTTACAAAACATTTTGTCTTTGGCGTTTTTTGTGTATTCGCAACAATAACCGATATACATTGAAGTTTAAAAATTTTGATCGATTTCGGTTTTTTCGTTATATCACGCAAGCCATGGAATTTTTAAACAAAACAATATCTTGTTTAAAATACACTCCTAAATAGCTAACTTTTGTCCCAGTTAACCAACCTTGTATTTTCATTATTTACGGAGATAGAAATAGTGTCCCATGGAAAAGTGAAACACCCTGTATGTATATTACATCCAGCGTGTACAAAAAGTAACGCAACCCGTCAATATCTCGTATTATGATAATTTTATGACTTTATAAAAAAGTTTCGAATTAAAGTTTTTGTGGTAATTTATATGCTGAAATTAATGCGAATTGGCTGTGAATACGCATTTCCCTCAATTCGTAGCGAGAGCGGTTTAGGACGTGCAAATGCGCATTTGTATCTATCACTAACTCCCAAAGCTATAGTTTGGCATTGTCAACATAATTAACCATTTCAAATAAGTGGCCATTTTGTATCGTTTACCGTCTAAAATAGCAAAAACTATCCTATTTTCTTTAAAAATTACTACTTTTTACAAACTTCTCTCTTCTTGATTGATTCCATAATCACATTAAAATAAGGTTAGATCTTTATTTGTCACTATTTTTGCAAAGTTGGTAGTCTGCGAAATTAGTAACTAATATCAGGTTTATCTGTTTACCGGTAAAATAAAATGAATTATGGCTATTTGAGGTTATAAAAATTAACCAAAATGATGCTATTATATATCAAAATTGCTTCATCTTCCCGAAAATGTAAAAATATACAGGGTGTTCTATTTAAAATAACAAAGTTAGGGTTATTTCCGACAAAACCGGAAGTGATAAAATGGTGAACATATGTTCAAATAGACCAGCTTTTTGCAAATATCATGTCTTTAATGTTATTCACCTAAAATCAAAACTAAAGAAAAAAAGGGGGTGTACAAGAGTTCATTTACACCTGGTATAGCAGATTTTTTTAAATTTGAATTTGGTGCCAAAAATTATTGTTAGTTACGAATTCTTACTTTTTAAAGAGAAAACTTGGATCTTGTTAGTAAAACTTAAAAAGCCTTATGATTTAACTATAATTATTTACAAGTTTATGTTAACTTCAAATAACTTTAACAGTTTAACCTATTTCGTGCAATTTTTCAAAAATAAAAATTGAGTTTCAACGGTAACTTTTAAGTTTCGGGGGCCAAAGTTGGTACTCTTCTTCATTCACGATCTTGTTTCGGAAAATCTTAGTCCCATCAACCGATTTTAGTACCACCAAGTGAGGTTCCCTTGTGAGACGTTAAAGGAATTCGTTTTCAGATTGCTAAAAATTGTTAAACATTTTTCTAGTCCTGTTCCAGTCACTATTTGAAGAATAACTCAAAAACGATTGATTTTAAGTACAAAAAACCTTAAAAATTTTTAAAAATGGATTTAATTTAAAATCTAAAAAACACAAAATATGCAGGGTGTTTTATCAAAAAGAACAAAGTTATCGAAGCGCAAAAACAAAACCCTATAGTCAAAAACTATTTTATGTTATGTAGTAAATGACCACCACAACTTTTTTTCGAAACTGTTTTTTGTAAACGTTATCACAAGACGAGATATTGGCGTGTTACATTACATTATATACACTACATAAAATTATGAAAATGGCCCCATTTTAACAAAACATTTTCAAGGTGTTACTAGGAAATATTCTATTTGTGTATCTGGGTGATTCGCAGTTTTACCAACAAATAATTATTATACATTTTATGTACTTATGCAATGCGGAAAACATAAATTAATGAATACTAAAACTGTCATTGTTTCGCGATTTTGAATAGCGTATCTATTTTGAGCGTAAGCTAACATTTGACTCGTAAAAAGATTTACTTCAAATTCTGTTTGAATTCAAGCATTTAGTGGCATTTCTTAATAATATAATTTTACTGTTTACGAGGTTGAGAATAGTTTCCGACATAAGAAGGCAAACAACAAAATATTGGGTAAAAACTATTCATCCCATCGTCGTATATGACTTTGTCATTAATCTAAGTATTATTAATATGTAGTTCAATCATAAACCTTTAACAGCAACTATAATTCGAATAATAAAAAACAGCCCCGAGAAACATGGTATACTAAGAATCATCTGTAAAAATTTTGTGATGTATAAAACAAGTTTAAAAAGTTATAACAGAAATGGTAGAAATTTATTTGAAACGACATTGATTTACTAAATTTCCAATAGTCGTTGGTTTTCAATAAGCACATTTGCGACAAATTGAAAAGGATATTGCCTATTTGTAGGTTTTACTTATTTCACCTGCCGATATTCCTAATTTTCTCGCTAACGGAAACCTCGTGGAAAGTTTAATTTCCATATCAAGGGGAACTGGAATTCAATTTGTGTTAAAATTTGATTATTTGTTTATGCCAAACGTAACTAAATTACCTTTTATATTGGAGGCTGAAATTTCATAAATAAAATTAACCGCATTTGTATGTGTAATAAAGATCATATATTTTAGATTCAAACATAAAATCAACGATGGATAAATTATATACAAAGATTGATACAGCTTTTGATGAAAGTGAAATTCAAAAATTTTTCGCGGGAACTACAATATTTATTACTGGTGGTACAGGATATTTAGGGAAAGTTATTATAGAAAAGTTATTGCGAAGTTGTGGTGATCTTAAACGAATTTATATGTTGATGAGGCCAAAGAAGAGCAAAGATGTCCAATCAAGATATAATGAAATCTTTAGTCAACCTGTAAGTATACAAAGATTTATTACGGATATTTACAGTTTACAAATATGCCGTTTTATTCTGAGACGTAATGAAAAATTCATAACGGCAGAAAACCAAATCAAAATTATGTTAGTTGTAGTAAATCAATTGATAATCAAGTTTAAATTTTATTAGCTCTTCGAAGTTTTACGAAAAAAGCAACCCAATTTTGTTGATAAAATATTCTTAATAGAAGGTGATATTCTGCTTCCTAACTTGGGCATCAACGAAGAAGATAGACGAAAATTAATCTCAGAAGTAAATATTATATTTCATTCTGCTGCAACAGTTCGTTTTGATGCGCCATTACGGACTGCAACTTACCTCAACGTAAGGGCTACTCGAGATTTGATATTACTGGCGAAGGAATCGGAGATATTAAAGGTGAGGTTTATGATCTCACATTTGTGGATAATTGCCTACACCGTAACGAAATGTCTACATGAAATTTTATTAAAAAAATCCACAGATAAACAGATATAAAAAGGCATTTCAAACAAACACAACATGCGAACACAATCCGAGGGCAAAGCAGAATTTAATGAGAATTAAATTTGTTCAGCATAAAAAAGAGGCCGCACGTCATTTTGTTACCGGAAAAAGATTAATGCTGTTAAAAAAATAATTGAAGATGATAAGACAGTTAGATACCTATGTTGTAATACAGCATCGCTTAATTTTGGATATTTAGCTGTTAAAACCAGGGATGGGCAGTCCGTACTCCTGAGTCGGTATTTTTTAAAACCGACTCCGACTCCAGACTTCGACTACCGACTCCGACTCCCGATTTCGACTCCCGACTCCGACTCCGACTCCTGAAGCCGACTCCCAACTTCGACTCCCGACTCCGACCCGACTCCCGACTCCGACTCCCAACTCCGGCTCCCGACTCCGGCTCCCGACTCCGGCTCCCAACTCCGACTTTCGACTCCGGCTCCCGGCTCCGACTCCCGACTCCGACCGACCCGCCTCCGACTACCGATTCCGACTCCCGAATCCGACTCCCGACTCCGACTCCCGACTTCTGACTCCGACTCCCTGGTTGCCGAAAAGAATTACTCTGGAAAGTGTTTTAAAATAAAAACATAAAACATTTAACAATTCGGTTATATCGATCGTTTTTCCGATTCTCGGCCACAGAACATACCCAAGCTAGACTCCGACTCTCGACTCCGACTCTCGACTCTCGACTCTCGACTCTGACTCCCGACTCCTTTAACAAGCTTCGATTCTTCGACTTCCGATTTAGACTCCGACTCTCCATCCCTGGTTGCCGAAAAAAATTACTCTGAACGTATTTAAAATCAAATCTTGGAAAATATTAACCGTGTTTTTTATTTTCAATAAACGAAGCTTGACCCTTGGATCTACTTTCAACACTATTTTGGATGAGCAAACCTACTCTCTAACATGGTCGTAAATTTTGCTTTTTTGTATGAAAATTACAGGTCTTTATGCATATTTCTACAGCCTATAGCAATTGCGATAGAAAGGATATAGATGAAATATTTTACCCTCCACCAATTAAAGGAGAAAAGTTAATAAAGTTGGTTGATCTTTTGGATGAAGAACATGTTGAAGTTTTATCTCCTACGTACGTATTTCTTAACACATTGGCTGCCAAGGATCATCGTCAGTAAATTTTACTGCTGTGCCAGGAAAATCCTGTATGTTACTCAACAGCAGTATAAAGATTGGTGTTTTCTATTAACGTGGCTTGTAAATAAGAGTTAAGTTGCATAGAACGGCACACTGGAAATTTCCGTGCATGTGATTTTGATTTAAAAAAACTGTATTGCCATTTGAACTCGATTTTTTGAACTTATTAATTCTACTCTTTCTTATATGGGGGCACCTGGATAATCACTTTTATTTTATATGGTCTATGGTGGCAGTCAATGTGATAATAATTCACAAAATTATTTACCCGAATTATTTAAATGCGTTATTTTGTGTGTTTAATTTAAGATGTTCAAGAACGGTGGTTTCATATTTATGTATATTGGTCCCAAAACTCTTTGTTCTGGAGTTATGGGTAAATATTCGATCTGATCTACATTCCCAGTTTTTATATAATTAAGTTTAAATTATCGATAATGTAAACGGTAGTTCATGTGCTGTTTTTGTTAAATTGTGTAACAAGTACACAAATTCAGAAATGACCGACGTACGTTTTATGAATAGAACAGGTAACAAAAACACAGAGACAAGTCGTCTTTACGAAGATGTTTATCCAGAGCGCAAACAGCTAAGCAGGAATGTTTTCTAAACTTTCAATAGGATTAACAAAACACAGGAAACTTTGAGTAGAATGTAGTTGACTGTGTGTGACCACTCTCGGCTTTATTTAAAAAAAAAAATCATCCATTAAGTTCTAAATGAAGGGTTTTAGGATCACTAAAAAGTTTTTTTGTTTATTATAATGATTTTTGAACATCAAATATTTGTTGTGTATTTTTGCGTCTTTAGATTATTGCAAAAAAGGCCCAACACATATACTTTCACTAAAGCAGTTGCAGAAGATTTGGTAAAAGACTATTTCCATGAACTTCCCATAGGAGTTGTTCGACCCTCTATAAGTAAACGCAATTATTTTTTTAGTGTGAGTAGTTGCATTTAGCAAATGTTTTTCAGTTCTTCCTACGTATAAGGAGCCCATACCTGGTTGGGTAGATAATATATTCGGACCTATTGGTAGTGGCGTAGGTCATTATCTGGGTGTCTTAAGAACAGGCATCATCATGAAGGAAAACCCAGCAGATATTGTACCAATGGACTACGTTGCAAATTGTATCATTGCAGCATCTTGGAACGTTTTTTGCGATTCCCGTGCTTGTGTCAAGTGAGTTTGAGTAAATCTGAGCTGTTCTTTTATGTTTTGGGTTATAAATGCGCCTTTAGGGTGTATTTGTTAAGATCATTTAAAATTTAAACATATTTATTTTCACGTCTGAATCATTTTGTTAACCAAAGACGTAGATCGGTAGTGAGTGCTTATCAATAAAGAGTTGTGTTTTTCTCGAAAGATCTTTACTGTTATCATTATTAACATAATCTTTAAATAGTAGTTTTTATAGGGTTGGTCCCTTTTCGAATATATGTGGAGTATGAGAGTAATTAACTGCAATAGTTAGCGAACTGGTTTAAGTCTCTAGAACTACTGTTTTGAGATAGATTTATCTGTTTTCAGACTTGTTAGAGTCACGGTCTGATATTTTCACAATTTTGAAAATTAACTATTCATATTTTTATTTTTAAAATTTTGAATGATTATTTCAAAGTAAAATTTAATTCATGATTTAGATTTTTGTAACGATTGTGATTTGTGAGATATAAAGTAAAACTTAAACTTTTCTATTATGAAACCCATAGTTAGACTAACAGACATAATAAAAAAGGAAATTTTCTTATCTTTCAGAAAATATATATTTCTACATAAGTATGCAAACAAATTACGAAGTACATTCATCTAAATGAAAATGAAATATAAATGAAATTAGGACAGCAGAAATGAAGTTTCTAAAAAGAATCAAAGAATTTATCAGAACTAACTAAATAAAAATCAAGCTAATAAGAGAAGAGCTAGTGTTTATATTATTCATACACAAGGTGTAGATTTCGATCACGCTATTACGCAACATAGTCATTTCAATGGTAAAATTTGAAAAGTTGTATACAGGGTCCATTATGAAAGTAATGCGCATGATTTTATTGTGATTCGACTATCCATCGCAGCGGGGTAAAACGGGTCGGGAAATGTGGTGGGAGGTCTGCCCTCCAATGCAGCCGGTCGCCGGTTTGCTCCGAGCAGTCTGAGCGAAAAAACGTACCTCCGCGTGAAGTGTGTTTTTCAACTTTGTAACACGGCGCGATGGAGCGTTCGCTTGAACAGCGATACGCTATCAAGTTTTGTGTACGGCTTGGAAAGAATGCAACCGAAACATTCCAGATGCTTCAAGAGGCCTTCAAGGACGACTGCATTTCAAGGTCACAGTCCGGGAGGTGGCACAAGGCGTTCAAGGAGGGCCGGGAGGAGATCGCGGACGAACCCCGTTCTGGACGCCCAACAACGTCCAGAACCGACGAAAACGTGAATCGCGTGCGCGAAGTTTTGCGTTCCGACCGTCGATTGAGCATCCAGCATATCGCTGACACGTTAAACATGTCCATATTTGCGGTACATGGGATAGTGGCCGAAGATCTGCAAATGCGCAAGGTCTGCGCGAAGCTTGTGCCGAAAGTGTTGACGGAAGACCAGAAAGAACTTCGAGTTTCGCGCTGTCAAGAATTGTTGGATTTGATTCAAAACGAGCCGGACTTTCTTAACTCTGTCGTAACCGGAGACGAATCCTGGATGTTCGAGTACGACCCAGAATCGAAAAGGCAGAGCAGCGAGTGGCACACAAAATCATCCCCGCGCCCCAAGAAAGCGCGAATGAGCAAGTCTCGCATCAAAACGATGCTCATTGTCTTTTTTGACGTCCGAGGAATCGTCCATTTTGAGTTTGTACCGCAGGGAGAAACTGTCAACTCAGCCTTTTACCTGGAGGTGCTCAAAAGATTAAAACGGCGGGTCGCGCGCGTGAGGGCTGACATCAAAGACAAGGTCAAGCTTCACCATGACAATGCCCCCAGCCACACGGCTTTCATCGTTACCAACTACCTGGCCCGGAGCCCCCAGCCCCCTTACAGTCCCGACGGCTCCGAGCGACTTTTTTTTGTTTCCCCGACTGAAGAGAGAGCTGAAAGGAAAACATTGGGAGAGCGTGGAAAACATCCAAAAGCATGTTACAACGTTCTTAAGAGACATTCCCGTCGAGGAGTTTCAGGGTGCCTTCCAGGCATGGCAGACACGTCTCCGCAAGTGTATTGATGCTAGGGAAGAGTATTTTGAAGAATTTTAAGCATTTGTGCCGGTACGATCAATAAATCTATTTTTCCCAGAAAATGCGCATTACTTTTATAATGGACCCTGTAATATCTCCCCTAATTATTTTAGAAAAAAAGTATTTTCCAATAACTGAAAATGGAGAAAACTGCTGTAAGGACTAAAAATTATGCTGTAACAACTACCTATCCTAATATCGCTTATACTGCCACTTTGACGTGAAGCTTGTTCTTTATTGCCGTTTATATTTCATCAAACATTTATTTTATAGACTGTTATGTTTTCATTGAAAGAAAAGTGATACGAAGTTACATGTAAACTTCGCGTCTAAGTGACAGTATAAGAACAGTATATAGGTATAGGTATAAGATTGAGTATAAGTTATACTCAATCTTATACCTATACCTATACAGGGTGCACCACGACCCTGAGATTCTTCGATAGCTCCTTTATTAATGAAAATATCAAAAAATGTTTATTACAAATATTGTGCGAACCTATTTTCTACATAACATAAAATTATTTTCAAATATACAGGGTGTTTCGTTTGACCGGCACATATAAAAATTTAATTTTTTTAAATAGAACACCCTGTATATTTTTACAATTTTGGATTCCTCTTAAAATTTACTTTAAAAAATGTACAAGGTTATATGGGTCTTAAGTCAACCGTTTTCGTAAAATTTACATTTTTGTGAAAATTTTGAGCGAAACAGCACTTTCAATTTTATTTTTACATTAAAGTTATTTAAAAAAGCGGTAAAATTTCGTTTGCCACGGCATAATTCCAAAGCCTGACAGGTTTTTGTCAAAACGACCTTTGCAATTTTTTCAATTATTAGTTATTGGAAAATTAAAAATTAATATTGATTTATAGCCACAGAATTTTTTTCTCTATAAAAAACCCCAAATACTTTTTTTTTTTTCTAATATAATTGGGTAGATATTATAGAACTTTTTAAAATTTTACCGTTGAAATTACTATGTTGCGTGATCCAATTCTACACTCTGTATGTACAAATATGTACCTAGTTATACAGGGTGTTTATTAAGTATTGCAAAAAAAATCGGGAGGTGATTTCTTATCGAAAATTAAGGGGGGATCTTTCATATAAATCGGAAAAATTTTCATTTTCGCTAGTAGCGGTAAAATGGTAACTGCTAAAACAAATCTAATAATAAAAATAATTCTAAAAAAAAGTACACCAGAGACTTAATTACATTTTTGCTTATTATTAGGTACTAAAATATCCCACAAATGCTCAAATTAAAACCACAGTAAACTCTAAAACTAATTTGTGTAAGTATTTTATTTTAGATCACTCGATAACGTAGCCACAGAAAATAAGAAAAATGACATAAGCAACATACAAACATTGTCCAACAATCAGCTTTACAACTATGTCAGTTGTACTCAAAATCGGATAACTTGGGGTAAAATTATACATTAAAATAGGTCGTTCTGCTACATTGAATGAATTTCAGGAGAACTTGAAAATTTCGGTGTATTGGCCGATGAATTTCCTTCCGTACAACAAATTTGGCACAGGGTTATGATTCCATGCTCTAATAAATTCACTTACACAATTGTGGCATTCTTCTTGCATTACATTCCTGCGTATATTATAGATGCTATAGCAAAAATGTTAGGAAAGAAACCTAGGTAAATATGCCTGAAATTTTGTGTTATTTTATAGAGTTTCTCACGACGTTTTCTGTGTATTTTTTTGTATCTCAAATGAGAAAAATGAAAATGGCTGTCTTTTATTTTACACAATTAATGACCGCTTTTTCTAGAAATTCTGAATGTATCACGCAATAGTAGATAATAAGTCAAATTTAATTTAATTTAAAATTCTTTTGCCTCCTACACAAAGAAATCGTTAAATGCTCTACCTTTTTAATTTAAAAAAGAAAACGTAGTGTACGACTCATATTGAACATATTTTCTATTTGTGTATTTTTATCTGTAGTTTATGAAGGATAAAGAGACGTAATATGCGTATATGTATGTATGTATAGGTATACGGTTACAGCTCATTGTATCATGGTTTGGACTCTTGGCAAGTATTGTGTGGGGGTGCGCACTAAACTCAATTAGATTAATACACCTACTTACCTTTAATACACGCGAAACGCGGGAACGCCAGCTATACAGATCCCGCGCGTTTTTCGCTCCCGCTCCCGCTATATCGCGTTGGTCTGTGGAGTCCTTATTAGTGTATTGGGGTCTACACACCTATCAATTTGTCGGGACAACCGGCCGACCATTCCGATAAATTGTTTAATGTGTAGTGTTTCACCCGACCAACACGACAGTTGGAACGGTCGGCTTATCTTGCCATCCAACAAAGCCAACGTCCCCACTACATTCCTTTAGATAAGGACTATTAAACCGAAAATTTAACATCAAAATGAATAAAAAGCTATGAGGTTTACGCTGTGTTGGTTGGACTGATCGGTAGGTGTGTAGACAACACCCAACTCGGAGTTCCCGACGGTTGGGTCCGACAAATTGGGTAATGCGTAGAACCTTTATACCGCCTAAGGTCCGTGGACCATATTGAAGCGCAGTGGTCGGCAACCATTTTCAAGAGCGAGTACATTTCAATATTTTTGATTCTTTGGTGGGTAAATGGGTATTTTCTGCGTCCGGCCAGAAAATCAGTTATAACCGATAAATTTTTAGGCTGGAAAATACATCTCTACTGGGCTAGTTCGGTAAAGCGATGGTTGCCATGGCAAATCAACACTTTACTGGCCTAGTCCAGTAAAGTAGCTGGTTGCCGTGGTGATGAGTTGTTTTGTTTATTTGCGCTCATTGGCGCTCATAGAAGTTTGCGCAGTCAAACAAACGTCATTATACCCAGGGCTGCGGAGTCGGTAAAAAAAAGTCGACTCCGACTCCTTATAATTTTAGTAGTTTGACTCCGACTCCGACAAAATTAAATACTAAGACATTTTATGATGTGTAATAAAGAAAAAAAAAAAGAAATATAAAAAAATTATTTAAAATGTGAGCTTAAATTTTGCGGCAAAGGACCATCTCGCAAACTTTTGTTGTACCCGGAGTCGGAGTCGGAGTCGGTACATTTTTTCCGACTCCGACTCCGACTCCTCTGACCAGAAATTCCTTTTAAACTCCTACTACGACTCCGACTCCACAGCCCTGATTATACCACCGAGCGAGTTTTCACATGTAGTTTAATTATGGATGGCGACGAAAGTGATTTTGTCAGTGGCGGACGCAGAAAACATATTGTACGTAACACAACCGTAAAGTGTCTTTACTGAACTCGTATCCTTTCAGGACTAGCCTATGGCTCGTCCCAAAACTGTCACTCGTCCAATAATGTACCACTTTCCGGTCTTGTTACGTAAAGAACTAGGTAATTAATAATACATTTTTGACAGCGTTTGGTGTGCCCAGCTGTGCCTAGCAAGTGCCGCCATGTCGTGTTACGTCATCACAAGGAGGAAATTTTAATACGAAATGCCGAATGTCGCTGATTTTTGTATACATACATACATATGTATTTTGTAAAATTTGTAAAATTTTTTTCCGTAAATTTTGTATATTTTAATCGATTAATTAAATAAATTATGTAAAAAAGGAAAGTGCAAAGCCAAGTAAACTAGTAGTGAGTGGGTAGTTGAAATCAGGGATGGGGAGTCGGAGTCGGGAGTCGAGGAGTCGAAGCTTTTTTGAGGAGTCGGAGTCGGAGTCGGTAAAAAACTATCGACTCCCGACTCTTTTTACTTTCGCCATACGTAGTATGAAGAAAGTATTGTGATCGCAATTTTTTTTATAAAAAACTGATTTTTTACATTTTCTTCATTATGTATTAAATAGAAAAGTAAAATATTAAACTTTGTTTACCATCGGGAGTCGGAGTCGGGAGTCGGAGTCGGAGTCGGGAGTCGGAGTCGGAGTCGGGAGTCGATTATTTTTCTGCCGACTCCCCATCCCTGGTTGAAATTAGGGTCGCGGGTAATGTAATTACCCATTACCCGCAGGTATATTGTGTTGCCGACCACTGTTGTAGCGTCTACTGCGCGAAAACACCCCCAGCGTTCACCATTAGACTTCACGCCGACTATATTACGTACAAAATAGTGTATCGTATCATAAATACATCAACTCAGTCATAACAGATGACGTCATATTATTTTGAAAAAGCTTAATTTCAGACTTAATAACAATATTTGGAATAAAATTTAAAATGCTTAACTAATAAACTTGAATAACCGTTAGACAAATACAAAACCTAAAGATGGAAGGTTAGCATTGCGAAATTGGAGGAAATTTTTCTACAATTTTTTTCACATCATCGATTAAATAAAATTCTACTTAAATAATTTGTCGTGAAACAGTTTACTAGCAAATTCTGCTGATAGAACAACTCGAAATCCAGATTCAGCCGAAAAGAGGAAACTCGTAAATGTTAACAATATTCTTAATGAAAATTTCTAATGCCTAAAAATGAAAATAGACTTTATTTGTTTTTGCCTATTTTAGCTGCAACAATTAAGAAACAAGATAAATCGTTTACAGTAGCCAAAAAAGTTCAAAAAGTTTAAACCTATTATACAACATTTTGGAGATGTAATACTTAATTAAAATTAAAATTGTATAAATTTTCCCTTGATATTTTACGCAATTTATAAAATTCACGTAAATGCTGTTCAAAATTATATTTTTTTTTATCAAAATAATGTTGAGATCAATATTTGATATCAAAATGTTGATATCGCCCACGAATATCAGAGATCAATTAGTTTGGTTGGAGTTAATGTCAATTGTCAAAATATTTTACCAAGATGTAGTATATCTGCTGTATACCGTTAATTCATAAAACCATAAACATACATCATGTATTGAAACACAATTTTTATCTTTAGGATATGTTTATAAACTAATATATATTTTATTTAAGGCTCGTAGATATTTACAAAAGAATTGACAACTTTATTGATTTTGCGATTTATTTTGGTTTAAACAGTTGGAATTTTTCAAATTATAATACGCAAGCTTTATGGAAAAAGCTAAATTCGAAGGATAAGGAGTTGTTTCCATTTGATATGAGCACACTTAATTGGAAAGAATGTGTGACATCTGCTTTCAAAGGAGTACGCATTTACATCCTAAAGGAGCCCTTAGACACACTGCCTGAAGCAAAAAAGCGACAATTTAAATTAGCAGTACTTCATTATACATTAGTAACAATTTTATTGCTTGTAGCTGTTAAATTGTTGTTTATGCTATTTAATACAATATACAGCTTTATATATTAGTAACAAAATGTTTAAATAACTTGGCCATGTGTTGTAAAATTGCAATTAATGTAATAAAATTATTAATAAAAAGTTTTGCTAATGATAGGTACTTTATGAATTTTTACTTTAAATAGTCTTTTAAAGACGATTCAAAATCCAAAATGTGTTATTATTTTTTGTATATTCTTTATAACGAAAATGTCCATGTAACTTAATCAAATTTGGAACAACCTAATACACATACCTACAGTATTATACACTACACTTTTTTGATCGGAAAATATCGGTCGATTTCGCACGAGACGACCATGCAACGCGGGCTTTTTTGTGTTTGACATTTACATAACCTTAAATTTTGTTGTTTAGAACCTTGTCGCGGTTACTTTAACGTTGAACTGTTAGTGCCTATAGTTAGCAATTTTACTGTCTTTTGTAATTTTAAGTGTAGTTTAACTGAAAAGTGTAGTTTTTTCTAAAACTTGAAGAAAAATATAACTAAAAATGTCTTCATTATTATCTGCTGAATTAGCAGCTACATGTAATGCTCTTGGTTATTTTGATTCAAAGAGTAATAAGTATTATGCAGATTCGAATACTCTAGAAACAGCTAAAGATTTAATACGTTATCTAAGGAGAGACGATGAAACTTTTGAGATACGAAGGTTTCTTGGAGAAACGAAGGTGGTGCAGACCGATTTGTTACCTTTGCTTAAATATTATTGGGAAGAAACAGACTTATTTGATGTGCTTTTAAGGTACGTATTTACTAAAATTCACGTTATTCTACAGAAGTGTAAATTAATTGTAGATGACTACGTAATATAAAATATGTTTTAGTAAATAATGTAATTGTGTTGCAGACTTCTTGTGAATCTTACTACTCCCTCTTTGATGTTATGGCAGGAAGAAATACCAACTGAGAAAAGTATCCGCAATCATTATTTGCAAATAGAAGAGCATCTTCAGTATTACAAGGAAGCGTTTGCCGATGTTAGTGTATGGGCCGTTTTGAGCACTAGGCTTGGAAAAATATTGGAAACGGTATGTTTTTTTCTTAATTTTTTTGCTTTAGTTTTAAAGTTGTTGGCAAATGTAAGTTAAAATCAGAGGATCATTTTTTTAAAAGGGTTTTAAACATCTTGAAGGACATTTAAGTAGAAACTTAATTTGTTGTATTTAATTTTTTTTTTGCAACCAAATGGAATCCAAATGCTGAACTCCCGATCTCAAATTCCTGATGAACCCAAATTCTTGGGTTCTTGTTTTTCATGAAACCCTAATTAATTTACTTTTATTTCTGTTTCAATTACATTTTGTATTAAAACTTGTTAAGCGTACAAATTTGCATAGTGTTTAATTTAAATTGTAAAAAAAGTTATTTACATATTATAGTTTACGAAATGTAATAATTATTGCAGAATTTTTGTAAAAATTGTATTTATTAGATTAATATTTTGTGTAAATTGTTATGACTGTTAATATATTAAATTACAGTTTCTAATATTTTTACTTTCGCCATACATATTTTAATGATGACGTCCATATGTGTATATGCGTCAAACATCATGTTGCACCTTTTTGAGATAGATTACTAATAAGAAGCTTACTACGACTCGTAGGCGTGTAGTTAACATCTCAAATAATAAGCAATATACAGGGTGTCCCAGATTACATTTCCAGCATGGGGATCTCGCTTATTATAAGAGATACAGCTTTGTTTAAATTAGATGAATATTTCTTTAGTAAGAGAGGAGCCACAATCAAGTTTTAAGAGTACAAAATTCGTCGTGCTTCAGATGTTATAGCAAAAAATATGAAAATGTCGAATTTCTTTTTTCTCTCATAACTTTTTTGTCTTAATCATTAGAACAATTTTATTTGTACTTTCTGAGGCACTTTTTAATGGAGAATGTAACTGTTATTTTAGATTATTTTTAACACCTACCATTTTCGAGATATTACCCCTAATTTCATTTTTTCTTATGGGCCGCGAAGTTGGCTATGGAATATTTAAATGTGCTTTTTAAATAAGATATTACTTGCTATACTTATTTTTATAAACAAGTCACAAAATGAAAAAAAAAACGTATTATACCCATCACTTATCAAGCTATCTATGAAAATAAAAACAAAAAACAACTAATTAAATGTCAAATGAGAGTTACTATTTGTCTGAGGTATCATTTATTAGAATTTTTTATTATTGTTGTGTAATTCGATAGTCTTTTTAGCAAATTTGTTATCATATAATTATAGGTACATTACAGCTAATTAAAAAAATTTAATGTTGAAATGCTACATTCTTTACAATAGAAACTGTGTAAAATAGATAATTCTAATTCTTTATTTTTTAAATTTATTTCCAAATTTCTGTAATTACACACTCTTGGTTGCCTTTTCTCAAGATATAGCTCTAAGTATATTCACTCAGCTTCCACACAGTTTTTATGGTAAAGAATGTAGCATCTCAACATGTCAAATTTTTCGCTATTTTTAAATGTAGCCATCATTATAAAGATTACTACAAAGACTATCGAATTACACAACAATAATAAAAAATTCTAATAAATGATACCTCAGACAAATAGTAACTCTCATTTGACATTTAATTAGTTGTTTTTTGTTTTTGTTTTCATAGATAGCTTGATAAGTGATGGGTATAATACGTTTTTTTTTTCATTTTGTGACTTGTTTATAAAAATAAGTATAGCAAGTAATATCTTATTTAAACGAGAAAAAAAAAGCACATTTAAATATCCCATAGCCAACTTCGCGGCCCATAAGAAAAAATGAAATTAAGGATAATATCTCAAAAATGGTAGGTGTTAAAAAAAATCTAAAATGACAGTTACATTCTCCATGAAAAAGTACCTAAAGAAAGTACAAATAAAATTATTCTATTGATTAAGACAAAAAAGTTATGAAAGAAAAAAGAAATTCGACATTTTCATATTTTTTGCTATAACATCTGAAGCACGACGAATTTTGTACTTTTAAAACTTGATTGTGGCTCCTCTCATACTAAGGAATAATTCATCTAATTTAAACAAACCTGTATCTCTTATAATAAGCGAGATCCCCATGCTGGAAATGTAATCTGGGACACCCTGTATAATGTGTTACAAAATTTTTCGTTAATGTAATATTAATAATACAGAAACATGGCATAGAAAAAAATATTTTGTTAATGTAGAAATATAGTCGGTAGTGGAGGGTATGATAAATCCGTATTAGATTTTTATAAAAAAATATAAATATTTTTTTTTAATGTTTTAATCTTTTCTTAAAAAGAAATATACCTAAACAAGTTATGGTTCTAGATTAATTTTAATAAATGAACTAATTAGAAAATTAAAACTGATGAAATTTTAAAAATAAATGCTATGGGGTTTTATAAAGTTTGAAATCAAATGTTAAATTCAAATTAGTTTTGAATGGTTACAGCAGAAAATAACTTTCCTTAAATGATTCCTGGTTCCTGGTTTTATTAAATAAACAATATTAAAAAATTAATTTATTAGTAGATATTTACAATTTAAACATTTATAAAACTGATGAAACCAGGGCTGCGGAGTCGGTTAAAAAAAATCGGGTTCGACTCCAACTCCGATTCCTGATAATTTTAGTAGTCCGACTCCGATTCCGACAAAATTAAATTGTAAGACTTTTATGGTGTGTAATATAAAAAAGAAAAATAAATATAAAGAAGTTATTTAAAATTTGACTTTAAATTTTGTGGCAAAGGACCACCTTACAATTTTTTGTTGTACTGGGAGTCGGAGTCAGTAAATTTTTTCCGACTCCGACTCCACTGACCAGAAATTTCTTCTAAACTCCGACTCTACAGCCCTGGATGAAACAATAAAATCTGTTGCAAATGAAACAAAAATGCACCAGAACGAACGAATTCTAAAGAAAGTTTAACAATAATGCAATGCACTAATGCTACTGTAAATCTCACAACTACCCTAATTGTTATTGGGATAGCAAAAATCCATAATTCTTTGTAGATAAACCATTGTATTTAAAAAAATTGTTTGCTGATATCTTTGTACCTTTGGTACCCAAAATTTGAAAATGAAAAATTATCACGTTATACAGGGTGTGACTAAAATCAGGCTCATGTCTTTTTTTTTCTTTAGTTTTGATTTTGGACAATGAAGTTTTAGCCATGTTATATGTGCAAAAACCGGATTATCTGCACATACGTACACTATTGTTTTACTTCCGGTTTTACCGGAAATGACTCGCACTTTGTTATTTCAAATGAAACTCCCCGAAGATTTTTACAGTTTTGGAAAGAGGAAGTAATTTTAAATGCAACTGGATGATTTTAGTTGATTTTTATAACCTCAAATAAATTTGGACAAAAATTCGATTTTTTATTAAGTGTGCTGTGACCTGAATAAATTGAATTTTATTATGTCAACAAGTGTCTAATTAATATGAAACGTTTTAACTGATCACCAAGTGATTTTTCTGTAAAGTTTAAAATTACCTCTATATCCAATCCTCTGCGCTGAATTTCGTAATATTCATCTGTTATCGAAAATTCTTAACATGAGCTATTTTGCTAAAATAATCATTTCAGTTTTGCTTGAGATTAAGAAAATTTCAGTTTCTTTATTAAACTTGAGAATATTTTAATATTTGAAACAAATAGCGAGATTCGACATTTTGAAATATGTTCTAATTTCAGTTTTCAATTCTTGAACAAGGATGGTATTTTAATTATGTAAATTAATAAACGAAAAAAGAAGAATCCCTCGTTGTTCAATAATTGAGCTTCCTCTACTGCATTGCAAGTTTAGCAGGATTTCAAACTTTAAATGCATCTTTGTTTATTATCAAGTACCTATCTAGTTTTTCACAAATGTAATACCAAAAATTAAAATCTTTTCAAGAAATTTCAAATTTCTTAAACAATGGGAGGTTGAAAAATCAGGAATTTCTGGAAAAATACCTTGTAGCCATCATTTGTGTAGATGTGTTAATAGCGTAATAATATTGGAGATGTAGGAAATTTGCAATTTTTAACGAATTTCGTGCCTTATCTCACCTTTAAACTACCTCAAGTTCAGAAACGAATTATCTCATTATCTTTTAAGGATACTGTTAGCAGTTTTATTCAGTCCCTTATCGTCTGGTACGTGTTGTTGTAATTAGGTCATACCGCTTACGCGAACTCCATTTAAGCAATATGTGCAATCATAATACAAGAGGCAGTTTGAATGCGAAACTCGTGTTCTGTAATATCAGCTGACTTCATAAAGAGACACGTTATATTTTATCGATCAAATTTAAACAATCTGCTGTATGCAGAGTGTCGGAGACATCGTTGACTGAAAGAACGTTTATTTTTTGTACTTTTTACAAGAACAATTCAAATGAAAACCGTCCGCGTAGGATTTTGAATAACACAATATAGCCATTCATACGCCAGCTTCAATTCTTCAGTTTTTACCTTAAAAAAAAGAGATAAACGTAATAGAGCATACATAGGGCTTACCCAACTTCTCAATGTACGACTTTTAGTTGTTTTTTAACATGAAAGAAATTTGCGAGGTAAAAGGTTCTTGTCCCAGGACGAGATTGATACTGCCGTAAAAATAATCGTATTTTGCAAGTAATTCAAAAGATTGGCGAGGGAGTTTTTAAGGAGTAGATACAAATAATGCTTGAGTTCGTTATTGCTGAAAAAATTACTTGGGATACTTTGAACCGATTTAAAATAAAAGCCGTCGTTTTTATTCCCAATGAATTCAGCTTTACTCTGGTATTGACTTGTTTCGTAGATTTTTAACAAATTTCTCGTGCTGTACGATTGGCGTCACCGATAAATTAGGTTTTGTTTGTCCCATTTTAATCACCCTGTTTTTTTAAGTTTTCACGTTTTCTTCATTTATTTTATCTTTTGCATCAACCTAGGCATCTTTTGATCATTGTTTCAAAATAAAAAGCGGGCGTTATTTTTAAGCACCTAATATTAAATTCTAATTTTGGTTTGCTGTTTTTTTTTGTTATCATAGACGTCTTCAATTCACTGTACAGTAATGATATCATACTCACTTTAGGTATGGAGAAAAATGTCTTTATAATATAATTATGTCGCTGATGGTACCTTTTTATACGCTACAATTTTTGTTCAAGAATATTATACACAGGGTGTCCCAGATAACATTTCCAGCACATAGGCGCCGACTACACGGGGGCAAAGGGCTCGTGCCCCCCGTGCCGATTAAACTAGGGGGGCATTGCCCCCATGCGATGCGACATCACAAAGGCTAACTTTTGCAAATCACATTTAAATTATGCCAAACAGCACATATCACGTTCAAGTTCGAGTACAACTTTATTTAGTGCCATACTTTTTTCGTCCATTCTGAGACTATGTACCAATAATACTTATCGTGTAGGTCAGGGATGGCAAATAGGTGGCACGCGTGCCAAAGTTGAGAGATTTTCGACGACACCCTAAAGAATTGTATGAATACATTTGTTTTTAAATTAGTATGCTAAGTATCTTTTTCTGTGTTGAAAAAGTCACCAGCGGTCGAACCTAACTAGTTTTGAAAAAGTCGCCAGCGGTCTAACCTAACTAGTTTTGAAAAAGTCACCAGCGGTCTAACCTAACTAGTTTTGGAAAAGTTACCAGCGGTCGAACCTAACTAGTTTTGAAAAAGTCACCAGCGGTCTAACCTAACTAGTCTTGGAAAAGTTAAAAAGTTACCAGCGGGAAAAATTTGTATCAAATTTTATGTTATTTTGGCACACTGATCAAATTCTATTTGCCATCCCTGTTGTAGGCACTTGTTACACTCGTGCATCGTACATTTATCCCCTGCCCCCCTAGCGAGTTTAGAAAGTCGGCGCCTATGTTCCAGCATGGGAATCTTGCTTATTATAAGAGATATAGGTTTGCTTAAATTAGATGAATTATTCTTATGTATGAGAGCAGCTACAATCGATTTTTAGTAGTACAAAATTCCTCGTATTTCAGAAGTTATAGCAAAAAATGTGAACATGTCGATTTTTTTCCTCTTAATTTTGTCTCTTAATTATTAAATCAATTTTATTTGTACCGTCTCAAGATCCTTTTTATGTAGAAAATGGCTATTGTTTTAGATTTTTTTAATCACTTTTTAATTAGGGATATTATCCCTACATTTATTCTTGCGTATGGGCCATCAAGTTGATTTTGAAATAGTCAAATGTGCTTTTTTTTCTCTTTCTAACGATAAGTATATCATATATCTATAATTATTGTAAATAACCCAGAAAATCAAGTAAAAACCGTATGTTATCAATATTATTCTATGAAACATGTTGAACGCACAAGTTAGCTTTGGTGCTGGTAAATGTGCTTTCTCCTCTTTCAACGGTATATCTTTTGTCATATCTATTAAAATAAATAACTCAGAAAATCAAAAAAATCGTATTTTACGAATATTATTCTAACTTAGCGATAAATCATGTTAAACGGGCAAGTTAGCTTTGGAATAGTGGGTGATTTTTCTCCTCTTTCCAATGGTTTAACATATGTCGTACCTATTTATATAAATAACTCAGAAAATCAAAAAAAAAAAAAAAAAAACATCTACTATCATTATAATTCTAAGTTAGTTCTAACTTAGAATAATATTGGTAAAATCTTTGTTTTCTTTCATCTGGTAATCTGTGGAAATGTCTTAGCCACCGTAACATTTGTATTTTGCAATAGTTGTTATTTTTTGATGACATGATTCGTTGTTTTGTTTACTGTCCTTTTATGCCTCCTTATATTCTTTCGAGTATCTCATCTCCCATATTTCCAGTTTCGTTTTTAGGTCTTTACTTACAATCCGTTTCGCATACATAAAGAACTGTTGGTTCCAGTGCCGGATTTCTGTATAGGCTGAGTGGGCCCGGGCCTAGGGCCTGGCGTCCTAGGGGGGCCCGAGGTATATCGATATTTTCGATATTATTCGACATTTTCTCGATATGATCGCGAGAAGATTTTTTTACCTCACAAGTTTTTTAGTAACGTCTTTTTTTTTGCCCACCACCTTGTACCAGGGGTTCATTCTACCTTTCGGCCTAGGGCCCACGACAACCTTAACCCGGCACTGGTTGCACCAATGAATGTATAATAAACTCTTATTTTTGCTCTCCTGGGCACTTTCTACGACTTAAATATTTTTTTATTGTTGGGGCTCCAGCACTTCTATTTCTTTTTGCCAGTCACTTATTAATTTCTTCTTCTTCCTCATTTTAATTTGTTAACGGCACTGCTAGGTATTCGTAACTTCTAACCATTTTAAAATTATATTTATTGTCTCTCCTGGATGTTATCTAAAAAGTATAACAATTAAGGTTTGTCTTAAAATTAAATTGCACAGCTGACGTTGGTTTTATTATTTAACCAAGCGTTCATATTTATACACAGTGTAGTGTATGCCAGTGGGTCGGATATTAATACGTCCTAATTCTTTCAATTGCAGGATTTTGCTGAAAGAGGAGATGAAAATAGCTTGGTTATTGAACGAATTTTGATACTGATTAGAAATATTCTGTATGTACCCGCGGATGTCGAAGCTGAAAAGCGACCCGATAATGATGCTAGCGTTCACGACCAGGTATAAATGTTGTATTGCTCGAGTATTCTTTTGATAATTTTGAATAATATCCAGGTACTGTGGGCGCTTCATCAGTCAGGAATGCTCGATATTATTTTATATATTACCAGTTCGACTTCTGAGCAAGCGTATAATATGCATATCTTGGAAATACTCTCGTTTATGCTACGCGAGCAATCTGCGAGTGATTTAGCGCAAGCGGCTTTTCAAAGGGGCGAAACTGAGAAAAAGCGAGATGAAACGGCGTTATTAAACATTCGTTGTGTAGAAACGAACAAAAGGCAAGAAAAACTTAAAATGTTCACTGGAGCGAGGTGAGTAATTGAGTGTAACCACTAGGATTGGGCGATAAAATTTTAATATCCATGTATCGATATTGGAAAACATCGAATATGAATATAATAATATAATTTTAATGTCAAAGGTATGATATTTTGTAATTATATGTAAATATTCACTATTACAACATACACAATATCAAAGGTACTCCTATTTAAAAATGAATAGATGTGGATGACCAACTGCTTTGCTGTATACATTTTGTTGCAATAGGTACTTTAGTAGGGTAGTTATTTTTTAGAATGCAGTTTTACGCATGCGACATAAACGAAAACAGGAAGTTTGGCTCAAAAAAGCAACGTGGTGTCTTCAACATGCTTAATTTATAATTTTTGTATGGTTGGTTAAGGTCGACTTTATTATTACTAGACAACTCATCATATAAGTAAGTTTGATTAAATCACTAATCGGTTTAAATCTTGTAGAATTAATTATTTTCACCATTTATATTGAAAGTGGTATGTATATCGATATCGATATTCTATATCAAAATTTTTATATCGCCCACTAGTGACCACAGATTCAAGTACTAATATCTTTGATGTTAACATTCTTAGACATTCTCGTTTTGGTGGTACTTACGTGGTAAAATCGATGAAGTCAATTAGTGATAATGAGCTTATTTATCACAAACCTCTAAATAAGCTTGATGCTTTGAACTTTGATGCCGACAAAATAAAACCAAAAACTCCGAAAAATCGTTTGCCAGTACAAGAAAAAGCATCCGACCGGCGCTCGGCATTCACTATAAGGTTATTTTTAAAAGAGTTTTGCGTGGAGTTTTTAAACGGAGCTTACAATACACTTATGTATAATGTCAAGGACAGTTTGGTCCGAGCGAAAGCTCAAGCTCACGACGAATCGTATTATTTATGGGCCGTTAGGTTTTTCATGGAATTTAACAGATACCACAAATTTGAAGTCAAACTAATTAGGTAGGTTTGCAGAAAATAGTTTCATGTAGTACAATGTACTAGTATTACAATATTTATTTCAGCGAAACAATGTCCATCCAAACGTTTCATTTTGTACAACAACAAATGGAAAAATATTTCGATATGATCGCCGTGGATAAGAAAAAAACGCGTATGTGGTCTCGCCGCTTGCACTTATCCCTATTAGCGTACAAAGAATTGCTTCTCACTTTGTGTTCTATGGGCAAATCTGCTGATACTGGTGTTCAGGAATCTGCTAAAGTTATTAAAAGTAACCTCATTTACGTGGTAGAATATCGAGAACTAATCTTAACTTTATTGCTAACTTTTAATGAACTGAAAATGAGCTGTACATATTTGAACGACTTGATTGAAACTCAGCACATATTTTTGAAGATGATGCAATCTTTTTGTGGAAATTCGGGTGATATTATTGTACAGAAAAAAGGAAAGGCAAAGAGGAAAAAGAAAAAAGGTATGTATAGGCTCCTTTAATTTGTATTAATTTTTTGCAACGATTAATGTTTTTACATGCAAACCTCTTTAGATTGCAAAATATTTTCTTAAAAAAATTGAAACATGGCAACTAGTTGCTACCGACCAATCAGCGATATGTCTTTATAATTTAATGCTTAAAACTAAGAGTTCATCCAATGGCGTCGCTCTCTTTTTTTGTTTGGATTCTAAGTTTACACTACACATTACTGTACAGGGTGGTCCAAATTCAAAGGGATTACATGGGTATCTCGCTTAATAGTCAAGATAGAGAAACGGTTAAATTACCAAAACTGTGCAGTTTTTTGAGACCAATTCAGAACAGTTCTCAAAAATATTCTATCATTTCCGGTTTTTCTTGTATTTGTTTCGTTTTCACAGCCTACATTTTGTTTCTCATCTTTAAAAAAATTTAAAAAACATTTGTAACTGGCGTATTATTGAAAATAAATACATTAATCCTTATATATTTGGAAAGAAAAAAAAACTAAGGAATTTAAATAGGTCATAGTCATTACTATAGCTTCCCTATAAAAAAGGTGAGTTTGTGTCATAACTTTTTAACGGCGAGCGTAATTTTTTTTATTACTATCAAAAGCTACATAAAAATAATCTTTATAAACTTTTTCGATATTTAAAACAATAAGGGAGATATGACACATTATAAATATAACAAAAAAAAAACAGTTTTTCTTTAATAACTCAAAACCCGGAAATGATAGAATATTTTTGAAAACCGTTCTGAGTTTGTCCTAAAAAACTGCACATTTTTGGCTATTTAACCGTTTCTCTATCTTGACTATTAAGCGATGTAATCCCATCGAATTTGGACCACCCTGTACTATGTTTTACCAATACACTTAACTTACTCAAATGGTTTGGTTTTTTTGAGTCTTCTTAATAGTTGATAGTTATCAAAGAGCTGCAGGAATTTGTGGTTCAAATGTTCATGAAGTATTTTTTGTGTTTTTGTGCAAAGTTTTTTTTTCAATAATGAGAATAAAACATCGCTTGAATAAATGAATTGTGCTTTAAAAGGATTATGTAGAAAAATAAGTAATTTTAAATCTATAAAACAATTGTGTTTGCCAGGTCGCAAACTGTTCAATCCACCCTCGTATTGTCGAATCAATGTTTTTTTTTCCTAAAGGTATTTCTGTTTCATTTGTTAATATATGTAACTGTTTAATCATGGAGTGTTTATTTCTAAAAACGAACTGATGTTCTGGAATCGAGTTTTTTTGTCAATCATTGGTTTAGGAGCAGTTATTCTAAAAGTTTTGACATCACTGGGTGCAAAGAAATGTTGTGGGCTTGTGGGTAGTTTTTTTAATATTTATCCTGTTATTAGATCATATCCCCTGCTTTTGTGGACTTGATGTTTTCTTGTATTTCTTTGACTATTTCACAATGAAATTTGATATTCCTATCTGTTATTGTATGCAAGTCAGGTAAATCTATCTTTGCTATAACTAAACGGTACGTAAATCATCTGCTAAGTTTTTGTATTGCTGGCCTCGAAACCCGTCCATGAATCGAAGTCAATCGATTAATGAAACCCTGATGAAGGTACTTATAGACAATCCTAAACTTGAGGCCTGCAGTTCCATTTTGTGTTAATTGAACAATTAGCAACTTCAACTAAAATATCTTTAACCTGTTTTATTTCAGACGTTTACAAAATTCCTTGTAAAATTATGGTGTGTATTGATTACATTAAAGAAGGTGACTTTTAGGGATAAATTATAAAGTAAAGAGGTTTATATTCCTTCGCTTAATAAAAGGGTTGCTTCAATCAATCTTGTTGTATTTGTCTTTTAACATTTGGCTGCACCTCCAAATTTATCATCTTCGTTCTACTATGAAATAATTACCAAATAAATTTTCCATAAGGCTTTTGTTAAACTTACTTAAGTTTCGAGCCATCAAGGATGTGCTATTGTGTAGCGTTCTGTCTATAGCCTCGTTCACTGCAGGCATATTTATTTTACCGCTTTAAGCTCTCTGTAATTCCGTAATGAATTATTTCAGCTGTGGAAAGCAGTTTCGAAATGTGGCGCTAAGTTTGATTAATGAAATGGTATTTTATGTTTTGTAGCAGCTTCAGTAGCCGCAGCAGTGCCAGAAATGAATTTAGAATCTTACTGGGACGAGGTTGCACCTCAGTTGTCCATCGTGCTGGAAGCTGAACCAAATACGCAACCTGATGTGGTAGTACCTTTCGACGCTACTTCCGACGTTCCCATCGATGAACAAAAGTAAGATTTTGTTTTTAAATTATTGCCATTGCCACTCCATAGTTGTTGAGATAGAGGAAAACCGCTTAGTTTGCGAAATGTTTATTGTTTATGCGTTGAACTTTAATGCACTGTAAATACGCAAGCTGCAATCCGATGTATCCATTTTATTCCAATAGCTGAGAATAAAATTTGAACGTGAAGCGACATGGAGGTAGGACGAGATTTTTCACTATTTTAAAGTAGGCTCATCTGAAGAACAACGCGTGAAACGCCTATAATTGACCTTCGGAAGTGAAACTCCATCTTGAGCCACTGATGTATTGCGCTAGTTTACAGAATATTGAAGGAGTCATAACTCTCTTGGCCACGAGAAGGTCGTGCTTAGAGGCAGTTCCAGAAGATGTGTCCGCTGTCTGAAAATGATAACCGGTGATTACCGGTCATTACCAAGTGATAGAGATTAGGTAATTGTTATCCATAGAATCCTTCACGAAGAATCGCGCCTCAGAATATTGTTTCTCGTTGGGTAGCGCATAACTTAACCGAACATCAGAAGGCGGAGCGTTTTAAAATCAGCAGACAAACTCTCACATTACGTAACGACGACGACCACTCCATTATTTCTAAAATCAAAACAGGCGACCAAAACTCCATACCCTTCTACGATGTCCCGACGCGTCAAGAAAGCAGAGTATTGACGTTTGAAGACGATCCACCACCGACAACTCTGAAAAGACCGTGCAATGAAAAAAATCATGTACGCTCTTTTCTACTGGGATTGTGAAAGCTGTCAAGTTGGTCGTTTAGCTGTCACAACTAACTGGTATACCCCAACAATGTCCGCATGAAGTTTTTCAGGGCCTAAGGATCATAATTTTAATGCTTCATGAGGATAATGCTTTTTCGTATACTTATACGTACATGAGATAACTACATTTTCCAAAAAAAAGTAACGTTAAAATGATTGGAACATCCACCGTACTCCCCTGATCCCGCACTGAGCAACTTCTGGTTATTTTTCAGCCTTACAAAAATTTACATGGTAGTTGTTTTATGCTAAAGGATGAAATAGACATCGCTATAAGAGAGTATTTTGACTTCTTGGAGCGAGTGGGTCGAAACCTTCCGTCTTTAAAAAAATCGTTTTCAAAAGTACATTGATTTTGAAGGGAACAATTATTTTGAACGCTTCTTAAGTTTCATGGTTCAAACTCGAACAGTTTTACTGAATTTCAATAATTATAAAGTGGCCCTCGTATTTATTTTTCTTAGTTTTGAGTGCGAATTTTCAGTATATCTCGCCAATCAAAACTGCACGGCGTGGTCATATTCACGTACCATTAACAGATTTCTCATTAATTTTGTTACAGAACGGAAGCAATGAAAAAAGTTCAACGAAACCTTCGAAATGGCGAATTTGAAGTAGCTGTACGATTACTCAGAGCAGCACGGTAAGTGTTTATGTTATTTTTTATTTAGGTTATGCTAACAATTTTGGAAGAAAATAGGAGATTATTTAAATACAACTGTTACGTTGCGATTTCATTATCTGCTATTGACATAATTCAACAGTTTTCTGTGATAAACGCATGTAGTATTGAATCGCTATGATTTCGAACTTTACAATAACCCACACGTCTACCCTGCATTCGCTAAACTTCAACCTGAGCAAACATTAGCAGCAGTTCATGGTTTAAGCGCGTAATTACAACAATATTATACATGTTTCTGGTTTGCTACATTTAGTCGTATTAAGCTCACTGTGATTTATGAAGTGCTGAAAGTTTTAACAGTAAACCATTTGTTATAAATTTATTTAGAGCTTCTTTTCAACTTTCCGCGCGAAATAATAAAGGTTTACTAAATAATTACGTGTTGAAATTATGGTTAAACTTTTGTTGTTCTTAATTAGCTTAAACTTTGTGAAGGCATGAAACAAGTTAATTTATGATTCTAATGTAATTGAAAATTTTAAGTTGCTTCTGAAATCATGAAAAGCAGAAAAATATTCGTGTTTATTTTCAGGGAAATTTGGCCAGAAAACGACTGTTTTGGAAGTCAGAATATTACTGCCGCTGAAGAATTTTTGTCCTTGCGCGATATATACTTCGCAGATCTAGGAGGTTAGTGATTATTTTTCTATTGTTAAATTTCGTTTTTGTATCATTGTTTTTATGCAACGTTTTTAACCTGTAAATTATTTAGTCGGTTGCGCTTTTAAAATGTACAGCGGTATTCAAAAAGTCTGCAACAAATGGAAAAGTGTTTTTATTATTAATTAGGCGATTTACCCGGCGTTGCACGGGTGATAACAATTCTCTTTTATCAATCACAGACTACTCGCGATCCGCGCTCGCTCCCGGCGGACGTTCTCAGACATTCAATTACAGACTACTCGCGCTCGCGCTCGGCGGACGTTTCCGGCCGTTCCCGGGCATTTCCGGCCGTGCTTTATACGACGTTTAATCCGTTAGGTCCCAAATAGTAACTGTGCCAAATTTGGTCCCGATCGGTCAACGGACCTAGGATTCTATAGCGAACAAACAAACACACAAACAAACAAACAAGCTCTTTTATATACGAGGGTCAGTCGAATATAAACCGAACTTTTTTCCATGCCACTGAACGAGCGATCGTTCGCACCTGATACCCAATGGAACTGTTAATGGGGGTGTCGTGACTCATTCTTAGTCGAAAACATAACCTCACATTTGTTTGTTTTTGAGCTAGCACTACGAGTGAGCAAGTAGTGCCCAATGCCGTTGCACAACGCATTGTTATTAAGTTTTTGGCGAATGAAAAAGTGAAACCCATCGATATTTTGATAAAATTACGTAAACAGTTTGGCAATGAAACCTTATCTAGGACACAAGTGTTTGCACGGCATAAATCGTTCGCTGGTGGCCGTGGTGAAGTGCAAAACTTGCCCCATCCGCGGCGGTTAACAGTGGATGACATTTGTAAAAGCATTGGACTAAGCGAACTATTGGACAAAGTCAAAACATCCTATAGGTCCAAAAGACGTGGCGTTCCCATTCGCAGCGTGTTGCTATTGCACGACAACGCTACAACGCTAGACCGCATACTGCCGCCTTAACCAAAGATAAATTAACAAAAATGCATTGGACTACTATTGAAAATGCCCCTTATAGCCCTGACTTATCACCGTGTGATTATCATTTATTCGGACCACTCAAGGAGGCGTTAGGAGGACAACAATTCCAAAATAATGAAGAGGTGAAGCAATTTATGTGTAATTGGCTTCGCACACGTACCACTTCTTTTTACAATAAAGGAATACAAAAACTGCCAATCCGTTGGCAAAAGTGTGTAAATGTCAACGGAAACTATGTAGAAAAATGAGTTGTGCGTATTTTTGAAAATTTTTAATTTAATACAGAGTATGGAAAAAAGTCCGGTTTATATTTGACTGGCCCTCGTATATAGATTTCTCAAAAAATTATATTCTTGATAAAAGTTGGTGCATAGCCTAAAACCAATTTCAAGATAAAAAAAAATTCATATGACACTAAACTTAAGCGATTTTAGAAATACAATAATAATAATAAATCTTTATTTAGCTTTTCATCAATATTCGCAAGAGTGAAGTGTCCCTACTTTAAGAGTTACCAAAACAATTTATAGAAAAAAGTTGCTTAGAAATCAAAAATATAACTTAATACGAAATTTTACGTTAAAATTTTAGTTGTGAATGTTGTAGTGGTTTTACCATTCCGTCCGCAACAAATGGAAAGGTTTTTTTAAATATTAATTAAATACCTGTATTGCTAATATTTACAACTTACTGTAACATAGGATACGGTACAGATATGAAGATATGCATCCTCTCTTTTTAATCCGGCGATTGAACCATAGACAGCTAATGTACATTGGATTGGATAACTTGAAAAACGCGTGTAATGGTTGCGTAATTTTTGACTTTCTAAAAATATGAAATTTGACTTTGATGATCTACGATTTGTAAAAACTACAACAATTGTTAAATAATGTTGTCTGCACGCGTTGTTTGCAAAAATCACTTTTTGTAACATAACATCAACAAGTTATGCAGTTTGGTTAATATTCCTAGTTCTATTGGATTTTTTATGATTGCTGCCAACTGAATAAGTACATATCAGAAAGAGAGAAATATACTTTAATTTCACTTTATCGGCTTCATCAGTAAAAAAAATTGGTGCATGTTCTAAAACTACTTTTAGGTTAAACATACATTCGATAAAAACTCATATGGCACTAGATTTTAGCGATTTTAGAAATATTCGCAAGAGCAAAGTGCCCTTATTTTAAGAGTTACAAAAAAAGTTTGAAGGAGAACAACATTGCATATTTGGTATTATTTGTGATTTCTAAAATTGTTCGATGAACTTTTGTTGAAACCCCTAAATTATGGGCACTTTATTACGAATATTTTTAAAATCGCTCAAATCTAGATTCCTGAATCAAACTTTTTTTCATCTTGAAATTAGTTTTAGGCCATGCACCAACATTCAGGATTGCAATTTTTGAAACCTCGATAATAAAAAAAATATATTTGTTGCAAACTTTTTGAGTGGCGCGGTATACATATTAATAAATACGAAGAAAACGGTCGGACGCATTTTAAGTGTTTGTTCTATTTAATTTTTATTTAACAAGTATAAAAAAATTTTAGGATAATCAAATTAAACAAATATATCTAAAAATAATCTCCATAAATATTTTCGATATTTACAACAATAACGGAGATATGACACATTATTAATATGACAAAAAAACACTTTTTATTCAATAACTCGAAAACCGGAAATGATAAAATATTTTTGAAAACGGTTATGAGTTTGTCTCAAAAAACTGCACATTTTTGGTAATTTAACCGTTTCTCTATCTTTATTATTAACCGAGCTACTCGTGCAATCCCATCGAATTTGGACCACCCTGTACATCGTTTAGCATATATGCCGTTAATTATAGGGACAGTAAACTCGATATACATCGATTATATTCGGGCTTACGTAGTTCATGTATACGGCTGTAAAAGAAATCACGCTCATCCTCTTTTTTCTCTTTTTTAATTAAAACGAAAGAAGTTTTACGCGTTCAATATCTGCATAAAACCCGATAATTAACCATATGCTCACGTTTTATTTATTTGCGCTTGCTCCGAAAATGGTTTTAACTTAGTTATTTTGAATGATTACTCTATATTTTTTACATTTTGTTACAGATAATATCAGTAGCGTAGCAAAATGTTTTCATGGGGGGAGTAAACAAATGCAGTAGCCTTTTAAATAGATTTTTTCTTGTCTAACCTTACACAAAAACACTAGTTGTAATTGTATTTATAAGAACTTTTTCGTATAATTGGTTAAATACCTCCAGAAGAGCTATACAGGGTGTGTAGAAATTGGCGGAAGCGCTACACGTGACAATGTTCTTCGTAAAATTCTAATTATAAGTCGAAAATATTGATACAAAAATGTTGTACCATGCTTCCTATGGCCTCAGGAACCATTTTAAGAAAAAAAATTGGCAACATTGCATACATTGATTTGCGTTTGGACATTTTTTTATCAGCAATTTTTACTTAGGTATTTACAATTTTTGTTCGAACTAAAAGCCTTCAGTTCGTAAACATAGCTACAAACTTTTGGGTTTCGTAAAACACAAACTAGAAATAATTACGAGAAAAACAGAGATGACAGCTAATGACAATGTTGCCATATGTATTATTTTCATTCGAATCAGTGATTTACATATTTTCAACACCAATTTTTAAAAGGAAGAACACAATATCTAGGAAAAAATACTAATCGAAATTTATTTTTATTCCAAATTGCAGCTTTTTCATTAAAAAATATTAAATAATAACGCTTATTAAAGGACTAAATGTCAAAACTTTGAGGACCTCTTGCAAAAACAGCAAGCATGGTACAACATTTTCGTATTAAGATTTTCGACTTAGAATTTTACCAAGAACATCGCCACGTGTAGCGCTTCCGCCAATTTTTACACACCCTGTATACAGGGTGTCCCAGATTACATTTCCAGCATGGGGATCTAGCTTATTATGAGAGATACAGGTTTGTTTAAATTAGATAAATTATTCCTTAGTATAAGAGGAGCTACAATCAATTTTTAAAAGTACAAAATTCGTCGTGCTTCAGCTGTTATAGCAAAAAATATGAAAATGTCGAATTTCTTTTTTCTTTCATAACTTTTTTGTCTTAATCGTTAGAGCAATTTTATTTGTACTTTCTGAGGATACTTTTTAATGGAGAATGTAACTGTCATTTTAGATTTTTTTTTACACCTACCATTTTCGAGATATTACCCCTAATTCCATTTTTTCTTATGGACCGCGAAGTTGGCTATGAAATAGTTGAATGTGCTTTTTTTTTCTCGTTTAAATGACATATTACTTGCTATACCTATTTTTATAAAGAAGTCACAAAATGAATAAAAATCGTATTTTACCAATCACTTATCAAGCTATCTATGAAAATAAAAACAAAAAACAACTAATTAAATGTCAAATGACAGTTACCATTTGTATGTGACATCATTTATTAGAATGTATAGTATTGTAGTGTAATTCGATAGTTTTTGTAGCAAATTTGTTTTCATATAATTATGCGTACATTTACAACTAATTAAAAATGTCTAATCTTGAAATGCTAAATTCTTTACAACAGAAACTGTGCAAAATAGATATTTGTAATTCTTTATGGATTTGTTTTGGATTTTTGGTTGGTTTTTCGAAGAAACCATATTCTTTTAAATTTATTTCCAAATTCTGTAATTACACACTCTTCGTTGCCTTTTCTCAAGATATAGCTCAAGTATATTTGCTCAGCTTCCAAGCAGTTTTAATGGTAAAGAATGTAGCATCTCAACATGTCAAATTTTTCGCTATTTTTAAATGAAGCCATCATTATAACAACTACTACAAAGACTATCGAATTACACAACAATAATATGAAATTCTAATAAATGATACCGCAGACAAATAGTAACTGTCATTTGGCATTTAATTAGTTGTTTTTTGTTTTTATTTTCATAGATAGCTTGATAAGTGATGGTTAAAATACGATTTTTTTTCATTTTGTGACTTGTTTATAAAAATAGGTATAGCAAGTAATATCTCATTTAAACGAGAAAAAAAGAGCACATTTAACTATTTCATAGCCAACTTCGCGGCCCATAAGAAAAAATAGAATTAGGGGTAATATCTCGAAAATGGTAGGTGTTAAAAAAAATCTAAAGTGACAGTTACATTCTCCATTAAAAAGTACCTTCAGAAAATACAAATAAAATTGCTCTAACGATTAAGACAAAAAAGTTATGAAAGAAAAAAGAAATTCGACATTTTCATATTTTTTGCTATAACATCTGAAGCACGACGAGTTTTGTACTTTTCAAAATTGATGGTGGCTCGTCTCATCCTTAGGAAAAATTCATCTAATTTAAACAAACCTGTATCTCTTCTAATTAGCGAGATCTCCATGCTGGAAATGTAATCTGGGACACCCTGTATATATGCGCCCTTAATTTAATATATCAAGGTTCTGGGGGGGGGGAGGGGGTTACAACCATCCCTAACCCCCACCTGCAGCATACGCCACTGGATAATATTATTCTGTAAAAATTATGCTGAATATTTCATGTATTGTTATTTTAATGGTAATTTTTAGGCAAAGTTTGATAAAAATAGTTTTATTAACAAATTATTCACAATACGAAGTAGATATGTAGAGGAGACTGTTGTACCTTGAGCTTAGTGTAGCTTGGAACATTTGCGGATTCTAAATAGTGCTGGCACTTGGCGGGCTAAATTCATCACTATGTTGTAAAGAATAACGCTAGGTGTCTTTGAAAGATCTGTCTTGTTTGACTCGAAAGCGCGCGTTGAGTTGATCCGTTTTTGAAGTATCAAAAGTAAATATTTCGTGTGTTGTTAATCGATTTTTTACCGGTTAACAAAGTTGTGTTGCTGATCTTGTGTTGAGTAGATTAATGTTTTATTCTAGCCACTAGCTGAGACGCTTAGGCCTACATTTTCGCTCCCTCTTGTATCTCGGAACACTCAACATCATGTACCATTGAACATGTTTCAAGGTATACGATCCTATCAATCATATCCCCTTTTTTTTTTCTTTTTTTTTTTCCCTTAATATCGCTATGTCAAGAAGTAAGAGAGGCGTTAAGAGGGCCCCGATTGTCCAGATGCTATGACAAAAGCTGTAAAAGCAGTTTTGGCATCTCCCGGAACGAAAATATCAGTTAGAGGAGCCTGCAAAGTGTACAATGTTATATTGGCTAATTTGTCTAGACACATTTCGCAATTCCGAAACATTATTTTTTGTAGAACTGAAAACTGTTTTTTTCCCGGTGTTCCAAAGTAGAAGAGGGTGTGTTCCATAGTACATGACCATGTTGTACCATGGAACACTTTTCATAACATCATGTTCTATTTTTTTGTTTGTTAATAGAGCTGTAAAACATAGAACATACAGCAAGTTGTAAAAGGATCTTTATTGGTTAATACAATATTTTTTCATTTCTAAAAAATTATTAAAAATTTAAAAAATTTAAATCTCAGAAGTGTTCCATGGTACAACAGTCTCCCTTACATCTTAACTTTCACTTTCAGCTTGTATCTTCTTACTGTTAACTTAATTAATTTTGAAAAATCATTTTTGTATAATGATCGTTCGTTCTATTTAAATAAAAAGAGACAAAAACATATTTATGCAGTTTAAATTATTAAAACTTGTGGTGGAAACCTTAACAGTATATTTTAAAACTAATAAAAATACTATCAGCACTATCGTATCTAGTGCCCATATAACCTGTTTTCAAAAGGTAATAGTAATAAAATAAATATTTGTATATCGCTATCGGTGTGCACATGTTACAGAAAATTCGAGATGGTATTGCAAAATTATTTCTAATAATTTGATTTAGATTCCAAACAAATAAAAGTATGCGTCTTAAAATATTTAAAATAAATAAGTTTTTTATTTGTACGCTCAAACAAAACACTTAGAAAATCATTTTAGATTTGGAATTAGTGATCCTAAGAGCAAGTATCAATTAATAAGCGAGGTATGAAGAAAATACGCATAGGTGAACACCCACTGTATAAATGTTGTTATAAAGTGTTTTACGAAATTTTATATCCAATAATTCTCTGTTTACATATAATCTTACAGCTCAAGTAAGCGACTGGAAGAGAAAACTTAACGTTCAGTCCCAATATTACATCAACCACTCGCTCACTTTTGAGGGGTACATCGCATATAGGTAGGCATCGGCTAGAAATATCGAATTTGATTGCAATGAAATGTAAATAAATTGATATTTGCATGAACGCCATGCATAGATGTGGTTTGAAGCCTGTGGGGTATTGTGGGGAATAAAGTCTAGTGCATGCATCAATAACAACGACGAAATAAATTATATTTCCCATCCCCCTATCGAACAGCGATAAACGACTAAATTGAGATACCAATTTCTGTGCTGTTTAAAGATACTTTATTTTTTACACACGTAAACGAGCTTTTTTTGCATATTACAGTTTTTTATTGAGATTAAAATGTTTGTAACGCAGATTTGCTACAAGTTATACATTTAATAACGGTTTCTTCGTAAGCGCGAGAAATCCAGTATAAAACATTGGGTGGATGCGCCAGGTGTAATATTATACATATACAGTATACACATACATAGAAGCTGGTACAGTTTTTTTTTAAACAGCAAAATAATTTCATTTTAAATTAAATTAACAGAAACTACTTATTACTTTCCTGAATATTTTTTGCTCAAGACAAAGGATGTTAATATATTTTTTGAAATTATCTTGCTGAGTCGTTTGGTCTTACAGATGAATTGAGTTTTCCGAATCGCCTGATTGTGCAATATTAGAAAACATCGATAATGCGTTCGTCTGCTTGCATAAAGGTTATTGGTGTAATTGAGCAGACGTGACATTAATCCAAGAAATTCTCGTTGCAGCGTATTCTGTAATTAAGCAGATCGCTTGGCCAAGCAGAATGTCGCCTCTGCCAGAACAGCTTGTTAGGCTATTGCCAACTTAAATAGACAATGATTTGCTATTAAGTTTTATTGCTAATAACCTTATAATATTTACGTTAATATTCAGGTCATCACAAATTTGAGACTCAACATGGGGCTATATCTATTTGAAGACCTATGAAGTCAGTTAATTAGGGCGAAGTTGCGTATTTCGTGCAAAATTTTAATTTGTAAAAATAATTGCCATGGTCCCCTTAGTTCAGAAGTTATTCAGGAAGTAGTAAGCTTTTGATTTTCTCATCAACTTTTAGGAATGTCTTCCAACAATTTTTTATTCGTGATACACTGCTTTAATTGTCAGACATTTCTTCTATTTTCGATCATTATCAATTTTATACTTTTTTAAAGCGGTATAAGTACATCGTATTGTGTTTTTACCTAAAAATTTAAAAACTTAAAATAATGATACATTTTGGTAGAATTTTGGAAAAATGTATGGCCATAATTCACAAATAGCAATTTTTTATCAAATCAACATTAATGTGGTACACCCCTTTTTTTCCTTTAGTTTTGATTTTAGATAAATAACACTTAAGACATATGATATGTGCAAAAACCGGGTTTTTTGAGTACATGCACACAATTGTTTCACTTCCGGTTTCGCCGGAAATGACCCCAACTTTGTTATTTTAAATGGAACACAATGTATATTTTTACATTCTTGGAAAGAAGAAGCGATTTTGGATACAACTGCACTATTTTGCTTAATTTTTATAATCTCAAATAATTTTTAAAACAAAATGCCCTGACCTGCATAAAATGAATTTTATTATGTCAGCAATTGTGGAAGAAACGTTTTTGCAAAATTTAAATGACATTTAGGTTACTTTAATCGGCTTGGAAGGTTGCGGTATCGGTTTTTTGACAAAAAGTCAATTTTTTTAAATGGAACCATGGTACAAGCGGTTATTTAAATGGAGCATCTTCTAACGAATCCATCGATACCAATAACTTGTATTTTTATTAAGAGTGTGCTTCAAAAAGATTTATTAAGAGATTCTGTTAATCCATTTAAAATAACAAAGTTGGGGTCATTTCCGGCGAAACCGGAAGTGAAACAATTGTGTACATGTGCTCAAAAGGCCCGATTTATTGCACATATCATATGTTTAAAATTTCATTTATCTAAATTAAAAGTAAATAAAAAAAGGAAGTGTACACCACACTTCATTTACACCCGGTATATTATTGAATTGTAAATTGTTTTAGTTGTTTTCAATGAACATAATCAATTTTTAAATTAAGTATCAATTTTTTAGAAGTAGGTAATTCAATTAATTAAAAACCAAGAAAGAATTAAAAGAACATACGGTAAAAAAATTAAGGAAAAATGGATTCCGGTGTGGAATTAATACTTGAATTTAACTTGTTATTCGAACCGAAATCAAAACTTAACCGAACCTGAACCGGAACTCTCGGCCGAACCGAAACCGGAACATAAAACATTACTTGGAACGCAATTTTATACCGGAACAAAATAAATGTCCCTTCGGCCCTCTGAATTTAACATTGTATATCTAATGAAAAATCACTATTTTTGGATTATTTTAAAGTGTTTATTAAAATACATAAATGTTGTGTTTAGAATTTCTTTATTTTCCTGCAAAAATTCAATATGTTGCATATGAAAAGTAACAAATTTGATGGTGGTTTAAAATGACCGAAACGTCGGAAATAGTATCTATTAAAGTAGCATATTGGTAGAGAATAAAAAGTTGCTTCGTAAAAGTATTTCTAGTTTTTCGATATTTCTTAATTTGATCCTCGAATTAGGAGTAGGTACTTTTTACATGTTAATAGATGACAGTAAACATACTTCTCGTTAACAGTGTTTCTTTTGAGTTTTTTTTTTGTAATATTTTGAACTGCACTTCCCTAATTTAGATGGGATTTGTATAAAACTGATACTAACCTGGTACTTTTGTATGTATACGTTTATCTCTTCTATAAAAGGTTTAACCCCTTACTGCATGACTTTTTAAATTTTTAAATAATTTTTTTTGAATGTGTACAATATATTACAGAATGCTAAAAAAATTTAAAAAAAAATTTATTTTTATTTTAAGACGAAATTTTTTACCTTTTCTGTTTTTTTTTCTAATATGTAATACCATGCATATATACTACATACATAATTTTTATTCATAAAAATTAAATGATTTGGCACAAAGGATTTAGACGTTATTATAGTAAAAAAAAATTACACGTCGAATTTATAATGTAAATAAATAAAATGCAATAACGTAAATTTACCCAATTTGCATAAATGGCGGTAGTAGGCTGGAAATGTTAAGCTCTTTGACGTTTTTTAATGTATATTTTCTGTAGTTCAACATAGATGGCGCAATTTTTCAAATATTACGCGTGAAACTGTATATTATTAGTATAGTACACTGTAGAAGGCGCTACTATATGAGAACTATGACTAATATCGCTTTATATGGTACGTATCATAATATCTGATACAATATGCGGTAAGGGGTTAACTACTTTGTAGTATATTTTGCAGTTAAAGTCCTTTACACTTCAATAAAATAGTGTTTTTTTTTTGCTTCGTACTAATTTGTATCACAACCATTTGCTACTATTCAGTTAATTTTATTTTATTCGTTTATTTAATGCACCTTTAACTTGTCCAAATTGAACTTGTTATCATTACTAATTTAAACGGAAGGAAAATTGAATCAACCCTATACAAACAGGGTTTAATTTTCAATTAAAAGGGGTGGCTTTCGGTATGCATATTTTATAATGTTTGATTGCAGTGTGGAATATTTTTTTGATGTTATGCATGAACGAAAGTATGATATCGGGTCAGTAATTTTTTTAATTATTTCCTGTCGGTACATCTTTAGAAAAACAGAACTGAATTTCGTTCATTGTACATAAAACAATAGTTTTTAAAGTTGTATGCGATTTTGATACAGAACGTTAGCAAAAACTATTATTAATATTTTACAATTGAACAACGCTATTGAAATATAATTTGGAACTTTAACTAATAAGATTCATGTAGTGGCTTCTAATCAGTTAAACTTTTAAAATAAAAACAGGGTGTTTACTGAGCTCTGTCCATTTTGTTGAAGTTTAAACATTAATAAGTCACTTTATCTTAATGGAACAGATAATTTAATAGTCGTTAAAATATCGTAACTATAATAATATAATATTATTTTGTGAGTTTTTGTGGTTTATAAATACACACTTAAAAAAAGACTTTAAAAAAATTTATTCGAAATACAAATGACATTTTATTTTCAATTTTAAGCCAAACATTTTCAATGTGTTTCCGTCGGTCTACTTATGTCGCAGATGAAGATGGTATTGGAAAGTTTTTTCTCATATTTGAGCAATAAATAAAATATGTATTTACTAGTGCATTGGTCTAAAATAAACAACTAGAAGAAAAAAAAATACCAATTTGGTTAACAGTCAATATATGCAGCCTAAAAGTAAACGCGAAATTGTAAGCCTTATAATTTAATTATAGTAAATAAATATTGTATACTTACCTAAAAATTATCATTAAAACTCTGATAATTTGAGAAGAATTAGTTTTAGAGATTAACGATGTTGAAATTTTGCTAAGGGTGATGAAACTATTTTCAAGAAAATGTAAAAAATATGGAGTGTTTTTTTTGAAGCATTAACTTAATTCTGTTAGATGATTAGCAAAATGAACCGAGCTAAATAAACACTTAGTCCTTTATTATAAAAGTTTAACAAATCCGTAGCCAGTAGCGTAGCAAGGGGGGGCGGGGGGGGCGGTCCGCCCCGGGCGGCACGTTTTTTGGGGCGGCACTTTTAGTCTACTCAAATGGGGTAAAAATGAAAATTTCGGAGTAATGAGGGATCAGTAGATATAATTATCAGTACCGACACTAGCGCTATTAAATTCATAAAAATTCATTTAAAAAAAAGACTTCTTGTCGAAGTTACAGGCTAAAACGGGCTAGTCGACCTGGCTACACTGAAAACCCGCCCCCTTGTAACGACAGAAATTCAAAGTAATAAAATTTATGATAGGGTACAACCATTCAAGAAAATTTCAAACAATTCATTTATGTTAGGCATTAAATTTCATGCAGTTTTAAACTCTATTGTAACAGGGATTTTTCACCCTTATTAAAAATAATTTCGTGGGAGTGGTGGCGATCTGATTAAAGAAAATAAAAATCAGAAAAGGTTCTACTGTAAAACAGTAATTTTGGAAGATGATAAAGTATTCCCCATTATTTAACTTTGCTTTAAAACACGTTTGAACATCTAAAATTTAAAAAAAAATCGCCTGCGGCGCATTCTGTTTTCCCCCCCACTTTTTTGTGTCGATCTCTGCTAGCTTTTGGCATAAATCAAAAATTAGCAACATTTTTTTATAGGGGCGGAAATTTCAGGGACCGCCCCTGGCGGCACAACCTCTAGCTACGCCACTTTCCGTAGCCATTACTTATAACATTTTAAAGTGTTGTTAATAAAACGAGTACACCTAATAATTATTTTACCGCGTAGCAAAGTTATGAAATATTAAATTTTTTAAAAGTGCATCTAAACATTTTCGAAAAATCGTAAATGAGTCGAAAATCATTGAGTGTAAAAGGGAATTTGAGTAGGAATCTAAAAAAATGGCAACCTTCCCCTATTATGTTTAAAAAAAGTCATAATTGGACGTCAAAACATGCACTCACAAGGGAACCTCACTTGGTGGTACTAAAGTCGGTTGATGGGACTAAGATTTTCCGAAAGAAGATCGTGAATGAAGAAGAGTACCAACTTTTTAGGCCCCGGAAACTTAAAACTTACCGTTGAAACTCAATTTTTATTTTCAAAAATTGCACGAAATAGGTTAAAGGTACTTGAAGTGAACATTTACTTGTAAATAATTATTGTTAAATCACAATGCTTTTATGTTTTATTAACAAGATCCAATTTTTCTTTTTAAAAGTAAGAATTTGTAAATGACAATAATATTTTTTAAGTTTTTTGGCGCCAAACCAAATTTAAGAAAATCTGCAATATTTAAGGTTATAAAAATTAACCAAAATGATGCTATTGTACTCAAAATTGCTCCCTCTTCCCAAAAATGTCAAAATATACAGGGTGTTCCATTTAAATTAACAAAGTTTGGGTCATTTCCGGCGAAACCGAAAGTGAAACAATTGTGTGCATGTGTTCAAAAAATCCGATTTTTTTACACATATCATGTGTCTAAAATGTTATTAATTCAAAATCAAATCTAAAGAAAAAAAGAGGGTGTGCTAGAGTTCATTTACAACTGTATTTAACCTATTTCGTGCAATTTTTGAAAATAAAAATTGAGTTTCAACGGTAAGTTTTAAGTTTCCGGAGCCAAAAAAGTTGGTACTCTTCTTCATTCACGATCTTCTTTCGGAAAATCTTAGTCCCATCAACCGACTTTAGTACCACCAAGTGAGTTTCCCTTGTCAGTGTAGTTGAAAACAATTTTAAGTTACCTATGTATCTTACACATAAAAAAGTACGGTATTGATTTTAGAATTAAAATGACACGTAATTTAAACTACGCTCGATTAAAAATTGTATTATTTTGTCTAAAGAAAAATTAGATTTTATTTACCCTAGACTGTGTGTAAAATTGTTTTTGATCTGTTATATCTTGTCGTTTATATCTGTTAAATATGCCGTATTTTAGTTTCAAAGTATCTATAAATTATCACGTTTTCATGAAAAACTTGGATAAATTGCTTAATTATTAGATAATATAAATGTCGTTAATTGAGTGACTTTCTGCTAATAAATGTCGATAGAATTTGTCTGCGTGCTTTGTCATTTGCAATTTATTTATTGATCGGTGTTATTCTTTTGGAAATTACCACGCCACAAAATTTTCCAAATGGCAACAAGTGACAGTAAAATTAACACGATATTTAAGATAAAACTGACACCAAAATGTTGTCCAAGTACATAAAGCCGATTAACACCGGTCGATTTTTAACTGTGTATTGGTTTTGGTTATGAGCTGTTAATTAAGATAAATTGTTAGTCACCTTTATTTCTTCATTTGTTAAGCATCCATGTTGTGTGGTAATTAAATTTTAAAAAAAAAAGAAAGTTATTGTAATACGTTTGTATATTAAGAATATCTTATGAACTATCACATTACACTGAACAAGTTGGCAAGAAATATAAATATATGACATTAATATACAATTTGGTAGCAAATCTTGCCCGTTTCGCAGCATAAATTACAGCATTTGGCATTAAAGATCAGTAATATTAACATCACTTCGTCCTAAAATATATATTTTACAATTAATTGGTACAAAAATTATTTATATAAAATTAGTATTTCATGTATCACATACACTGCTGTGCTGGGTTAGCCGTTCAAGCTATTGTGTCGAAGAGCGTGTTGCCCTCTTCGTTAAATCCTCTCAAGTGTCACCATAGATCTGTGACGTTCGGTAGACTGCTTACCTCGATATCCTCTTGCCGGTAACGCCTAAAACGCCTTCTAAATTTGGAAGTAAGGGTTGCTAATAGAGCCACTATGCAAAGGACGCCCACAATTAATACAAACATTCCTGTGTACGTTATCCTGTTGCGTTCATCATCGGCAATCATCGACATTTTCCCAATGCCTGCAGTTATGCCGTGTACATCTGCAGCAGGCTGCGTCATTTTGTTGGAAATTGTTTGTGTTGTAGCTAAAACGAAAGAGTATTGTGTTTGTTGAAGCGCTGACACGCGGTTATTAATTGTTTCTATTTTCGGCAATGGCTTGGTAATGGAACCGCTTTTAGAGACGTCAATTACGTAATCCATTTCATCTTTCATTTCTACGCTATTAATTTTTTGCACGGAACTGTTCACATCTTTGGGCAGCTTTACTCTAACTGCATTTTTGTCAGCTAACAAATTGATTAATTTTCCTAGATCTATTGGTTTAGATATTTTATCGTTAACTTTTGTTGTCGCTGTATTTTCATCGAACGTGCTTTGTTGCGTTTGAAAGTTTGCAGGAGCTGACGTGGTGGAGATCGAAAATGTGCTTAATTTGCTTGAATGTTCGTTAGAACTTGTGGCAGTCGTCAAGCTACGATCAAATGGCGTCGCCGTTGTGTTTGTATCAGAAATTGTAGCATTTTTAATTTCGTTTTTTTCTGTATGACTTGTATCGTCTTTAATTTTGGTTCTGTTCTCGGTGTGAATGACTTTAAAACGTTTGGTGTATTGCATTGATTTTATTGTTGGTGAGATATCGACATCCTGTAGGTCTATAAGCAAAGAACCGGACATTTCGACAGGAGACGAACAAAAAATTTGACGATATTCGGGTTGATCTTGACGTCTCATCCATAACGCCAGCCACTGAAGTTTAGTGCAGTTGAGAGGATTATTACCGATACGCAGTAAACGTAGTTGTGGCAAAAAATACAATAAATCGGAGCGAATGTAGCTTATACCACTTCCCGATAAATTTAATTCTTGTAATTCTTTAGCGGCCGCCAAAGTTGCAGTATCGGCCAACATTTGGTGAGCCAATCCTGGACTATTCGATAGGTCAAGTGTAATTAAGTGTTCAGGCGTGGATAACGGAAACGCCATGTCTAACGCAGGTGAAATTACATCGAGATTAGATAATCTAAGGATTCTCAGCTGCGACGGTCCTGATAGACTTCCAGCAGGCAATATGCTAATAGGATTTCTCGACAAATCCAATGTAGCAAGTGATCCCAACTGACTGAAGGCGCCCTCTCGCACCACTTTAACTTTATTGTCATTCAGCAAAAGCACTTCTAGCAACGGCATTCCCTGTAGATCGCCCGGAAATATATTTTCCAGCTTGTTATGTTCCAAATGTAAAATTTTCAGTCTTTCTGGTAATGTGCGCGGAAACGCGTGCAAGTTATTATCTGTTAAATATAATATGGATAATAAATCCAGGCGGCCGAGTGCGTCGTCTTCGATGTTATCTAGTTCGTTAGCTGTAAAATCGAGTAGCTGCAACAGAGGGTATGAATCGAGATCTCCACAGGTTACGGAACGTATCGAGTTCCCGGCCAGTCGGAGGGTTCGTATAGAATGTGTGAGGGCAGTTGGCACTTGCTTAAGACCTGTACGCGACGCGTCCACTGTCTGAAGACGCTTTCCAGGACCAACTAGCAGCGGTGGCTCACGGGACTGCCCCAGTGCTGTATTTCCATTAAGAAGTAAACGCGCCAGGCTGGGCAGCTGTAGGCTACCAGGGGCAACGCGAGCTAGTCGGTTCCACGATACATCCAGCTGTTGCAGACGTTGTAGACTACTAAGGCAGGCCTCGTCTAGTATTTCTAATAAATTGTTGCTCAAGTTTAAATGCTGAAGCGATACCAAAGGCCTAAATATTGCGTTATCTAGAGCGGTCAGTCTATTAGCAGACAAATCTAAACACTGCAACGTCGATAGTCCGTCGAAACTGCTGGCACTCAAAACGTCAATTACGTTCGCACTGAGGTTGAGTATTTCCAGCGAGTTTAATGTCCTGAAAGGCTTGTAGTCGATCAACCGAATCACATTATTTGACAGGTCCAAAGCTTTTAAGCCGGTCAGATTGAACGCAACTTCGGGATCGGGTAAATATTCAATTGTATTGTTTGATAAATTCAACGAATCGAGTCTGGCTAATTCACTAAAACTGACATTAATTACAGTACTTTGCGTTACAGTCAAATGAGATAAATTTGATAAATTTGCAAGCGAATGCAATAAATTTTCTAAACTGTTTTCATTTTCAACGGCCACCACATCGTACACTATAAGTTTGTTAGTGTTAGGTGATAAGTTTATTGTTACGTCCTTGCCTATACAGCAAGTAACATCCTTGCATGAGGGTTCAGTTTGACGATGAACCTGAACACATTCACTACATTTGCAGCTTCGGGGGCACCCGCTTGCACCTATAACTGTTACTAAAACCAAGGCAATCAGAAGACGCATTGTTTTTTATATATCCCATTTAACGTTACACATAATTATTAAAGTTATTATACGAATTTCGATAATATTGCACATATTAGGTGTTCACACGCGAAAAACATTTTCCAACAAGCTTTGCGTCCGAAAGCACTTTCACGACTGCATAACTCCGGGAACAGCTGCCCACTGACATTCAGCGCCACGACGCTACCCACACTCAGTCTGCGCATCGAGATGCGCCTTTCAGAATTTATCTACAAACGCTTTAAATGATATTTTCTGTATTGCTTTGTCTCGTATAAACAAACAATAATATATCGTTCTTCTCGTAAGGCACCAGATATATTGTAATATGAAACTATATTTCTGTTTGTTTTGTTTTTTAACTGCAAGAATTGCAATATGCATTCAAGTTATCGTTTATTTCAAATTTTTGTTACAGTAAATATTCAAATTTGTTTTTGTTGGCGTTGTAGTTAACCTAAAATATCAAAGTTATCATCGCCGTAAAAATGAACTTTAGGTATTATGCTCAATTTAAAACCACTTATCTTTTTTTTTTAATAATCTCTTGTCGAAATTAAATTCCTGTTTCAAGACTCTCGTCTCTTGATCATTTGCAGTTTTATTTATTTATCTATTTACACACGCAATAAAGCAACGATCATCCTTAGCAACGACGTTCGTCCAAAACAGTATTGATTTAGTTGAATGAATTATCATCGTTAAAGAAACGTCTTAACAATTTTTGTCTTTATTTATTATTTTTATTTGATCAAAGTCTATTAAATCTTTTGTCCTAAAGCAAATGTTCCGTGAGTACAGATTTGTTTTTTTTTATATATCTAATGTGTTACATTCATACGAGTTTAAATATTTCGTTTGATTATACAGGGTGACTTGTGGGAAACGGACGTTTTTTGAATGAACAGAACTCGGTTGATTTTCAAGAATAAGCAAACTTATTTATTACTTCTACAAATTGAGAAACAACATATGCTATTTGATTTACCATAATTATTTAGTTATGGAAACTTATATCCATCAGGTGGCGACCACCCTCCTGAATGCATGTTTCAAGTCATTCATGACTCGGTTTAGCAGCTGTGCGTCAATTAAATGCGTCTCTTCTGTAATGGCATCTTTCAACTCCCTTAGTGTACGCGGTTTGTGGTCAAAAACACGTTCTTTTAAGTGCTCCCAAAAGAAAAAGTCGCAGAAAGATAAGTCTGGTGATCTTGGGGGCCACGGCAAGTCACCGAAACGCGAAATGACGCGGCCAGGGAACGTGTTTCTAACAACTTCCATGGATGCGTTTGCAGTATGCTTTTCGTTCAAGAGGATACTTGACTTTGTTATAGCAAATGGCAGATGTTATTCTTCACTTTGCAAACAAAAAACAAAACAAAAACTTGAAAATCAACCGAGTTCTGTTCATTCAAAAACGTCCGTTTCCCACAAGTCACCCTGTATAACATAAACCACAAGTATGTACAATTAATTTTGTAAATTTCTTTTTCTACGACCACTATTGTAAATTATTATTTTCTACGAACACAACAATAAATGGTTACTGTACAGCCTGCATGCATAGTAAAAAGGTTTTTGCGCACGTTAAGCAAAAAGCACAGTTTTCTACAAATGATCAAAGACTCACGTCAGACTTGACAGTTAACAGCGTACGGACAAGTGTCTTTGCTATTAGCCAAAAAAAAAACGATAAAATTGTATGTATTATGTGATCGTAGAAAAAGTTTGGTGCAAAACTCCGGTTATAAAGCAATTACGCCTTTTTTTACATGTTTTGTTGTATAGCCATTGCTATTTTTTTAATTTTTATTGTGAGAATACATGATTTGAGCGTGTATGTAAATCCCTGTTAATGTTTGTTGGTTTCCTATAAATTTTATGGCCTTAAGTGCCGTTTTTATTTTTGTAACTAAAACTTCTAAAAAGGCAATTGGTTGTTCTTTTTAAACTCTACTGTAAATTTAATATCGGAATGTGGCCATATGACGTTAACATATTTTAGCCAACATGTTGGTTTACACTGACAGTTTGATAGGGCTGTGTTTTGGAAATGTTTCATAAATATATTTGCAGCTACAGGGCTTAACGGTGAACCCATTGCTGCTCCACTAATTTTCTCATAAAATTTGTTGTTATACAGGGTGTTTTTTAAGTATTGCAAAAAAATTCAGGAGGTGATTCCTTATTGAAAATTAAGGGGGGTCTTACATAAAAACAAAATTCTTTAGACGTCTCCTTTCGAAGTTACACCTCCCTAAAGGGGCGCGATAAAATTAGGTTTTTATTTTATTTCTCAAATCTGGATAAATTTAGGAAAATGATATTTGGTAGATGTTTTATACCTATTAAAAAGTTTCTCATAGTAATATTTTTTATCATCTCCCACCTCCACAGGTTTTAACCCATCAAAAAGTTCTGATAAGAAAACCAACAGGGGTCGCACTTTTCAGCCCCCTGTGGAGGTGGGAGATGATAAAAAATATTACTATGAGAAACCTTTTAATAAGTATAAAACATCTACCAAATATCATTTTCCTAAATTTATCCAAATTTGAGAAATAAAATAAAAACCTAATTTTACCGCACCCCTTTAGGAGGGTGTAACTTCGAAAGGAGACGTCTAAAGATTTTTTTTTTATGAAAGACCCCCCTTAATTTTTGACAAGGAATCACTTCCTAAATTTTTTTGCAATACTTAAGAAACACCCTTTATACAATGTATGTTGTGTTAAGGCAATCCTCTACAAATAAAGCGAGATCATCTCACATGTTTATCATTTAATAATGTATTTTTAACAATTTCAACAGTTTTCTTGACATGCGTTTTTGTAAATAAGGAAATTACATCAAATCTAACCAATTTTCTGTCAATTTTGAAGGTTTTTATTCTTTCTGTAAAATGATTCCGGTTAATAAAAAACATAAGTGATTTAAATCATGGTTATTTATGTTAATAAATGAATCTGTTAAAGAATCCAACAATTTATAAATAATAAACTCTATGAGATTCAGAACTCTAAGATTTTCAAATTAATACAAAATGTATCACACATAGTGCTTTATTCTATCTAACCCAAGGGGTATTTCGCGATTGTTTATACTTTGTGTAGGTTGATCTAGTAGTACAAGTTAATTCCTTTTGATAAACAAGCTGCTTGTGGTGAGACATACTTAGGGTTTTGCATCACCCACATTATCACATCCATCATTTGATCCTCGCAAAGACGACGCGTTTCACATCAACAAAGATTCAGTAAGCAGTTGTTATCTAAGCAGCGGATTAGTTAGAACCTAGTATTAACTTCTATAATTAGCGGAAGTAAAAAAATTGAATTAACCAGGAAGGTTTTTCGAATGTTGAGTAATTACGATTTCAAATTGGTTTAACAGCTGTTACTGAAAGAAACATCGCTGGTGGTAAAACTAATTGAAAATGACAATAAAGCCCCCGATGAGGTAATAGAGCAATAACTTAAGATTGGATTCGTAGCTGTTGGAATAATCCTCCACGATTATCTGCATTTATAAAATGTTGTCAGCAGAGCGGGTAACAATTTAATTAAGAACCTTGTATCTTCCAAATAATGGCGGACATAAAAATTTTCCAAAATTGTCACAGTCGAAGCTACTTAATTTCTTTTTTCGATGTATCTGCCAGCCAAGAGAGTCACGTATTGATTTACGAAGACGAGCACACGCCGACGGTGAAATGGTACACGAAGAAATACTTCACTGATGTATGTGAAGAGAATAATTATGCTTCATCACGATAATGCATTTTCTCATACGGAAACTTTAACTCCCCAGTTTGTGACTGAAAAAATAATAGTGATAAAGCGTACACCGTACTCACCTGATTTGGTACTTGTTAGTTATTTTTTGAACCTTTGCGGGGTAGAAAATTCTTGTCTAAGAAGGACACGATTATCTTGCAAGTATTTCGAAAAAAGATTGGTTGGAAACTTTAAACAATTGAGAATGGCGAAGTGTTTTATTGCTAAAGAGAATTACTTTGAACATAATTATGTACATATTTAAAAAATGTTAAATTTACTTTGAAGCAAGAACTTTTTACATCTCAGCATTTACAAAAAAAAAAAAAAACTTTAGTGAGTAGGCGCATTTTAGTTAGTTGTTATCATTATGAACGTTCCATTTTCGTCTCTTTAGAAAATTAACGCTTAGGGGATTCTGTCGCCCTTGCCTCTCTCTAGTCGCTAGCTACGTTATTATGCGCACTTATTAACAAGTAGCAAATTTATCAGGCGTATCTCCAGGCTTTGACATTTTTTGATAACAAGGATCCTCAAAACCCGCCTACACTCTTCATTTTCCTCCCGTTAGATACTAAGCCTAAGCGGAAAAAGAAAAAAAAATCAATTAGTGCCATCTGTTAGCGCTTTAATTCTGTTTAGTGAATAAATATGAAAATGAAATAATTTTTTTTTCTAAATCAGCTTAAATAATTTTCTCGCAGTTAAAACAGAAATTGTTTGTAAGCTTTAATATTTTAAATACATTATCTAATAAGCGAATCTAACTATGAAATTAAGAAGAAGCCAAAAATATTAAATACATTTCAATTATCAGTGGCGTGACAGTATAGTTATTTATGTATCAAGGCCAAAAAGTGTAACTTTTTCGGCCGCGTCTGGTTTGCTGGCCGAGACGTAGTCGAGGCCAGCAAACAGAAAAGGCCGAAAAAGGACGTTTTGGCCGAGGTGCATATTACATTTTTTGTGCTATCGAATTAAAAACAATTTAAATTTTTAGTCATTTTCAAAATTATAGGTTAGAAACTACGTGACATTCTGTCACTGACAGATGACGGCGTATGTACTGCGTTACCGGCCCTCTCCTTAGCAACGGCCGTAAAAGTTACTTTTTCGGCCGCTGCTAAGAGTAACGGCCTGAAAAGTAACTTTTACGGCCGGTGCTAAGGATAGGGCCGGTAATGCAGTACTTTATGGTTGCTAACGCGTCCGTCAAACAGCTGTTTCTAGTACGATCGCACAAAAAATAAGTTAAGATACCAATATCAGATTTTCGGTTACTATTATGGTAACCGAGATACCACGCTAAACAGTCGAATGTGTGTTGTTATATTTTTAAAGTCGTTAATTGTTTTAAAATATTTTATATACAGGGTGTTTCACTTTTCCATGTACCACTATTGCTCCCCGTAAATAATGAAAATACAAAATTGGTTAAATGGGACAAAAGTTAGTTATTTAGGAGTTTATTTTAACACAATCTAGCAAAAACTTTTTGGCCTTGATACATAAATAACTATTTTTGAGATAAGCACGCCTGTGTAATCAGATTTTTTATATATCCTGCCATTTTGGCACTGCAGACGAAAAATAGAATTTCATAGTTTTTATAAACTAACTCTAAATTCTTTATTTTTAAAATAAAGGTTTATTATAAAAAAATGTGTGCTTAATTGAAAAAAATTAAATTTTTTGACATTACAAAAATCTATAGTTTTGTTTATATTTGTTGCAAAAAAATCGAGATATGGTTAATTTTGTGAAAGTTTCATTATCACAGTTGCTATGATTTTGTAAACTAGTGATGTTTGCAATTAATAAACAAGTAAACGTCCTATTCAAGTAAATTCTATAGCAGCATTCACGTTTTTACCTCTTATAATGTAAACTTGTAGCATGTTACACGTTTTAGATTGTTCAAATTTAGCCATGTTCGCAATACCACCTACAATAAACAAATATTAACTACAAAAGAATACACAGATTTGCTTAAAAGTTTGAAAATTTACTTGGATATGACGTTTAATTGTTTATTAGTTGCAAATAGTGTCTAAGATTTCTCGATAGTTTTTAATTCTCGAGAATTCTCGAGTCTCGAAAATTCCCATATAATATATAAATTCACATTTACCCGCTTAAATTCAGTTTAAAAAGTTATATAACAATGATTATCACTCTTTTATATTAAATTCATATATTTTACTTATTATTTTAACATATATTGGACCGGCACGTAATAAATTAATTTTAAAACTCATCAGAAATTTATTTTTGATTTATAATTTATAACGTCGAAACCTGGATGATTAATAAGTATGTTATTTTATAGATAATAATAACCGTAAGTGATTTTAATTAAACATTATTCTAAACATTATGAATCACTTACAACTTAAACATATATAAACAAAATTAAATGTTTTCATTGTACAGATTAAAAATATTTTATTAAACAACACAGAGCATCTAAAGTAGTACTAGACAATCTATTTCTTTTTTTTTGTCACAAAATCGTTGGCAACAGAAAAATTTCGTTCGTTTTGTGTCGATGTAGGCTTTATTGTGGATAAAGCATTCCTGAGTAGTTCTAAATTTTTGGTTCTTGTACCTGATGATTGAAAAATATTAAATTCTTGCTTAATAGTTTTATTTTTGTCATTTACACTGTTCCACTTGAACGAAAAAAAATTTTTTTTTTTTTCTTGAGAAGTGGCTAAACTCGAGAAATAAGAAATCAAAAAAATTACTTTTCTCAAGAAGAAACACTAGTTGCAAACATTACTTGTTTACGAAATCATGGCAAAATTTGATAATAAAATTTTCGCAAAACTATCCATATCTCGGTTATTTTTCCCACAAATACATACAAATATATATTTTTGAAAAGCTGAGAAAATGCTCTTTCACATAAAGGTATGGCATACACTACTAAGTTTTCATTTAAAAAAATATAAGTTTACTTTATGTATCATAAGTCGAGGTCGTTAAAAAAAAACTTTTATAACATTTACTTCTATTTTTATATAGTTAATTTTCAAAACCAATGATATTTCATTTTTTTGTCTGTTGTGCCACAATGAAAAAAGATGTAAAAAAATTAATAACACAGGCGTGTTTAGCTTAAAAAAATTACCAAGGATACCCATATCGTATTTTCGTTTATTATAGTACCCGAGATACCCTGTAAAACATTCCAGTTTGGTCCACCCTGTACAACGTGTTTAAAAATTCCAAATTGGTGTCACTTTTAAACACCCTGTATACGGCAGAAAAAGTTTGAAACGTCGTTTTGTTAATAGTTTTATTTTTATTAGACCCGGAGTAATAGCTTGTTTCTAAATAAACTTTCCGTAAGCGCTGCATAATTTGGTGAATGTGCCAAGTAAAAAATACAGTTTTAGAGAAATGCAAATAACTTTAAAACTATTCATTTTAGCTATAACATACCACAACATAACGGCTTTAAACGAATTGGAGATTTTAAAAATGTTAAGTTATTTACATTTAACATACCATAGTTTAAATGCGGAAATAAGGAATGCCTTTAATTATAAGTTTAGCTCAAATTCGTCATAAATTGTTTGTCTCAAACTTATTCTGTGTCCTCAAATATGTTTTTAATTGTAAAACCAAAGTTATTATTCTTTCCTTTAAAAATGATAATATCCTATTGCTCCTGGAAATAAAATTGGAGCGACTGTAGTTGACAGGGAGGATTTTTCATTATCTTCGCTCTTTTCGTGTGCGATGCAGGCGACATATCTAAATGATTTTCATCTAGAAATTTCCGATAAAATCAAATAAGGATTCTAAAATGGAAACGCGCTTGAGAGTGTAGTCACCCCCATTTGTATCTTTTTATATGTTGCACTCCTGACTTTCTACTTATAAACTTTTGCCCTCTTAGTTGCCATAAATCACAGAGCTGCTTCAGAATACACTCATAATTTTTCATACATGTCATCTTTACTTTTAGTTTTTCTTTGTGAAATATTGTGAAATCGTTGAATTTATTAGCTTATCGTTTTCCTTTAAAGCGACATAAATTCAGGTATTTTTAGGATCTCCAGATCATATCTGTTTTCGTAAATATTAGATATTTTGTTTTTATGTAAATATTCAATTAAAAGCTGTCTCAAATTAATGTAATGCTCCAACAATTTCTTTCTCAAAAGTGAACCATGACTGAACTGAAAAACCCAGTGACGCTTTTATATTTTTCGCAAGTGTGGCAATCTTCCGAACCATTTAACCCATTTTATAACTCTTATAATTTCCGAATCCTAGATGTCGAGCGGAAAATACTGAAAGTGAATTTACCCTTTTACTTCAATCTCATTTTCTGATAATTTTAAACGCCCGTTGCAAAAACTTTTTTTAAATTAAGCTACACATATTTAGTTTTCATAATTTTTTTGTTAAAAAACAAAAAGTTGTTGAACATTTTTACGCATTACATACAAATGATGCGTAGATACAAAACGCCAGATTTAAAATCCATGACCATATCGAGGGTTAAGAAAAGAAAGACAAATGGTAGCAGATGGCAGCTTAGAGGGCTTATACCAGGATAACGGCTATCAGGACAAACTGTTCTAATGATTTATGCACAGCATTTTCAACGGCTATCACCGGTCAGTCAAGCATATAGCCACCATTTTGATCTTAAGAACGTCGAAGATTTATTAACGGATCGGCAACACACACAAATGTCATGATTTTTTAGTTACAGTTTCACTTTCAAAGCATTTGTGACCCAATGCTGTTTTATTTACAGGGTGTACATTAACATGAAAGAGACTTAAGAGGTATAAGAGTGGTTAAATTAGCCAACAAGTGTGTTTTTACGTGCTTAGTAAAAACATTAACCAAAACTATGTAAATAACATTTTCTAGTTTTTAATAAATTTTTAAAAGCTGAAACACCTCAATTTTAATTATAATTTAATTGTAATTAACATTGAAAATATGAAATGTGATAAACTAAACAAAGAACTTTATCTGATGGCGTTTTTCAAATTGACCCAGCCTGCTTACACAGTTAAAATCGACCGGTGTTCATCGACGATGTAGGTAGGTACTCGCACAAAGTGTTAGTGTCATTATTTTCTTAAAATATCGTGTTAATTTGACACTGTCACTCTTTGCCATTAGGGACAAATTTGCAGCTTGTTTATTTACATGGAGGAATAACACTGAACATTAAATAAATGACAATTTCTATATAAATTAGTAGCAAACCGTCACTCGATTAATACATTTGTCTATGTTGTCTAATACCTTAAGCCTTAAGCAATTACCAAGGTTTTTTTGTGAAAAGGTTGGCAATTATCAGATACTTTAAATTTAAAACCCGACAAAATTAACACAATTTATAACAAACTAACTTAATCCAGATATAATTTTTCTATAGAAATTATTATCCGTTCCCAAAATGTTAAAATCGACCCACGATAAAAGGAAAATAATATGTAATTTATGTTTAGACCAAATAACACCATTTTTATGTGGACTTGTATAATTTTAATTCTGTGTCAATTTGGTGTTGAAATTGACACCGTATGCTTTTAACTGTGTAGTTTTTGAGTTGCGACAGTCAAATTTTTTTATATCTTACAGGCGCCATATTGGATTTTATCGGTTGACGAATTCCGTAATAAGTATGATTTAAATTTTTTAAATGTACAAATGTACATATGTTCCGAATTGGATCGCTTAATCGGGTAAATATTTCGATTATAAATTGATACAAAAAATTATAAAACGTTATCGATGATAAAAAATTAAGTTTGTCGGCTTTTTTATTGTACACATATCAGGAATTGGACAAAATGTACATGTTTTCAGTTAAGATTATTGCAGAGAATTTAATACTCTTCTCTTGGCTAACTCAAGTATCCTTTTATCTCTAGCGGTTTTCGAGATCCCCATGTTTTTAAAACAAGTATTATTTTGTGCTGCAATTTTGCATTTACCAAATTTGAAAAATCAATGAAAATTGGACCATTAATGCATTAATGTTAACGCAAAACTTTACAAACAGTAAAAGTTTTACGAAACTTTTGTTGTATTTCTAACTTAGCAACTAAATTCCTTATCCTTTTCACCTTTCCTTTAATCCAATTTTTATTAATTTAATATTTATGAATGTTGTGGTTCCTATATTTAAAAGGATATTTTTTTTATAGCTAATATCAATTTTCTATTGATTGTTGGATATAAATATAAACTTTTTAAATTATTATTACATGGAAAACAGAACTGTGAATATTTACAACATAAAAACGTATTTCAGTTATCACAAAAATAAATCAACCAATAGAAGTAGTTGTAGTAATTAATTTGGTGATATATACGTTTTTGCTTATATCGTAATATAATAGTTTATAATTCAATTTTTAAAGTTACTACTAAAACACTATGCATGCACTCCGCCAACAAATAGCGAATGGGTTGATTGAACATGAAACTACAAGGGCTGCTTACTAGTTTGTTAAAGTTAAATCATTAATTAACTGGCAGTATTCTGTATCAAACAGTATTGTTAATATTGCAGTTTACATTTAGAAGTAAAGGGTATTGATGCATAAAATATCATAATTATAAGTTTAGTTTTAACTTTGTGTTTATTGTAGTAACGCAAATATTAGAAGAAATTTTCGAAGCTTGTGTACCACTGACAATACACGAAAAACAATAATACTGAATTTCAATTTGATTATTCTAATTAGCACTACAATATTAAAAATAAAATTTGTGGATTGGTTAAAACATTAAATATTAACTACAATTATATTCAAAGCAAAAAATTTTATCGTATAATATTATTATTAAATCAGTTTTAGACTGTCTTGCGGCGTTGTTCGATGTCCTTTCTCCGTTCCTGTCTGTTGTACCATTGTCCTTTGAATTCTCTAGCACTTATTGCTCTAATACCTTTTCTATCACGTTCTCTTGGGTCTTCATCTTTTTCTTTAGTATTCTAGCGTGCTTTCTAATATACCGGGTGTAAATGAAGTGTGTTGCACCCCCTTTTTTTCTTTTGTTTTAATTTTAGATAAATGAAATTTTAGACATGATATGTGCAAAAAACCGGGCTTTTTGAGCACATGTACACAATTGTTACACTTCCGGTTTTGCCGGAAATGACCCCAACTTTGTTATTTTAAATGGAACACCCTGTATATTTTTACATTTTTGGAAAGAGGAAGCGATTTTAGATACCACTGCACTATTTTGGTTAGTTTTTATAACCTCGAAGAATTTTTGAAACAAAATTTAATTTTGTATTAAGTGTGCCGCGACACCTGTCAACAGTTGTCCAGAAAACGTTTTTGTAAATTTTAATGGACATTAAGGTTAGTTTAATCGGCTTTGAAGGTTGCGGAATCGATTTTTTTGACAAAAAGTCAATTTTTTTAATAATTTGAAGTTTCTGTAGCTGTAGACTCAATAAAAATACAAGTTATTGGTACCTACCTATCGATGGATTTGTCAGAAGATGCTCCATTTAAATAACCGCTTGTACCACCATAGTTCCATTTCAAAAAATTGACTTTTTGTCAAAAAACCGATTCCGGAACCTTCAAAGCCGATTAAACTAACCTTAATGTCATTAAAATTTACAAAAACGTTTTTTGGACAATTGTTGACATAATAAAAATCAATGTGTGCAGGTCACGGCACCCTCAATAAAAAATTAAATTTTGTTTTAAAAATTATTGGAGGTTAGAAAAACTAACCAAAATAGTGCAGTCGTATCCAAAATCACTTCCTCTTTCCAAAAATGTAAAAATATACCGGGCGTTCCATTTAAAACAACAAAGTTGGGGTAATTTCCGAAGAAACCGGAAGTGAAACAAAGCCCCGGTTTTTTGCATATATCATATGTCTAAAATATCATTTATCTAAAATCAAAACTAAAGAAACAAAAAGAGGGTGTACCACACTTCATATACACCCGGTATTCTTACTAGCCGTTATATTTTCAATTACTAGCACAAGCCATACCAGTCGTTTTGATTCCAATTCTTCATTTAGTGTTTCTTTAATCCCCATACGGCCTCGAATTTCTTCATTTCTTATTCCATCTATAGGGATGTATCAATCTGTATCAATCTTTCTTCTCTCCTTCGCCATGTTGCCGATTAATAGATTGTGTTTTAGATGTTAATTTTCTCTTTGTTTCAAGCTCTGTACACTAAAATACGCCATTGAAGGACCAATCGTTTTTCGAGCTTGTTAATTTCTATTCTAAGGGCTCTTTTGTTTGCCCCTTTCTATGTCGAATATTACACCTAGGTAAGTGTATTCTATCTATACCCACCCTCGATCTCTTGGCCGTCTTCTAATTTGATCGATTTTGCTTTTATTTGTAGGTATTTAGTTTTTATAGTATTTAAGCTTAAACCCTGTTCTTTATATTCCTGTTGTAATTTACGGCAAATGGGGAGTGTACAGAAAGGTATCATTTAGTTCAACATCCATTGCTCGACACTTTCGTTTCCAATTTTGCTTTGGAGAGTTGCTGATGTGCAGCAACACAGACATTAACATTTAACAATTTTTTTTTAAAGAAAGTTTGTTCCTGATTTTTATGTGCGACATTGGTCCGTCGTATAAGTTTCTTATTGCTTTAATCAACACGTGGTTTATATTCGTTTCCCCTAACACACTTCACAGCTTCGTCACTGGTTGGGTTTGTATATCCAAATCTTTTACTTCGGTACTTCATCCATTGCCATCTCACATACCACGACTTATTTCAGAGCACGTTAAAAATTGAAAATTGATGATGTAGGTTAGTGTTCACGTAGCATGAAAGCTAAATAAATTATTGTACGACTACAATGCTCTGGCATGTGCGCTATTGGCCATTGACAGCTTGCATTGACACACGAGTCCCTTGTCGATCTGTGTGCGTGAGTTTATATGACACATAATTTATCACTTAAATTCGCACATTATTCTGCAGAATAAAAGGCTCAAAATCTTTAAAATTGCGATAGTACCCTTTTAGTAATAAATATAGTGAAATCTAAATCAAATTAAAGTAAAAAATTTATTAAATATGATTAAAATATTTAGTAAACGCTCCAATGATTTACCGAAGAAATTTGATTCTCTTTTTGCAGTGCTTGTTTTAGATAAAATTGTTTGCCCATTTCACACCCTCGAATGTTTGATGTAATGGTTAAAGTGATCTTATACATTACTGAAACCATTAACGCTATGTAATGTTTGTGAAGTCGATTAAAGCATCAACTACGTTGTTTAACGAGCTGTCAAGCTCTGTACCTAATTGGTCGTCATTTTTGTTGTATAACAGCGTTGTATAAATATACCCATCACATAAAGATGTGTTTATGGTCTAACCAGAACAAATAGCGTTCATTGTGATTATGTACAATTGGTGGCAAACGCTATATTTTTGTCCGCAGATGGGTACATTTTATTTCAGTTTTTTTTTTACGACCACTATTGTAAATGACTATTAATGTTCAGCCTGCATGCATAGCAAGTGGGTCAAACCCATCCTTCATGCATAGTAAGTGAGTCCTTAAGCACGGTAAGCAATACGCTCCCTTGTCTAGAAATGTCAAAGTAGACTTACGTCAAACCTGAGACTTAACAGCGTACGTACAAGTGTGTTTACTATTAGCCCAAAAAAAAAAAAAAAAAAAAAAAAAACGGTAAAACCGTTTGTATTATGTGATCGAAGAAAAACCTCGTGGAAATACGTACTCGCCACTACGCGGCTCCGTGCGCAACTTTTCCACTCCTGCGTAATATACTATTGTTATCGTGAGTATTCAACACCTTAAAACGAATTATCATACAGCACTTTCTTTTTACTATTTTTTAAATGACAAAATATTTTTTTAGTACATTTTAAATTTAATCTTGTTGTAATGTTTGTATTACCAGGGAAGGTCACGATACGTTGTCGCTAGAATTTGATTAAGGCTGTGTTTATTGCATCAAGAACATCAAAACTAAATGTTTGTCAGCGTTATATGTGCCACTGGCCATTTTCTTTGGAAAAATAGGGGAAAAACTGAAAAGCTGAATAATAAAAGTAATTTTTGCGATCGCGTTGGCCATGAAACCGTCAGGGACAAAATCTAAATTTTTCTTTTTACCAATGCGCACATCCTTTGCAAGTAAAATGGTGCAAAGTTTTTGAAAAAAGCTTAAACGCTTCCGGAGAAAAACGCGAAAAACGATGCCTTTGTAAAAACGGTTTTCCCTATGTTAAACGCCTATGCAAGTCGCATAGATATAGTAATACAGATATGCGACAACTTCTCAAATCATAGCGCTTATGCAGGGGTTTAGTTTTTGACGTTTTTCTCCGAAACCGTTCAAGATTTTTTAAAAACTTTGAACCATTTTACTTGCTAAGGATGCGCGCATTGATAAATAGAAAAATTTCGATTTTGTCTCTAACAGTTTCATGGCCAACGCGATCGCAAAAATTACCTTTTATACGAATTTTTCAGTTTTTCCCCTATTTTTCCGAAGAAAATGGCCAGTGGCACGTATAACTCTGGAAAACATTTAGTTTTGATGTCCTTGATACAATAAACACAGCCTTAATCAAATTCTAGCGACAACGTATCGTGACCCTCCCTTGTTAGTATTAGTTTGTTGTCGGACAATAACGGAGCATTTTAGTAAAAGCAGTAAGCTTTTTTTAACTAGCTGTTATTGGGCGAATGCATTGCAATATGGCTTTTGCATTAAATAATTTAAACACTTAACCTTTTCTTTATTATAGTCATGTCTTTAATCAATTTAAAAGTGTTCATTTTGCACCCTTGTTTGAATTGCTGGTTAAATAAGTAACACATTCACGATTGTGTACCCTGTACCGTATTCCCTAAACAATTGTTTTATTTAATCTCATTTACTTTCGTATGGTAATGATTATTCAGTTCGGTGACTTGCCTAACGAGGTGCTCTGGAATATATACACCTTTCCACGTATACAGGGGGTCTCCCAATGATTATTTATACTTAAAGCAAAAACCATCAACTTCAGTTCCTTCAAAGTAATCGCCTGCTGCATAGGTACTAGCGCGATTTTCATTTTCGGAAACTTTGCTAGTAGTCATTTCCCGTCAGCCTCTTCATCATCACTTTATGCAGAACGTAATGAATCTCCTTTAAAGTGTCAACTCGTTTCTCCTTGAACTTCATTTTGGGTAACAAAAAAAAAGTTGCTGATGGCTAGGTCAGGAGAATAAGGGGGATGGGGAATGACAGTCGTGTTCGTAGAAACAAACAACTCGTGCACAATGATTGACGAATGTGCCAGCGCTTTGTACTCGAAGTCGTCTTAAGTTCCAAGTTATTCCGACAAAATTCGCTTGCAAGTTCCGTATGAAAAACCTAAAGCTTCACAAACATCGTGAATTGTTTGCCGATGATTTTCACGATTTTTTTCATGAACTTTTGCCATGTTTGCGTTTGTGATAACCCAGAACGTACGTCATCTTCAACGAATATTCGGCTGTTTTAAAAACGCTTAAACCACTCTTAGGTTTGAGTCTGACCTAAAGAATTATCAATTAAAGTAAGCTTGTTTCGACATTTGTTGTGTCTCCACTGCTGTCTTCCCGAGTTTAAAACAAAGTTTAACAGAAACTCTTTAGTCTTTCAAGTCACTCATGTCGGCAACTGCGCATCACCAAAGACATTACCTCACGAAATTGCCTTTCAAGGCTGCAAAAAGCGCGTTATGGGTTTCTTAGTACTAAGGCTGGATCTAACGGCGCTGTTCTGTACCACACTCCTCATGATAACATATTCCACTTACTCGTCAACAGCACACCTATCATAATTATCACGTAATTGGTAACATATTGATTAACTGTGGTATGACACGTATTAATTAAATCAGTTCATCCTTTAAGTATATAAATGACATAATGATGACTAATGATGAAAAGTTTGTATCAGTATTGGCAGAGTAGTTAAGTCAATTTACCACACTTATCTGAATTGATTGCTAAGTATTATCCCGAGCCTCATACATTAGCAAAGGATAGATAGATAGGGCTCACAAATTGAACTACGTCCTCTGTCGTCATTATTGAGCATTAGCTTGCTCGAATTGCATTCATGATATCATACGTCTTTATATAAGTCTCGTATTCCGTTCCAAGTAATATTTTTTCTCCTTATTGGACGACTGCTATCATAAAAAACATCTCGCATCCTTGGCTATGGGCAACTTAAAAGGCGAAATGTATTCTTGTACGATCTCCCTGAAAACTAATTTCAGTCTGAGATGCTTCGGTAGAATGATGTCGTTCGTTTTTAAATCTACTTTTAGATAATCGCACTTATTAAAAAAAATGTTTGATCAAAATATTATTTAATTGCTTTAAATTGTATACGTATCAATTTCACGAATGGCTTTGTGCCATAATTTTAATTGCTAACTTTCGTGAAACTGTCCGGTTGGGCATTGTCCACAAATTATTCCACATATTCGTTCGCAGGATCTAATTAGGCCGCGTAAATTATCTACATTGTTGTACTACGCTATTCATCCGAATGCATTTATGCATGTATCCAGGGAATATAATTATTGATCTATAATTGTTCTGTCGAACAACGTTAGCATTTTGATTGGCATTGCCTACAGCGTACACCGTACAGCGTACAGGTTGCACCGTAATTTAGTGCAGCTCTACCAATTATTTGTGAATATGGTAAACAGTGTAAAATAACGTCAGTGTGGTATTTAAATGACATATTTGTTGATTAAGATTTTATTATTTTCCACGGCACGCTTGAAAATTTTGTGAAACCTAACCTATTTTAGTTAAACTTTTATTTTTTATTTCTTATTAGTTTAGCACTAAAATTAACATGATTACATCATTGAATTCAGAAAAAAAATGTCTACCAGATTTAGTAAAAAAAAGATGGTGCTATTTGGAAAAAAAAATGACTATCGTTTGACATTTAAATTCAACTTGAAAAAAATTAAAATCCAATTCAGTTTATAGTATTTGAGGAGCCATTTCATTTACTTTTTTGTTCACCAAAATCGGACAAACAACGTAGTTACAGCTTGCGGCGCTTTTTGTGTGACACCCTGTATCACTCGGTTTCGGCCTGTTTTCTACTATCATAAATTTGGTTTTGTCTGTATTTCATTTTAATTTGTTAATTTTTAACCATTCGGATACAAATATACAGGCTATTTATATTACTAATAGCCAACTCTTAAGTTGCTGCTATTAGAAATAGCGATTAAGTTGTCCTATACAAAAAGATTTATATTACAGTTTTTAATATTATGTCAGTTAATATAGCACAAAAGAAAAATGATATAAGAAAAAATCGCAATGAACGAATATTCTAATTTTATTTAACTGCAAAAGATACTAAACTATACGTACAACGTACCATTAAAAATTGACAAAATTGAATTTTTGCTTTTCTCAACTCACCTATGCAGTTTTCAAAACGTCTGATTATTACTAAAAATTGATCCCTGTTATATACAACTTTTTCTTTATTTAGCCTAATGTCTATTAGTTACATTAAGCAACATCCTTATAGTGATCCGAATTAATGGATACACCCAATAAAATGCTGTTTGGTCAGGTGTTCCTTAATTTTTGTAAAATTAGTGCACGATATTAATTCATAACCTAATATCTTCATAACCCTTGTGTAATTTAGACAGTTTACTTGGAGGCAGTCAGTAACAACAAGCTGAGCACGTATGTGGTCATTTCGGCATGGTCAGAAATGAAGGCGGCGTTAAACCGGAAAACCCATTCGTAGGGTCTATCCCCGGTAAAGTATTCTCATCTCTTATGCGCTCCTATATGCCATGCAGGTAGTATATTTTACTACGTGCTTTGTCCTTTAGCACTAAACCGAACGTAAATCAAGTCTTCCCGCCCTTATTTTAGTCCTGTCTAATGTTTTTATTGCTGTGTTTTCGCATGTTACTTCCTGAAACTTGGTTTTCACAGTTTTGCTGACTATAATCCCCATAAAACTTTCCCATTATATTAATCTCTCCATTCAGTGTTTAAGCTAATTACTAAAGTACTCACTGCCTGTCCAGGAAACTGTTGAAATTATTAAATACATATACAGTGAAACACCTATCTATCGTTTTTGAAGAGACTGTATGAACAGAACGATAAATACGGAAAAACCATAGATGCGGGAACATACGGAAAAAAAATTTACATACCAAAATGCTTATAATCCCAAAAAATATTTGCGTATGTTCATATGCAAGTTCACAAGTATGTGTATGTGGTGTTTAAAAATAAGAGTTCACTAGACATTAGGCCACTGTCAACGAGAGCGCTCTTTTATGTCGGTATTTATCATATGTGGTGCCGATTCGAAGAATTTAGTCAGTATCTTGCCTTCCAACTTTTCAAGGACACGACGAACGCAAGAGAGCCCGTAACACGTAGGTATTTATATTATACTATGCAATATAGTTCTGTTGTAAAAAAAAAAAAAAAACTATTGATCCAGTGAAATAGTTAAAAGCCAGCGGTATTCTAAACGAATAATGCGGTAAAACAATGGATAGGGTTTTATTTTTTGTTTGTTTTATATGGAATTTATTCGGAACTGTATGAATTAAACGAAAATGCAGGCAACGATTATCTAAGGTACGATCGATCAAGATTTCACTGTATTATAAAATTATAACTGTCAGACGATCTTGTAAAATTTGCCTTAACATGACGTATTTTGTATACAGGGTGATTTATAATGGGGGTAAAAAATGTGACTGTATATTGGAGGGGTCAATTTGAGAAAGGAATCTTAGATGCACATAGGTCCTATCTCATTTGGTTACGGATATACAAGAAGTCAAACTTTTATTAGTAAAGTACCTACCTACCTATTATAATTAATTCGCAAAAAAAAAGTACTTAATATCTGAAAAATTCTCGTTATAGTGTCATTCATGTATTCGAGCTTAAGGAGCACATTTTGAGCATTTGTTGTAAAAAATAAATTCTTTTGTTTTGGGAATTAATTATTATACAAGGGACGTTCCAATATAAACAGAAATGTATCAACTAAACTTTATTGAATACAATTAAACGACTTGCACACTTTTTTTATGTAGTCCCCTGTCATTGCAATACTCTTGTTCCAGCACCCAGGAAGTTTCTGAATAAAAGTCATTTGACTGCATGTTGACCCATTTTTGCACAGCGTCGATAACCTGCTCATTAGTCTTGAATTTCTCCCCTCCTAAAAATTCTTTAAGTGGACCGAACAGATGAACGTCCGATGGTGCTAAATCTGGACTGTATTAGGGAAGAGTTAGGGCAATCCCGCTTGAGTTTCCGCAGCGTTTCCATCGTCCAAGCGGCAATGTGAGGGCGAACATTTTCCTGAAGGAAACAAACTGAATCCTCGTCAACTCTCCTCTTATAACAAATCGCCGGGTTTAATTTATCTATTAAAATCATTGAATAATACTTAGCAGTGAGAAAATTGAGGTAAAGAATTCCTTTTGAATTCCAAAAAAGTGACCATAATTTTCCCAGGTGAAAATGTCGTTTTGGCTTTCCGAGGTGGTGGTGAGCTTGAATGTCGCCATCACGGGTTACTAAAGAGTCTAAAAACTTGTCTCCATCCATTTTATAACGTTGCAGAAGCTGTGTGACTGCAACCAATCTTCTTTTTTTGTTTTCAGGCATCAAAAAACGGAGAACCCACCTAGCACTTACCTTGCTAAATTGTAGACGATCTTTAATTAATGTTTAGTGAAACCTAAGTTTAATGGTGCAATATTGATGTTGATGTAAATAAATAACGCACTTAAATTGACAGTCCGTGAACACATGAAAATGCAATTATTTTAATTAAATATACATAGCATTGTACGAATCAGGGCATGGTTTATTCAAAAATAAATAAATAATTATAGTTTTCTTTCAGTTTCAGGTCACCTGCATTAAAACAAAATTACGACTGCTACAGAAAGATGTTATTTATTTGTGTTAAAATTAAGAAAGGATCATTAATACGTTACATTTTGGTTTATATTGATGATTTGTTTTCTAAATATTTCATTAATAGATTTCCAGCTACAGACCTTAACGGCGAACCCAACAAATTTGTTGTGCACAAAATATGTTGTTTTAAGGCATAATAATTTCAACGAAATTTTAATAGGTGATAATGCAACTTATTATTTTTACTGTGTCAATTTTACAAATCCTGTAATTCATATTCTTACCGTACTGTCATCAAACAGTAATCATTTATACATGCACATAAATTAAGATTTAAAAAAGCTGCCATTTTCAAAATAAAGGATTTGCTTGTTAATTATTCACTCTTTCCACCTTTTTATTCAGTATTTAATATTAAACTGTAATTTAAAATCTGAAATTCCGAGCGAATCTATTATTCCTATAACACTATTTATATCTGCATATGGCGCAACCGTCGACTTGGTGTTTTTAAGGGTTTATTTATGGAAAAAACAAACTTTATTTAAAATAAATCGTCAGCAACCGGTTTATAAAATTATTTGTGTTTTAAAATTAAGTAAACCATGAAAAAACAACTTAAAAAGCATAGCTATTAATATTCTTTCGGGGTCCAAACAAATGAAAATCGAAAGAACAGGATTCGAGCTGTGTGGAATAGGAGGTAGTTTTGTTATGTCCTCAATAGTTTTAGTAGCCGTATGAGGTCGAGCGTTGTCTTAGACAAAACACGCAGAATTTTGACTTTTCTCTATTTTGTTGCTAATCGCATTTATATTTACCTATCCCTTAAAATTATTTAATAAGTCTGCGTTACCGGTGCGACTTACAATTAGAAAATCAACAACACTCCCTACGAATCCCAAACGAATGTCGTCATTATCTTAACAGCTGAAAAGTGCTGTTTACCTTTTTTCAGTTTGAGATGTGGTGTAACACCACTGCATTCTTGAACGTTTTGACTTAGGTACAAAATGGTGTACCCCAGTTTCGTCAGTTGTTATAACCGAGTCCAAAAATGCATCTTCTTTCTCGTATTGTTGCAGCAACGAAGACGCCTTGAGCAAACGCTTTATCTTGTGTTCCTTGGTCAACAAACGCGGACCATGTTGACTATATTTTTTACGTTTTTTTGTTTTGATAATACCTACAACACTTTTGACACTAATTTGTAATATTTTAGAAATTTTACGAAAATGTATTCTTCTCTTTTCCAACATCCAGGCATTAATATTTTTATTCATTCTTCTGGTTAAGTGAAGTAGCTACTCGTCCCTCATGAGGCTCATTTTCTATGGCATTATAGGTTTGTTCCAACAAGGCTGTGTACGATCTAATGTACTATCAGGATTCTGCGCAGTATCAATATCGCGTTCCAGCACAGTCTCTGATAGTTCACCGGACGGTTAGTCGGCTGTTCCAACTGTTATAAAATTAATAAATGAACTAGTCAGTCTACGGTCAAAAGAGTACGTGAATGAAGGCATGTAGCGCTTGGATTTTTACACGCATGCGCTGTTCATAACTAACGTGAGCTCTGGTAGCTATGCATTGCCCTCCCAATCGAATTTAGTACTGAATTCCTAAGGTTATACTTGCGATGCGCACATTTTTATGAACCCAATAGACACAAATTACATTTACAATTAGGTTAGTCGTAAAAGCGTTTCAACAACGGCTAACACTGGCCAATACATTTACTAGTACATAGTTCACGCTTGCGAATAAATCAGTTCATGTACTTATCCATGAATTGGTTTTAATTCGCTAGTTGGAACAAACCTGTTGTAAATACGGCATTTATTTATAAATACTAATTTATAAGAATGAAGTTTAAGTCGAAATTGTTTAAATATGGAAGTACTATAAAACGAAATATCGAAATTTTTGCGTTGTAGGTAAACAAATATATTTGATCGTATAACAAAATTGCTTTCCTTTGTGGATTAATTTCTATTTTGCTTTTCATGAAGCACGCACGCACCCCTAGCAGCTTCTTGCATGCTCAGTTAGTTGGCTAATCAGGCCTCGGTGCGTTTATTAGCAGGCTCGGTAGCTCTCACTCGCATGACTGCCTCTGCAGAGCGTGGATTGAACTGTTCCAGCATCCAACAGCCCTACCCGTCTACCAAACTACAGCAACTGCGATGCAGATTACTAGATTAAACCAGCAGAATTGCCGCATTGTTTCGATTCATTACTCGTTATCAGTGGTGCTGTGTTACACCACTAAACTTGTAACCCTTTCATACGGGCTATACTGTACGATTTCATAGGGGCACATTAGCGTTATCTTCATCTTTACACCCATTCGGCATTTCCGGCTATTAGGGTGATAAGTATATGGACTGAAAATTAGATTATATAGATACGTGGTGCGCCAATATCTTGTATTTGATATCGCTGAAAATGTTATCATTTATCAGGAAGTAAATTTAATTAGCGTACGACGAAGACGTGTGAACGATAATTCTAATTTAATGTTATGTGTCGATTGAAAATGTAACATTTCATATAATTTCTACGTATCAGCATTATTGATCAAAATTTCAGCATTAGCGATCTATTCAACAGCAGAGTTAACACATTTTGAATCTTGAGCTTCCATAAGATATTAATTGTGATAGAGCAAACTTATCATCTTATCTCTTCAAAGAAATCTAAAAACATATTTTTATTTTACCCTCACAATTAGATTAAACATAATTGTATATACTAAAACTTAGGATTCATGCTTTTTGCTACAATGTTTTAAATATTTTCAGCCAAAACGAAATATTTTACAATAATAAGAGACTATTTGAAATGATTGAAATTTTTTATTCACCTGACCTGGAAATATGGTATAATTTAAAAATGTGTATGACGTTTAAAGATTTTGAAAGCTATAGCTCATGAAAAATAGCTCCATTATACATACATCCTGTTAAATTATGTTAAGCAGAGCATGTTAAAGTCATTTTCTTGCTACACCTATGATAAATATAAAACTGTTATGCCATCGTAATTCGTAATAAAACTTCGGGAAGTGCGACAAAAAAAAATGATTGCCTGTGCACAGCTCATATAATATCAGTTTTAATTGTAAAAAAAAAACAATTAAATGCTCCAGCCTTCATGTGTTTAGTAAACCTTAAAAATGCATTCGATTGTGTAAGAATGTATGACGCCTTAACTTTTTAAAGGAATAGAACGTTTCCGCAAAACTAATAAAAGTTATAAAGGACACAGACGTAGCGAAGGTGCAAGGAGGAAATCGGTTTGTGGATGAAATGAAGTGCACTGCTGGTATACTACAAGGTAATTCACTAGATAAGTCCAATCATTTCTAATTTAATAACTGACAAATAAATAACAGTGTAAGAGCAAAGTAGGAGTACATAATGAGCTATAATACCGTAAACATTATATGCTACGCAGATGTTAATTGCAGTCAGAAAACAACTTACGAAGGCCTTTTCTTGGGTCAACAATCGGAAAAAAATACAACATGGCAGTGGCAACGAAAAAACAAATCAAAGGTTATTAGCAAATAACCCATGAGGTGTAAATTGAAAATATAACGGAAAATTATTGAACAGGTTATGAATTTCAAATATTTAGTAGTCAAAACTTTCAACGACCGCCAAACCTATGAAGAAGTCAGAGAACAAGCCATAAAAAGAGCCTGAATATCTGAATATCTCCGAGATGTTACCTGGCTTTACGCTCGAAGGCGAAGTCAACATTTATAATACCCATAGTCAGTCATAATCAGTTTTAATTTATTGAGAAGAAATACGTCCTGACAAAGATCAATAATACGAAAACCTAGAAGAGAACGAGTAAAGAACCAAGAATTGAGGAAACAGTGGCGTAACGGGCGTTATAAAATTTGTGAGGACAAGAAAAAGAGAATGGAACGACCCCTAACGAAAACAAACAATGCAAGATTAATCAAAATCGCTAGAAACAATAAACTGGTTGGTAAGAGAAACCCTGAAAGAGCATCACAAAGTTGAGAAAAGCTGGTTATCAACATATGTGAAGACATAAAGAAATACAGGCTAGAAGCTTATATGAAAGAAGAGGAATTAATATCTGATACAAAAAAAAAACTAAAATAAACAAACGCAATAATAATTTAATTATTACATTATTAGACTTGGGCTGCTGCCCTATTAGATAATACAAAAATACAATTTTTTTCATTCGTAATGTTTTTATATCTGTTTCCCCCGTTTTATTTTTAAAGATAATGCTTTGTTTCTTTATAGTTTGAAAGTTTTCGCTCATTTGTTTTGTATACAATAAAAGAGAGAGACAAAGAATTTTCTCAACTTATTATCGAACCAGTGCACATACACAAACTTTGTTTTAAAGGCATTATTTCTACGACACAGGATAATATCTTTGAAATTCATTATATTACATAATGTTGCATGTTATACAGGGTGGTGCTTTTTTCGATGCTCACCATTGCTATCTTGGAAACGGTAAAAGATACAAGGTCGGTTAAAATAGAGAAAAGTTGCACATTTTTATGGCCATTAAGAATCTGACAAGAAATCCTGGATATTTTGATTCGTTTTTGATTTATTACAAAAAAACTGAAATATGTGATTTTAGAAAAATATTATTATCTTCCCTACCAATGACGCTATTTCATTTAAACTTGGTAACTTTATGTTTTTGACCGTCCTGGGTTTGATGACGTCAACAGAAATTTTCTATGCCTTCTAGATTTCAAGTTGCGATAGTCAACTTTTTTATTTCTTATGGCCGCCATATTGGATTTTTACACCATCAGACTGACAAAAAAATTAGCTTTTCAGATTGGTAACCAACATACCTTTTTTCTTTCAAAAAACTTGTTGAAATTTGAAAATTTGTATAAATAATCTATAAAATCGTGAATGTTTTGAAAAACAATTAAAATTATAATGTAAATAAAAGTGACACAACACTCTATAGGTCTAATAAAATAACGAAAAGACAATAAATTTAAAACACCAGATAAATAATTATTTAAATTGTTTAAAGTACGCGCCGTTATGTAGGTATGATGTAGTGGTTAGTCCTCAAATTCATTTCGTACACTGCCTTTAGGATAGTTTGTCTCGAAATAGAGTCGAAAGCATTTTTGATTTTACGGCGAAGAAGTTCAATATTTTCCGTTAGGGTTGCATAAACAACATCAATGTAAAAGTAATCCTTAGGCGTTAAACATGGCGATCGCGGAGGCCAATGAACAGGACCAAACGTACCAAATCATGAATTTTGAAAGCGTACATCTAAATTAATATCCTTTTACAATGCGGGCGTTGTGAGGACCAGCTCCTTCTTGCTGAAACTACTGATGTTTTGAATTGTTAATAATGGCAATTCGTCTAACATATCTTCTAAATATGTTTCCAACAATCTTAATTTCGTTATCATTAGACCAATAAAATGTTCTGTAGATTTTATTTATATCATAGTTTCAATTGTTTTTCAGAGCATTCTCGATTTTATGAATTATTTACACAAATTTTAAAATTTCAACAAGTTTTTTGAAAGAAAAAAAGTATGTTGATTACCAATCTGAAAAGTTAATTTTTTTGTCAGTCTGATGGTGTAAAAATCCAATATGGCGGCCATAAGAAATAAAAAAGTTGACTATCGCAACTTGAAATCTAGAAGGCTTAGAAAATTTCTGTTGACGTCATCAAACCCAGGACGGTCAAAAACATAAAGTTACCAAGTTTAAATGAAATAGCGTCAATGGTAGGGAAGATAATAGGAGTAATATTTTTCTAAAATCACATATTTCAGTTTTTTTGTAATAAATCAAAAACGAATCAAAATATCCAGGATTTCTTTTTTTTTAATCGCCATAAAAATGTGCAACTTTTCTCTAATTTAACCGACCTTGTATCTCTTACCGTTTCCAAGATAGCAATGGTGAGCATCGAAAAAAGCAGTGAAATTTGCCAGGTCATTTAAATTATTGAATATTGCACAAAAGCAAAAGATGTGATAGTTGAAACATTATTGTAGAACTTTTTATAGATCTAGTCGGAACAGGCATTCAGCCGAATGTCTATTTATTATTGAATTTCTGTCTGTTCAGCCGACTGAGTGAGCTATAATTTTTTAGATAATAAAATCATATTTACTGCACAGGTATTCACTGCACACACAATGGATTCTATTGAAAAATCTTTTTAGTGCTAAAGTTTGTTTGACATTTGCATATAACTTACATGTAAAGATTAATTTTTCAAATTCAAGATACACTTAAAAATAATATTATATTGTCTAAAGAAAAATTAAATACCTGTTTGATTTAGATTTTGTGAGTCAAACTTTAACAATTTTGGAACGTATATTTTGATTAACATTCAGTCAATTTTAATTATTTCTATAGAAAAATTACCTCTGGATTTGGTGAATTTGTTAACATTTTTGTGTTGAGTTTGCTTTGGTTTAGATTCAAAGTATACAATAATTTACTCATTTTCATTGAAAACCTAAATAAATTGCTTCATTTATTAGACAACATAAACAAATGTCTTTAATTATTGACGTTTTCCAGTTAATATCGATAAAATGTGTTTGCGTTTTTGTTTATTTGCAATTTAATTAATGTTTGGTGTTATTCTTTTTGAAATGAACACCCCAAAAAATGATCCAAACGGCAAAAATCGACGGTGTCAAATTAACACGATATTAAAGATCAAATATTCACTAACATTTTGTCTAAGTGCACCAAGCCAATTAACTAACATTTTTCGATTATTAACTCTGTAACTATTTTAAATTTAGTGTTTAAAAATGTATGTTTGTCATAAGGTTTTTTGTTTTCAGAAAATTTTACACAAAGTGTCGTAGAACCAGATGCAGGAGAAGATCATTGGAGTGAAGGTTTATTAATTTTTTTAAATATTTAGTGTATGGTATTTATATCCTAAATTATACAAACTAGCGACTTCGTGATACAGCGCGTTTATGTAGTAAATTTGTTTGATTATTATAATAAAAACAATTCATCATTACAAAAACAAAAAACAATAAAATTTTACGTATTTTATTTATCTTGACAAAAAAGGTAAAACTAATTTTTAAAAAACTATTGATTAGGTACCTACATTAGTTATTCATTTTTATTTATAAAAATCATAAAAATATTATATTTAATCATGTTACTCAAATTTTCAATTATATTTAGTGTTAGCGCACAATAAACTTAAAAACATTATAGTTTTGCATTTTAAATGTCAATTTAATGTCACCTTTGTTATAGTCTCGTACTTTTCAGAAAATGAAGAAGACGAAGATGAAGGTGCAAATATGACCGAAACTAGTCTTCAGTTTGATGATTTTGTCAAACGGTATTTTTCACGCTATTTCTTTTTGACATTTGTATTTACTTGTTGTATTTTAGACTTGCCAATCCAAAAATCATACGCGTATGCGGCTTAGCTTTGACTAATTTCGAAAGCAATTCCTTTAATGTAAACCATTGCATCGTTAAACTTTTACATCGAGTTGCCTTTGACTGTAAGCTGTACTGTATGGTATTCCAAATATCCATTTTCAGGACTTTTCAGAAGATTTATGCCGCCAGAACGGCGCCACAGTTCAAAGTAACGCCTATTCGTGAAAATTGTTATTATATATTTTTTTAATGTATTGTTTACAGGAATTGCAAAAATTTGCGACCTACGTAATTCGCCAATTCTTTAAATTAGCTAAGAATAACGAAAAGCTTTTCACAGAGGTACTTTTTTGGAAATCAGTCGCAGAAGCAAATGAAATAGAAAGTGGTTATTCCAACACAGACAAGTAAGAAGTACTTCCCCTTATTACCGATTCAGATAATAAATGTATAGGAATTCAATGCTTCATGAAAGTTACCTAAAAGTCCGATGAAACACACCAACATTCTGTATAAAAAAATGCCAAAATGTGATATAAAAAGTATAATCAGAGAGAATTGATATTTAGATGATTCTGTCACTTTTACTGCCATTATCAATGTTTTTAACGGTAAACAACAATAAATTTGACAACAAACGGACAGCAGTTACCTACATCCAACTTGATTTTGAGTTGTTCAGTTTTTTAAATTATTTTATTAACTTTATTTTAATATAAAACCCTGATGTTGATATTTGCGTATCTAGTTTTTTTATTCTGCATCCGAAATTGTAAACATATACAGGGAGTTCTATTTAAAAAAACATTAAGTTGGGCTTATTTCATGCTAAACCGGAAATGCAAAAAAAAAGAAAGGTCATAAATGCATTCTTTATTTTTGTCCATAGCATCAAGCAACATTTTTAAAACAAGGTTCGAAAATACCTAAAATAATCGACAGGTCAGGAACTTTGTCTTAACCCTGTATAACAGTTTACCTATAAAGGGTGACTGATTGAGACCGGCACTTAAAAATATATGAAGAATGAAAAAGGGTATGGATCTGAAATTTTGGTTCTGACCATAATGGCATCTGATCTGTTTATTGAAAATATTTTCAATATGGCGACACTTCCGGAAATACCGGAATATGACGTCTATTTTCTTATTTCAAATACAATAGTCTTATTTTCTATTGCGTATTTGGATTCAAAACGTTATTTTAGAGGGACTTTTATTAGCATTCCCTATACCTAAGGGCAGTCTTTTTTTAGATTTTTGGACTTTTTAAAAAATGTTTTGATTTTCATCGTGATGCTTATTATTATCTAACGCCGCCATTTCTGAAGAAAAAACACTTAAATTTAGACCATGCCTAGAAGAAACCTTGGAGTACATCCTGGAATTTTTGCAATCAATGCATTACTTACAGGGTGTCCAAAATTTAATTTTCTTTTAATACAACTTCAGACCACTAAAACTCGTTTTTTTTTTTTCAAATACAATGCCCAAACTTTTTTTTCATTTTCTAATGCAAAATTACATTCTGCATCAATCTGTATTAGCGTTTCCTAGACCTATCTGCAACAATTTTCGAGTTATTAAGAATTGTTGATAAAGTTAAGAGAAATTGCAACATTTTTAAATAGTAAGCCTTGGAAATGACAACAAATGCCAATAATAATAACTGTAAACCACTTTTATTGCGTTTGTCTGAAGTATCCATGAAAATGAAAAATCAAGCGTATTATTGAAAGAACTTGCCGTGTTCAGTGAGAGGTATCCTCATTTGACTGTAATGACCAGACAGAAATTTCAATGAATAGAATCAATATTTTTGCAATTTAGAAGAGTGAAATCTGCTAGTATTCGACCTAATCGTGTGACAAATAATGAAACTAACGAAGTTAACATCCTGGATATTTTAATGACCATCCTCAGCGGTCAATTCGATTGGCAGCGCAACTCGGGTTTAACATACTATGCTGTACAAGCTACATTAAAAATGCACAACTATTCGTTCGCACTTTCAATAATCTTGTGATATTATCTATGAATGTAAAATAAATTCAAAATATCCGTGTTTGAACACTCTTGATATTCCATTTTTATGGATACTTTAGACAAACGCAATGAAAGTGGTTTTTCAGTTATTAATATTGGCATTTGTTGCCATTTCCAAGGCTGACTATTTAAAAATGTTGCAATTTCTCTTAACTTTATCAAAAATTCTTAATAACTCGAAAATTGTTGCAGAAAGGTATAGGAAACGCTAATACAGATTGATGCAGAATGTAATTTTGCATTAAAAAATAAATTTTAGACACCCTGTAAGTAATGCATCGATTGCAAAAATTCCAGGATGTACTCCAAGGTTTCTTCTAGGCATGGTCTAAATTTAAGCGCCTTTTCTTTAAAAATTGCGTCGTTAGATAATATAATATAAAATTAAAACATCTTCAAAAAAGTCCAAAAGTCTAAAAAATGACTACTTAGGTATAGGAAATGCTAATAAAAGTCCCTCTACAATAACGTTTTAAATCCAAATACGCAATAAAAATAGACCATTGTATTTGAAATAAGAAAGTAGACGTCATATTCCGGTATTTCCGGAAGTGTCGCCATATTGAAAGTATTTTCAATAAACAGATCAGATGCCATTATGGTTATAACCAAAATTTCATATCCATACCCTTTTTCATTCTTCATATATTTTGAAGTCCCGGTCTCAATCAGTCACCCTGTATAGCAATCGGATGTTTCTATAGAGTAATTAAAATTTGTTATCATAATAATTTTAGCAATATTTTTAGATCGATGGGAAGTAAGTGTAATGTTTGGACAGAAAGCGAAGAAAGTGAATTAAAAATGTTATTTATGGAGCATCGAGAAAAACAAATTAAAGACGGTACAATAAACGCAGTCTATATAATACACCAGCGCTCTATTTTTTACTCTTTTTATTTATAGACGTAGTAGATTGGATCGTTTATAATCGTATTGACAACAACAAAACCCACAGGGCAATTCTAAAAAAGCTCAAGGAAATGTGTCTTTTAACGAACTACAAAGGGCCTCGCAAGAGCGGCATTAGCGCTAAAATCCCTCTGCAGTGGGGCGAAGATGAAGTGCAACAACTAAGGGAATTGTACGAACGTTTTAAGGATACCGCAGGTACAAAATTTAATCGAAAATTTCAAAATAATTTTCCTACCTTATTTATTACAGATCCGCTCAGTTCCATAATGGATAGATTGGATGTATCGCGACCGAGGGTAAGAATCGTTGAAAAATTAATAGAACTTGGACTCGCCAGAAACAAAATTCACCTAAGGAAAAAAGTTTTGCGAAAACAGCGAAGCGTCGAAAAGCCAAGAGGCGGTAAGTGAATTTTAATTATTTAGTTTTACAACTATAATTACCAACTATTTGCGTTTTTTTTTGCTGCGATTCATTTGAATTATCATTTTAATTACTGAGCGATATGAGCAGCGCAGAACTGAACAATTGGACGAGTTAGTCCGCACCTCGGTCCACCCGTACACCTTTCTCTAATTGATTGTGTTGGTGTTAGGGGCGCGTGTGTAACTCCCCTGTTATTCATCACTGCCGCATGTCGGGTGACTAATGATCCGTCCTAAGGGCATAGCTTCAAGTCTGCTTCACACTTCCAAACTCCGCTGTAGGAAGATTGCATGATTTTCATTTAAGCAAATTTTTATTAAAATGCACATTTATTACATCTTTAAAAACTCGTTCAGTTAGTCGTACTGATAACAAAATAGGAGGGTGGGATGAATAGTTTCCGGTCTAGGAAGAAAAACAAAAAAAAATTGGTGAAAAATTATTTTACCTTTGGCCATAGTCTCCTAGCTTATTGCACTTATTCCAGCGATATTCGAGAGCTTTTATGACATTCTTATAGGCTGATTCGTTCAACTTCTCAAAATAGACCTTTGTGGCGGCGATCCATCGCGTAATTCTCACGAGCGTGAAACTTTTTCAAGTTTGGAAACGAGGAGGACCACGTCTGGCAAGTACGGTACATGATGCAGCAATTCAAAGTTCAATCAACGAATTTTAGCCATCGCAATAACAGACTTGTGACATGGCGCGTTATCCTGATGAAACACAACTTTTTTCTTCACTAATGCGGCCGTTTTCTGCGAATTTTTTAGCACAGCTGGCCAAGTAAATTGGTGTAGTACTATCCATTTATTGTTTTGCCTTTCTGTAGATAATTAAGCAAAAAAAATACATTTCGTATGCCAAAATACCGTCGCCATGTCTTTTTCGGCCGATGAAACTAATTCCGCCTTGATCAGGGCTGGTTCGCCTCTCGCCGTCGCGTCGATCCACTGTTACAAATCGGCGCAAAAGGTCTTTTGGATTGCACTATAAAAACGCCAAATACTGCTAGGAAATGATTATAAAATATGATTAAGTTTTTGTTTGTTATAAACAATCGTGGCACCCATTCCGCGGATAATTTTCTTATGCCCAAAACTCCGCATACTTGTGATGTGCTCGCTCCTAATTTGTCCACAGTCTCAGCTAAGTCATCAACTTCAATCGACGGTTGTTTAACAGGATTTTTAATGTCTTTTTTGACCACCTTTTCACAAATTTTGGTCTTTCCGAACGTTGTGCATCCTCAATGCTTGTACGACATGTTCGTTCTAACGTACAAATATTTTATAAATTCGGTGGTCAAAAATGATCGAAAGCTTTTTTAACAGAAAAGTAATACTGTAGTAAGGTATAGTATAAAAAAATTTTTTGCGTTTTCAGTGGCGTGGAATGTGGGGGGATGCAAAAAAATTACAATACAATAATACAATTAGTGCGGACTACTAATAAGGACACGTTTACCTGAACGGGTTTGACGGGAAAATAAGTGCTAATTAATTGCCGCTATCGTCACCAACGGTACACTGGCTTCATCTTTCAAACTTATTATATTTCTAGTAGATCGTGTATCATAGGGACGTTAAGTTTTATTTCGCCCGTGTCAGACACGGGCGTGCACAACTTTGGCCGAAACGCACGCCTGTGTCAGTCACGGACGTGAGCGTTAAGGGTTCGCAACCCATGATTTAACAGTTGAAAACTATGCAGAAGATTCGCCAAAAGTAAAATCCAGCTCAGTATATATTTCAATTGGAGATACACCCTAAATATAGAAGTATTTTATCACTTCGTGTATCTTGGTTTTATCGATTGTTTAAAAAACAGTGTTTGTTAACTTTGGCGGACCGTCAAATGCAAACTACTTAACAAAACCTTTTAAAACTCACAGTCAAAGTAATTAAGGATGGAAGTGGAGAAAACCACAGGCAATTCATAAAAATTTGCATCCTGTGTATAGGCTAGGTCGAAAACTATTTATTACCAGCCAGGCAAAAACGAATATATTTCAATCGTCTGTGTGTGATCATACCCGGATTACAATCTTGAATATGATCTTGTGAAAAATTTAACCTTGCAATTAGGTTTCACGTTTTAATGCGAAATTCATGTAGCTGTGTAAATCTGGTTTCTATCGGCCGTTTCGACTTGCGTATTGTTTGTTAACTTCAGACCCCACAGCAATGCCTATGACAAAATAACGAGCCTTCTCGATCCTGTTTGACAGGGTGAGGGTGCGAGATAACAGGGTATTTTTATTTTATTATTTATTAACCTTCTTTTACTGTGTAGAATGGAAATTATATTTTAAAGTCGCCTGTTTGATTCCGCCGGTAACTAATTCGTGGCGGAACGCAATACGGATACAAAGCACAACTCGATTAGACGCAAATATAATGAATGATGTATTTGAGTATACGATGCTGACAAATGTGGATTATTAAAGGCAGTTTTTTGGACGATGACTACAATACAGCGCAAATTTTAAAGATATTGAAAATACTTGTTTTATATTTTTGTTATTAACCTCCATTCAATTTTTTTTTGTACGAGGGTCAAGCTAAATTTATCAAAAATTTAAAGAAAAAAAATACTAATGGTCCGTGAAAAAAAGTAAGTTAGAATATTATTTCTTAAAGTAGTGGAAGAAGTATGAAAATGAAGTTAATCCGTAAGCATTTTCGAATTTTAATTTGTGATTTTAAAAAGAGCTAAAGCGCTTTGAGTACTAGGAAAGTTTGGCAACGTTATATTTTTAAGTAGGCTTTGAAGTTAGACAGCGGCAATTTAGAAACAATTGAAGGATTAAACAAAAAAAATGGTTCAATCTTTTCCCTATAAATTTTTGACATTATTTTATATTGAAGATGTAATTTTACCGTATTTTCGTTGTGCCTATCCGCCAAGAAAGTCGTGTATGGATTTACGAAGATCAGCAAAATCTGAAGGCCGAAAAAGTAGCGACCAGCGAGCAATGAAAAAAGTAATGTACGCAGGTTTCATCAGGAGTATGAGCCTAATCAATGCAATAAAGAGAGATACGCACCAGACAGCTTTAGCTACACAGAAAAATGTTTGCCTGAATATTCTCGTTCTAGTTCCTTAAAAGAGGATTCTGCTCCATCACGATAAAGCATCATCTCCAAAAGATAAAAGTAGTAAAGCATCCGCCATACTCATCCGACTTGCCAACGTGCAAGTTTTGTTATTTTATAAAGAAATTTGCGGGGTAGAAAGTTATAGTTTGAGGTGGAGATTGATTATCGTTCACGGTTATTTTGCAAGTATTCTGTATGAAATTTGTCTGGAAACTTTTAAGAAGGTGAAAGCATAAATGCTGAACGTATCGAACATATTTAAAACAAATCTTCGAAAACATTAACCGTATTTTTAATCCTCCATAAATTCAGCTTGACCCTCGTATACATAATATAAAGAATATTTTTCTACTAAACCTCATAATCGCAATTTGTTGCAAAATTTTAATTTAAAACAATTTCACTGAGAAATGAAGGTGATTACATAGTGTATCTTACATATTTTATTTTTATTTCAAACTTCCAAATTGTAAATCAGGAAATAAATAACTGCTGAACAAAATCATGAACCTGGATTTTATAAAGGTGTTGTGTTACCCAGTTTAAATTTACATTGTACGCGTTTCATCACATCATCAAAATTCTTGCACTGAAACATCTTCATTTGCTGTTCCTAATTTATTTCCGCAATGACCGAAATAGAATTCGCAATTTATCGGATGAACCCTTGAAGTACCCACCGTGCAGAGTCAAAACTTAATAGCCTGTGGGGAGTCGCAATGGAGTTGTACATTGCATTGTCAGAAGCACTTCGCTGTAGCTGATTAATTCAATGACAAGCCAAGATTGCCTTTCACTTGAATCATTTATCTTTGGTCCCCCGCTTAAGCCGTAATTTCACTTTACCGAATGTATTATAGGCATGTTTGTCGACCATAAAAATGTCGTATTCGAACTGTTACTTCGCATACACTTTTTTAGGATTTAAGTAAAGTCTGAATCAGTACCTTAAGGTCTGTGTCTGAGTCACTAAAATAAGAACCAATTTACCTCCGTCTGGGGTAACTAATAAACTCACATACTTTATGTAAACAAATAATTAAAAAAAGCAAATATAAATCATGTTACGTTTTATAATGATATTACCTATATACAGAGTGCCCCAAATTCGAGTAAATGCATGGGGATCTCGCTTATGTTAAGAGTTACGAGGTCGGTTAAATTAGGGAAAAGCTGCGAAATTAGATGTTCTTCAAATATATGCAAAGAAAATTTTCATAGCTGTCTTCAAAAGTTATTCAAGAAAAACTGCAAAAATTGATTTTCTTTTTTTTGCCCCATTTCCTACATTTTTTAAGATGTCGACAATCTGGAAGCACTTCTCCACGGCAACTTCTTACGCTTTATATTTTGAGATAACATAAAATTTCCTACAACGTTTCGTCTCTTCAGAAACATCATCAACTTCATTTTTTTAAATACGGCGAAAAAATGTTGATCTCATAGTCGAATAGCATTTTGTCTTCTGATTTTAATGATATATGACACTTAATATCGAAAATGATATTTTACCACAAACATTTTAGAAAAATTAATTTTGTCCAATTGTTTAATCAAATGATCTTATACAAAAAATAAATTTAAAAAAAACAAAACAATTTTGTTGTTCTGTTAAAATTGTCACTTTGGCATTAATATGATCATGATTAATTGTATACATAAGAGAGTTGTTTAATTATAAATAACACCTTTTCCATTTGGAAAGACTATTTTAAAAATGCAAAAAAGTTAGTTATAAACTATCAATATGATGGCAAAACAACAAAATATTCATTAAAATAACAATAAAATTCTAAATCTGAATGGTCATATTCAGTAAAATGGGTTCAGTTTCAACAGTTGTAGCAGCAGGTAACTCTATTTCCTGGATCTCTTTATTTTGTTTATAATTTTTACGTGGTTTTTATACGAATCAAACGCTCTAAGATTTTTTTCCAGTTTTGAAAATACAGTTCTGTGAGGTTGTCGCCTCTCTGGATACAAATTCATGCAATCAGCACTCGCTCGTTTTGAATTTCTTGAGCTTTTAATATACACAGTAAACATATCTGTTTTTTTCAGAACCGGAGAAAGCCATATTATCGTAGTATTTACAATGGCAGTTAAAAACTGACACCTGATTTGGATCTAACAAACATTTGTTTCACAGCCTACGTAATTGATTTATTATCTCTGGTTTTACTATCAAATATTACAAAATAGTATTACCAATATTGGATTTTTTGCTTTGTTTAGGCGTTCTTTTGTTTTTTATCAGCTAATAGATTAAACCCAACGTTATTAATTCATGGCTTGCTTAACTTTTTTCCATCAAAATCGTCTTTTAATATTGAAGCCGCCAAATTTCAAAATAAATGTATCATGTGGCACATCATTGAAAAGAGAAAAAAATAAGCTCTCGAATGACACTAAAATCAACTATGTTTTGCATTTAAAAAAATGCAAGTTTATGCTGTATCTCGTAAAATATGCAATTTTAAAAAAGTTGATTGCCGCCATTTTTTAGCTATCAAAAATATCTACCACTTTTTTAAAAACTTTTTTGCTTTATCTCATAGCACTGCAACGGAGATAAATGCATGTAAAAAAAAATGACTCATTTTTTGTTTTTCATCAATATCAAATTAGCCTTGATTTTTTTTTTTTCAAAAACAAAAGCATCGCTGTATTGCTCTATGAAGTAGGTAACTTTTGTCCCATTTGACCGACCTTGTGTTTAAAAGTAAGCAATGGTGAGCCTCAAATTCTGGACACACTGTACACTTACAAGCAAAAACGTGATTCAAAAGTTTATTTTTAGGTACAAAAAATAGTATATACGTACCGTATAATCTCGCGTTAAATTCTGACAACTTTTACTCATTTTTGCTCGCTATCGATTTTCACATATCTTGAGCAATTGTACACATACTACATTATGCTACCTCGGCGTTATGAGAATACTAATTCGCAATTTCTAGGTAATTACAACTACTGTGAGATCTGTAAATTCAGTGGTCTGTGCATTGCCAGTTGTTAGCAACGGTTGTTGACAACACAATGGACAATAATTTAGAAATATCTACTAAAGGGTGCCACTGCTTGTTTTAAAAACCAATTTCAAGCGGTAAAGCTGCATTTTAGTACTTTTAATGGCGTGAAAGTTTTAAATGAATCAGTCGACAACAAGCCTATAAAATTTTGGTGAATTAGAAATTGCAATTAATTTAGTTCTTTTCTGAAACCTAATATTTATGGATACAAATACATGGTCACTTTAGAAATCAGAAGCCCCCTCCCTAAAATATTATACAATTTTTAAAAAAAGAATATCTTCAATTTGTAGTGTTATTCAAAAGTTAAGTCATAAATGGAAAAGTTTTATTTTTAATTTCTCAAAAATAAATTATTTTGGCAAAAGTTGGTGCATGATCTTAACTAATTTTAAGATTTAAAAAAAATCACTTTAAGTTCAAATGACGCTAGATTTTAGTGATTTTACAGTTTTCACACTAGTAAAGTGCCCTTATTTTACAAGATACAAATAAAATTTCATCGGGTAAAGTTGTTTAAAATTCAAAAAAACGTCTGAATATAAAATTTTTAATGAAATTCTAATTTTTACTTTTTTCGTATTTTAACAATCTAATCGTCACAAACGAAGCTTTTTACTTATTTTTAAACCTAAAGGCCTCTACTCATTATCCAACTTGTCCGAGTCGACCTTCGGGAACTCCGTGTTGAGTGTTGTCTACACACCTCCCGACCAGTCCAACCAACACAGCATAAATGTAACTTCTTTTATTATTTTGGCTCTGATGCCATTTTGTGGATAACAAATTTATAAATAGCGTTAAATTTTCGGTTTAATAGTCCTTATCTTGAGGATTGTGGTGGGGCGATTGGCTTGTTGGATGGCTGGCCACCCGACCGTTCCAACTTGTCCAACTGTCGGGTTAGTCGGGTGACAGACTACACATTAAACAATTTATCGGAATGGTCGGTCGGTTGTACCGACAAATTGGTTCGACTTAAATACAAAGTTGTTCGTGTAAAAAAGAAACACTGAAAATTAGTTACAACAGTGTTCACCCTAAAGGTTTATTCACACACATCAGTTATAGTTCCGTCTCCGATCCGTCACCGTCCTGTCTCAGTCATACGCACAATGCCTAATCACGCACATCTGTCATGCGTTAGTCAGTCCTTTTCAGGGCATGAAACCGGTTTTTTAAACCGGTTAACCGTTATTTTTTTTCAGAAAAAGTGATTTTTAACCGAAACCGAAACCGTTATTTTTAAAGGCAAAAAAACGGTAACCTTTAACAGAAAAAAAAAACGGTTTTTTTAACATCTTTTTTTAATAAAAATTACGATGAAAAATACAAAATCTGTATTATATGCGATTAGTTTACCAGAAGTCATTACTGAACGCTTGATTGTACATTTATTATAAAATTATAAATAAATAATATTTTTTCATACTTTGCATTCTTGATCTAAATAATTTTAAAAACCGGTTAATGGTTTTTTACGAATAAAACCGGTTTTTCAACAAAAACCCTTATAAAAATAAAGTTCTCGATATCGGTTAACCGTTAACCAAAAATTTTTTCGGTTTCGAGCCCTGGTCCTTTTACAAGTGATCAGTCAAAAAGTGATTTTCGCGATGGCTAAGCTTACGGAACTGGAGCTGGTAGTAATTGCATTAATTTTAGATGAAGAGAAACAGCAGAAGAAGAGGAAGTGGGTGCACGAGATGTGGAAGAAAAGAGAAGAAGAAGGCGAGTTTGCTACGTTATTTAAAGAACTGATTGATGATGGAACAAAGTTTATGAAGTATTTCAGAATGAGTAAAAACAGTTTCAATATACTGCTTAGGATATGCATTTAAAAAAACAGGATCCACATTAATATCCATGTATTTGTTTGACAAATCATGCAACACGGGACACGGGATACTCACGAACACATTCTATTTACTTTTCGTCGTTCATTTTTTCAATGATTTTATGACCTTATGTTAATATTTATTCGCTTCTACCACGTGTTGGCTAGTCCGTCAAACAGCAATATCGGTGAGAAGAAATAGTAAGTTTGACTGTCAGACTGTGAATGACGAGCTTATTCGTAACTGCGCCGGCTGATTGTAGATTGGACAACTCAAATTACAAGAATATTTTTTATGACTGAAGTTGACGGAACTGAGACGTGACGTGAGTGATGTGAGCGAATAGACCTTAAGCTGTGCGCGTGTTCGCAGGCACACCAGTCAAAATAATAGCGCACAAACGTTGGTAACGCGCACAAAGTTTCCTTACGATAATTATTGCGAAATTTAAACAAATATTTAACTGAAACTTTCAGTATTGAAAGTTTAATGTGACAAGTAACAAATTAAATGCTATATGTATGTATATGTAATTTTTGTTGCAGACATTTTTTTATATAAATGAAAAATTGCACTTGACGATACTTTAGCGCACATATGGTTTTTCAGATTAAAATGAACATTGGTTACAAGTTGATATAAAGAAATGACGTAGAACTTAAAAGTGAAACAACATAAACATCAAAAGTTTTCTAATTGATAGCAGTTATTCATCGTGTAATTAATGGTTAAGGAATTAAATTTAAAATAAAAGTCTCCATTTTTGTTAATTTGCAGTGATCATTACAAAATACAAACTAATTAATTTGGATTTTTACGAACAAAATTAAAAGCTTATAGTAGCTAACATAAAACAGTTATCATACAAAATTTTGGCAAAATAATATTTTTTTAACATTAAAAGTAAACAAATTGTAATGAATTTTAAAAACTTTATTTAGCTACAGTTTAAAGTATGTTCTTTGTCTCCCTCTTTATTTTACTGATTTTACAAAATATTTTGGAGACAAAGAAATTTAAACAGTTTATATAAATGCTTTACAAAGTATCCACTTTTGTACTTATTGACATATTCAAGGTGTCAAACCGTTTAGGATTTTACTGAACCAAACCAGATTCTACTATACGTTAATACATTAGTGAATATTCTATAAAACTAAACGAATTTTGAATATAAATTCGTTTTCATGTAAAAAAATCCATAAATATTTTGTGATTTTTTGTGACACAATTGTGAAAAAGTTTTACAAATTAACGTAATAAAACTATAATAACATAAGTTTTTCACAAATTTTTCGGTTTCAATAGTTTTTGGATACTGAATTGATTTAAGTGAAAATTGGTTACCCTTTTTATGTCATGTAATCAATAGTATTTTAATATTACTTGTCTCTTACACAAAGAAGTTCGTATGTGCTTTACTTAATTAATTTTCAAAAATCTTGTAGTGTACGACATTATATTTTCTATCAATTTTTAAAAGCTATTAGAATGTTAACCTAAATTAATTAAAGTCGTATTTATAATTACCTACTTAGTAAATGATTTGTAAATTTGTTTTAAGAATTCTTCGATGATGACCCAAGAGATGTTTATTCAAGCATGAGTTCTGACACCGAAGATGAAGACGAAGATAATATACGTACTAAAAATCATCCACCTGCTAGAAAAAATAAAAAATCGTATTCAAAAAAGAAGGCTAAAAACATTAAAAAGTACCAAACACCATCAACCCAGCTTATTCCACTTCTCATAAAAATGGTCGAATCAGGTATGTAAATTACTTAACATTTTATGATGGATATGTGTTTATTTCCTTAAGGTATAGTTTAATGTGTTCTTGAAGTTTAAAAGTTTGACAAAATAATTTAATTAATTTGAGAATGATATAGAAGGGTATTCCAAAGTCGAAGCTTAACATGCAGATTCGCTTAACTTAAGAGCTACAAAGTCGGTTAAATTGGTGAAAATTTAAGTAATGTGGTACTGAATTCAAATCTAAAGAAAAAACTGCTATGGCTCTTAGTTTAGAAGTTATTTATAAAAACCTAAAATAATATATTTTCGTTTTTTTCTTATTTTAATTAGTTTAATTTTTCTAGACATTAAAAAAGCCCGTCAATTCTACCCAATTTGAACATTAACAAACCATGGTAACCACCAAAACAACTCGTTTTATATTGGGGGGGAAAAATAAATCAAGCTAAAAAAAAATTTTTTTATTGCAAAATTTTAACCCACCAAAAACTTCTGATTAAAAAACCAACAGGGATCACAGCCCCCTGTGAAGGTGGGCTTGAAAATATTACTATGGGAAACGTTTTAATAAGTACGAAACATCTACCAAATATCATTCTCTTACATTTATCCAAATTTGAGAAATAAAATAAAAACCTAATTTTACCGCTCTCTTTTGGGGGTGTAACTCCGAAAGGAGACGTCTAAGGAAAATTTATAAAAAAGTCCCCCCTTAATTTTCGATAAGGAATCACCTCCCGAATTTTTTCAGAATATTTAAGAAACATCCTGTATATTACGATAGTTTCAATCTACTCTACACCCTGTTTATATATATAATTATAATTTACTTGAATACTTTTGTCACATTTAAAATATAACTTTTTAGGCTTGGTGGAAGCATTAGAATGGCTTTGTGAAAGTTTTACTGATGCAGCAGAAGATATTGACGATAATGATGATTGTGAGGACACTGGCATACCATTAGTTCCGATTTTGGATTTTGCACTATTAGCAATGGAGAATTCCAACTTCCAGACTCTAATAAAACTCTTTGGATTGAAAAAACCGACAAACGAACAGGTACACATTTGTTTATGAATCTATGAGTTTGAGCCTCCTCTTCTTCATTCCTCTTTCTTTGCCCTTCTTATTCGAAATCCTCTATCTCCTATTGCTACTTTTCAGTTGCTTACTCCTATTAGCTTTCTTGTGTTCAAATTCGATGGGATTACATAAGTATCTCGCTTAATAGACAAGATAGAGAAACGGTTAAATTACCAAAAATGTGCAGTTTTGTGGGAGAATCTCAGAACCGCTTTCAAAAATATTCTATCATTTCCGATTTTTGAGTTTTTAGCAAAAACTGTTTTCTTGTCATATTTATAACGTGTCATATCTCCCTTATTGTCCTAAATATGGAAAAAATTTATGAAGATTATTTTTAGATATCTATATGTAGACTTAAGTGGTTCTAAAAATAAAACTACGCTTGCCGTTAAATAGTTATAACACACACTTACTTTTTTTTAAATGGAAGCTATAGTTGGCCCTGACCTATTTTTTTTCTCATTCCAAATATGCAAGGTTGACGTATTTACTTTAATTTTGTTTTTTTAAGATAAACAGGTAAAAACAAAAAGTATGCTGGGAAAACAAAAAATAAATAAAGTGTAAAACTTTATAAAACCAATGTGGTACCATATCCCAACATTTAAAAGGGTTTTAGTTTTGTCGTTTATGATTAGTTAGGTTTGCAATACATTTTTGCTTCAGAGTCGATTGTTATAATTAAATCATATTTATATTTTTTCTCATAACTGCTGATTCTAACTATATTTTTGTTTATCGTTTGTTCAAATTTTGTTGTTTATTTTTTATTTCACAGACTACTTTTTGTTTTTACCTATGTTTATTTGAAAAACAAAAATTAAAAACCTTTGTAACTTGCTTATTTTTTAAAATAAATACAACAACCCTCATATATTTGGAATGGGAAAAAAATAAGGAATTTAAATAGGTCATAGCCAACTATAGCTTCTATTTAAAAACAGGTAAGTTTGTGTCATAACTTTTTAAGGCGAGGGCAAAAAAAAATTGTTAGTACCATCAAAATCTACAGATAAATATCTAAAAATGCTCTTTATAAATTTTTTCGATTCTAAGAACAATAAGGGATTATAAATTATAAATATGACAAGAAAACGGTTTTTCGCTAATAACTCTAAAACCAGAAATAATAAAATATTTTTGAAAACGGTTCTGAGATTGTCGTACAAACCTGCACATTTTTGTTAATTTAATCGTTTCTTTATCTTGTCTATTAAGCAGGGCATGAAACCGGTTTTTTAAACCGGTTTAAAAAACCGGTTAACCTTTATTTTTTGTCCAAAATTGTGATTTTTAACCGAAACCGAAACCGTTATTTTTAAAGGCAAAAAAAACGGTAACCTTTAACCAAAATAATAAAAAACCGGTTTTTTAAACATCTCTTTTTAATAAAAATTATTTTGAAAAAATACAAAATCTGTATTAAATGTGATTAGTTTACCAAAAGTAATTACTGAATGCTTGATTGTACATATATTATAAAATTATAAATAGATAATATCTTTTTATACCTTGCATTCCAAATCTGAATAATGTTAAAAACCGGTTAAATTAACCGTTTTTTTCAAAACCGGTTTTTTATGAAAAAAACCGGTTTTTCAACAAAAACCGTTATAAAAATAAAGTTCTTGATTTCGGTTAACCGTTAACCAAAATTTTTTTCGGTTTCTAGCCCTGCTATTAAGTGAGATATCCATGTAATCCTATCGAATTTGGACCACCCTGTACTATGCTTGTTCAGTATTGAAAATGACGTATCTTTTGTGAGTCAGTTTATAGGCACCCCTGTTAAATGGCCTAAAATGAGTAAAAATTGTGCGTTGAACTCGATATTTTAGAGTATGTGAATTGTTTTACCACTTCTAAGTTTATGTTATAGACTATTATTTTGTACAAGCGTCCTGTTAGAAGCTTAGTTTTGTTTACATTTACTTTCAGTCCTACTAATTTAGCTGTACTTTTGATTCTCATATTAAGTTCTTTAAAAATATCCACCAAAAGCAAAAAAGATCATTTTGTAATCCCAATTCGTTCTCGTTAAAGTTTTTAATTAATGGTTTTTCAGGAAATGTACTGGCGTATACCAACAAATATCACTGCAGATACGCTTAAAGGACATTGCAGTGTTATCAATGATGCACTTAAGAAAAAATTAATGATCCCAGAAACAAGTGCAGATATTGCAGCTTCTGATGCAGATAACCAAGAGGACTCATCTGATGAAGATGTTTTTGGCAAAATTCAACAAATTATGAATGAACCCAATGAGAGTGAATCATCTGATCAAGAATATAATAACAAAATTAAAAGGAAGCCTGGTAAAAGGGTAGATACGAATAAAAATTCTGTCACACACAATGAGAATGAAGATAAATCTTTAAAGGAATCGGTTGGCCAGTCTAAAACTCATAAAAGAAAAAAAATTATTATAGAAGATAGCAGTGACAGTGATTTGCCAGAGGAAGAAGCTATCTTAGATAGTAATGTTGCTGAAATTAACACAATCAATGTAGATAACCGAAAACAACTTCATTCCTTATCTGATTCAGATTCAGAACATCACAAAAATAAAAGAGCAAGAAAAATGATCAGCGATGATGAAGATTGAAGTAATATAATGTATTTTAGAGTATTATTGTTTGTTTTCATTTCTTAAATTTTGTTTAAGCTGTATTATTATTCTTTTTTAAAATACGTGTCATTTAAAAATGTTGCTATTTTATTTTAAATAATTTTTTTATTTATATTGTGGAAAACGCTAGGTTGATCATATTCTATCATATTCTGTGATAAAAACGTAGGGCCAGTAGTGGTCAATTAACTTACCTTATTTGGCTGATGAATTAACAAGAATATATTACAAAAAAATCTTTATTTACATGATTATTACATGATTGAGGGAAAGCAGTTCCGGTAACCGGTTCAATAAACTTTTAACTTTTCGGTTTACGTTCCAAACCACCAGTCTTTATTTTATAATAATTCGATAACCGGTTCAGCGGCAACGGTCCAGTTCCGGTTCAATGCAAAATATGATGACAATGCAGATTTATAAATTCAGAGTTCATGAGTTTTTGTTCAAGTTCTGGTTGTCTGGATCCCTGAGGGAAAGTAATCATTATTTAAGCTGTAAATAACGTGTATAAAGTTTCAAAGCTGAAAATTTCATTTAGCACAGCCTTTTTCAAAGTGCGGTCTGCGGCCTACTATTGGACCATGAGAATTTACTGGTGGGCCACAATTTCACACTTCGATGCAGCATTTGTAGGTTCACACCTGGCGGTAAAATATGTCCTATCTTTAAATTTTAGTTGTGACAGGGACTAAAGGGTCACTGAGTTATGTGTTATGTGCCTTTCAAATGGTCAGTGATCAGAATAGTTTGAGAAACACTGATTTAGTGGATGATATTAAAATTTTAAAAGTGGTTAATGTATAAGGCAGCGTTTTTTAACCTGTGTTTTTGGAGATGAAATCCATTTACAACCAGGGACTTGAAACGAAAAAAATTTCGTTCATTTTTGTTCAGAACGAAAACGAAATATATCGTTTTCGTTCCTACCCAAAAAAAAAATTTTCCGTTTTCGTGAACCGAAATAACGGTTAAAACCGGTTTATAGTTTTTTTTTTATCGTCAAAAAATCGAGGACTTTAATTTTTCTTTTCAAGTAACTACAACCCTCTATTAACACGTTAAGCGCCACCATGTTAAAAAAAAGTAGGTTTATCTGGCCATCAATACTTTTTTTAAATTAATGTTTCTAAATTGCCTTTAAGTAATATAAAAAAAATTCACAACAAAACAATAACATTTTAACCAGTTTTTAATTTTTTTTGTGTGAATAAATTTGTATCATAAAACTTTTTTTTTTTTAATATTAATGTGGGTAAAAAAATCACCGACCACCAAGGTTTTCTGGTCCAGCGGGCCATCCTTAAACCTTTTCTGGTATAGTTATATGTAATACATGTACGTTTAAGAATACAGGCAGCCGAATCTAAATGTAGGGTGTTGTATCCAAATGGATACAGGTGGCCCCCCATTGGGCCAAAATGATTTGTATCCATATCGATACAAATGGCGCTTAATGTGTTAATACGATGACAATATTTGCGTCTCCACTAAATTATTAACGATGACGATATATTTTGATGCTCACGGACATCATATTTTAGACTGACGAAATTTACTAAATCATTAAACACATTAACATTTGACCATTTTATTTACTATAACACCTGTAAGGTGCAAAAACACAGTTTGTTAGTTTAAATTGTACACATGATCTTTGTCTAAAAAAATATAAAAATACAGCAAGTGCTGTTTTAAATTTGTTTTAGTACTGAAAATCTATGCATTTGAATTAAATTAGATCCTGCTGTAATTATTTTTAAATGATAAAGACAAATGAATTAATTCAAGTGGATAATTCACTCAATGTTTCCATGATTGTTATAAATACAAAAAGATATTAGAATAAAACTTATATTAACTCTAAACCCAAATAAAACATACACATTAATAATATATGAAAAAAAAACTTGAAATATACTCCAACTTAAAAGTTTGTACATATCATACAACATAAATTTCCACATTCCATTCAATCTTACTAGGAACTAGGAACACATCTTAATAAATCTTCTTTTACATTAGCCCTTTTCAAAGTAAGAATAAATTTTACTATTATTATGTCTAAACGCAAATAAAACATACACATTAGAAATGTATATCCAATCAATTGTATATTCTATATTGACGATCTAACCAACAAATTAGAAATGGGGGATATCTGTACCTAGATACACAGCATAAATGGCAGCAAATAACACCAGAACTACAACTCAAAAAATATGGATTTTTTAGTGGCATAATAGTGAAAATTGTGCCGATTAAGTGTTTTGGTTGACAGTTCCACAGAACATACACGACAGTTCATACAAATTGTTTTGAATTTTCAAAGGCTGCTACCGATATTTTAGGTAAAATACTCGCAAATAATCATAAGAAACGAAATAACTTCAAAAATATTATATTTAGACATAAAACATGCTTAATAACTTTGGAAGATAATTAAATTTTCTACAAGAAAATTTAAAAATATATAGGGTGTTCCATTTAAAAAAAAAGATATACATGCGTTTAAAGTTTCGCGAAATGGACCGAGTAAAACGAACACACTGTATACTATTTTAAAAGTTTAACCAATCAACAATCACTATGACACTATTGTCTAATAAATTACGAGAGTAAATTGCTCTGGTGTTATGTTAATAAATATAAATATAAATATTTTTATAAAGGTCTGCATCTGTCAAAATTTTCAAAAAAACGTTAATAACTCAAAAACGGTTCATTTTAGACATAAACAACCTATAATATTTTTGAAAGAGAATTTAATTTTACGTCCAAAAATTACAAAATATACAGGGTGTTCCATATAAAAAAACATGTTTGGTACCAGCGCGCAAAAACAAAACACTGTATAGCTGAAAATAATTTTAGGTTATGTAACAAATGATTACAAACAACTTTTATATTTAACTTTTTTTAATATTACTAATAACAGAGCTATCGAATAATTCGTCTTGGCTGGGACACCCTGTATAATATATTATAAAACTTTTTTTTTCATTTAATATGATAAACAGGTCTTTATTTACATTTTACGAAAAATCGATGTATTTTACCAATTATTCTTCTTAATCGGTTCCTCTTGTGCCTTTCGATGTCGATGGTGCTTTCCTATTTCTGGATTAGGTTTCTCCACTCCTGTCTATCGTTGGCTAGCTGTGGCACATCTCTCCCACTGATTCCTTATTTTTCTAGTCTCTGTCTCACCCAATTTTATTCTTGGTCTTCCTCTATTTCTTTTTCCCTCCATCTTCATTTTCCAACCTATTTTCACGTATCTACTTTCTGGCATGCATAGTAGATGTCCAAGGCGTCTTAAATGGTGCGTCTCCATCTTTTTCTTAATATCTGTTAGTCCTAGGTTTTTTCGGATTTTTTGTTACAGATTTTATCGATTAGTCTACATCCCTCTATTCTTCTCAGAAATTTCATTCCGTGTGTTTTTAACTTTTTATCCTTTGTTTTTGCTTTTGTGTTAGTGTCCAAGTTTATGAACTGTAAGTACCTAATAATACCTAATTGGTGCGACAACTGGATTAAATGCTCGCGTCTTAGTTACTTTTAATTCTCCTTCTTACTTCTTACTTATCAAACCTTTAAAAGTGACTTCTTAAAATTTCGTCGCTGCAGCAATTCTATTATTCAGATTTTCTTCCAATTTACTATTCTCTGGAGTTATTGTTCCTAAATATTCAAAATTTGCTACCGGCTCTATCTTTTCTTGGTCTAACACTCTATTTACTTTATTATATTGTTTAAAGTCCTTTTTAGACTATACTAATTTGTTACTATATGCTTTCGTTTAAGAAAATAGCATGGAATATTTATATAAAAATTTCGTTCATGAATTTAACATAGAAAACCATTTACATGTACTATTTTGTGATACGAAAACTCTTAATATATTTTGGTTACTTTTCAGTAACTTTTATTATATTTTGGTTACGTTTTAGTAACTTTTATTATATTTTGTTGGAAACTTGAGTAACCATGTCAAATGTGCAATTTGAAAAAGCACAAAATTGAAATAAAATGATGCTGCTCACTAAACAATCAACAACGAACTGTGGATGTTGTTTGATTGTTTCAGTTAGCCTAATCCACAAATGACATGCGGTCAAATACAGTTGGTACAGTAGAATACGAATACGCGCATGCTAAATATTGGATGAAATAGAACAGCCGTACGTAATTTCTTGGAAATTTTTCGTTCAAGATTTTTGGTTTCTGATTGACACGGTACTATGAAAGCGTATACGATTTTTTTAAACGAAAAAACAGTATTGTATAAAACAGACCTAAGTTTAAATTTTTTTTATTCTCTCTAAAAATGCCTAAAAATTGTGTATTATTGGTATTTTTCGTAATTTTTTTAAAATCTTAACTTAAATGGGTTGACGACAAATTATCATTATTGAAGCTATGAATAACGTGTAAAGACAGTTTTAAGCCATACGCGCTTTAGTTTTAAAAAAATAATTTCTTTTTCACAAAAATTTTAATATCGTTATTTAAATGGTTTGAAGGCGAAATATTGCTTTTTTACATAAAATACATACTCAAATGTGAATGTTACTAAAAACTAAATCTGTAAATGAATTAAAAAATACTCTATATTTCGTACATTCTTTATTTACGAGTATAGTATTTACATATATACCTTATACATACAATATTTTTACATTTTAGCATAGATTTGCACAACCAGTCCCGTTAGTTTGATATGGAGCTTCGCCCACAATGTTGCCGCTGAAATTTTAAACAAATATAACACTCATCATTGCCTCACAAAATAAAACTATTTTGTATAAGTGCGATTAATACTCCATTTTTTATGTTGTAAGTAATTATTAGTGCAAAGTTCCAAAGTTCTAAATTATGTTCATTTTCCATGCTAAAGTCGGTTGCACGTAGATGGGAAAAAAATATATTTCTCATGGAAAATTAAAGTTGTTTATAAATTACACTCGGGTGCAAAAATATTGAGCCACATCACATTATTGAGTTTGATGACATTTTTTAAGGCACTTCTAAGAATTAAAAAACGAAATATGTATCATTCAAAAGGTTATTTCATTGCATTTAAAATGAGACCAAATAGTCGGGAGTTTCTTTTTTTCTCAAGTTTAGGACGTTAGAACAAAGGCATTCGCAGTATGCGACAGTTTGTTTATGAATAACTTCTTATTTGTAGGTAAATATAATATCTTACCCAGGTCCATAATTGCAAACATATAGTTTTCTATAGGCAAGTGAGGAATTTCTCTTAAAAAATGTGTATCCGCAACCAACGTACACCGTCTTAGCCCATACTAACTGTAAATATAAAATAATTAAATGTCATGAATCGTTAATCATTAAAATCGTGTACCTGTGTATAGTGACCGGTGCTTGAATTCGATCTGGTAGGAAAAGTATATAACTTGTATTCATTAAACCAGGAGTTAATTGCTGCTATCCAATCGGCACCTCTCTTAAATCCGGACGACATTGACAGAAACAGATTTTGTCCTATCCAATACCAACGACCTAAAAAATTGCATGCGTTTATTTATAACGTTCGCGAATTATGGTGCATCCAAAAAAACTTACTATCAGTCACTTTAACATGAACAAAGTCGCAGGTGTCCGCTATTTTTTGAGCTTCATTTGCCAGCGTTTGATCCCAATACTGCCAATTAATGAAAATGTTTAAGAACAAAAAATTATCACATAATGTTATAGTTTTTCGCGTTCAAAATTTGAGTCTTAACATCAATCAACATCATAGAATTGTAATAATTTTGAAACATACAGGACTAGATCATGAAGTCAACAATAATTAAATAAACATTATTGGCGGCACAAGACTGCAGTCAGAGTAGAGAACGAGATCACAACACCAATAGAAATAAAATTTGGAGTCAAACAAAGATATACCCTGTCTGCCTTACACTATATTTACCTACTCAGAAGAAATATTTAAGTAGACACTAGCAGATTTTGACACGTGTTAAAGATAATGGAGAGACTGTAGGTAGATAATATGCAAAAGGCACTGTCCTTGCAGAAACCATAGACGAAGAGCGAAAAGCAAATAGACATAATTGAAACTTTTAAATACTCAGACTGCAAAATAAACGGCTTACGGAACAACCGGTTGAAATAAGAAGCAGGATTGAAATGGTAAGAATTTTTTTTTTCATGCAAATACATTCTTTCATCAAGAAATCTTAATTTTAATTCCAAAGTTACAATTATTAAAGTTTGTTTCTGTACTGTTCTATGGAATTAAAGCTTACTAGTTTACAAAAGCTTCACAAAAGAAAATCGAATGACACATTTAAGGTGGGTATATACTGACAACAAAGAAATTCTGAGTGGAAAATGTTTCGAATAAAGAGGCGCTCAGAAAATGTGGCAGACAAAAAGAAACATTAGCCACTATGAAAATTAGGAAGTTAAATAAATACCTGGACCATCGTATGACACAAAGACTAATATGAAATTCTTTAAAGATCATCCAAGGTTAAATTCGTGAAAAATAAGAGCGTGGTAGCCACAGAATATCTTGGCTAAAAACCTCAGGCAATGGTTTATGATAACAACCATCCAACTCTTTAGATATACCGTCAATAACATACAAATAGTTAATATCCAGGACGAATAAGGCAGGCAAAGAAGAAGATCGTTAGTATTTTGTTTATCGGAAATGTTTTATTAGATACGAGAAAATTTTTGTTTTCAATGATCACGCTTAATACCTTAAGGGTAAAAATTTTATACGTAAAGCTTGATACCATTTATTATTAAATGAAATAATCAATTGTTCAATATTAATCGTTAAAAGTAAAGTCGATTGTTGTCTATTGAAACGAATTAGCTCCGTATTCACTTACTTACTCATATTATGCAGAATTTCTTATGCCAACCGGAAACTTCAAATTTATTACTCAAACAAGTCCTTTTTTATCGGAGCAGTAACGTCATAATATCAACTATTTATTGTAAGTATAAATACTTGCTGTGCTTACCATTTTCTTTAAGTTTGTACCCTTCGGCTGATTTGGAACTTCACCTCTTGCTATTTTTAAACGAATTTCGTTATGCTTACCCACAATTAGAGATTTCTCTGTGGAGTTAACTCCTTTTTCTGAAAAATTATTTTCTATAAAACATGAAACCACAGGCTCTCGAAAACTATGTAAACAAAAGCTCTACATTTCAAATTTTAGGGTAATTATCATCATTATTTTTTAGCAATGACTTGTCTATGAACCATACTGTTTTAATATGTTTTCAGTCAACATTGACACATTTTAAGAATCGTAATTATGTGCTCAAATTTTTGTTTGTTTGTTGAAGTAGGTAAATTTTATCAATTTGTTTTACAAGAGATATAATTATCACAAAATGAAAAAAAAAATACTTATGTTATTTTTCCGGTGGTAATACAATTTGACATCCGTAAGAAAATTAACTGTTATAACAGTGATACTCAACCTATGGGGCGCGCCTTCTAAAGGGCACCAAATATCTGAAGAGGTCGGTAAGAAATGAACGGGAAAACTATTTATTGAAACAGTGTCACCAGTGTGAAACGGGACGGATTTAAAAACGATTGTAGGGCCCTTTTTTACTCAACAATGTGAAACGGGATGGATTTGTCACTAATTGAAAGTTTTTTTTTTTAAGTCACCGGTGTAAAACCTTTTTTTTTTAGTCGTCACTGCATAAAACAATTGAACGGAGGGCGCGATAAAAATTGATTTGGGAAAGGGAGGGGGCGCAAGTTCAAAAAGGTTTAGACACACTGTGTTACGACGTTACGAGGATCAAGCTGGCCTTACTAAGAATAGACAACGCGGTTAATATTTAAAAAAAAAAAAAATTTTATGTTTAAAGTAATTGCCTCTAGATCTAATGAACTTCACTTCTTAAAAACGTATAATCAATCTTTATTCAGAATATCAATCTTTCCACAGACAAGAATTTTCATACCCCGCAAATTTCTTTTAAGTCCAAAAAATAATCAAAAGTCGCACATTTCCAAGTCAAATAAAAACAGTGGATGATGCTCCATTACGTCCATATATTTTTTTTTTTTTAGCAAAAACTGTATCTAGTATTGAAGCTGCCGTATAGGAAAATTCATTACCGTAATGGAGCATAATCCCCTTCTCCTGAAACTTTCTTAACTATTCTGGCAAACATTTCGCTACAACTGTCTTATGTCATTGCATTGACTAGACTAGACTAGGCCCGTACTCCTGATGCAAACTGCGTTTACTTTATTCATTGCTTGCTGCTTTCTGCTCTTTGTCAGTTTTTGCTAGTCTTCGTAAATCCATACACGACTTTCTTGGTGGTTACGTACATCGAAAACGGAAATGTTAAATAATTTTGAAAAAATTTTGCGCTTGTCATTATCGAGAACTTAATGTTTCATGGCAAAGTCTTACACGCTCTGCTTTTTAAAGCTCAGAGATTTGATGCGGCACGAAACGACTGTGGACTATTTTTAAATGCAGGTGATCCTGAAGGATTATTTTAACAGCTGAGGATCCAATTTTAAGTGAATGCTCTATTGCCACAAAAATTGGTTTATTGTTATCTTTAACTAGTTTTTTTATAATAGCAGCAACCAGCAACGTTTTTTCAGTAGCAGCTGTTGGAGGACGTGTCCTTTTTTAATGCTTTCAATTCCAAGGAAGGCGTTTGTCCACTAAAAAGCTCAATCTAAACTATTTTAACACTCATAACGCTTACACCCTTTATAAAATCTTAATAAATCTAAATTCGAAACTGCTCCAAAGTTACTTTAATTTTTTCACTTTTTTAACAACTTTATAAACTGGACTTTAACAATTAAATTTCAAAGGGCAAGTAAAGAACTAAATAAAATGAAAAAGCGGTTTTAACTTGGCCCTCGTATTTACTTTCCCAATATAAGCATTTTAATAAACACAACAATTATGTAGATACCTACTGTATTGCTAATTAGTTTTTAGCTGATTTTTGTATATTTTGCCTTAAGTAAATACATTTTCAAGTTTAAGATTAAAGTCTTACCGTAAGTGCCAAGGGTGCATGCTGCCCAAGTGTAGACAACGAAACACAAAAGATAAAAAATAACACTTGTAGACATTGTTTAACCACAACAGAAACTAGTAAAGTTTGCTATTTTGTTCAGCTCTTATATAGGAAAGATAAGGCACGTTTAAAACTATTTTAATTAATTTGTCGATAAAAAATTTAAATATGTGAAATTGGACCAAAGTGCCACAACTATTAGCTAATGGAAAAAGGTAACATGGTTTTCGCAAATAAGTCATTTCATTATCATCAACAAATCAACAAACAAAACGAGGTTACAACGCAAATTTAATCTATTAACTTCAAATTTTATTTCCAAATTTACAAGCCTCCTTGGTTGTTTCTTCTAGGGATTTACAAAAATTAATTATCAATAAAAACTATGAATATTACAAATATAGGTGACGCATTTGCTCATATTAATTTATTAGTTTGTTTTGTTATATCTTTAACACCATTGCATTATCTAACGGGGGTGGATTAAAAAGTTGTCAGCTTGGCACAGAAACAATTGTTAATAGTTTAAAAATGCCTTTTATTTTTCTACATAATCTCATTAAAGCTCATTGCATTTATTCCAGCGATATTCCAACTTCATTACGCTCTTTCTGCAGGGCCGGTTTTAGCATAAGGCGACCCTAGGCAATTTCCTTGGGGCGCCAACAAACGCGGGCGCCAGTATTACCCATAAAAATAATGAATAAAAAAAAAAATAACATGCGGAAAACACCGCTGAAGTCTAAGGTGTAATCGTGTAATGCCTAATTTTGAACAAGAAAGAGTTCGACAGTTTGTGTATGAAGCAGAGGATGAAATCATAATAGATTTTAAACAAAAATTTAAGGTAAACTTTAATTTTTTTTACTATTGATAACTTTACTATTAATAAATTTAAGAATAATGTCTACGGTTTATAAAAAGTTCGTTTTTTGTTTCAAATACATATTTATGTAGTGAATTACAAATAATAGCAAGGTAAATTCCAAAAAATCCTTATTTATTAAATGTCCTGTTATATACGGGTGTCCCACGTTCATGGTACACCCCCTTTTTTTTCTTTAGTTTTAATTTTAAATAAATGAAATTTTAGACATATGATATACGAAAAAAACCGGGCTTTTTGAGCCGTTGCACACATTTGTTTCACTTCCGGTTTCGCCGGAAATGACCCTAACTTTGTTATTTTAAATGGAGCACCCTGTATATTTTTACATTTTTGGAAAGAGGAAGTGATTTTTGATACAACTGCACTATTTTCGTTAATTTTTATAACCTCAAAATTTTTTTAAAACAAAATTTAGTTTTTTATTAAGGGTGCCGTGACCTGCATAAATTGATTATTATTATGTCAACAATTGTCCAAAAAACGTTTTTGTAAATTTTAAATGACATTTAGGTTACTTTAATCGGCTTTGAAGGTTGAGGAATCGGTTTTTTGACAAAAAGTCAATTTTTTTAAATGGAACCATGCTGGTACTAGCGGTTATTTAAATGGATCATCTTCTAACGAATCCATCGATACCAATAACTTGTATTTTTATTAAAAATCTACTTCAAAAATTTCAAATTATTGTGAAAATTTATTAAGAGATCCTCTTAATCGCGGTTATCTAATTATGTAAAAATGATTACCAAAATTTTTAGACTGTCTAATTAAATGACTATAGTAGTTAAACATAAAACAACGATCATTTGTTTTGTTGTAGTTATGCACAGTGTACTGCGATTAACAGGATCTCTTTATAAATTTTCACAATAATTTGAAATTTTTGAAGTTCATTTTTAATAAAAATACAAGTTATTGGTATCGATGGATTCGTTAGAAGATGATCCATTTAAATAACCGCTAGTACCAACATAGTACCATTTAAAAAAATTGACTTTTTGTCAAAAAACCGATTCCTTAACCTTCAAAGCCGATTAAAGTAACCTAAATGTCATTTAAAATTTACAAAAACGTTTTTTGGACAATTGTTGACATAATAATAATCAATTTATGCAGGTCACGGCACCCTTAATAAAAAACTAAATTTTGTTTTAAAAAAATTTTGAGGTTATAAAAATTAACGAAAATAGTGCAGTTGTATCAAAAATCACTTCCTCTTTCCAAAAATGTAAAAATATACAGGGTGCTCCATTTAAAATAACAAAGTTAGGGTCATTTCCGGCGAAACCGGAAGTGAAACAAATGTGTGCAACGGCTCAAAAAGCCCGGTTTTTTGCGTATATCATATGTCTAAAATTTCATTTATTTAAAATCAAAACTAAAGAAAAAAAAGGGGGTGTACCATGAACGTGGGACACCCGGTATAGGTCGAAAATCTTAATACGAAAATGTTGTACCATGCTTCCTATGGCCTCAGGAACCATTTAAAGAAAACAAAAATTGGCAACATTGCATACATTGATTTGCGTTTGGACATTTTTTTATCAGCAATTTTTACTTAGGTATTTACATTTTTTGTTCGAACTGAAAGCCTTCAGTTCGTAAACATAGCTGCAAACTTTTGGGTATCGTAAAACACAAACAAGAAATAATTACGAGAAAAACAGAGATGACAGCTAAGGACAATGTTGCCATATGTACGAGTATTACTGTCATTAAAATAAGTGATTTACATATTTTCAACACCAATTTTTGAAAGGAAGAACACAATATCTAGGAAAAAATACTATTCGAAATCTATTTTTATTCCAAATTGCAGCTTTTTCATTTGCAAGTATTAAATAATAACGCCTATTAAAGAACTAAATGTCAAAGCTTTGAGGACCTCTTGCAGACACAGCAATCATGGTACAACATTTTCGTATTAAGATTTTCGACTTAGAATTTTACGAAGAACATCGCCCCATGTAGCCCTTCCGCCAATTTTTACACACCCTGTATAGGGTGGTCCACTTTTTAGTAGCAGGACTTTAACTGTCGATAAAAAAATTTATTTTAAAATGAATATTTCATATCAACATGGGTCCAAAAACGCTTCATTTTAAAGATACAGGGTGTTAAAATTTTCGAAAAAATAACGATAATATTTAACCGTTTCCCAACCTGTAGATACATTTTAACCAATTTAGGTATACAACACCACCTTACAGGTTACCACAATCGGTGGAAATTTCAAGTCCCACAAGCAACCAGTGGCGGAGTTTTGGGGGTTCAGTTTCAATAAATTTTATAAAAAACTAGTACGGCCCTGTTCAAAATCAAATTCAAACTTGTTTTTGGATAGAGCAATTTATTCTAAACAAAAAGTGTCTCCTGAGTTTTCTTCGTATCTGCCACCGTTTGGCGCGAAATTTGATTTATTATACTATTTTCGCTAAAATTTTGCTCCCAAGTTCGATCTAAAAATATCGCGACAAGCAGAAAATTGAAACTTGCAGAGTAAATGCTCATTAATGATTAATTAAGCGGAACTTCTTCCCTCATTATTAGTATGTTCAATTATTAAAAACTGCAAAAATCGGTAATTACTTCTTTATTACGAATATCAGCTATATTTTTAGATCGAACTTAGGAGCAAATTTTTCGCGAAAATAGTTAAATAAATCAAATTTCGCGCCAAACGGTGACAGATACCAAGAAAAGCCAAGAGACACTTTTTGTTTAGAATAAAATGCTCTACCCAAAAACATGTTCGAGTTGATTTTGAACACGGCCATACTAGTTTTTTATAAAATTTATTGAATCTGAACCCCCACAACTCCGCCACTGGTTGCTTGTGGGACTTGAAATTTTAAACATATTTACTGGATGAGAAACGGTTAAACGCTATCGTTATTTTTTTGAAAATTTCAACACCCTGCATCTTTAAAATGAAGCGTTTTTGGACCCATGTTGATATGGAATATTCGCTTTAAAATAAGTTTTTCTATCGACTGTTAAAGTCCTGCTACTAAAAAGTGGACCACCTTGTATACGTAAAATTTATTAAGAAAATAGTGTTCTAAATGTGTTTACTGTTTTGAGAATTTTTGCGACATTGCCGGTAGCAAGCTCAGAAAGGAGTTTTTAAATTTAAAACTTATAAAAATGCACACTCGTACTAGATATATCAGGAACGACTCGTTGGTCTAGGAATAATAATCTGTAGGCTAGAGTATGAAATTGCATCTACAATCGATATAAGTAAATGAATAAATCCACAACTTTGCCAAAGCAAAAATTAATGTTTCTTAATTTTTGTATTTTAGACGTAAAATCTACACAAATAGTAATCATATACATACCTACATACATACATGTATGTAGAAATGTATTTAAAAAATATTTAAAAGTTTATAAATATAAATATGTGTTTGGAAAGTTATCCGCATTAAAATTTGTTCGTTCATTTTGCTGCCTGATGTTTGGATGAATCTACAAAACATATTACACGATAATGTATAGAGGCGCCTAAATTTTCTTTGCCTAGGGGCGTCAGGTAGGTACTCTCATGCCGGCCCTGCCTTTTTGTAGACCGATTCGTCGAAGTTTACAAAATAAGCGTCTATAGCCGCCATGACCTCCTCATCTGACAAAAAATTTTGTCCTAACAATGGTTTTTTCAACTTGGGAAACTAATGGTAGTCGAAAGGGGCAAAATTTGGAGAATACGATTCAAAAGAAATCCATTCGAAGCACAACTTTTCAATGGAAATTGCATTTTGGAGCGAAAGAGCTGGTGCATTTTCGGGATGAAAGAGTACCTTTTTTTTCGCCTAGTCTTTGTTTACTAATAGATTTGTTTTAATTGGTTCAGTTAGCGTAATTCTTCTCAATAGCTTTGCTACGAAAGAAGACACCGATTCGTATGCCTTATTTCAGCGTTTGCCAAACTTTTTCTGACAACGGACTCGTATTTTTACACATCTTATCTGTTCCTACCAGGGCTCGAAACTGAAAAAAATTTTGGTTAACGGTTAACCGAAATCGAGAACTTTATTTTTATAACGGTTTTTGTTGAAAAACCGGTTTTATTCGTAAAAAAACGGTTTAGTGTAAAAAACCGATTTAAATTATAAACCGGTTTAAAAAACCGGTTACCGGTTAAATTAACCGGTTTTTAAAATTATTTAGATGGGAATGCAAAGTATGAAAAGATATTATTTATTTATAATAAATGTACATTCAAGCGTTCAGTAATGACTTCTGGTAAACTAATCGCATATAATACAGATTTTGTATTTTTCATCGTAATTTTTATTAAAAAAAGATGTTAAAAAAACCGGTTTTTTATTATTTTGGTTAAAGGTTACCGTTTTTTCTGCCTTTAAAAATAACGGTTTCGGTTAAAAATCACTTTTTCTGACAAAAAATAACGGTTAACCGGTTTTTTTAAAAAACCGGTTTCAGGCCCTGGTTCCTACAGCTTTTTTTTTAGGAGACTAACGTAGCGAATCCAGTCGCACTTATAATTGCTCACATAAATGTGGATACTCTTTTTGATAACTTAACCAATTATTTATTTGGGAGACGTTCTCAATTTTTTTGTTTTAAAGCAATGTCGCATGAAAGCTCCAATACACTATTTACTTCTAATCCTTTTAACTGTAATAGTTCAACATTTTCCATTTTGACAATAAATGGATCCTAAATTCACATTTTTTGACATATTATATTACCGAAAGATATTCATTCAAAGTTTTTAATAATCCTAAGAGGTGTTCTTGAATTGATGCAGAAGGTGTGGCTAATTGTAAATTGATTTCAGAGTGGTTTCCTAAAAATTAATATTTGTTTCAAAGGCCTTAAAATGTTGTTCCCACAAAGTAATTTTTTTTGTTGCTTCCAGTTTTTCGTGAACTTTAAAAATATGTTGTTTGTTCCATGCTAAATCAAATTTAAGTTGTTTAGGACTCATTTATGTCGCTTAAGTAGGTCGCATCTACAAGATTTTTGATATGTTTATGTTTCATAGGACGATTATTCTAATATTTTCTGAGTGCCGGTATTTTTTTCCTGCAGATCGGTACTAGCCTATGGACCAAAGTTTGGGAAACGCTTATGCCAGTTCGCAAACTTTTTAATTCCTCACGTTTATGCATGTAATTGTTAACTACATTTGAACAATAATATAATAATTTAAAAGTTTAATCTACAAATACCTACACATGTTTTATCACAAACATGTTGAATAATGTATGCCCATAATAAGTAATATTTTAAAAAGAACATTGTTAGAAATAATTTAGCAAATTACAGCACTTTCATTTTTTCAGCAATCTGTGACTGTGTAGGTACTTAACTTAATTAACATAATTTTAAAATTTGCTATTTCTGAATCACATGTTAAATTTTTCAATATTATAACAAAATTGCTACAAAGACTATGGAATTACATTAATTAAGCATTTTATTGGTTGTACATATATAAGTTGTTTCCGGGTTGAAACCGCGTCGAAGGTTTCTTCATAACCGACGTTTCGTCCTCCGTTATCGGGGACATCTTTAGGGTTGTTAGTTAAACTCTACAACATAGATTTTATTGGTTGTTTATTGTTTTTTTCCATAGATAGCTTGATGAGTAATTGGTAAAATACAATTTTTCTTGATTTTGTGAGTTATTTTAAAAAATAGATATGGCAAGTGAAATCTTATTAAAGACATTTAAATAATCCAAAGCCAACTAGACAGTCCATTAAAAAAATGTAAATTAGGGGTAATATGTATCTCAAAAATGGAAAGTAATTTAAAAAATCTAAAATGATAATTATATTTTATTCAAAAAAGTACCTTAAAAAATTAAAAATAACACTTGATCTAATAATTAAGACAAAAAAGTTATGAGAGAAAGAATAATTTTGATATTTTTTATTTTTTTGCTATAATTTCTGAAGTACGAGAAATTTTGTACTTTTAAAAATAGATTGTAGCTCCTGTCATACTTGAGATTAATTCATTAAGCAAACCTGTATCTAATAAGAAGCAAGATTTCCATCCTGGAAATGTTCTCTGGGACACCCTGTATATGCATGTTGATCCGCATCACGACTATTAGCTTATGAAAATAAGCAATATAATTAGCGTAAAATTTAGGACAAGTTCAATTTTTTCGCAAACTAATTTACACATACAAGAAACAACGCAAGGTTGCATTACAAATGTATAAGAGTCATGGTAGTTATTTGAATTTTTCATTTTTTAAAGTTCAAATAAAATTAACTTTCAAAAATGAATGAATTTCTTAGTTCATACAGGGTGATTGAATATCGAGTAAGCATGGGGATCTCGCTTATTATAATAGCTAGAATATAAGTTTAAATTTGGCAAAGTTGCTAAATTTGGTGCTCATTAATAATTCGAAGAGAAATTGGAAATATCTTAAACGGTATCCGAGAAAATGAGGAAAAACCGGAAAATACGATTTTTGAAAATAACCTATAACTTCTTTGGAGTATAAAATATTTCAAACTTTTTAAGCCGCATCGGATAGTAATCACTAATTTATTTTAGGTCGATTCGTTTTTGTTTTATGACGACCAACTTTATTTTATCTTAAGGGCACAATTTTTGCTGTCTACATAATCAAATAGAATTACTTTTTCTAAATTCATTGGTGTATCACACATGGTATTTTACTTCGACATCAATTGTCAAATTTGTAACATTGCATTTTAAACAATAACCATTATAAATCAGGCAGGCTGGTCATTGTAGTCTATGTCGTTACCATGACAGCCCAGGGCCGCCCTTAGGTATGGGCGACATGGGCCTGCGCCCGAGGCCCCGCGCTATCAGGGGCCCCGCGCTACCAGGGATCCGCATTTTGAGACGAAATCGATAACATTTTACCTCCTCTACTCCTGTATTTTATTCACAAGGTGGTCCACTTTTTTATAGCAGGATTTTAACAGCCGATACAAAAACTTATTTTAAAGCGAATATTCCAGATCAACATGGGTCCATAAATGCTTCATTTCATTTTAAAGATACAGGGTGTTGAAATTTTCGAAAAAATATCGATAATTGTTAACCGTTTCTCAACAAGTAGATATATTTAAACCAAATTTGGTATACAGCACCACCTTACAGGTTTGGTGAGAATATCAAGCCCCACAAGCAATCACTGGCGGAGTTGTGAGGGTTCAGTTTTATTAAATTTTATAAAAAACTAGTACGGCCCTGTTCAAATAAATTCGAACTGGTTTTTGGGTAGAGCATTTTATTCTAAACAAAAAGTGTCTCCTGACTTTTCTTCGTATCTGCCACCGTTTGGCGCGAAATTAGATTTATTTCACTATCCTCGCGAAAAATTTGCTCGTAAATTCGGTCTAAAAATATATGGCTAATCGAAATAAAGAAGTAATTACCGATTTTTACAGTTTTTAATAACAGAACCTGCTAATAATGAAGGAAGAAGTTCCACTAAATCAACGCTTAATGGTCCACATTTTGAACATTTACTCTGCAATTTGCAATTTTCTGCTTTTCGCGATATTTTTAGATCGAACTTTTATGAGCAAATTTTTCGCGAGAATAGTGAAATAAATCTAATTTCGCGCCAAACGGTGACAAATAAGAAGAAAAGTAGAGACACTTTTGGTTTAAAATAAAATGCTCTACCCAAAAACAGTTCGAGTTTGATTTTGAACAGAGCCGTACTAGTTTTTTATAAAATTTATTAAAACTGAACCCCCACAACTCCGCCACTAATTGCCTTGTGAGGCTTGACATTCTCATCGAATGCGGTAACCTGTAAGGTGGTACTGTATACTAAATTTGGTTTAAATATATCTATCTACTGGTTGGGAAACGGTTAAAAATTATCGATATTTTTTCGAACATTTCAACACCCTGTATTTTTAAATGAAGCGTTTTTGGATCCATGTTGATAGAGAATATTCCTTTTAAAATTAGTTTTTGTATCGACTGTTAAAGTTTTGCTACAAAGAAGTGGACCACCCTGTATAACAAAACCATTCTCCTTTAGCATGAAGATTTTACGACACCTTTGAATTATACCAAAAATAATGTAAAAATTGTCGCCCAGGGCCCCGCAACTTCTAAGGGCGGCGCTGTTACAGCCAATCAACAAATTCAAAAATTTGAAATCTTATTACTTATTATCCTAATAAGTTCGTATAAATGAATTTCAGTAACGAAGAAAACCACGATATGCTGCGAATTTTTATTCATTGATTAAGAATTCTACGCTGTCAAGGCAACGATGTGCAGAAACATATCCGGAAAGAGGACAACCCTCGCACACATACATATTTTTGTACGTTGGACAGAAACTTGGGTGAATATTGGACTTTTGCCAAACCAAGAAGAAAATATGGCAGTAAGGTTTCTGATGAAAATAAAGAAAACTTCTTTCAAAAAGTAAATACTCATTTAACTATGGGCAAAGAAAATTTATTTCAACTTATTTTAAAGGTCTTCAGTAAGGGAAATTAGCAATAATTTGGAACTTTCCTATAATCCAGTTTTTAGTGTCTTAAAGGACGAAAATTTTAAGCCATACACAATACATATTACGCAGACATAAGGCAAGGTGATAAAGTTCGCAGATTCGTATTTGCCAGGGCTATTTAATCGTCACAATGAACATTACTGGGCCCGGAAAAATCCTCGTATACATAAAGAATGCAGACCACAACATCGGTTTGGTATTAATGTCTGGGTAGGTTTATGGCGGGACAGGGTTCTCGGACTATGCATATTCGAGGGAACATGCACTGCCCAACGATACTCAATTTTTTTACGAACCACATTGTTGGAATATTTGCATAGCATTCCCCTTAACCAGTTGCGAGATGTGAGGGCAACAAGATGGTACGCCAGCGCACCATGCACACGTTGTACGTTGTACTACAACAACAACTGGATCAACTGTTTCCTGAGCGCTGGATAGGGACTCGTGGTCCTGTGCCCTGGCCCGCCCGGTCTCCCGACCTGAATCCTTTAGATACCTTCTTGTGGGGATATGTTAAGTTAAGAACAAGGTCCACAATCAATATGACACCCTAGATGACCTAAGAAATACAGGTTGCCAAGTCATTCGGGAAATTCCTCGAACAACAATGGCGCGGGTTCTAGACAGCAACATTAAGAAACGTTTGCGGTTATGCATTGCAGAAGTAGGAAATTTATTTGAACATCTTCTCTAATTTGTTTTTGTTTTTATGTTTTTCTGTTACTGTTAAAATTAGTATACCGTTCTATTAAGTATTGTTATACATTTTTTCACATGCTTTGTAGGTATTTACCCAAGTTTCTCTTCAACGTACAAAAATATGTGTGCGAGGGTGGTCTTCTTTCCGGATATATTTTGCGAGGTTACAATATTTACTCTAGTCCGGCAATCCACGGTCCTCTTTATAATAAAGTAAGATTCTCCAAGTGTTTGTTCATATGATAATAATATTTATCAACAATAAATCTACTCCTTAATTTGAATATTGTTTAGTACATTAATAAATCCCGATCTACACCCTCAAGCGCATTTTGTTTTTGAGATTTAGCCCTTAAAGATTAAAGGTAATGTGACAATATAAAACGTAGCTTTCTACAAGAGATTTAAATATGTGAGTTGTGGTGTTTAAGGAAATACTTTAGCTCCATAGTTTTATTGTTGAGTCATTGCTTTCCCTGTTCCTAATATATTTAAAATGCATTTGATTTCAATTCCATCTGAAGTTAAGGTTATTTTGATAATATGGTTTCTCCTGTTTCTTCATACAAAAGGTTAAATTAAACGACGGTTTACTGGTTTTTAAAAAGGTTTATAATTTTTTTAAATTGAAACATCCTGCATGTTTCGCTGACTTAGTTTTGTCAGCATCCTCAGGGAACTTTCAATAATGATGAAATATTGATAATAGTGAAATATTAATGATATTTAATATTATTATTAATAGAAGATCAGCAACAAAAAGGAAATATAACAAATTAAAAACTACTTTTATTTAAACACAATTGTCAAAATTTTCTTGTTAAGAACACCCATACCTAGAACTAGATCTATTGATGTACGATTCGAATGTTTTACAGGGTATCTCGATTACCGTAATAGTTAGCGAAACCTGATGTAGGTCTCTAGGCTATTTTTATGAGAAAAGAACGCCTATGTTATCTGATTTTTAATATCACTTTCTATTTTAGCACTACAAACGAAAAATTAAATTTATCATTTTTGAAAATTTACTATAACTTTTTTATCAAAACAGAACAAATTGTTATACAGTTTTATACAAATTTTCATGCTTAATTTAAAAACAAATTATTTTTTTTAGCGACCTTGACTTTCGATATACATACTTATGAAGTTAACTTTTTTTTTTAAAGGAAACCATAGATGATTTTTTTAGCTTTTTAAAAATTTGTATATAGTTCTACAGTGTGACCCATTTTAAAACGAGTCACCCCTATAAAAAGTTTATTTATGGTCCGATTGTCATGGACTTTTTTTTAAACGATAAAGCATCAAAACTGTACTTTGGCATCTTATTTTAAAATTCATTTTACACTCACAAAGCCTACTATGGATTTTTTCGATGTCAAATTGGCAAAATAGGTTTAGCGATTTTTTATCTTAAATCTGACTACAGATTCCGGATGCCCTCAAATAGATTTGTACCAAATTTCATGAAAAAGTATTATTTGAGATTAATTATTAACCCGTTAAGTACCAGCGTCCTATTTATAGGACAGCGTGGAATTTTTTTTTTTTCAATTATTCAAATATCTTAGAATATGTTATAACTTGGAAAGTAACATCTATTAACTATCAACAATGTCGAAAATATTTTTTTAGTACAAAATTTAAAAAAATATATTTAAAAAAAATAATATTAAAATAACCAAAATAATTTGGTACTTAATGGGTTAACTCAATATTTGTGATTAAATTGACAACTCAGTGTTCTCGTTCTATGCTATGTAAAAAATAAAAGTTAGAGTTAGCATTAAAAAAAAAATTATTTGACGTAAGATCTTTTAAATAAGCAACAATTTATTCCATTTATTCCTATCAGTATTAAAATCGCAACTTTGATTGAATTTTCGGTGGGTGAACAACTAAACTTACAAAAAAAAATAATAGCAAAATAAAAAGAAAAAATAATTAATATTTTTTCATGAAATTTGGTACAAACCTATTTAAGGACATCCTGAATCCAGTGAAGTAGTCAGATTTTAGATTTAAAAAATCAATAAACCGATTTTGCTAATTTTAACATCGAAAAAAAATCATAGTAGGCTTTGTGAGTGTAAACTGAATTTTAAAATAGTTGTACAGTTGTTGATGCTTTATCGTTTAAAAAAAATTAGGAAAATCGGACCATAAATAAACTTTTTATAGAGGTGATCCGCTTTAAAATGGGCCACCCTGTACCCTGTAGAGATAACCGAGATATGGTTAATTTTGTAAAAAATTCCTTATCCAAGTTTGTCATAATTTCTTAAATGTTTGTAATTATTAAACTAAACGTCATAAATTTTCAAACTTTTAAGCAAATCCGTGTATTATTTTGTATTTTATATTTGTTTATAGTGATATTGTGAACATGACTAAATTTGAACACTGAAAAGTTTACATTGTAAGTGATAAAAACGTAGCAGCTGCTGAAGATTTTTGTTTTTAAATTAAGCATAAAAAACTGTATTAAAAACTTTGGTAACAGTTTGTTCTATTTTAATAAATATAAAGAAGTTATAGTACATTTTCAAAATTGATAAAACTTCATTTTTCGTCTGTAGTGTAGTGCCAAAATGGATAGCGATATAAAAAACAATAACATAGGCAATCTTAAAAAGTAATAGTCCAAGAGACCGATATCACATTTTCGCCATTACGGTATCCGAAATACCCTGTAATGTAAAACAATCGAATTTGGTCCACCCTGTACGTAAATGTACGTAGAAGATGTACCTACTACCTACTCATCGACAACTTTTATCGCCCTTTCGAGGTTTCAACGTCTTTACCAGTATTATCGTATATTTTCGTTTTTCTTTATTGTTCTCTAAACCCCACTTGTCAAATTCTCCTATTAATTTTTTCATTATGTATTCATTCAACATTCTGTTCGTCTTCTGTCAAGCTTATTTGATGAAAACTAAACTTTATTTGACATTTAAAACAAATTATCGAGATATTTCCAAAATCTACTAATTAATTTCTATTAAATATTTTGTTTGTAGCCATTAATTAACATGAAAACCGCAATAACTCGAGAAATATCAATTTTAGACATAACTTTAACCCTCCATCCGCACCACATTTCGGTGGGTTGTGGGAGGCTGGTATCAAGTCTGTAAAAACTCACTTGAATCGAGTTATTGGTGAGCAAGTACTCACTTTCGAGGAGTTATATACCGTTGTTGTGCAAATTGAAGCTCTGTTAAATTCGCGTCCCTTGTGCGTTTCGAGTGAAGATCCGAATGATCTTTCAGCTCTCACTCCGGGTCATTTTTTAACACTTGAACCTTTGACTGCCATTCCAGATCCGGATCTTAGTCATTTACAATTAAATAGATTGAGTCGTTGGCAGTTACTGCAGCGTATGCACCAGGATTTCTGGAAACGTTGGCATCTGGAATATTTGCATACATTGCAACAACGGAGCAAATGGACTAGTTGCAGCGATACTTTAGAAATGGGTACGTTAGTCCTTATAAAGGACGATTTGGCCCCTCCGCTTCAGTGGCGTCTTGGCAAAGTCGTTGATTTGCACCCTGGAGCCGACGGCATAGTTCGCGTTGTTAGTGTCAAATCAGTTAAGGGCGTATTTCGCCGCCCGTTAACAAAACTTTGCCCTTTGCCATCACAATGATGCATTTTTCTTATACTTTTACTAAGCATAAATTTTAGTACCTAGTATTTTTTGGGTAATGAAGTTTTAATTTTTAATTTGGTTTGTTTTTTTTTTTTTTTTTCGTTGGGAAATGGAAGACATTTCCTTAGTTTTAAGTCTTGTAAAAATAAATATTAACGTTATTTTGGTCGGCGGTATGTTAGGTATCGGTCGTTGGACTAAATGTTCGTTTTGTTTCATTTTTGTATTTTTGCTTTTTGTCGCGCCTTTTGGTTGGGTTCATAGCCATCGCGCATGCCCGCCAGAAAGGCCACTCTTCGGGCAAGAAGAGTGAAGTGTAGCATTCTACCCCATGTGCCGTTTATGTGTGCAGCCAACAGGTAAGTGAACCCAACCGTTTCGTTTTTTTGACTCGAATTCAATTGAATGGTCCTTCGTTTAGTTTTGACCGATTCTGTTCTTACGCAACAAGACCTTTAACAAATTTCAAAGGTAATTAAATTATTGGTGAGAATATGTAAAAATATAGAGGGTGTTCAATTTAAATTAATTGATTTAACCGTATTTGAAGTTTACCCAATTGGACCCAGCATAAAACACACCCTGTGTATTATTTTAAAATTGTAACTAGTCAGCAATCACTATGACACTATTGTCGAACATCGTTTCAAAGGAATTTGTTCTGACATAGCCAAGTTGTGAAATATCATTATTTTTTTAGACTCCTGTTTTTGTCAAAATTTTCATAAAAACTTAAATAACTCGAAAACGACTGATTTTAAATACATAAAATCTATATGTTTTTGAAAGAGAAATCAATTTTACATCTAAAAATCATAAAATATACTGGGTGTTTTTAAAAAACAAAGTGACGTATCGGTGCGCAAAAACAAAACACTGTGTATAGTTGAAAATAATTTAAGGTTATGTAGTAAATCACCACAAACAACTTTTGTGTAAAATTTTTTTTGTAAAGTTGTCACGAGACGAGATATTGATCCGTTGCGTTACTTTTTGGACACACTGTATAATTAGCAGGATCAGATACACCAATAAAATAAATAGATAATGCTTCAAATAATTTATTATCCAGTGCACCCCTTATTTAAAATATTTATAAACACAATATTATTACTTTATTTCAGCAAAGATTACTACAAGCAGTTCCGTTGGTTTGATATGGGTTTTGACCTACAATGTTGCCGCTGAAATTAACGAAAAACCACAATTACTTTTTTTTTATAATTACAGAATAATTTTATGTAGGCAAGTTTGTAAATAATATATATAAATATCTTACCCAGGACCATAATTACAAACGTATAGTTTTCTAAAGGGCATCGATGAAGTTCGGTTAAAATATCTGTATCCACAACCAAAATATTGTGTGTTAGCCCATACTAACTGTAAATATAAAATAATTAAATGTCATGAATCGTTAATCATTAAAATCGTGTACCTGTGTATAGTGACCGGTGCTTGAATTCGATCTGGTAGGAAAAGTATATAACTTGTATTCATTAAACCAGGAGTTAATTGCTGCTATCCAATCGGCACCTCTCTTAAATCCGGACGACATTGACAGAAACAGATTTTGTCCTATCCAATACCAACGACCTAAAAAATTGCATGCGTTAATTTATAACGTTCGCGAATTATGGTGCATCCAAAAAAACTTACTATCAGTCACTTTAACATGAACAAAGTCGCAGGTGTCCGCTATTTTCTGAGCTTCAATTGCCAATTTTGCATCCCATATCTAAATTTTTATGAATATGTTTAGACATAAGGTTATTAGAGTAAATCAAATTTAATTGTACATAGTGAGTGCATCACCTAATTTGAGCCAGTATGGATCTGTCGCTTAATATAAGTAATACAGATTCAGTAAAATTAGCAAAAAGTTACTCATAATACATTTCGATTTGGTAGATATTCCGATATTTGATATAATTCTTGGTAGACCTTAATAAATAATTTTTTTAAACATTGGAATTTTCTAGAACTTCAAACATCTATTAAAAATATTTTTAATTGGTTTATGAACGTTATATGGTAGAATTGTGATGGTTATGGCGTTTTTAACATTTTTAAAAACTATTAAGCCAACTGCGCAATTTTCTAATTTTTGTAAAAAAAAAAATGCAATCATTTTAGACAGTTTTAATTAATATTTAATGAGTTTTTTAACGTTTTATTGTAGATATGTATTGCTAGGGGTTTGTTTAACATTTTACTAACTAGGTAATTAATGGCACAACTTTCGTTTTTTTTTGCCCACAGGTTTTACACCCTGTTTTGTTTTTGTTTTCACAGCCTACTATAATTTTCTTTAAAAAAAAAAAAAACTAAAAAACTTTCGCAACATACATATTATTGAAAATAACCCTTATATATTTGGAATGACAAAAAAATAAGGAATTTAAATAAATCATAGCCAATTAGGGGTTCTATTTAAAAAAATACATCTTTATGTCACAACGCGAATTTAGATTATTTTTTTTAATTGTCTACGCCACTGCATTCTTATCAAAAAAAGTGCCTGTAGAACGTCAACATTATTTTTTGTTATTTTCATAAACAAGCGAAATATAGTCATAAAACGAAAAATCGAAAAATCAAGTTATCGGCGATAACTCGAAAACAAAAGACGATAACCAACTTTAGTTTTCACCATTAACTTTTTCTCGAAAAAAGAGATTGAAGATGCGCGGTCCGTTTTTTGATACCTCTTATAGTTACCGAGATTCCCTATTATCATAAAACATCGAAATTTGCCCACCCTGTACAATATTTTTTCTGCGTCCGCCACTGACACCAAAATTACTATCGTCACTATCCATAATTAAAACAATAACTTAATAAACTACATGTGGAAACTCGCTTAGTGGTATAATGACGCTTGTTTGACTTGACAGCGCAAATCATCAAAATAACTCATCACCATTTCAGCAACCAGTTACTTTCTGGCCTGAAGAAAAAGGAGTCAGCTGGAGAGATGTGCCACAATAATTAGCTAAAGATAGGCAGGAGTGGAGAAACTTAATCCAGAAATAAAAGCGCATACCTCGATACCGAAAAATACAAAAGGAACCGATTAGGAAGAAGAAGATAAATTTAACATAAGACATAGGTACCACTCTTAACAAATCTTTTGCTCACATATGCTTACCAATCTCTTTAAATTTGTACCCTTTGGCTGTCCTGGGACCAAGCCTTGCGCAATTTTTAAACGACATTCATTATGCTTGTCAACAATTATCTTTTGCTCTGTAGAATTGACTCCACTCTCTGTAAAATGAATTAGTGTAAAAAATTAAAATTAAAATAAACTGGTGTGGCCATCAAATGACTTTCGCCATAAGCACATTTTATGTATCAACGTATGTGTTTGTATATTTGTGAAGGTAAAAAGTTTAAAATGCACACACTTTGGAATATACTTTTGACGTAAAAAAATTACATTTTTGACATGAGTTATCGATAGCGCATTCAAAAGTATATACTAAAGTGCGTGACTTTATTTGATTTTTTAAATAATCTCATATACGGGGTGTTTCAGTTCTTAAATTACATAAAAACGGTGATAGATTAAAACATTCTGTTTATATAGGATTGTAGTCTACATTAAGGTCAATAAGAGACCCTAATAACTTTTTATAGTAAAATTTAAATTTAAAATTACGATTTTATTTAAAAAAATCAAAATTTGGAAAATTTTTCTTGAAAACAGCTTCAACACCTTTTTTCTAATTATAGTATGTCAAAGAGTTTATTTTTCTTAGTAAAATGCCGTTGGCTTAACTCTCTTGAGTTTCTGTGAAAAAGAGGCATGATTTTTTTAAAATTTTTAAAATATTTTTTGTGGTTGTTCATATCCGTAAATATTGGCATGAAACGTCATTTTGACAGACGTCATTAACGTCATGTTGACAGAAGTCATTAATAAAAATGAAGTTAGGTAGAGCGCCTGGCGCAGCACTTTAATTTTTATACCCACAAATACACAAACACATACGGTAAATACAATATTTATAGCGAAAGTCATTTGGTGGCCACACCAGATTATTTCTGTAGTTTTAATTTAAGTAAACAAATTTTAGACAAGCAATATAATACGTATGTATAAAATCCTATTACCTCATAATATGCTCACTTTTACATCAATACCGGTTTTTCCGGAAATTGACGTAATTTTGTTTTTTCAACTACCTAATATATTTTCACATTTTCGAAAAAAGACAGCAATATTTAATAAAACTATGTTATTTAAAAACTGTTTAAGACCTCAAAAATCTTTTTAACCAAACAAATTGTTTATTATGGTTCCAAACATCGTTTACCTAAATTTTAATTAACACACACAACGTCTTTTATTGAAAATAACAAAGTTATGGCCATTTCCCGAAAAAACGAAAATTATGTGACAGTGTGCATGTGTTCAGACAATTGGAGCTTATGCGCACATTACCACTGTAAATTTCTACTAATTTAAATAAAAAACCAAACAAAAAAAAGGGATTAGTCTGATTTTTGAACAATAATTAAAGAACATTATCTTACCGAAAATAGCTGAGGGGCAAACTGCCCAGGAGCATGTTATCATGCACGAAAGATAAATAATAAATCTAGTAACCATTGTTATATGTAGGTGTGCTGAAGAGTAAACAACTACAAAAACTGATACAGTCTGTTATTTTTTGGACATTATATAGTAAAAATGTGCATGTAATTTCAATTTGTAATGTCCTTTTCAACGAAAAAAATTTTATTATTCATGTTGATTTGCATCACGACAATTAGCTAATGAAAATAAGTACGGTAATGTACTAAATGTAAAATTTAGGACAAGTTGATTTTTTTTTCCGCAAACTGATTAACAAATGCAACAAACAACGCAAGGTTGTATTACAAATGTATAAAAGTCATGGTAGTTTTTAAATTCTTTTTGGCGTTTGTTTAAAAATTTAACACGGATTTAACTTTTAAGTAAGTTTCCAACTAAAGCGTATTTATTTCAATTATTTAAAAAAAAAATATTTTTTACATTTGCTTGTATATTATGTATTGGTCTTTGAAAACATTTGAAATGTTTTTCATTTAAACCCAATATATATCGAGTTATTGCAGTTTTAATCATAATTTTTAAGTTTAAATGCGATATTTGATAGAATTAAATTAGTAGCAGGGACTGAAAACGGAACGAAAACAAACGAAATTAACCGAAACTTTTGTAAGAACAAAAACGGAAACGAAAACGAAATTGTTATTTTTAGTTAAAGATCAAAAACAAAATAAATAATTTCTAAACCAGTTTTATCACTAGACAAATTTTGATTCATTAAACAAAAACTGTCATTTACCCTCTGTGCTTCGGAGACTTTCCAAGACAGTAAATATCTCGCTTGAAGCAAGTGAGCTTCACTTTTTTAAGTGTGTATTACTAGATATAGATCGTATGATTCGTATGTAGATTTTCGTTAAACAAATCGAAATGTGCTTTTACTCCCGATTAAAGCGATGTTATTCTAAATAAAATGCACAAATTTGCGTTTTCAACCAATCACTAATCTAAAATCTTCTAGAGACTACCAATAGGAGCATTATTACACGGTAATAATTTTACATTCCCCTGTCAAGACATTGATTCTCCGGTAAAATTTGCGTTTTCGACCAATAACAAACTCAGATTTCCTAGAAGCGACCAATAAACATCATCATACACCGATAATATTAACAGATTTCAGTGGCGGATCCAGGGGGGGGGTAAATGGGGTAATTACCCCCCCCTAAGACTAAGATATTTAAAAAAATTAAGTTTTACAAATAGGTATTTTATTTTCTGCGTTGTCGCTTTAGCTTATAACAAAGTCAAGTGAAGATAGATATAAATTAATTTATAAATTCAATGGTCACTTATTTAAATAAAGTATTTGAAAACGACGATTTAATAAAATTAAACCTTATATCTGAAATCGATTTTTGGACATTAGAATGGCAAAAGAAATTCCAGTTAAACGAAAATGTATCTGACAGTGCTTTTGAAACGTATAAAAAATGTAATGCCGAAATATACCCCACTTTAAAAATCATTTTGCAAATTTTATGCACTCTTCCTGTTAGCGTTGCCTTGGCAGAAAGGAGTTTTTCGGCTTTGAAAACATTAAAAGGGTAGCTAAGATCTAATATGACACAAGAACGTTTAAAGGGATTGGCTTTATTGCGTATTCATAGAGATAAGGATGTCAACATAGACAATATAATAAATACATTTGGAGCCAAATGTAGAAAACTTAATTTTATTATATAATTTTTAAAAAGCCGGATCGTATATTTACTATCGCGTATAATTAAATAAAGTCCTTTTTGTTTTAATATAATTAGTTTTAGTTCAATCTTCATTGTATTATTGCCTAAATTAAAACTGTACAGGGTGGACCGAATTCGAGGGGATTACATGGGTATTTCGCATAATAGTCAATAAAGAGAAACAGTTAAATTACCAAAAATGTGTAGTTTTTTAGGATAAACTAAGAACCGTTTTCAAAAATATTCTATCGTTTCCGGTTTTCGAGTTATTAAAGAAAAACTGTTTTTTTGTTATATTTATAATGTGTCATATCTCCCTTATTGTTTTAAATATCAAAAAACTTTATAAAGGTTATTTTTAGATATTTTTATGTAGAGTTTGATAGTACTAAATGTTTAAGCTCGCCGCTAAAAACTTATGACACAAACTCACCTTTTTTAAATGGAAGCTATAGTTGGCTTTGACCTATTTAAATTCCTTATTTTTTCTCATTCCAAATATATAAGGGTTGATGTATTTTTTTTCAATAATACACAAGTTACAAAAGTTTTTAATATTTTTAAAGATGAGGGAAAAAAAGTAGGCTGTAAAAACAAAACAAAAAATAAGAAAAACCGGAATTGATAGATATATTTGAAAAGTGTTCTGAATTTGTCCCAAAAACTTGCACATTTTTGGTAATTTCACCATTTCTCCATCTTGACTATTTATTAAGCGAGATACCTATGTAATCTCGTCGCATTTGGACCTCCCTGTATATTACAAAAATAGTCATATTTATTCTAAACTTCCCATATACTTGTAGCTATGACCTCGTGTTTTTTTTAGCTTAACTTACATTCGGGCATATTAACCAAAAATTATCGATAATTTTCAATGCACTTATTATATTACTACTGAATATACATATGTTTAAAACTTGGTCAATTTAATGTCGCGGTTCGCCAGTCTAAAGTATGTAGATCATAATGGTCAAAACGTAACAAAACGTAACATATACGACACGAGTACCTATATCACATTTTATAATTTATTTAGCGGAGGCCCAACGATTGCTAAGACTCAGAAACAAGAATGTAAATGGACTTTCAAGCTCATCACAAACATTTTACTTCTTTCACTGGATTACCAAAAGTACCAAATAACCCCGACAAACTTGTTCTTATTTAAAGGCGAACTGTGTTAATTAGTTAATTTACATATTATTTAGATTTAGGGTATTTATAATCCGAATGATCAAATATTCGAATAATTGCGGTTCTTTCGTATTAATGTTAATCTAGTTAGCTATTTAATTCCAGTTTATGAAAACGAAAATAAAAATTATCATGTGGGAACAAAAAACATGAAAATTAATTTCTTTTTATTCGTTCCCATCAGAAGCAAATGAAATATTTTTCATTTTTAGTCCCTGCTCGCTGGTTAATAGACAAAACAATGTTTTTTAATCATTCAGAGCGATTCATTTAATTGCGATTCACTTTTAAGCTGCAAACATTAATTGTTTTATACATTAATTTTTTAAAAGTGTTTTTGTTTAATGGCTGTTTATTTTAAATCAAAGAAGGCAAAATATAACGTGTGTTTAAAAAAATTATTAAGACGGTACTGAAAACTTTTGATTTATTTTTATTTTGCTAATGATAATATTCAAGATCAGCAACTTTATTATCGTCTATCTTCTGTCATAGGATATCTTTTTTTTAAACATAATAGCTTTAAAATAATAGTACATAGTACATGCTTATAGGTGTGCTTACGTTATATTAAAATTTGAAATGGCATTCGATAGTTTTATACTTATCTCATATTTGACCAGTTAACAAATAATTAATGAGATTTGGCTTATATTAAACTACAATAAAAATAACATTAGTTTCATAAATTATTTGGAAAACGACAATTTCAAGCCTAAAAGTGATATAAAAATTTAAAAAATCATGCAGAATAATTTTTTAAAACTTCTTCAGCGCTTCCTATTTTAATTCTATCAAACGCTTGTTTAGATACTTATAAATCGTCATTAAAACAGCAATAACTTGAGCAATATTAGCTTCAGACATAGAACATCCTTAATGTTTTCTAAAGGCAATTATCTATAAAAAAAAGTGTGAAAAAATATTCTTAAAAAAAATTACCTGTTTATATTTGAAAATAAGTAAAATAAATTTGTCAATACACCCTGTGTATTATTTTAAAATTTTAACTGGTCATCAGTTATTATGAGTGGTGTTAATAGCACTTCTAAATTATATTATTCTGGCATTGTTAAACCTTTAAATATTTATATTTTGCTAAAGATTCTGTATCCATCAATATTTAAAAAAAAAAGAAGAGGAATAACTTAGAAGCGGTTAATTTTGGGTACACAATACCTTATACTAATTTAATAGTAACAAAAATACATATTTGTGCGTGAAAACAAAACAGTCAGTAAAGCTAAAAAATACTAAATAATTAGGTATGTAGCTCATGACCTCGAACTATTTTTTGTCTGTTTTTGTTTTTGTTTTAAATAATTAACCAAATACGAAGGAAATGCGCACTAGGTACATTAGTAATAATTATTGTTTTACATTCACAAAAAATACCCTTAATAATTATTGCAAATTGTGTTTACTGTTACAATTTGTAACATTTAAAATACATTGTTTTGACCATTCACAAATTTAAAAAACTGCATGTAAAACCAGAAACTGAGAATAGAACGAAAACGATAAACGGCATTAACGGAATTTATACCACCAAAGGAATATTTTTGAGATATTCTTGAGTAAATGAACTCAATTTTTATCACATTTGAGCGATTTAAATTTAAGAGCTACCATTAGGATCTCGCTTATTATTAGAGATAGAGCATACATTAGCATTTTGAAAAGTTGCTACATTTTATGATGATAAATATTAAATTAATATTAAAACAGATTCCAGATTTCTGCAACCATTTTCATAAAAAATGAATTAATTGATAATGCAATTTTTGTTCGTTGGGTGAAACTATTTTATTTACAATATTATTTTTAATCTGACAAACGCCTTAAACGCAACTTCCAAGTATGCAATTAATGTTCTTATCAGTTATGTTTGTGTTTTTTCAACGTTGTTTGTGAATCCCCTTGAGGACCAAACTTTGTATCTGTGATACGACTCGAAATATGGTTGGACTTATCATCAAAAAACATTAACTTTTTTATTGGATAGGTCATCATTTCTAATTACGGCAATACAGGGTGTCCCAGATTACATTTCCAACAAGGGGATCTCGCTTATTATAAGAGATACAGGTTTGTTTAAATTAGATGAATTATTCCTTAGTATGAAAGGAGCCACAATCAACTTATAAAAGTACAAAATTCCTCGTGCTTCAGATGTTATAGCAAACAATATGAAAATGTCCAATTTCTTTTTTCTCTCATAACTTTTTTGTCTTAATCATTAGAACAATTTTATTTGTACTATCTTGAGGTACTTTTTAATGGAGAATGAAACTGTTATTTTAGATTTTTTTTTAAAGCTACCATTTTTGACATATTACCCCTAGTTTCATTTTTTCTTATGAGTCGCGAAGTTGGCTATGGAATTATTAAATGTGCATTTTTTTCTCTTTTAAATGAGATATTACTTGCTATATCTATTTTTATAAATAAGTCACAAAATGAAAAAAAAATCCTATTTTACCCATCATTAATCAAACTATCTATGAAAATAAAAAATAAAAACAACTAATTAAATGTTAAATGATAGTTACTGTTTGTATGGTATCATTTATTAGAATTTTATAGTATTGTTGTGTAATTCGATAGTCTTTGTAGCAAATTTGTTATCATATAATTATGGGCACATTTACAACTAATTAACAGTGGCGGATCATGCCAAGTGGGGACCCCAAGCGGTAAAAATTTCGGAGCCCTCAAACTCCAGTTAGAAAAAAAAAGTTTCAAAAAAAGTCTCAATAAGCTGTTAACAAAAAAGAAAAGTAATCAAAAATTTCATACCATAACACATTAAATCAATTTATTAAATAAACGTATTTTTTAAATGAACTTCCATCTTGCTTTATTTCTTGCAAATTCGTCAATTATTTTGGCAGTGTCAATTCGGTTTAAAATTTCCTGTTTTATATAAAGAATGGCCATACTATTTAATCTTTCTTCTCGCATAGTACTCCTTAAATAATTTGTTACACGCCTTAAAACAGGAAACGATCTTTCTCCTGACGCATTAAATAAAAAAATTGTTAAAAAAAAATTCTATATTTCAACATTCGGAAATGTGCAAGACATTTGGTGGCTTGATAGAAGTCTGGTGTAGTTTTTATGGTGTCCTCGTTTTCTTTTAGAAATATTAAAAAATGGTCAAATTCATCTTCAAAAGTACAAACATCAATGTCTTTTTTAAAAATATCCTCCAACTTTTTTATCGCGTTCTTTCTTTTATTGATTAATCAAAAAATGTTATACAGGGTGAGTCACGACGGACGCGTCGGAGTTTTATGGCGAAACGGTTTATATTTTCCAATTTCTGTCGCTGTTAGATTATGTAAGTCAATAGAGGCTACATTTTAAAAATATTTTCAAACATACAGGGTTATACTTTTTCTTATGGAACAACCTGTAAATTTTTACATTTTTGGATTCCTCTTTAAATTTAATTCAAAAAATGTATAAGGTCATATGTGTCTAAAGTCAACCGTTCTCGTGAAAATTGCATTTTCATGAAAATACAGTATTTTCAAAAAATTTCAACATTTCAAAACCTTGAGAAGTCTGAAAAAAATTCGCTTGGAGATAAGATTGACAATAGATTATGTAACACTTTGCTCCACCTACATTTTTAAAATATTATACAGGGCGTTTTTTACGCTTGGTCAAACTTGTGCAACTTTAAACATCGATAACTCTTTTTTTTTAATACAACCCCCAACATTTTTTTACACCGTCTTATAGAAAATTTAATTCTCTTTCGAAAACATTAATACTGTTTTATACCTAAAATTGATATTTTCCGAGATATCGCGATTTTATTGTTAATTATTAGGTCAAAGTAATATTTTCGAGTAGGCTACGAAGGTAGACAGCGGTAATTTGAAACAATTGAACGAAAGAACATTTTTGACATTTTTTTATGGGGAAGAGCAATCTCACGTTTAAATCAAGATTTCTTACAATTTAAATGGCCGAAAATTTTTGAGATTTAAAAAAAAAGATTTTTAGGCACTTTTAGAAAATATTCCTTTAAATATTAGAAAAAACATGTGGTTACAATTACAATTAGATGGTGCTCCTGCACATTTTTTACTAAATGTGAAAAATTATCTAACAATCGAAAGTTTCATGATAAGTGGATCGGGAGAGGTGGACCAGTTAACTGGCCACCTAGATCTCCAGAGCTAACTCACATGGACTTCTTTTTTTGGGGGTATATTAAAGATTTAGTTTAAAGTTCACCTCCCACCACTGCGGAGGATATGAAAAGACGAATAAAAAATGCTTTTGAGACAATCACTCCTAATATGTTGCATAATGTAAGACGTTCACTTGAAAAGAGGATCACAATGTGTATTCAAGAGGATGGTCGTCATGTTGAACATTTATTGTAATCGGTTATTAAATTTTGTTTTTGAATTATTATTACCTACATACATTTTAGTTATCACTAGAAATATTTTTATAAATGTTTAATTAAAGTTACTACGGTCCCAATTTGAAATATTTTCTGTGTATTTATATTTTAGTTAACACACCATAAACACTTACCTTCATTAAACATTGTGCACACTGTATAAAACACAATGTTTGCAAAATGCGTGGAAACAGAAGTTAAGCAAAGACATTTTGGTAGAACCGAGAGTCGTATCATACAAAAAAATTGTTCATATGATTTACTAATCATCTTATCATACTGGTCCAATAAATAAATGCATAAATAATTGTAAGAAATCTCGATTTAAACGTGAGATTGCTCTTCACTATAAAAAAATGTCAAAAATGCGTAGGCAAAAGATAAAACTAAACCTTTCTTGTTCTTTCGTTCAATTGTTTCAAATTACCGCTGTCTACCTTCGTAGCCTACTCGAAAATATTACTTTGACCTAATAATTAACAATAAAATCCCGATATATCGGAAAATATCAATTTTACGTATAAGACAGTATTAATGTTTTCGAAGAGAATTAAATTTTCTATAAGACGGTGTAAAAAAATATAGGGGGTAGCATTTAAAAAAAATGAGTAATGGGTAGTTCACACGGTGACTTTTAAAGTCGCGACTTTAAAAGTCACCGTGTGAACTAAAAAGTCGCGACTTTTTAAAGTCGCGTTAAAGTCGCGACTTCGATTTGACAGTTCGGCATTTGACGTAAGCCTACCATATTTTTATATTTTGACATAACAGACAAATAAGTTAGGTTAACCTAACCTAATATACATTTGTTTGTCATCGATTTCCAATTTATCATGTCCCCAATAGATGTTCCAACGATTTTAGAATATTTTCAACAAATAGCAACTTCAAAATAATTAGTTGCTCTACTACACTCGATGCTGCAATTACAAGAGCGGCCATTTTTATTTTAAAGTCGCGACTTTTAATTTGGGTCGTTCACACGGTGACTTTTAAAGTCACGACTTTAAAAGTCATAGTGTGAACTACCCATTATCGATGTTTAAAGTTTTTCAAGTTTGACCAAGCGTAAAAAACGTCTGTATAATATTTTAAAAATGTAGGTGGTGCAAAGTGTTACATAATCTATTGTCAATCTTATCTCCAAGCGAATTTATTCAGACTTCTCTAATAATTTATTATTTATTATTATCCTCTTGTGCATATTTTGTTTTAATTTCTTTATTTTCGCGATCCATTTCAAAAACGATATTATGGCCTGTACAATTTGAACTGTTTTTGCCCTTTTATCCATTGTTTTAAACAACTGTTACTTCTCGTTAGTTTTTTATTTTTATTTTGAAAGTTTTCATTTCATTACAACTAACAAATTATTTTTTATCAATTGCCATTTTGGGGCCCTCTGCGTCGGGGGCCCGAGTGCATAGCAACCACTGCACCCCCCACTTTACCGGCCCTGCAAATATTAATCTGCAGTCGAAAATTCTGCATCAAATATGACGTTTATTATAAAGGTCAAAGTAAAACAATTGTTTTTAGGCATACGTTTGAAATTCATAATGTACACAGACATTCCTGCTTTAAGCTAGATAAATAGTGATTTTTCTTTTCAAGTAATATTAAATACGTTTAATATCAAAAGCATTGTTAGAAGCACAAGTATTAAGATATGAACGAATCTACATGGATAAATGTATTTAAAATACTGACAAACGTAGATTGAACTCCTATAATGTATGTAATGTATGTAGTGCAATAACATGTGTTTGATCTAAATTACTAAAATGTTATTAAAAAATAGTTTGCTATACGATTTATTGCAAATTACGTATTGTACATTAGATATTTGATTTAAAATATCTGTGACTTTCGTCAATCCTTTCAGCACAGATTGGAACAGCCAGTCCCATTAGTCTGATATGGATGTTGGCCTAAAATGTTGCCTCTGAAATTTAAACATATATACATATTACACTCTTCATTAAACAAACGTATTACACATGTAGTATAAATTATTTATTATTGTATCAATTAAATTGAAACATTTATTATATATAAATATCTTACCCAGGTCCATAATTACAAACATATAGTTTTCTATATGGATATGAGCCAGCTTGTTGAAAATATGTGTATCCACAACCCACATATTTAGTGTTAGCCCAAACTACCTGTAAATATTAAACAATTAAATATATCATGTATGCAAAGTTACAAAGATTTTGTACTTGTGTATAGTGACCAGTGGTTGAGTTCGGGTTGCTGGGAAAAGTATATAACTTATATTCATCAAACCAGGCAGTAATTCCTGGTGGCCAATTTGCACCAGCCTTATTAGCAGTCGACATAGACATATACAGATTTTGTCCTATCCAAGGCCAACGGCCTAAAAAAATTGTAATGTTTATTAATTTTCATCGTCCTCAATTATTATAATATTAAAACCTACTATCTGTTACTGTTACGTGTTGAAAATTGCAGGAGTTCGCTATATTTTGAGCCGCAGTAGCCAGCTTTGCATCCCACAACTACAAATCAATAGGTATGTTAAGAAACAAAATATGCCTATATTTTTTGTATTACACTATTATTATACAGGGTGGTCCACTTTTTTGTAGCGGTACAGTCGATACAAAAACTTATTTTAAAGCGAATATTCCATATCAACATGGGTCCATAAACGCTTCATATTAAAGATACAGGGTGTTGAAAAAAAATATATAGATAATTTTTAACCGTTTCCCAACCAGTAATATATTTAAACCAAATTTGGTATGCAGCACCACCTTACAGGTTACCACATTCGGTGAGAATGTCAACCCCCACAAGCAACCAGTGGCGGAGTTGTGGGGGTTCAGTATCAATACATTTTATAAAAAACTAGTACGCCCCTATTTAAAATCAAACTCGAATTGTTTTTAAATAGAAATTTTTATCCTAAACAAAAAGTTTCACCTCACTGTTCTTCGTATCTACCACCGTTTGGCGCGAAATTTGATTTATTTTACCATTCTCGCAAGCGGTGACAGATACGAAGAAAAGTCAGGAGACACTTTTTGTTTAGAATAAAATGGGCTATTCCCAAATATGTTCGAGTTTGATTTTAAACAGGGCCGTACTGGTTTTTTATTAAATTTATTGATATTGGACCCCCACAACTTCGCCACTGGTTGCTTGTGGGGCTTGACATTCTCACCTAATGTGGTAACCTATAAGGTGGTACTGTACACCGAATTTGGTTGGAAAACGGTTAAAAATTATCAATATATTTTTTTCAACACCCTATATCTGTAATATGAAGCGTTTACGGACCAATGTTGATATGGAATATTCGCTTTATAATAAGTTTTTGTATCGACTGTTAAAGTCCTGCTACAAAAAAGTGGACCACCCTGTATTGTTATTAATACACGTTAATATTTTTTACCGTGACTATTCGAACGAATGCATTAACTGAACGTCATTTTTTAAGTGGCAAATTATGATTAAACATTAACGTGCATTAGTTATTTGTCCGCATCCGTCCAGAAAATCTGTTGTTTCCGATCAATTTTTAGGCTGAAAAATACATCTTTACTGGCTTAGGCCAGAAAGTAACTGGTTGCCATGATTATGACTTGTGTTTACCGGCTTAGGCCGGAAAGAAGCTGGCTGCCATTGTGATGTTGTTTTGTTGATTTGCGCTGTCGAACAAGCGTCATTAAACGCGAGCGAGTTTTCATCTGTAGTTCGTTAAGTTATTGTTTAATTCTGGATGTGTGACGATGGTGATTTTGGTGTCAGTGGTGGACGCAGAAAGTATATTATACGTGACATACCCGTAAAGTGTCTTTATTGGACTCGTATCCTTCAGGACTCGCCTACGGCCCGCCCCACAATTGCCTACTTGTCCAGTAAAGTAAATAACTATTACGTAACAAGACCGGAAAGTGGTACTTTACTGGACAAGTAGACAGTTTTTGGACTAGCCGTAGGGAAGTCCAGTAAAGACACTTTACGGGTATGTTACGTACAGGGTGGGCAAATTTCGATGTTTTAATAGGGAATCTCGGTAACTATAAGAGGTATCAAAAAACGGATCGCGCATCAGATCTCTTTTTTCGAGAAAAAGTTAATGGTGATAACTAAAATTGGTTATTGTCTTTTGTTTTCGAGTTATCGCCGATAACTCGATTTTACGACTTTTCGTTTTATGACCATATCTCACTTGTTCATGAAAATATACAAAAACAATTTTGACGCTCTACAGGCACTTTTCAAAAAAAAATCTAAATTTGAGTTGTGACATGAAGTTGTACTTTTTTAAATAGAACCCATAGTTGGCTATGACTTATTTTAATTCCTTATTGTTTTGTCATTCCAAATATATAAAGACAAGATGGTTTACCCGGCGTTGCACGGGCGATTACAATTTTAATTACTTTTTTAACTTGAATAAGCCCAATAATTCCAAATCATACACAAATGACATACTCTGATCAATCATCTTTTCATTTTCTTATAATTCATTAAAAAATAACTATTGCTTAAAAATTTAATAATAACTCAAATTTATTTTCTTTCGTCTTGTTTCAATTAAAAATGTACTAATAAAAATAATACTTCATGTACATTTATTACTAATTGTATACAAAACAATCTTTACTTGTGAAATACACCGCGCCGTATCGTGTTATGACCAGGTATTTGCCGACGTAAGATCGAATCCCGTCCAAGTAATTTTTTTTTTTTTAAATTGGTAATATGTGCTTGAACTTAAAGTTTGGCGTTAGATCTGCAAGGTCCTAAATAGTAACTGTGCAAAATTTGGTCCCGATCGGTCAACGGACCTAGGATTGTATAGCGAACAAACAAACAAACACACAAACAAACAAACAAACAAACAAGCTCTTTTATATAAGAATAATAATGTACCTAGTTATTTTCGATAATATGTAAGTTGCGAAAGTTTTTTAGTGTTTTATAAATATTTATAATGTTTATCAGAACAACAAATTACAAAACCTACGTAACTTGTACCAAATAAGTTTTAAAAGGTTTTACACCCTGTTTTGTTTTTGTTTTCACAGCCTACTATAATTTTCTTTAAAAAAAAAAACTTTCGCAACATATATATTATTGAAAATAACTACATCAACCCTTATATATTTGGAATGACAAAAAAATAAGGAATTTAAATAAATCATAGCCAATTAGGGGTTCTATTTAAAATAAATACATCTTTGTCACAACGCGAATTTAGATTATTTTTTTTAATTGTCTACGCCACTGCATTCTTATCAAAAAAGTGCCTGTAGAACGTCAACATTATTTTTTGTTATTTTCATAAACAAGCGAAATATAGTCATAAAACGAAAAATCGAAAAATCAAGTTATCGGCGATAACTCGAAAACAAAAGACGATAACCAACTTTAGTTTTCACCATTAACTTTTTCTCGAAAAAAGAGATTGAAGATGCGCGTTCCGTTTTTTGATACCTCTTATAGTTACCGAGATTCCCTATTAAAACATCGAAATTTGCCCACCCTGTACAATATTTTTTCTGCGTCCGCCACTGACACCAAAATTACTATCGTCACTATCCATAATTAAAACAATAACTTAATAAACTACATGTGGAAACTCGCTTAGTGGTATAATGACGCTTGTTTGACTTGACAGCGCAAATCAACAAAATAACTCATCACCATTTCAGCAACCAGTTACTTTCTGGCCTGAAGAAAAAGGAGTCAGCTGGAGAAATGTGCCACAATAATTAGCTAACGATAGGCAGGAGTGGAGAAACTTAATCCAGAAATAAAAGAGCATAGGTACCTCGATACCGAAAAATACAAAAGGAACTGATTAAGAAGAAGAAGATAAATTTAACACGACATATCACTCTTAACAAATCATTTGCACACGTATGCTTACCAATCTCTTTAAGTTTGTACCCTTTGGCTGACCTGGGACCAAGCCTTGCGCAATACGTAAACGAAATTCGTTATGCTTATTCACAATTATTGTTTGCTCTGTAGAGTTGACTCCAGTTTCTGTAAAATTAATAAGTATGTTTCAAGCAATTGTCATTATAATGTAAAATGTTATTTTTTTTTACTATAAAGACTAAGATAGTGCATTTGGAATCTTTTTCTTACTTTAATTTTTTTAACTAATAAATAGTGATTAAAGTACAAGATCTTACGTATAGTGCCCATGCTGCATGCTGCCCAAGTGCAAGCCACTAAGCACGAAAGATAGAAAATAACTCGTAAAGTCATTGTTTAACAATTACTTAAGGCCACAAAAAATATACTACTTGATGTTTCATTTTGCGTATGACTTATATACTAAAGCGAATATGCTGAATAATTAATTTTAATTGTTTTTTTCTTGATAATAAATAAATATGAGCAAACGTTCACTTCAACTGTAACGACTAGCTGATAAGAGATAATAACAAAAAGTAAAAAATCTACCTTGAATTTTAACATTGTTTTAGTGCTGCATATTAAAAAAAAAGTTATCGTAAAAACTTCAAAATTAGCAAAAAAACAAGGTCAGATTTGAAAACAATCCTAAAATTGCCACTTAGGCATGCAAATTTGTTGTAATTGACGCACGATGTTCCTTTGTAGGGATTCACAGAAAAAGATAATTTAAAAAAATATTTTTTTTACATTCCTATGTACATGATAAATAACAAATGTATTTAAAACGTACCCAACTTTTTAAGCTCAAAAACTCCACCTATCACAAAATTGACAAGAATATTTGTATATTATAGATATTGTTTACATTTAATATTGATATTGATTAGCATGCTGCTAAAAAAATTAAATATCTTCATTTGTTTAATCAGTATAAATATTATCCCCATCATGAAATATATTTTTATACAACAACGTTACAAGCCTTAGCGCCAAATTGCAAAAAAGTTGAACAGGGAATTAATCCCGGGGTTAAACCATGTTAATCCTAGAACTAGGCAAAGTCGGAGCATAGTTGACGCTGATGTTGTCTAGTTTTGAGAATTAACTCGTATTTTAGGACCAGTGTTTCTTTGTGCAATCGGACCTTAAAGTTTTAATGCTTCAGTAGTTTTTTTACTTCATTTTGTTCTTCGGAAGCACCTTCCATTCTTGGATCTAGAGATGCTTAAGATCTTCTGTTACTGTCCCTATCCATCTCCTCCGCGGTCGACCTCTTTTTTCTTCGTGCGTGCTTCACTTTCGTGTAAATGTTTTGTTATTTTTTTATCTCGTTATCTGTTGATGTCCTAGCAATCGAAAACTTTGTTTTCTTATAGGCCGGTTACACTTACGGTTTTGCACGTGGTTATGATCGTATGTGTGAATCTAGCGCTGCTAGATTAACTTGTGCAAAACCAAGGTCAATAAAATCGCTTAGTTTTAGCACTTACACACACGATCATAACCACACAGTGGCGTAGCGGCGGGGGGGGGCAAGGGGCGTATCGATGCCCCGGGCGCCGTTTACCCTCGCTACGCCACTGTAACCACATGCAAAACCAAGTCGACAAAACCACGTTCAAAACCGTAAGTGTAAACGGCCTATTACATTGGTTGTAATTTTTTGTTGAGCGTATATTTGTATGACTTCCCAATTTATACTTCTTCTCCACTTTTTTAATGCATTTATATATTCACCTGAGTGTACTACTTTTGCATAGGTAGGTACTTCCAGTTTTGTCTTAGAATCCAAGTTTCTCCATCATAGCGAACTGTTGGACGAATGTCCAACTTCCAATTTCTGCTTCCCTGGACACTTTCTTTGACTTTATTATCGTTGTTGAAACTCGAACACTTCTACTTTCTTTTGTCACTCGCTTATTAACTTCTTCTTCTTCCTCATTTCTATTTGTTTACCACACCACTACATATTGGAAACTTTTAATTAAAACCAAACTATTTTCCTCTGCACTGTGTTGAAAACGTCCAGAATATGATCTTTAATACCCCTCGTCCCATTGAAGGAGAGAAATAAAAGATAATATAAGTGTTACTTGAAGCATTGTTTGTACATTATATAATTGGACTGTATAAAACATTCTACGAGCAAAAAAAAAAATTAAGATACTAACATGGGTTTTTACAAGCTTCTGATACTGTTCTGTAAGAAGTCTGTGCTGTAGTATTCCCTTTTTTTTTAGAATAGTGTTTCTAAATTTATTTAAAATATGAAACCCTTTTATATTTTTTTACTAGATTTTTACATGCCCAGCACGGTACATACTGTTGTTAAGCTAAAAAATAGTGACCAAGAAGTAAAAACGAAAAATATTTTGTTTATTTCTGATCGGAACGAATAAAAATTTCATTTTCGTGCTTTTCGTTCAGATTTTTTTTCGTTTTTATTAACCAAAATTAAATAACAGACACCTGTTATAACTACATTAACATTAATATGTGAGAACTGCAATTAGTCGAATATTCGATTATTCAGGTTATAAATACTCTATATGTAAATTAACACAGTTTACCTTTAAATAAAAACAAATTTGGCATGGTTATTTTGTACTTTTGGTAATGCAGTGGTAATAGTAAAATGTTTGTGATGAGTTTTAAAGTTCATTTATATTGTTGTTTCTGTTTCTTAGCAATCTTTGGGTCCCTGCTAAATTATAAACAACGACATAATGGGTTTTGACAAAACGCTGTATTAAGCGCACATTAGGACGGGTCGCAGCGGGCCGGATCGCATCGCAAAAATCCGCATGGATCGTTTCATGCATTTTATATGATCTATCGCACACTATAGACGGATCGCATCGCATCGCAGCGGGTCGCATCGTCGCATCGCCTGGCAGGCGGATTTTTGCTCGCGATGCGATGCGACCCGCTGCGATGCGATGCGATCCGTCCAAGTGTGCGATACATCGCGGATTACAGGCACGTGTTTATTGTCGGCAACACATTGGAATTGTACATTATTTATGTATACAGGTAACATACTTTTTTCTGAAATGAATAAAGAACTACTTACACTTACGATCAAAAGTTTGAGAACAGTAAAGTTAAACACAAAAAATGTTCTTTAAATATAAAAGAAATGTTTCCTGAATAACATAAATACATAATATATAATTAAAATTATAATAATTTATCACATTTAAATTGGAATTTCATAAAATTAAGCAAGAATACAAAAACTAGTTGTGTTACTGAATATTCGTCAAAAAACCGTGTTTACATTTACCTAATGATATTTCTTAGCAATCTTGGCATGCGAGCAACTAATTTTTTTATTGTGACTAGTAAAACTCTCCTCCATTTTTTTCTAAAAACGTGATCCAAAGCAAATGTTTTGACGAAGAACGTTTTTCGCGGACTTTTCCATCGAGTTCTTCTCATACAAGCTCTAGGATTCAGATCCGGACATTGTGGTGGCCGAATCATGTTATTCAAGAGACCTTCTGCCTCTTTTTCTTTTAAATAGCCTCTGCGCAATCTTGATTTGTGTTTAAAGTCGTTATCCTATTGCACAGTGAACCCATCACCAATTGGTCGTAGCCCAGATGGTACAGCGTTTGACTTCGGTTTGGGATGAAAAAACTCTTTGTCACGAATGTACATGGCTTCTTGTGCAGCATGATAACCGGCAATTGGGTAAATCTTGGAATGTTTCTGTTGTCGTACTTCCTTCTTTGTCTACTATACTCCAGTGGCAAGTGTCATTAGTCAAAAAATTATATAAATTATGTTTTATCTCTCCATCGAAGAGCAGTTGAAGTAAATAAAAATCTTCATCAGAACTATCGGAACTATCCAAACGTGCAGTCACAAGCAATGTCGATCAAAAAATGCAAGGAAAACATTACTCCACATTTTAATGCGATGCGATGCGATGCGCTCCGGCCCGACACGCTTCTAGTGTGCGCTGCCGCATTTTTTACAATGCGATGCGATGCGACCCGCTCCGGCAGTAGTGTGCGCTTAGCTTTAAATTTACCAACTTCTTGAACATAATTAACATGCATGCAAATATAATTTGTATATTTTTTTAGGATAGCTTCGCGTCCATCGGATGTGTAAACAAAATTTGATTTGTTTCATGAAAATGTATCTAATATTATAGGGAGTGCCGTTTTAAAATTATTTTTGTACTAAAAACTCATACATTTGAATTAAATTCTATTCTGCCGAAACTAATTAAATAGACAAAAGTATTAATTAAAATGGCTCATTCACTAAACTTTTATAAGAATAAATTGTAAATAAACCCGATAAAATTACTTATTAATTTTGTTTTCAATATTAAAAAAAACATAAAAATTTCGGTATTCGTTTACGTTTTCGTTATGTTCTTAGTCTCTAATTCAGTGTTTTTCAACCTGTGTATCGCGGCACACTAGTGTGCCGCAAGCTTTCTCCAGGTGGGTCAAGGAAAATAAATTTTAAAAAAAAAACGTTTTTGCAAACACGCCATGTTTTAAACATAATGTTTAAGATTCGAGTTTAAACATAGGGATCTCGCTTGTTATAATTCCTAGAGAATAGGTTGAAGTTTGGAAAAGTTGCTAAATTCGGTGCTTATTAATAATCTAAAACGAAATCTTAAAAATCGTCTATAACACCTTGGAGTATGAAATATTTGAAATGTATAAAATTTCGCATAAGAAACTTTTTAAACTGAATCGACTTCACTAATTTGTTCTAGGTTTTTGTTTTATGGCAACCAACTTTATTTTTTCCTTTGGGCGCAATTTTTGCTGTTCATTAATGTAGAAGTAAAATATCATGTGTATCATGCACTGGATACATCAATAAATATTAAAAAAAATATATTTGATTATATAAATTTAAAAAATTTGATTATATAAATAAAAAAATTGCCTTCTTCTGCAATTAGTTTTGCAACACGGTAACCAGCTCTAACGGCCGTACAATTTGAACTGATTGTTTTCTGAATGTTTTTTTGTCAAAAATTTCCATATTTTACAAAATTGTCAGAAAATCATCATACATATAAAAAAAAAACGGTTACGGGTAGAAAAAAATTGCATTTGCTATAAACGTCAAAGTGAAACGATTGCCGTAAAGTTAGCATTTTGAAATTCATATCCATACAAACTTCTTATAACAGACGGGTTAACAAACTAGCAGTTGTTCTTTCAAGTAATATTAAATATAAAAAAGTATCAAATTTTTAAATATGAACCAACATATTTAAATACCTAACAAGACGTCAAAATAATCGCTTATAAAACCAGTCGCACCAAAATGTTTTTAAAATACTCTTAAACATAAAATTTGATTTCTGTAGTGTATGTAGTGCAAAAAACGTGTAAGGTATACATAAATAGTAAATAAGTAAAATGTAATGAAGGAAAAATAATATTCCATAAGATTTATTGCAAGAAACTTATTGTACATAAATTTTCTATTTAAAGTATTTGTAACTTTTGCCATTCTTCTAACACAGATTAGAACAGCCGGTTCCATTAGTTTGATAGGGAGCTTGGCCTCTAATGTTGCCTCTGAAATTTAACAAATACATATAATTATCGTCCAAAAACAAACGTAAGACACATGTAGTATAAATTACTTATTATTGTATAAATTTATTTTTAAAAAATAAGCAATTGTTATGTATCAATATCTTACCCAGGTCCATAATTACAAACATATAGTTTTCTGAATGGTAAAGACGAATTTTGCTGAAAATACGTGTATGCACAACCCAAATATTGAGTGACAGCCCAAATTACCTATAAATATTAAACAATTAAATATGTCATGTATGCAAAGTTACAAAAATCCTGTACCTGTGTATAGTGACCGGTGCTTGAGTTGGAGTTGCTGGGATAAGTATATAACTTATATTCATTATACCAGGAAGTAACTGCTGCTGTCCAATTGGCACCAGCTCTATTAGCAGTCGACATAGACATATACAGATTCTGTCCTACCCAAAACCAACGACCTAAAAAAAATTGTAATTTTTATTAATTTTCATCGTCCCTCAAATATTATAATATTAAAACCTACTGTCAGTTACTGTTACGTGTTGAAAATTACAGGTGTTCGCTATATTTTGAGCCGCAGTAGCCAGCTTTGCATCCCACAACTACAAATCAATAATTATATTTAGATACAAAAGATGCATACATTTTTACTTTCGCCATACGTAGTATGAAGAAAGTATTGTGATCACGAAAATTTTCGAATTCCAGATTTTGACGGATATACACGGTTCCCTGAACCCGTTTTGACTATTTTCGCGATGACATCCGTGTGTATGTGTGTGTAGGGTTTGTAAATCGCAAAAAAATGCTCTTCAAATTTTACCGCTAATTTGCCAGTTTTTTACCAGTAATTCCGGTAATTTTACAATGTCTTTCTAATCATGATAAAAATCTAAATCACATAATCGAAAAAATAGACGTATTTTCAAAAAGAAAAATAAGGGAAAACATACAAATGGCATATGATTGTTTACTCACTACTCGACCAACAAATGTAGTAGAAGCCGAAAGAGCTTTTTCCGCGGCTGGATTATTTTGTACAAAAATTAGGTCGCAATTAGGAGACGATAAAGATGAATTATGTTTTCTACGTGCTTATTTTTTAAGAAAAGTTTAAAATAAAAAATACTGTTAATAATTTGAGAAGATATTTTATGTTATATCATTTTATATTTTATGTTCAGAATAGTTTTATTTTCATGTGTTTTTTGTAATGCTGGATTATATTTTGTCTAATATTTTTATTTTATATATTATATATTGTTATTTTATATTGTATTATATAAATATTACGTAAAAAAATATTACGTTGACGGCTGTTAACTAATATATTGTATGAAACTGATTGGGATAGTTTAGGCTTCAACTATCTCAATCAGTTCCATAATAAATAAATGTATATAAATATATTTATTTTTAATATGGTTTTCGGCAAGTTGTCACTATAGGGGAGACGCGGATAAACTTTGAAAACTATATTAAAAATGTTAGTAACCGCAAAAACGACTGCCAACTTTTTTTTAAATGAAGGCGATCGTGTAGAATTGTTTTAACAACTGAGGAATTAATCTTAAATTAATGCCCTATGACTTTATATTCATCTTGAATTATCTTTTTGACAGCATTCATGTTTTTTTTTTTTGAAACAATCGTAAAAGGACGTCATGGCCTTTTCTGGTGTCAAACAAAACTCATTCCGTTCTTAAATTTTTTACACCAACAATAAATATAGCCAACGAAGGCAAAAATGCACTCAGTTAACTTATTTTTTTCACTACCTCCAATATTTTAAGACATTTATAATTTTGATTCTACCAACTACGCTTTGACAATTCAATCTTAAACGGCAGGCAAGGAACTACATAACATTAAAGTGCAAATTTTGCTTTTTACAATCTACTAGTTTTTTTTTTTAAATTATCAATAAATTCCGCTCGACCGTCGTAATTAATTAAAACTTTTCTTAGCTATTATAATTTTAAAGATTAATTTTTGTAAGTAAACGCCAATTATAATCTATATATATATAAAAGAGCTTGTTTGTGTGTTTGTTTGTTTGTTTGTTTGTTTGTTTGTTTGTTTGTTTGTTTGTTTGTTTGTTTGTTTGTTTGTTTGTTTGTTTGTTCGCTATAGAATCCTAGGTCCGTTGACCGATCGGGACCAAATTTTGCACAGTTACTATTTAGGACCTTGCAGATCTAACGCCAAACTTTAAGTACAAGCACATATTACCAATTTAAAAAAAAAAAAATTACTTGGACGGGATTCGATCTTACGTCGGCAAATACCTGGTCAAAACACGATACGGCGCGGTGTATTTCTCAAGTAAAGATTGTTTTGTATACACTTAGTAATAAATGTACATGAAGTATTATTTTTATTAGTACATTTTTAATTGAAACAAGACGAAAGAAAATAAATTTGAGTTATTATTCAATTTTTAAGCAATAAATAGTTATTTTTTAATGAATTATAAGAAAATGAAAAGATGATTGATCAGAGTATGTCATTTGTGTATGATTTGGAATTATTGGGCTTATTCAAGTTAAAAAAGTAATTAAAATTGTAATCGCCCGTGCAACGCCGGGTAAATCATCTTGTATTATATAAATTTCAACTGTTAATTTAAAATAAAACAGAACCAATCTTTACAAATTTTTTACACGCGTATGCTTACCAATCTCTTTAAATTTGTACCCTTTGGCTGACCTGGGACCAAGCCTTGCGCAATACGTAAACGAAATTCGTTATGCTTATTCACAATTATTGTTTGCTCTGTAGAATTGACTCCAGTTTCTGTGAAATTAATAAACATGTTTCAAGCGATTGTTGTTGTCTTAATAAAATAATTAAGAAGAAAACTATAAAGTCTAATATATTACACAATATTGACGTCACACAAGTATTTTGTGCAATATACTTGTATGACTTGTATGTGTATACCCCCCTTAAGATAGTGTTAAGCGGGGTACACACATACAAGTATATTGTGCAATATATGACGTTTGTGCAATAAATGCATACACGCTCAATGGCGGCTTAATTTGTGTAAACGATAAAAAAGAAGAAAGCTTTAGTTTTTGCTTGTAAAAGCGTTACCGATGAAGAGGAAGAAAATAAATAAAAGATTAGGTATGGATAAAAAAGTGGTATTTAAAAACGGAGATATTTTCCGATATAAAACTGTTAAAGGGACTCCAAGATAGCGCAGTATACGACTACAAGAACTACCTAAGGATGGATGAAGCCACCTTTGACGTACTGCTAAAGAAAATTTCGCTTCAAATCCAAAATGCAGTTGCTAGAAGTTTACCACGTGCAGGCTAGAAATGAACTGCAGATATCGTGCAACACGGCTGAACGCGATACACATGTTCAAGTTATTGCGAAATTAACAGTTATTTGCAATTTATTTTGTCAATCTTCAATCTCAATATTATTGCGCATTACTTTTGAAAATAGCACAATATATTGCACAATATTGACGTCACACAAATATTTTGCGCAATATACTTGTATTTGTGTACCTCCCTTTAGGATTTAAAATCTATTTACCTTACTTTATTATATTTTACCAAATACATTTTAGGTGATTGCAAAGACATTTTTAAACTAATAAATAGTACTTAAAGTAGAAGTTCTTACGTATAGTGCCCATGCTGCATGCTGCCCAAGTGCAAGCCACTAAGCACGAAAGGTGGAAAATAACTCGTAAATTCATTGTTTGTTCAACAGTTACTAAAGACCACAAAAAAAGATACTACTTGATTTTTCATTTTTCCGTATGTCTTATATAGTAAGACCAATTATGCTAAATAATTATAAATACAATTATAGGTATATAATTTTTAATTGTTATTTTTGTTGATAATACATAAATATGAGCGAGCGCTCGGTCAAACTGTAACGATAGAGATAACGACGAAAGGTAAAGAATTTACCTTGAATTTTAACATTGCCGTATTGTTACAAATAAAAAATATTTATACGGGAAAAAACAAAACAAAATGTTTGCAAAACTAGGTCAGACCTGAAAACAATTCTAAAATTTCCAAATTCTGTATGCAAATTGGTTGACGCAATTACGTTTCTTTGGGTGTTAAACGTTGGGATTCACAGAAATAGATTATTTAAAAACAATATTTCTAGGTTATAAGTATAATGCGTAACAAAATGTTTTTCAAACGCAAGCAACGTTTTTCCTCAGAAACTTAAGGTTTCGCAAAAATTACAAGTATAGTTTCTACTTTATATTGTGGATGTTAATTATTGATATTAATTAGCCTGCTGCTAATAGAATATGCAAAAATAAATCACTTAAGTATTTAATTTATTATTTATTTATTTTATCCTAATCATGAAATATGTATTTACACTGGCGTAAAACCCAGGGGGTGCAGCCGTGCAGCGGGTGCAGTGGACACGGACCCCCGAGCCAAATGATGAAAAACAATATATTGACACTCGCATCCTGTCAGCGCAGATAGTCGCAAGGCTGTACTTACTTCAGAAAATATTGTACACAGGACAGAATACTCAGTAAATAATTATTAAGCCAAGTCATATAAATTATTTATATTTTCTGTTTCATTTTTAAAACTTTTTCTGAATGCTAATAATTGTCCATAGATCTGTAGATAAGTCGTCAGCATAAGTTTCTATGAATGGCTAACCTAACTGAAATAAATCACTGTCAAATGCAATCCGTAAATTCTCTAGAAAAATTGAACTAAACAAGTTTGTATTATTAGATTATTACCCAAGCTTTTAAATTCCTAATTACTATATCTAAAGTGGAATTAAATACATAACCCCTAAAATTATCTTCACCATTGCTTAATCTTTGGTCATAACACAATTATTCATCAAACTGTTTTTTAACTTTTCGTATTGTTTTATTTTCAAACCTAATCTTTATGTTATACAGGGTGTCCCAGATTACATTTCCAGCATGGGGATCTTGCTTATTATAAGAGATACAGGTTTGTTAAAATTAGATGAATTATTCCTTAGTATGAGAAGAGCCACAATCAATTTTTAAAAGTACAAAAGTCCTCGTGCTTCAGATGTTATAAAAAAAAAAAAATGTTTTTCTCTCCTAACTTTTTTGTCTTTTTCATTGGAACAATTTTACTTGTACTTTCTTAAAGTACTTTTTAATGGAGAATGTAACTGTTATTTTACATTATTTTTTTTAATACCTACCATTTTTGAGATATTACTACTAATTTCATATTTTCTTATGGGCCGCGAAGTTGTCTATGGAATAGTTAAATGTTCTTTTTTTTTCTTTCTTTTAAATGAAATATTAGTTGCTACATCTATTTTTATAAATAAGTCACAAAATCAAGAAGAAAAATCGTATTTTACCCATCACTTTTCAAGCTATCTATGAAAATTAAAACAAAAAACAACTAAATATTTATTTTCAAGGACACTGATTAACGCATCGGTAATTACTAAATTCAAATTGTTTGCACAACAATGAATATAGGTATGTATAGTGCATTTGGTGTCATGTTAAAAATATTTTTTTGTAGACCGTTATATGTCCCCTTCATATTTGCGGCACGGTCGTATGCTTAACCTCGCAACTTTTTTGTTTAAATCATTTTCATTTAAAAAATGCATTAGGACATTTTGTAAAGTTTTCGCTTTTTGATCTTCAATGTGTATGGATCCTAAAAATGCCTCATTAATGTCAAATGCAAAAACTTTTTCGTTTTCTTTGGTTAACTATCGAGCACCCTGTATATTTGAAAATATTTTTAAAATGTAGCCCTTATTGACTTACATAATCTAACAGCGACAGAAATTGGAAAATATAAACCGTTTTGCCATAAAACTCCGACGCGTCCGTCGTGACTCACCCTGTATAATATAAGTGTCTTACTTTGGGCATAGCGAATTCTGGTCACCCTACTATACCTACTATACTAGACCTTTTATTTTCGTGCGCAATTCGCTCTCTAGCAAAATTTTTATTATTTCATCTTGCAATCTACTGATATATCTTGGCCGTCGTAATCCGTGTGTTCTTGCAGTTGTAACTTTCTGATTTATTCCTTATCTTCACCAGTATCCTTATTTTATGCCTTCACGTGTTCTCCTGAGGATCCTTCTTTCCCATACTTCCAGTTGTGTATCTAGGTCTTTATTTACAATTCAAGTTTTGCATGCATAGAGAACTGTTGATCAAATGACTTTATGATAAATTCTTATTTTTTATATTCTGGGAACTTAAGCATAGGTATTCGAATCTATTGACTATTTTAGATTTTTTTTTTCACTCCTTAATGTTATTTTAAAAACATATCCAATATGATCTTCTTTACATCTCAAACTCAAATAAAGAAATGAAAAAAAAAATAAAAATTTTACTTGAGACATTGTTTATTATATCATTAGACTGCGTTCAACATTTTTATAAGCAAAAAAGCTGTTCTTAAAATGCTAACATAGATTTTCACAACCACTTGATCCTGTTTTGTAAGGAGCCTGTCCTATGATATTCCCTCTGAAAATTATTACGTGTTTGAAATATTTAATACATAAGACTTCAGAATATTACATACCCTGGACCATAGTTACATACGTATAGTTTTTTATAACGAAATTGTTCATTAGTCGGGAATGACGTAAAACCACAACCTACATATTGAGTATCAGCCCATACCACCTAAATCAAAGTATATTAACCATTAATTTGTCACTGAATTGTATAATTATTGTTATACTTGAGTGTAATGGCCTGTACTTGAAGACGGATCATTTGGATAGGTATAATATTTGTATTCATTAAACCAAGCATTTACTGCGGCATTCCAGTCTGCTCCCTTTGAATATGCAGTAGACATAGACATGTAAAGATTTTGACCGACATGATACCAACGTCCTAAAAAAATTTAAACGATTGTATTAACAAGTAACAATACCTTTAATATAAACATTAGTTGCAATATTAAATTTTTATGGACAAACCGAGTTTAAATCAGACGGTTTACCATACGTTTTAATTATAACAAACGAAATTTTAGACGTGTTATATGAGTACAAAATAAATGCACACTTTTTCATCACTTCTGATTATGTAAGATAGATTTTTACATTTTAGGAAGCAAATTTAATACAACTACGTTAGTTAAAAAAACTTTTCAAAGCCTCAAAAATTTTATCTATTTTTAAGTACGCCTTTTTTCTTCTCTTAAATTTAATTTTATTGCCAGAAAACTTTTTTGCAAATCTTAAAAGACGTCTTGGCTGCTTTAATCGGCTTTAAATGTTGCAAAATATATTTTTTTGATGGTTTTTGCATTGTTCGTACATTCACCACAAACAAATATCACTTCAACTTTTACCGATTTGTAAAAAATCAAACCGTTAATTTTATTTGTTACGGTGGCATTCACAAGGAAAGCAAAATAAAACAAAAAATCGCATTTGTTTGTTAAACTTAAACACAGTGTACTACGTTTAAAAGAGTATCTTATCGACTGTTTAATTAAAAAACTACAGTGGCTGTATACAATTAATATCTTACTAAGCCTTTACTTTAATTTTTAATTTTTTTTTCAGATTTTTTATAAAAGCATAAGCTGTTCGTCTAGTTGGATTCTTTGGAAAGCTCTTATTTAAATAACTGCATAAGCCACTATAATAAAGTAACCAAGAAGTCTAATAAAATTTACAAAAATGTTATTTGAACACTTGTGGACAATTAAATTTGGTTCGTGAGGACCAAACACACTAAATAAAAAAATAAATGTTGGTCAAAAAATTATAAGGTGTTAAAACATCCTTAAAATAATTGAAGTTGTATTAAAAGCGCTTTTTATCTTTTTAAAACCGTAAATATAACGGCATTCATTTTGAAATAATAAAGTACGGCCAACAAGATATGTGTATTCCATATGATACACAGAGCGTAAGAGGGATAATTTTTTGGTGTGCATCACCGGTGATGCACAGGACAGGCAAAGGGTTAAGGATACGATTTGTTAAGAAGTCGATTTTAAGAAACGTTTTCACTTGTACCTTAACTTTTTAAATGTGAAAATTATTTCAAAAATAAAAATTGGAATTTTGAAGTAGAATTTCATATTTGGGCTCATTTTTGAATTCAAAACTATGTTTACCTATAAAGTTTTTTTTAGCTCGTGCGAATATCTCTAAAAACGCTAAAAGCTAGTGTCATAAGAATTTTTATCGAAGCTTTTTTATCTTAAAATTAATTTTAGGGCATGCACCAACCTTTATCAAGAATAAAATTTACTAGAACATCGATAATGCCTTCAATTGGCAATGTACAGGGTGGGCTAATTTCGATGTTTTAATAGGGAATCTCGGTAACTATAAGAGGTATCAAAAAACGGATCGCGCATCAGATCTCTTTTTTCGAGAAAAAGTTAAAGGTGAAAACTAAAATTGGTTATCGTCTTTTGTTTTCGAGTTATCGCCGATAACTCGATTTTTCGACTTTTCGTTTTATGACTATATTTCGCTTGTTTATGAAAATAAACAAAAATAAGTTTGACGTTCTACAGTCACTTTTTTGATAGGAATCCAGTGGCGTAGACAATTTTTCAAAAAAAAATCCGAAATTTGAATTGTGACATAAAGTTGTATTTTTTTAAATGGAACCCTTAGTTGGCTAGGGCTTATTTAAATTCCTTATTTTTTTGTCATTCCAAATATATAAGGGTTGATGTATTTATTTTCAATAATACGCAAGTAACGGAGGTTTTTTAGTTTTATTGTTAAACAAAATTATAGTAGGCTGTGAAAACAAAAACAAAACAAGGTGTAAAACCTTTTAAAACTTATTTGGTACAAGTTACGAAGGTTTTGTAATTTTTTGTTGTGATAAACATTGCAAATAATTGAACATAAGATAAACTGCAATAAACTACATTACCTCAGATTCCGACTTTATCGTTGTTTCCTTATTTTCATATATTTATAATGATTATCACAACAAAAAATTACAAAACCTTCGTAACTTGTACCAAATGAGTTTTAAAAGGTTTTACACCTTGTTTTGTTTTTGTTTTCACAGCCTACTATAATTTTGTTTAAAAAAAAAACTAAAAACCTCTGTAACTTGCGTATTATTGAAAATAAATACATCAACCCTTATATATTTGGAATGACAAAAAAATAAGAAATTTAAATAAGTCATAGCCAACTATAAGTTCTATTTAAAATAATACAACTTTATGTCACACCCAAATTTTGTTTTTTTTTTGAAAAATTGACTACGCCACTGCATTCTTATCAAAAAAGTGCCTGTAGAACGTTAAAATTATTTTTGTTTATTTTCATAAACAAGCGAGATATAGTCATAAAACGAAAAGTCGAAAAATCGAGTTATCGGTGATAACTCGAAAACAAAAGACGATAACCAATTTTAGTCTTCACCATTAACTTTTTCTCGAAAAAAGAGATCGAGGATGCGCGGTCCGTTTTTTGATACCTCTTATAGTTACAGAGATTCCCTATTAAAACATCAAAATTTGCCCACCCTGTACAAACGCATCCAACAAATAAACAACTTTAAATACCTAGGATACCACATCACATACACAAGAAATAAAAATTATTTAGATAGAAAACTACAAACTTTCCGATACTTGTGCGTCACGATCAAATGAACTTTTAAAGGAATCAAAAAAGAAATTTAACACAAATTCTACAAAGTAATGGCGGTCCCAGCGCTACTCTATGGTTGCGAAAGCTGGACCCTAACGCAAAATAGAAGAAAAATAGAAACAGCAGAAATGAGGTTTCTCCGATCAGTAGCTGGTTATTCCTTGCTAGATCATTGCTGCAATCTGCAATGAAGACATTCGAACGGAATTGGATAAATTCAACCTAAATGATGAAACAAACAAACACCGAGAAAGGTGGAAAGGGCAGCGAATGGATAGCTCCAGAGCACCCCAAAACCCCTTACATACGAGCCAACATATGGCAGACGAAATGTGGGCCGCCCGAGACTTAGAGTGGATGGACATGATGACATAAGAAACAAGAAGGTTTAAAACGTGTTGATGATGATCGATCATTGATAATAAAAAACGATATCAATTGTTGCAGACTTTTTGAAAAACGCTGTATTTTCCCACCAAATTCTTTAGCTTAATTCTATTTCTACACCTTCTTTTAACTCCCCTGGTTTTCGTGTTATCAATACTAGGTCATTAGCTTAAGGAACACATTCGATGTTTAAATAAAAACAAAAACAAACTACATGTAGTTGAAGGGTTATGAAGATCACATTAAGGCAGTTTTAAATATAAAATCTAGTAATGAAAAGTGTCCTTATCAAATGAAGTTAAGGAAGATGAAGAAATTAATAAGCAACTGGGAAAAAAAGTGCTAAAGTTCTAACAACGATGCTAAAGTCACAGAAAGTAACCAGGAAAGAATAGAAGAAGAACGAATCAAGAAGTCATTGAAGTTTATGGCCAACAAAAAATAAAAACAAGTGCAAAAATATAACAATTACGATGGCTAGTGTATATCAACAAGCAAAGACTTTTTTAGAAAGTAAAGAAGGCACGAAGTAAAAATAGGCCGACCCCGTAGGAGATTGATAAGGACTGTAACAGAAGATCTTAGGCATCTCCAGATACAAGATTGGAAAAAGTTTTCAAAGGACAAAAGGAAATGGAAAAAACATTGCAACCTTGAATGTTTAAGGCTTGTAACGTTGTTATATAAATACAGTGTGTACAAAAGTAACGTAACGGATCAATATCTCGTCTTGTGACAACATTACAAAAAAAGTTTTTAATGAAGGTTGTTTGTGGTGATTTACTACATAACCTTAAATTATTTTCCACTATGCGCAGTGTTTTGTTTTTGCGCACCGATAAGAACTTTTTTTAAAAATAAGACACCCAGTATATTTTATAATTTTTAGATGTAAAATTGAATTCTCTTTCAAAAATATATAGGTTTTATCTGTCTAAAATCAGCCCTGTAAGGCCTCTAGAGCTGTTTAGAGAGAGTGGCAGTATTAAAGGAAACGTAAAAAATAAGTACAAATTCACGTTTTCGCTAGGCGAATTTATACTTACCGTCAGTCACCGACTTGTGGGCAAATTCACACGTATTAGCGATATTTTGTGCAGCGTTAGCAAGTGATTGATCCCAATACTAAAACCAAAATTGAATATTTCCTTATTAACGTTATAGTAACTTATATGTTTAATATAGTAATATAAGCTTAATATAAGTTTCAAAGATTTTGGTTAATATTGCAAAAAGTTACTTTTGATAATTTTTAATATAATCATGACGAACTTAAAATGAACAAAAATCTTGCGATTTCATTGTTTTTATTTGTATCTTCGGTAGTTTAAATTTTTTTATGTTTTTTTATTGTGATAAATTTACATGCGCAATCAACTGATTAAATCAGTTTTTTCTTGTACTTAAGATAGGTACAAATATTTAACAATTAATAAGTTAAATACAGGGCTTGTTTATCTCTTTTTGAAAAATACACGTGTTTAAAGGTAATAAATTCATCAGTGCCAACACAAGTGACTTTTTGAAAGCGTCGACCATGAACGATATTGTTTTTCATAATCAAAACAAAAGCATCTTATCAGTTTACAAGTTTACATTGACACGTTTTAGTTGTTTAAAACACATTCTGGGAATCGCTATAATACGCTCAAGCTTTTGTTTGTTTGCTTGCTGAAGTAGGTAAATATTTTCTTTTTTTTAGCTAGAAAAGCGTCATAGAATAACGAAAAATAAACCAAACTGTCTATTCCAGTAATTATCTGTTTTGACGTCCACAGGAAAACAAAAAGTTCATTGTTATCGAAGATCTTCGTAATAGGATTGACATAAACAATCATCTCCTATCAGTTTTTTTTGTATGTAAAAATATTAAAATGCCCAAAAATTCAGAGGTGTATTTTTAACTAAAGTATGTATTAAATAAAAGAACAAATCGTAAAGTTTTTTTAGCTTCTATTAACCCTTCGTCAGGCGCAACGTATCTGTGAGATACTTTCCACAATTTTTTTCAGTTTATCATTAGCGCATTATCCGATTCGTGTCAAAACTTAAGCGTCCAGAAAATTCCTCGCTATATGAATAAAAATATATAACAAATACTATATTCTTGCCGACTTTGTAATGAATATTTTTGCTTGGAATATGCCTTTATGGTCTGCAAAATTAATGGTTACGAAGCTGATGAGTCGTCTGACCGTGAATAACTACCAATTTTTAAATATATTGTGGACTAATTTATGTTAATTATTACATTTCATAAAATGATTCCTATTTGACTGATTTGTTGGAGTATTTGATGTCTTGTTAGAGTTTTTACAAGATTATTACAAAATATCTGCTCAAAAACATCCAAAAAGAGTTTCCTTTAAATTGTTAAGTGCGTTTTTTTTGTCAATATTAAAATCATGATTATAATACGATAAGTGAAGTCAAACATGGTCTAACTTACCATTCTCTTCATATTAATAGCTCGTGGCTGATTTGGAACTATACCCCTTGCCACTTGCAAACGAACATTGTTATGTCGATCAACAATATTGTTTTTGTCGGCATCGTTTACACCATATTCTGCAAAAAAGAAAAGATTTTTTTTTAACAAGTTTAAATACAAGTATTTTTCCTCTAATACAGGAGTTCTTAACCAGGGGTCCGCGAGCATGGATGGAAAAATTCAACATAATATTTATTTTTACTAACCTCTACCTGAATTTTAGCATTTCCTTTACTTATAAATATATGCATTAAATTACAGTAGTAGTAGCTGTATCTGTAGTCACAAATAGAAATAAGAAATGTTTTCATATCGCATCGCAGTTGTTAAATATCTCAAAAAAAAAACTTTGTTTTGAGGGGTTCCATCGCCTTCACCTGACTCACAAAAGAAAAAAAAATAAGAACCCCTGCTCTAATGTATGGTCGGCCAAATAATTTGTTGTCTCGAACAACTTTTTATATAAAATATTAGTCGAGAGCGACCTACCCATTCTCAAATTTTCAAACAATAATTCCGAGAAAAAATAAACACTTTTGCAGGGATCTCGTTTTTTTTTTAAGTATTACCCGGAACCGTTAAGACCTCTTTACAAAAACTTTTACCCACAAATGATAAGCGTATCAGAAAATGAAGGCGTTACGATTTTTCCCGCATTGTTTCATAGCTAACGCGACCGCTAAATGATCATTTTTAAGTATCAATTTCGGACGACCGTAAATTATACTAAAACCGAAAGGAAGTTTACCATTCACACATCACCAAATGGGGCCATCTTTTCGCTACATTTTGAGACAAAAGAAAACAGTCTTATTAAAACCAAAAAAAAAAATTAAATTTTGTGTGACCTGAAGTGTTTTTCGTTTTCGAACGAACTTTTGGAAAAAAAACTCCTTCACAAAGGTCTCGTTTCTCGCGTTTTTCTCCGGAATCGTTAGATGTTATTATGATAACAATGTTTTCTCCTGTTTCTGGATTAGGTTAAATTAAACAAAGATTTGCTGGTTTTTAAACAGGTTTATTCCTTAAAAAAAAAAAAATTTAAAATCCTACATGGTTTGCCGAATATGTTTTTTCAGCATCCTCATTGATGTTTTAAAAATTGATGAAAATTTGTTTTATAATGTTAAAATAGTAGACAAGTTAAAAATTGTTAAAGTTGAAAAAATTGTTGAGTTTGAAAAATGATGAATTGAAACTTAAAATAATTTGGATATTGTATTATTAAAGAAGATTAGCACCATAACGAATTTAACATATTAAAAAATGTTATATTACATATATTTTAAAACAATTACAAAATGTACGAAACAAACACGTTAAAAATTTTACTAGTAAAATGATATTATGTTTAGAAACTGCACCGCTTGACTCGCAACGATGAGCGCATCGGTAAATAGAGGAATTGGGATTTGGTTTCAGGGACAACGCAACTGCAACAATCACCATTTTCGGGCGGCCGTAAACGATGTTAAAAACAAAATAAAAAAGTCATTACACTTTCCTTCAAAAAAATCGTTATCTCGCGCAACAAATTTCGAAATCTTTGCAGTGGTCGACACATTTTCGCAATTAACAAGTCGATCGAGATTGATCTGTTTGTCATAACTGCTCTAAAGCAGCGATTCTAACCTTTTAACTGCCGCGTACCAATAAAAGAAAAACTCGAAAACTTTGGTACCATTACCATATACAATTATAATTCTCCCGCGATATATTAGGTAAGTTATAATGAATGAGTTATTTAAATCTGTTATCAAATACATTACTTCTACCTAAAGTACCACCGGGAGTAAACGTAGGGGAGACCGGGGCTAGTTGTCACAAAATTTAGGTTTTATTTTTTTAAAGTCTTATTTTCATAATTTAAGATCAGTTTTTTTCTTCTGTTGCATACCTACATGTGTCGTGCTTTATATTCTGAATAGTTGTTTGAGCAACATCGAGTTATTTATGTGCAAAAAAATATTTATCGCGTGCAAGCAAAGTGTGACAACTTACCCCGAGGCCGGGGCATGTTGTCACAGTGAGCGGGGCAAGTTGTCATTGGTCAAATAAATGTAGTAAATGATTAATGAAAAAAAATAATTGATGGACAATTTGTAAGAAAAACTCAAATATAACGTCTAACGATAAAAATAGAAACAATACAAACAATCGAAATACATAGAAATAATTTAAATGCAGATCAAACACATGAAACCCGCCCAGATATCATCCATCATCTGAATCATATTTGTGCGGGCGTGATTAAAACGTCCGCAGGTGGTGCAGAGCGATTTGTTTTTTTTTTATATGTTCTGAACATCTGTACAGAAGAACATTTTGAGTAATTTTTATGCGTTGGGGCAAGTTTTCGCTTGTGAACTTGCCCCGTCAACAATGTGACAACATGCCCCGAGGCCACTTTTATGATAAAAATCAAGCTATTTGTCTCGAAATAAATAAACACACCCTAATAATTATATGAACTTTTAGCTGAAAGGTGTAGCTTTGATAATATAATAGTATTCACTTTTAATCCAATCTCAATCGTCTAGAGAACCACAAAAATGACCAATAAAATTTACTTTATTGTACGTCAAACAAATAAAAATGAATGGCTTACGTACCATTTATGGGCCAGGGGCCAAACTGATATGACTGAAGAAAGCTACATTCAGTGCTTACGTAGATTTGTTGAACATATGATAATAATGTGTTCCAGAGTTGTTATAGCGATTGTGACAACCTGCCCGTGTGACAACTAGCCCTGGTCTCCCTTGTACTAACGGTTAAGAATCACTGCTTTAAAAAACACTTAAGTATCATAAAATAATGCACATAAGAACTTACCATAAACACCTAATGAGCAAGCTGCCCAAACGGTGGCCGATAAATGAAGGCAAATAAATAAAATGAAATATACTTTTACCATTATTAATAACTTCTGTAAAATAATCAAAATAAGAATACAAACTTAATGATGTATTCAGCTTTCAGTTCGTTATATATACTAAGTAGTACTGTCTGCTTTAATCCTTATAGCCTTACACGATCTTCTATAACAAAAACGTTTTGCTATTTCTAAGTAGTCTAATAAATAAAAATACGTAGTATACAGTGTGTCTCAAATAAAATGAAATAACTTTTTTGTGCGATCGTACTAGAAACAGCTGTTTGACGGAAAAGTAACTTTTACGGCCGTTGCTAAGGAGAGGGCCGGTAATGCAGTACATACGCCGTCATCTGTCAGTGACAGAATGTCACGTAGTTTCTAACCTATAATTTTGAAAATTACTGAAAATTTAAATTGTTTTTGATTCGATCGCACAAAAAATGTAATATGCACCTCGGCCAAAACGTACTTTTTGGCCTTGATACATAAATAACTATACCTAGTATTATTCTTATTAATTATATTTTATTTTACGATTAGTTTGAAATTTATAATATAGAATTGAAACAAAAAAGCACACGCTTTTTTTACCAATAAAATTGTAGTTGTAGTTGTAGAAATTAAATAAACGCAAAAAAAATATTTTTTAATCAACCAAACATTTACACTCGGTATATTTATATTCAAAGAAAGATATAAAATTCCATTAAGCGCATTATTTGTATATGTACTCTTTATTTGTATAATAAAACATACACCTTTGTTTCAAATTTTGTTAAAAATATAATGTAACTGATAAACGAAGTTAAACAGATGGTGGATTAAAACATAACTGCGTATTGCCAGATTTAATAATTTTCCAATATTTTGATTTAACACAAATGTGATAATAAATAAACATGCCAACAAATAAATATCTATTATACATATTCCGCTTATTTGCGTGCACTTTCTTTATTACGTCGGATGTTATCAAGTACTGCACTTATATTTGACACGTTTATTGTTAAATTGTTATCCATTAATATATCGTGTTGAACGAATACATATTTTATTTCTAACACATTTTGATATGCGTTAACTACTTACCTTTGATAATTCGAACTATTTCCAGATGTTTTTATTGAATACTGTTTTTCACGTTCAAATTTAATTTACAGCGCACGCATTCCCTGTTGTGGTTTAAAATATTTATGTGCAATTCATGTAATTTTACATTCATTATGGACAAAATTGTGATTATACTATTATATACAGGACCGGCTTATGAAGCGGTTGAATGTCAGGGAGAAAAAATAAATAAAACATTCCTACAGGCCTTTACACGTTGACTGCCAAGTACAAGATAACTCGTAGTTTGCGTTCTTATCCAGGACGCCGACTACGAGATAACTCGTGGATCTGTTACTAGTCATTTTCGTGCAGCTACGATTATACTCGGAGAATATAAGCGTATTTATGGATAGGTGGCTTCTGGGAATAGACAAAATAATCAAGGCTGGCTTACACCAACTGAAAATTTGTTAATAATATTATAATTGGAGTTCTGAATAATATAACATGGCGTCTGCGAGCGGAATCCTGAAAGTTGCCTTGCCAGTCAACGTGTTGAAGACCTAAGGTTTTAATAGTATTTATCCACTTTTTTGTTCTTTGAAAGCTTGTTCTATTCTTAGACCTAGAGTTGACTAAGCTCTTCTGTTACTGTCTGTCCTCATCAATTTCTTTCGTATCTACTTTACTTTCTAGTACAATCTTTGTGGTTCTTTTGTATTTTAGTCTGTTGATACGCCCTAAATATCAACATCTATGATTCCTATCAATACTTATTTTTTATCGACTACGCACTTCCAAGACTTCCTAATTCGTGTTTCTTCTCAACCAGTCTCCATCTTTTCTGTCTCCACATATTCAATTTAATATCCTTCTATCCGGGACCTTCGTTATAGCGGGCCGGCTCCTTACAGCAAAACGCCAGAAAAGTGGTGGGGATAAAGGCCCACCGTTCATTATTTGCTCATGTTTGCGGCACCTTTTACTGGCTTTGCTGGTCTCCAAAACGAGATAATTAAAGAAAATTTTGTATCTTTAACATCTATAATCATACTAAATGTTCTTCATTCAAAACATCGTTCAATAGTAACAATCGATAGGTATTTAGAAGTAGTGTTGCCGCCGAGACAAGACAATTCTCGATCTCGTCTCGTCTCGAATTTCGAGATCGAGACAGGCATTTTTCTGTCTCGAAAATTCGAGACGAGATTAACAATCGTCTCGAAAATTCGAGACGAGATCCTCGAGATTCTCGATCTCGACAGTATTTTTACATAAAGAAAAACTACGAAAAGTTTTAATATATATTTTATTTATAAATTTTTGGAAACCACTTACAAATTAAACTTTTTATTTATTTTAAATATTGTGTAATAAATTTACAAGATTGCCAAGCATTGAGGCACAGCAATGCCCTTGCGGACTCTCTGTCAAGCCTGTTGCGGTGTTTCCGAATAATCAGGCCAGCTTTCGAAAACTGTGGACTTGTTAAATAGGACATTTAAATTAAAAGAACCCATTTCGTCAGAATCGGAATCATCTAGTCCAGAATCGGCTGATAATTGATTTTGCTTTGGTTAATTATCTCTGAAGTAAAAGTTTTTATAGACTTCCTCAAATTGTTGTATTGCTGTCGGCCCCAGGAAGTTAGTGCAAATGTTACATTAAATACGTAATTGTGAATATATCTTTCAAAATAACCGATTCGTACGTGGAGTGCACTCCAGTGTTAAAAAATTCAAATAAAATTTGTTTACCCTTTTAAGTCTTTTTTCTTGAGTGATCTTTGCTGCCCTTGAAAGAGTTAAAGAAATAAATGCATGCATTTAATAATATGCGTTCCCATTATTTGCTTACACAGGGGAAGCACCAAACTTGAAACAACAGCGTTCTTTCTGCATATCATCAGGGACACTTAGTTAAAGCATTGCATTGTATAAATTCGGTTTGCACGAACTTAACATTCGAGACTCGAGATTCTCGAATTCGAGACCGAGATTGCACGTTCGAGAATTTTCGAGATCGAGATCGAGATTTAACTTTCGAGAATTTTCGAAATCGAGATCGAGAATGAATAAATCTCGTCTCGTCTCGTCTCGTGGCAACACTATTTAGAAGCTAAAATTTCACACCTAAGGCGACTTTATTATTCAGAAAATTCTAATGTAATTAAAACTGCACCTGCTTTAAGCAAGCTAGTCTTAAAAGTCTCACAGGAATTCAACGACAAAATGTGTTACTTTGTGTTAAATTGTTTGACGAAAAGAACATTACTGCTTTAAAAATGTTCCAAAATGATTTAAAAATGAATGCTTTGGGTACAATCACATTTATGCAATTAATTTCTAATTGGTGGAAAATTGTAAATTGCAAAAATTTATATAAAGGGCAACATCTTCATGATCAATATGCAGAACCAATAGCAAACTTGCAACATGAAAACTTAGCATTATTGAAAAATTTTGTAGAATGGGTTAAGAAATGGAATGAGTTAGAAATTAATAACATAGCTAAACGAAACGGAAAACAAACCAGACAATACGTTGCTATTATTGACAAAATATTTATTTGAGCAACATAAAATTAAATTTGTATTGTTGGTAAAATTTCAAACAGATCCATTGGAAGCAAGATTTGGTCAATATAGACAAATGAGTGGAGCTTGTTATAATAATATAAGTGTAGAACAAGTTTTAGAATCCGAAAGAAAATTAAGAACCATTAATCTATTAAAATTAAAATCAGCAATTTACGGAAACTTTGAAATTAAAACCTTATTTTTTGAGTTATCACAAAATGACAATGAAAATTCAACTAATATTGACGAATTAAACAAATTATTTGACATCGACATATTGACGTTATAGATATATCAAGCAATGAATTTATGGTTTTGATTTATATTGGAGGATATACATATAATAAATAAGTTTCAAACTAAAATAAAATGAAAATTTGTCTTAATTATCTAGCAGAGGATAAAATTCTACCAAATTATGAAAAATGTGAATGTTTATTATATATAAATGACTTAGATCGTAATGGCTTAAAAATCCCAAAAGACTTCATTGTTCAAATTTTGTGTGCTATGTATAAAGTGTTTCAGGTTTTAATAAGCGAAATGTATGAAGAAATTTTTTTAAAAGCAAAAAATCAAAAAGATATGATATTAAAATTAAGTGTAGATTATGTACAAGAAATTAATTTAGTAGAAATAATAAATTGTAAATGTAACAGTAGTGAATTAATTGTAAATAAATGTGTTTCAATATTTTCCAATACATTATTAAATAATTATCGAAAATTAATAAATGATCAACGTGGAGAAAAAGTAAACAAAACCTTGAGAAAATTAGAAACTTATAATAGGAATTAGAAAATGTACATTTATATTAAAATATATTTATAATTAATTACCTTTATAATTAAATACATTTATAAAACTTGTTTCTGTATAAATTATAAATAATAAATAGTAATAAAAGATACTAATATTTAACTATTAACGTAATAATTTACGTTATATTCTATAGCCAGGCATATAGTATCATAGCGAAGTATGTTCACGTTCAGCATCGGCCTTTATCCCCACCACTCAAAAATTCAATGAGCCGGCCCGATATAACGAAGGTCCCGTTCTATCCCATCCTTCCAGTTCGCCTCTAGTCTTTATTTGGAACCTAAGCTTCGCATGCATACAAAACAGTTGAACGAATGACTATGCAAAATTTTTATTTTTGCTTTCCTGGACATTTTCTTTTACTTTAGCGTCGTTATTAGAGCTCCAGCACTTTTATATAATTTTGACAGTCGTTTATTAATTGCTTCTGCTTCCTCATTTTTATCTGCTATCGACACTCCAAAGTGTTCAAGACATCTAACTTTTTCGAAACTTCATTTCTTTTCACTCCTGAATGTTCTCTTAGAAACATCCCCTTTATGATCTTCATTGTTCCTCATCTTCATATATTTCGTTTTTTGTATATTTATTTCGAGATCGAAATATTTTACTGGATTCTCCAGTTTTCTAAACCCTTCTTTCATTTCCTTTCGTTTTCGTGTTATTTATATCATACTAGGTCATCAGCGTAAGAAACACAATAATTTTTACGAAAGTGCATTATGTTTTTGGTGTATCTGCATGTTACTTTTCCTTAAAACATTTTTAAGTACGAAGTTAAAAAACATCGAAGACATGGTCGGATCCAAAATTAAATTCTGTATCCGAATCAACAAAAACATGTAACTACTATGTAATTTAAAAGAAAAAAAAAACAGTTGTCAATCACGAATTTCACATACGTCATCGTAGAGATAACAAATGCACATCACTTAATGGAGAATTTGTCGTCGTTTCCAAAAATATAAAGTTTGTTGGGGTTATTTTCAATAATTAAAAATTTATAGGGGTGCGACAGTCAAACTAAATCACCTGGTATAGTGCACCTTTCTTTCGCACTCTTCAAATATTAATTTAATTTTTATGAAAAACGTTCTTGGAAACTCTAAACATCTTTAAATCAATAAGGTTCCACTTTTAGTTTAAACTGTTTAAATCGGTTTTGTTATACCATTAAAAAAGTTTCAAATTAATTTATTTTTAATTTTTCTTTTAAAAATTAAAATAACGATAAAGTAAACTTCTACGATGTACATTAATCTTCTAATTATAATGAATTTTTTTGGTCCGTTCCTGGCAAAAAAGAGTCGTGTTATAGATAGTTGTTACAACATTGTGTTTGATGCATTATGTTTTTTTTTTTAACTTCCTGCTTTATATTTATAATAATTTATATAATAACTTGAGTAGCCAAATTTTATATATGAAGTGCTTAAAAAAGTAAATAGATAAAAATTTTATTATTTTATGCAAATAGATACGCGGTTCAAAAAATTGTTTGTTTTATTTTTATATTGGACACCTTAGAAGTTATCCAAATCGCTAACAGATATGTAACAATTAAAGTACAGTCGTGTATATTTTTAAATATTTTAAGTATTTTTCGGTCACAACAACTGTTAATTCACCTACTTTGAATTTCAGGGTAAAGATAGCACAGTATAGTATATAATTACTGACGATTTTTTTCCTGCACAGTTAAAAATCGAACAGTGTCAATTGGTGTATTTTGACAAAAGTTTGGTGACAATTTTATCTTACATCTTACATTTTGTGTTGGACACTGTCGCTTTTTTTCATTTGTACAAATTTGTGGCGTGTTAATTTCTATAAGAATAACACCGATCATTAAATAAATTGCAAATAATGGCAAAGAACGCAGACAAATTCTGTTGATATTAGTAGCAAAACGTCACTGAATTAAAAACATTAACTATGTTTTCTAATAACTCAAGCAATTTACCCAGCCTTTTAAAAAAAATGTGTTATTTATAAAAACATTTGAATCTAAAACAAGGCAAATTTAACACAATTATTTTAAGAGATTAATTAAATGCAGATGTAATTTTTTAAAAAAAATATTGAAATTAACTAAATAATAATTAAAATGCCTGTTCCAAAAATGTTAAAATTTGATACATAATCTAAGTCAAATAGTATTATATAACTTATGTTTTGACAAAATAACACCATTTTGAAGTGACCTGTACAGTGTACAAGTTGTCCAAATAGTGCGGATTTCCTTCATATACGGTTTATTATCCAAAAGAGAATGGGAGTTTTCTTTAACAATACCCTTATAGTGCCTTCTGAATAAATAAACTTCTAAAATAATACACATGTAGCTTGTTTTTGTCGGTCCATTTTTATTTTTTTAATTATTCAGTAGGCACTATAAGAGTATTGTTAACAAAATTCCCAAAACTAATTTCCACTGGCGTTGTTAAATCGCTAAATAAAAATATTTTGTTACAGATCTGTACCCGTCAATATTTTTAAAAATACGTAAAAACTTGCAAACTAGGTAATGATTTTGAGTACAAAAGACCTTGTACATTTTGCAAAGAAAATTTAATTTGGAATGTAAAAAGTGAAAAATATACATGGTGTTGCATTTAAACCAAACTGGAAGAATAATATAATGAATGGTCGACGATTTAAAAGCCATTTTTATTAATTTTTTGCAAGGCGACAAGTAACTGGTTGACAGGCGTTATTTTTCAAAAACAACATACTTTTCGAGATATTCGACACTTTTTCTTTTAATCGTTATTGAAGCAAATAGAGTGCCGTGGATATCGAAAAAACTGACTTTTTCTACTCATGTAGGTATATGAAAGTTGTCATATTCTCACTGTCTACTCTACATGAGAGTTTTACTATCGTCTCTAGTGGCGAAAATAATGTCAATATCAAATTGTAAAATTTACGATTTTTTAAAGCTTAAACGCATAATTAATTAAAATTGCGTTAATATTCTTATCAAATAATTTAATTTTAATGTAGCATTTTATTATATAAAACCCCAAGAGTGGTACAAAAATTAATATTAAATATATTTCGTTTGCAGGTTATAATTGTATTTATGTCAATGTCAGTGTGGATGTGTGGATTTACACATAATAATTGTCAGTTGGTTCGTTTACATTAACGTTCGTTCTATAATATAATTTTAATTTCATTAAAAAAATAACATTTACGACTCAAGATGAATGGGTAGTTCACACGGTGACTTTTAAAGTCGCGACTTTTAAAATCGCGACTTTAAAAGTCACCGTGTGAACTACCCAAAAATCAGTTTTTTTCGTTCGTGAGATTTGTTCACGAGCCGCAAAGCTTGTTGTAAAATATACTTTTACGTCGCGCGTTGGGCCGGAATTTTTCTAAACAAACTGCTGTAAGTATTCACTGAAATAATGCCATCGTTATCCCAGAAAACGGATGCAGACTTCTACACGCAAAACTTTTTGGACCGAGGATAACCAGTATATTTCTACTCTATTGACAATTCTTTGGTCTCTGAATCATAATAATGGATCCAAGTTTTATCCATTATAACAATGCAATCCAAAAAGTGTTTAATCTTCATATACTTTTGATCAGCATTTCGGCATTTTGCTAATACTTTTTTCATACTTAATTCAATTATGAACGATACAAAAACGCGTTCATATGAGAAATAAATGATAATGTATACAACCAACGATAAAGAAATTAAAAGATATCCCTGTTATGGTGTCCTTATTAAATGAAATTTATCGTATAGTTAAAATACCCACAAGGCTGACACTTCCAGAATGTTTAATCTGTTCATTACACATAGGTACTTATTTAAATAACGAATATCATTAGCATAAAAAATGATATTAAGTTATCATATTATATTTTTAGGTCAAGTAAAATGTAAAAAATAAACACCCCAAATATTATACTTCAGTTTGAATATAATCATTTAAAAAATAAATAATTCTTTTAAATTATCTTTATTACAAAATTATTCATATTTATAATGGAAGTGCATTTTATAAAAACAAACACAACAAATCAACAAGTAAAGTTTATTTGTTCTAATAAAAATAAATAATGAGTATATTTATTTACCTACATCTAAAATTTAGATAAATGTTTTTCTTTTTTTTTCTTTACGAATTAGGTTATCGTGCCTTTAACGTCACTTATTTTCCCGACCTTTTCATCTTATTCTCGGACTGCCTGTTTCTCTTTCCTCTGAGTCTATATTGGCAAACGCCAGCGCCGTTTTGACAAAAATCTGTAGTGCCTTGGAATTATGCTGTGACAGCTGCCATCAGCTCATCCTAATGTCGCTTATACTGTCACTTTGACGCGAAGTTTACATGTAATCTTCGTAGATTTTCATTATGGTAAAAAAAAATTACGGTTTATTCGAAGAAATAATAGAAATTAGAAATGGCTTCATAAAGTATAAACGACAATTAAGAATAAATTTTGCTTCAAAGTGACTGTATAAGTGACATTAGACTGGGCAGTTGTCACAGCATAATTCCAAGGCACTACAGATTTCTGTCCAAACATCGTTTTGCAATTTTCTCAATTTTGAGTCATTTTTTAACTAAAAATTAATATTGATTAAATTTATAAACACCAAATTTCTTTCTCTACAAAAAACCTAAATGCACTTTTTTCTAAAATAATTAGGAAGTATTTTACACAACTTTTAAAATTGTACAATTGAAATTAATTACTATGTTGCGTGACAATTCTACTCCCTGTATATGCAATACGTGTTGCACGATTGAATTCTTGCTGCTTATCCACAATAAATATTATCTGCGCCATGCTGAATAGATTGTTGCACATAATCTAATTATTTTAAATCCAATCTTTCTTTATGATTGTTGCTTCTGTACTGTTTTTTAATTTACATTAACGAGATCGAAGTTTATTTAATAAGCTGTGTTCATCAGACCAATTCCCCTATAATGTTCGCAATTTGATCCAATTTTTTTCTTGTGTATCGGTGCTATTTTTGCGGGTTTTTTTACGGTTGAGGTTTTTCTTTGTTTCCACCATTTCTTTAAAAATCTTAAGAGTCGTAATTTTACTTCCTTGGAGCTATATGTATTTATTTCATCATGCCAGTTGCTTTTCGTATTTTTGTTCCGCTTGATACTTCATTTAATTCTACAAGACCTATTTTGTCTACTCTCCATGCCCTGCAATTTTTTGTATTTATCATTTCATAATCCTAAATGAATATAAAATGGAGCCTTATAATACATGTACAAGTGAAGTGTTAATTCTGGTATTCTGCAGAATGCCTAGGCATTTTGGGTAATGCCAAGTGGAATTTGGTAAAGTATAAAATAATAATGGTCTTATATACATTACCTAGTCGTTACATGAAATATTTAGGCATATTATAAAACGCCGAATGTTGGGTAGAGTATAATTAAAAAAATTAATAAGCACCAAAATATTTTAATTTTCTCACAAATAAAGATAATAATAATAATCTTATAAGAATACTTTATTTATTGCACAGCATTTAAAAAAAAAGAAGCTTTAAATAACCTTTAAACTGACCCACTATTACTGATCAAGCGAATAAGGGCTAACTTGAAGATTATTATTTTATACTTTGTCAGACTCTACTCGGCATTATACAGAATGCCTAGCCATTCTGTAGAACAGGTTTTCCCAAAGCTTTCAAAGGGATTTCGTCGAGAAATCGTAAAAAATTTATAAACCTAATTACTTAATATTTTAATACTAATACACAGTAAATCAATTTTGTTACTTATAATTTTATTAAGAGTTAGTTACCACCAGAAACTAAGAATGGAACGAAAACATAAACAAAAAGTTAAATTAAACAAAAGTTTAATAAGAACCAAAACGGAGAAAAAACGATTTTTTTGTCGTTTAAGATTGAAAACGTAAATAAATAATTAATTTTACCGATTTTAACCGCCTTCGACTGATTTAATCACTTTTTTATTTAAGATTTATTCTTATGAAATGAATTATCCATCATAATTTTTTTTTATTAACTCATCACGACAGAATCACATTTAATTTGTATGCATAGCTTTTTAATACAAAAACAAATTTAAAACGACACTCACTGTATTATTAGATATAGATCGTGTGTACATTTTCATGAAACAAATCGAGTTATTTTTTAAAACCTAATGGACGTGAAGTTATCCAAAATAAAATACACCATTTTTGTTTAAATACGTATATGTTAATTATATTTATCAACTTACAATTAGTAAATTTATTAGGGCGGTTCGCCTGTTTAAATATGCTGTCCTTGAGGAGCATATCGTCGTTTATAAATTAACGGGGGCCCAAAGATTGCTAAGAAACAGAAACAAAAAAACACACCAAATTTGTTATTATTTAAAAGTTTATATGCAAATTAAGACAGTTTAATTTACATATAATTACAAACCTTTGAAGTATTTCTAATCTCAATAATTGGGAAACACTACTGTAGAATACTGAATTATACTTTGCCGCTAATAGTGTTTAAGATTTCTCGATAGTTCTCATTTCTTGAGACTCGAGAATTCTCATATAATATATAAATTTACATTTACCTGCTTGAATTCAGTTTAAAAAGTTATATAACAATTATGATCACGCTTTAATATTAAATTCATATATTTTACTTATTATTTTAACACATCTTGGACAGGCACGTAATGATTTAATTTTAAAATTCATCAGAAATTTATTTTTGATTTATTATTTATAACGTCAAAACCTGGATTTCATTCATTATTATAGAAGATAATAACCGTAAGTGATTTTAGTTAAACATTATTATTCTAAACATTATGAGTCACTTAAAACTTAAACATATTATATAAACAAAATTAAATGTTTTCATTGTACAGATTTAAAATATTTAAAAAAAAAAAAGAGCATTCAAAGTAGTACTAGACAATCTATTTCTTTTTTTTTTGTCACACACACTAGCTACGTCAACATTTAGTTTGTTAAGCGAAAAAAAAAAAATTTTTGTCGAGAAAAAACTCTAAATTTCTCAAGAAATGAGAAATCAAAAAAATTACTTTTTCTCGAGAATTTCTCGAGAAGAAACACTAGCCGCTAACATATACAGGGTGTCCCCGTTATCACCGCGAATATTTTAAGTGGTGATAGAGGACCTTTTTCTAAGAAAATATTTCAATTAAAATTTTTTCCTAAAATCAAATGCTAAGCTGATATCAACACTTACTTGATTTTTTTACACTTCTGCATTTATAAGACTCTGTAGCCAAAAATATCAATTTTATCCTAAAATCCCTTTAAAATTTTTAATAGAGTATGAAATTCTCTACAAAATTAATTCTATTTATTTTTTGTCTACAGGCAATGGTTTGAGAGTTATAAAGCAGTTCGTACAAAAAAATGTAAAAAATTTACAAAATTTAATTGTTTCTTAGACTTTGCAACCGCTGTATCTTTAAAACGAAAGGTTGTACAAAAAAACCGACGGCCTATTGCGGATAGCAAATTTTATGGGCTACAACTTTGGTCAAGTGAAATTTTTTGAAAATCAAACCGATTTTCCGGAAAAGCTGAAAATAAGGAATAGAGTGCAAAAACAAAATTTCCTACAAATATTGTTTTGTATTTAAAAATGCTTTTAAAGTGAGTGCGATTACGTAATTGAATGATGGAGGTCATTTTGAACACTTATTGAAGTAATTTTGTTGTTACATGTTAATTTTATTGCGTCCAGATGGATTTGCATTGTTTTGCATTTTATCGTTTTCGAAAAACAAAAACTCCCGGTAATTATGATATTTTGTATTTAAAAATGCCATAGCATCGGCAACATTCATAAAATTATGTATCTCATCAGTTTCAAAGCTTTTTATGAAGTTTGAAATTCTTCAGAAAACCACCCCTTATCATTTTTTTAAGGAGCTAACGAACAAATTGAACAAATAATTGTAAAATTGCATATAAATAAGTTATGTAAATTTTTAAAAACGCCGCATCTTTTTAACGAAACGTCGTAGAGCAGCAAAACGGATGCCTATTGCGGATAAGGCATTTAACGGACTACAACTTCGGTAAATATGTTGTTCAATAAAACTAAATGTATCATGGAAATGATTATAATAGTGAAAAGGTGAAAAAAAAACGATAAAATGCAAAACAATGCAAATCCATCTGAACGCAATAAAATTAACATGTACCTAACCACAAAATTACTTCAATAAGTGTTCAAAATGACCTCCATCATTTTCAATCACGTAATCGCACTCTCTTTAAAAGCATTTTTAAATACAAAACAATATTTGTTTTTGCACTCTATTCCTTATTTTCAGCTTTTCCGGAAAATCGGTTTCATTTTCAAAAAATTTCACTTGACCAAAGTTGTAGCCCATAAAATTTGCTATCCGCAATGGGCCGTCGGTTTTTTTGTACAACCTTTCGTTTTAAAGATACAGCGGTTGCAAAATCTAAGAAACAATTAAATTTTTTACATTTTTTACATTTTTTTGTACAAACTGCTTTATAACTCTCAAACCATTGCCTGTAGTCAAAAAATAAATCGAACTAATTTTGTAGAGAATTTCATGCTCTATTAAAAAGCTTTAAGGTATTTTACGATAAAATTGATATTTTCGGCTACAGAATCTTATAAATGCAGAAGTGTAAAAAAATCAAGTAAGTGTTGATATCAGCTTAGCATTTGATTTAAGGAAAAAATTTTACTTGAAATTTTTTCTTAGAAAAAGGTTCTCCATCACCACTTAAAATATTCGCGGTGATAACGGGGACACCCTGTATATACATTGTGATGTTGTGTACCGCTATGCTATATTTATTATTATTATTACTACTTGGTACTTAATTATTCTGCACATATAATTTACCATAACAGTATATTAAATTGTGGTTGTGCATCGCTAGTTGGAAAAACCTAGCGTAATGCATTAAATAAAACTCAGATTTGCCACAAAGTATAATTGTTGTAAACATGTTACATAACGGACTACAAGCATAACATTAAAAATCATGTACGTATGTTTTATGTAAATCTAAGGTCAAAACACATAATTTTTAGTTTTATCTGAACACTATTTAGATTTTGAAGTAAACTACAAGGACGCTTTTTTGAATGGAAACAACAATTAGCTGTATTTAAAAAGCTTATTTTATTTTGTCTGAAAATACAAAGATTTGCATAAGTATTTATATTTCTCAAAATTATTTTAAAACTTTTCTTAAGAACTGATGTTCTATAAAACCAAAGGTAATTTAGTACTGTTATTTTAATTTAAATTACTTTGCGCAAGCAATAATTCAAGAAATACAAAAATAACAATTGTTTTATTATATCACACAATCTTATTTATCTTTTCCTTTATAAATCATTTTACATTTCTCTTCATAACATCAGTACATCAAAAAAGTATTAAAGAGTAAATATACAGGGTATTGACTGAAAGAATCGTACATAGGGCTTTATTATGCATAATTAAATAGTTGCAAATATCCCCTGAATATTTTACGACAAAAGTGTAAACATAAAAGTTGTTCAGAATCAAAAACTACGAAAGATTCTTCGCTGGAATTTTAATTTGGTTAGCATTTTAGCTTCCTATGGTTTTACATGGAGTTTATGCATTTTAAACTAAGAGCTCCTACAGCAGAATCATCCTCCTGATCCGAATCTCAGATGCTCGAAGTAGTGCACATCTAAAGAATATGCGTTTTTAAACTTTTTTAATGCATAAAACTTAACTTAATAACTTTCTTATTTATTATAGTATCTCAGCGATTTTATTTTATTATTCTCTTTGATTGGCCGAATCGCACTGTGTGAAAATTATTCTCTACGAGATTTAATAACTCTGTGACATAAGTTTAAAGCGCGACGTCGCAAATTTTGAAAATGCCGTGCACCGTTAAGTGTACACATGTGAGAACTTTTTTAATTTTCATAAATAGGTCACTACTATATCCTACTAAATGTAACAAAATAGTACATTTTTTTTGAAAGCTGGATTTATTTAGAAACTTTTTTATCTCTTAACTTTTCTCGTAAAACCTTCCGTTTTTGAGTTAAAAATAAGATAAGTAAACATAAATCATCAAATATTCCAATATAAAACGATTCATTCTGGTGGTTGTCATGGTTTGTTTATGTTCATATTGGTAGAGTTGACCGGCGTTTTAGCGCTGTCGCCGCGTAAACGTCAAAATGAAATACACCCGTCAATTCTACCCAATATGAAAGTAAACAAACCATAGCAAACACCAAAATGAATCGTTTTATATCGGAATATTTGATGATTTATGTTTATTTATTTTATTTTTTACACAAAAACGGTAGGTATTACGAGAAAAACTAAGGAATAAAAAAAGTTTGTAAACAATCAAGCTTTCAAAAAAAAAATGATTCAAAATTTGAACCCACCAAAAGGTTCTGATAATAAACCAACAGGTGTCGCGCTTTTCAACCCCCTCTGAAGGTGGGAGATGATTAATAATATAACTGTAGGAAACCTTTTAATAAGTATAAAACATCTACCAAATATCATTCTCCTACATTTATCCAAATTTGAGAAATTAAATAAAAACTTAGTTTTACCGCTCACCTTTAGGGGGTGTAACTCCGAAAGGAGACCGTCTAAGAAAAAAATTGTATATGAAAGACCCCCTTTAATTTTCGATAAGGAATCACCTCCCGATTTTTTTTTGCAATACTTAAGAAACAGTCTGTATATCGCCCACCCCTAATGCCAACAGTACTTTTAAAATTTAAATCACAATAAATTTACCTTTCTGAAAGATATAATATCTTTTATCTCCTATTTCATATTTTTGTTGTGAAAATTTCAAATAATAGTAGAAACGTAAAAACCTCTTATAAAAATTTTAAATACCGCAATATTTTTAATTGTTCCAAAAGGAAGCGGCAATTGCTAACCAAATTAAAAGTATAAGTAAAGAATCTTACGTAGTTTTTGATTCTGAACAACTTTTATGTTTACACTTTTGTCGTAAAATAATCAGGGAAGCCAATATTTGCAACTAATTAATTTTGCATGGTAAAGTCCTATATTCAATACTCTTAGTCAACACCCTTTATATGTTTTAATACAGCAATTCCTACGTTAAAAGAGAGGACGGTTAAATTTTAAACAAATGCTGGATGCCGTAATTTTAACGTTAACCACTCTTTCAAGTCTATTAAAGTAGCTTTAGATAAACGGCGTTGACAACGATGATATGTATGTAAATATGTAGATAAATAAAAAAAAAACACTGCAACTGATAAAGAGACGAAAGTCTTTCAGCTGGTATTGCATTTCGACAAGAGACCCTTCGAAGAAAAAAAGAAATAAGATTTTTAAAAAAGCTTATTTATAATAAAAACGTTTTCTGCTGAATTTTAGGGATATTATCGCCAACATTTTTAATGAAAAGTTTAGTAACTGAATAATAATAAAAAATAATGAATATGCATTTATTTTACGTGCATGCTGCATCCTTACTTTTTTTAAATATACACCGCTTACAACAAATTCATTCAAGGTTTGCGGCTTACACACATATAAAACTGATGTTTAATAAACAATAATCACACTTACCTTCTAAACGATCTCAACAAACTTTAGTGGGCATACAAATGTTTGTAATAATAAGCAAACGCAAACAGTTTTATTGTTTATTTAAGTGATAAGTGTTGGGTGTATGCTAATTAACACAGTTTTCTGAACACATGTAAAAATATGTCCTACAGATTATTTAGCAAGTTATGTGCCTCTTGAAGTTATTTATTAATTATCATGTACAGCTCTCGTTATTAAACATTTGTAAGACCAACATATTTTTAACATAACAATCAAGTCCCTAGCACTAATAATAATGTCCAAAGAATATTCTTTAGACCACATTCTCGTGGAAATTGGAGAATTGGGAAAATATCAAATTTATGTTATTACATTAGTGGGAATTAGTGTAATACTACATGCGTGTGTTAACATCGCTTACGTCTTTACAGCGAAGGATATTGATTACAGGTAAATAAATTCTAAATTGTTTTATTACTTATGTCAGTGTTTACCAAACTTACAATCATCTCGTGGTCTCGTGCCCCTTTTGAGAGTTTAGTCCTACCGGCGTACCCTTCTCAACCGTAGATAGGATAAGTTTGGGATAGTTTTAAATGATACTATTTTATCTAGCGACATTTTTGCAAAAAAAAATGCTAAAGTTAATTAAAAACATCTGCCGTGTACCCTGTGAAACTCGTTTGCGCTCCCCCAGTGGTACGCATTCCACACTTTAGCAAACACTAATTTTAAGTGATTCGATTATTAATACAGAAAGTAACGTAACGGATCAATATATCGTCCTGTGACAACTTTACAAAGAACGTTTTTATTGAAAGTGGTCATTTACTACATAACCTTAAATTATTTTCAACTATACACAGTGTTTTGTTTTGGCGCACCGATACGTCACTTTGTTTTTTTTTTTTTTTAATAGAACAGTTGGTATATTTTATAGTTTTTAGATGTAAAATTTAATTCTCTTTATAAATATATACGTTTTATGTATCTAAAATCAGTCGTTTTTGAGTTACTTATGTTTCATAAAAATATAGACAGAAACAGGAGTCTAAAAAAATAATGATATTTCACAACTTGGCCATGTCAGAACGAATTTTTTTGAAACTTTGTAAAACAAAAGTGTCATAGTAATTTTTGAATTGTAAAATAATACACTGGGTGTTCCTTATGCGCGGTCCATTTAGTCAAACTTCAAACACGAATAAGCCAGTTTTTTTTTTAATGAAACACCCCATATATTTTTACATTTTCTTATTGATAATGTATTTATCTTCAAAAACTATTAAGGATCAATTATGTCTAAAATCCGTATTTATCGAGTTATTGCGGTTTTCTTGATAATTGACGGATTCAAACAATATTTAATAACATTAAACCAGTTAACAAGTAGCCTTTGGAAATATCTCCAAAATTTGTCAAATGCAACACTATTTCCATATATTGATTGTATTTTTGCGTTGTGCTTTAATTAGTTTTAAAAGAAATAAATTTTGGTACATTTTTTTTTGCTTTATGGAAAAGGGCATAAAAATTATTTACTTATGGAACTAGTGCGAAAAAGGCAACTAGAAAATCGTTTATTGTATATTTTAATGAACATATGACTAATCGAAGTTATGTTACAAAAAATGTTCTGTTTATAGGAGCAGCAAATAATTAATATTAATAGTATTTTTTAAATATTACGTGTACACTTCAAGTATACTTAAAAAAGTAATCATGCAATATGCGTTCTAAGCAGGTATTTTTTGTAATATTAGCCTGAAAAATAAAACTCTTTTATGTAGATCAAACTTACATTTTTATCATCGTTTTTTCTCCATTAATTTATATTCTGGCAAATCTTTCAGTTTAAAGATGAAAATATAATTGTATCTGACATTTAAAATAAATTTTCTAGATATTTTCAAAGCCTACTAGTTTAATGCTATTATGTTATTAAATATTGTGTTTGTTTTGTAACCGTCAATTATCAAGTAAACCGCAAAAGCTCGATAAAAGCTGATATTAGACATAATTGACCTTTAATAATTTTTCAAGATAATAACATTATCAATAAAAAATTAAAAAACATACAGGGTGTTTCATTTTAAAAAAACTGCCTTATTCGTATTTGAAGTTTGACTAAATGGACCGGGCATAAGAAACACCCTGTGTATTATTATAAAATTTTAACTATTCAAAAATCACTATGACACTTTTGTTCTAAAAAGTTTCAATGGAATCCGTTCTGACATAGCCAAGTTGTGAAATATCGTTATTTTTTTAGACGCCTGTTTCTGTCGATATTTTTATGAAACTTAATTAACTCAAAAACAACTGATTTTAGATACATAAAACGTATATATTTTTAAGAGAATTTAATTTTACACCTAAAAATTATAAAATTTACTAATTGTTCTATTTAAAAAAACAAAGTGACGTATCAGTGCGCAAAAACAAAACACTGTGTATAGTTGAAAATAATTTAAGGTTATGTAGTAAACGAACATAAACAACTTTTGGTTTAAAACTTTTTTTTGTAAAGCTGTCACAAGATCCGTTACGTTACTTTCTGTACACACTGTATAAACAAGCTTAATTTAAAAAAAAATTCGAACGATCTGTTGTCAAAATTCAATACCAGTTTTAAGGCTATTGTCTGTTCATCAGTTGCAGACTTATTTTTTTTTTAAGTATCTCTTGTCCAAATGTAGTGTCCGCCTCTTCATAACTTGTAGTTTTATTTATTTATTTATATTATTATCAAGTACATTAGGGCTGCAATGAATAGCCGAGAGTCTTGAAACTGGTATGGAATTTGGACAAGAGATCGTTCGCAAAAAAAGATTTATTTATATAAATTAATTCTTAGTCCGCTAAATGATTTAATTGATTTCGTTTAAGCAATAAAAAACTAACCTAACTGTTGTGGTATATTAAGATTTTGTAAATCTTGTATTTATTTCACCTAATACAACTATCTTTAAGTTACTTAAATGCAACTTTGATTTTGTTTTGTCAAACTGCATAAAAATGTGAATTATAAACAGGGACTAAAAACGTAAAATAATTTGTTCGTTTCTGATCGGACCGAAAACGAATTTTTTTTCGTGATCTAGCATTAAATAACGGTTAATACCTATTAACTACGTTAACATTAATAAAATAGAACATCGATTATTCTAATATTTGATTATCCAGAATCCAGATTATAAATGTAAACTAACACAGTTCGCCTTTGAATAAAAACAAATTTGCCTTCCTTATTTTGTACTTTTTTTTTTTTAAATTGAGAGTTTAGGGACGCTTCGACATCTGAGGTCATTAGTTTTTTTGTAACATTTTACTGTAACTCAGCCCTTTATCAAAATATCCGGCCCCGCATTTGTTTTTGCACAAGGCCCCCAAACCCTAGGACCGGCTCTGGTTAGGGGAGTCTCCTAAGCACAGATGGCAAATCACCTTTTGCGTTCCCTGAATAAAATTTAAGTAGCAATAAAATCGGTTAAAACCGGTAAAAGAAGTTATTTATTTCGTTTTCAATCTTGAATGAAAAATAATAACATCGTTTTCGTTTCCATTTTGTTTTTTTTTTTAAGTTACGGATGTTTTTAGTCACTGGTTATAAATAAAAATGCTTTATATGCGATTACAATTGATAAACGTAATCCAATAATGTATAATATTATAATCGTAAACAATTATAAAAGCAATACCAATGATTATATCACCGGCATATAATTAATGATGATACTAAGAATCAATAAAAATACAATTAAAAAGTATATACGAATACAATTATTTCTTAAATTGTTTACAATGAAGTAATAAAAAATTATTTAATCTTTTACTTCTTTTTTGTGAAATAAATTATATTTACATAAAAATGGAAATTTATTTACTAAAACAAATTATTTCGAAAATTTCCTTCGCATGTCAGATTTGCGTTTTCAACCAATCACTAATCTTAAATGTTCTAGAGACTACGAATAGGAGCATTATTACACGGTAATAATTTTACATTTCCCTGTCAGATGTTGATACACCTGTCAAATTTGCGTTTTCGGCCAATAACTAACTTAGATTTCCTAGAAACGACCAATAAACATAATCATACACTGATAATATCTTTTTCGCAATTAACAGATTTTCATGCGTTTATTGGTCGTTTGTGATTGGTCAAAAATATAAATTTGGACAGGAAATTAAAATTTTGGTATTGAAATTTTTTTGACGAATTTCGACGACCAGTAGCATTACTTTAATATAAATTAAACCACACCCCTCACGCACCAATCTGACAGTACTTGTAAAATTTGACATAACATAGATTTAATTTGACAGGTAGGTTAAGTGAAAGAAATTTTCTAACAAAATATAACTCGTGCATTGCAAATAACCTTTAATTTTTGACAAATCTTCACTTATGCAAGTTGAATCAGAAAAAATTGCTCGTGTTTTTTTTTTTCAGCTCAACTTGCATTCGAGCATATTTACCAAAAATTATCGATAATTTTCAATGCACTTGTTATATTACTACTGAATATTAAAATCAAAATGATAAAAGTTAATTTCTTAAAGATTAAAGTGATTTATCATTTTAAAATATAACTCGCATCATTAAACTATTAAACATTAGCTCATGTATTAAAACTATTTACAAGTTAGTTCTGTTCTCATTAATTATTTAGGTGTGAAATACCGGAATGCGAAGCTCGTTATCCAGAATACGAACCAACTTGGCTGAAGTATGCTGTCCCTTATGAAAACAATATTCCAGACAAATGCAGAAAATACCACTATGATAATAATACTTTCCATAATTATTGCAACAACACTGGATTTAATGTATCAAATATTGAACAATGTAACTCCTTTATATATGCAACGAATGAAACGACAATAGTTAATGACGTACGTATTTTATGCAATTCTCAATTTTTTGCGGAATAATTACTTTGTCTGAACAGGAGATTGAAACTAGCGTTCACGATTATTTTGCAAGTATTTCAAAAGAAGCTTTGTTTATAACTATCAAGTAGTAGAAAGTCATAACGGTTGAGAATTATTTTAAACTTGGAAATTATTTACTGCCCTTTTTATTCTCTATCGCTACAGCTTGACCCTCGTCAATCATAATTTTACGCCATTTTAAAATTCAATAAAAACAAAATATCAATAAGCATTTTGATTTTGTAGTTTAAATTACACTGTGACGAAAACTTGTGGAAATTGACTATGGTAGGCACAACTAATAACCTGGGACAATTTGTAGGATTATTAGTTTCAGGAGTTGCTTCCGACAGGTTTGTTAGCTAAGTGTTTTGTAATGTTGCTTTTTGTAAATACTGAATACATTATAGTTCTAGTCCGAATTGATTAAATACTAGTTACTAAAAACAAATGTTCAGCGTTGCAAAACATTAAAAACATATTAATTATTTTATGGATCACTAACATTTTCTTTGTTAGATTTGGTCGTAGGACAGTTTTAATACTTGGAATGGTATTTTGTGCTATAGCAGGCCTGGCAAAAGCTTTTAGCAGCACATACGCATCGTTCTTGATATGGGAATTCATCGATGCAGCTTTTGAATCAGGGGTGTATAGTTGTGGATTTATTCTTGGTAAGAAAATGTGTTGTAACTATAAAAATGTTGTAACAATAAATTTAAAATAGTGAAATATAACATTTTTAACTACGAATCTTGATTTCAAGACAACTCGTAATTCGTATAAATACACTAACTTGATTCTGCCGGGAATGTCCCAAGTGAGATACCAATTTTAATTGCACAACATCCACGGTATTATAGGAACTAACTCTTTCAATATAATTGTTACCCACTGTTAACACATTTTTATTGTATTTTTTGACCTCGAGTCATTTGGTCTTTTTTACATTTAGTTTTAGACCCATTCTCATGCTTTCCTTTGCGGCAGATGTTAGTAACTCCTGTAAAGCTAGGGGCTAATAAACAATTATATTAGCTTATCAAATATTGTGAATGACCATACCTTTTGCCACAATACCTTAAATGTTATTTTCCAATGCCTTCTTAGAGATACGTTCAGAATATAAATTAAACAGTGAAATACCACATCTTTGACGAACCCCCCTTAGAATCTGTACGAAATTTTATAATTCGCCATTGACTCGAACAGCAGCAGTTTGGTTCCAAGATAGATTATTTATTATTTTGTTGTCACGTTCATCCAGTTCTACTTTTTGTAATATTTTGCCCATATCCTTGTATTTTACGGTATCAAAGCTTTTTCATAATCAAAAAAGTAAACATAGACATCGACCTTACATTTCTGCACGTCTGTACAAGAACTTGGATGCCGATTAATTCTTTACGGGTGCCAAAACCTCTTCTTAATCAAATTGGCTATTTTCTGTTCTCTTTTCGCACTTTTGATATTATACATTTATTAAAGTCTATCAAATGTTTTGTGTTGTATGAATGAATATTACGCGAGTATTTATTTGTATGTTCGGTATATAACCTTATACCTTCTTTATTCGACTTTTAATGTTTCCCTTGGTTTGTCCTGTATAATAAAAACAACAATTGTAAACCATTTTTTAAATTCCTTCACATTCGTTAGTAATTATCTTTTACACTGTTTTAGTGATGAGAATTTGTATTGTCTTGTAACGTAATATGTTTCGTCTTATGCTATTTAAAACTATATTTATTTTGGATACATGATTTAATTACACAGAAAAAAATGACACGTGATAAAACTACACAGCGAAAATTACACAAGGAAGAAGTAATACAGATAAAAATTGCACACGAAACAAATTTCACAAAGAAAATTAAACACATTCAAAATTTTACGCTGAAGTAATTTCAAGTATTTATAAACATTTTAAGTTTCTAATTTTTATGGTTAAATTTGTCTTACTTACTTATCCGAGCCTCTTCTATCTTTTAGTGTAGGGGATTTGGAGTTAAGTTTTGCCTTTTCTTGCACAAGTCTTTCCACTTTTTTCTGTCCTTTGCAACCTCGATGGCACAATTCCACACTGTCTTTATTTGTTAACCCTTTCGCGGCGGCACTAACTTGTTTGTAAAGTTCGTACCCTCGAGTGCGGCGTTTTTCGGGTCTTGTGGAGTTTGTGGGTTACACTAGTGTATTTTTCCGTCTCTCGCACATGGGACACGAAAAATAAAACCTGCTTAATCCGGTTCCCGCAGCGAAAGGGTTAATATATTAGACACTTGATTATCCGATGTTTTCCTAGGGCGTCTCCTTTTTCTTGACCTTAACTTTCCATATTTTCTTTGCCGTCCTTGTGTCTGGCATCCTCACCATGTGTCCCCACCAACTTAATTATTTTCTTTCTATCTTTTCTTATAATGACTCTACTCTTATTACTTCATTCTTTATTCTATCCCTCTTTGTTACTCCTAGTATCTTTCTCAGGAATTTCATTTCACAAGCTGTCAGCATCGATTTATGTCTATTTGTTAGATTCCAGGACTCTGCTCCATATATCAAAACTGGTACAAAAACTATATTGTAGATTTTAACTTTTGTTGGTCTACTAACTTCCCTCTTATTTATGAAGAGCTTTAGCAATTAATAGAATACCTTGTTTGCAGTGTTTATGCGGTTGTTTATCTCCTTTCCATGTATCCATCGTTTTCTATCATCGAACCCAGATATTTTATGTTTTCAACTTGTCTTATTGTATAATTCTCGATTGTTATCTGAGCATCCGTGCCTTCATCACCAATCACCATTATTTCTGTCTTATTTGTGTTAATCTTCATGTTATATTTATCCAACTCTGTTTTCCAACGTCTTGTATTTTCTACTAGATTACTCTTGGAAGAGACGCATAGTATGAGGTCGTCCGCATACATTAATTCCTTAACTTCAACTGGTTGTAAGTTTCTGTATCCTAGGGCCACTTCTTTTGTCTTATTTTTTACATCCTTGGTAACCTCATCCATGATTACAATAAATAAAAGCAGGTTCAGTATGCTGCCTTGCCTGACTCCCTTTCTGATTACGATGGTTTTTGTGCTGAAGTTTTGAATTCTTATTGTAATGCTTGTTCTCTTGTAAATGCTTTGTATGACCAGTAGGATCTCTTGGTGTCTCTCTTTTTCCAACACATTCCATATTTTAGATCTATCTCCCGAGTAGAATGCCTTTCGGATGTCTATAGCGCATGTATATATTTTCTTCCCTTTCTTTTCTTATTATTTTTTCGCTAATTTGTAGCAATGTAAAAATCCACTTTTGGACATTCCTTCCTTTTCTAAAAACGGGTTGTGTCTTTTAATGTCAGTTCGATTAGTGTCCTCAGCTTCTTTTTCAGTATTCTTTCATATACTTTATTGGCCAAACATAATAACGATATGTCCCTATAATTTTCACATACCATCTATCACCTCGTTTGGGTGAAATTTTTTGCTATTTTTGTTTGTAACAACATGTAAAGTGAAAATAAAATTTGATAATAAAAGAAAGTTTAAATACCTATTTCATGTGACAACCAAATGCCAATATAGATATTTTAATCTAATTAAATATTATGAAATACTATGAAATATTAAAAGGTAAAGAATAAATAGAAGTCGGTAAAACATTTAGTATTATGAAATTTTTACCATAAAAACTCAAAACTCAAATTTTTTATAAATACGTAAAATTACTTCAGAGTAAAATTTATTCCGTATGTAATTTTTCCCTGTGTAATTTTTGTTATGTGAAATTTCTTCTTTGTGTAATTTTTGCTGGGTAATTTTCACACGTGAATTTCTTCTCGTGTAATTTCATCCTGACACCCTTTTATGTTATTCCTTTGATTTTGCTATTACCTCGAATATCCCTAAAAAAATCTGCAAATTCTCTTACTTTAGTGGCTACTTGAAGGGATGTACCTATACAATAAAACTCTGGTTTTTACAGGACGTATTCTTTAGCCAAGTATTTATTGGTAAACTTACATGTTTCGATTAGGACTTCATAATCTTCATCAGAGTTACTGAAATTTAATAATTGATAATAATAATTTTTTTAACAAATTTAACAATTGCATTATAAAAAAAGGTTGGTCTATAAAACTACTTACGTTATCCACATAATTTCTTGGTTAAAATAAACAGTTGTATTAGAAAACAACGTGGTCAAACAATTTTTTTCCTTTTAAAATGTGATAAAAATCCGCAGGCACAAACTTACTCAAAGTAAAATATAACATTAAACAACAGATATTAAATTTTTTTTTTTAAATTATTTGGTATTTTTAACTTATAACTAACAATTTTTTAAAAAGACGATTACAGAAAACAATGTGCACATTTTTACAACAAAATTAACAGCACAGAATGACCGTGAAACCAGGAAAAATATCATACTTAAAAAACCCACTAAGCAACGATTTTTGTAGGAAACTGACAAAATTGTTAGTAATAACAATCCTTACTAACCAGATGTCACTAATAGGCAACATCTTTTTTGAAATTTACAATTGTAGGTTTTAATTAACAAATAATGAGTATATAATAATAGTTTACAATAATTAACATAATGAACAATAATAATTGAACAATGATAATGATAAAATATGACAATAAATGAACAATAATAATTTTTTGTTAAGAACAAACAATATTTTAAAAAACTTAACAGTAAGCGACAAAAATTCTATTAATATTTTTTAAATTGATATATAGAAATATTTTAGCTAATTGTTAGGAAATAGTAAATTTTGTTGATGACATTTATTTAATAATAATTTGTATGTTTTTTGAAAAATATTGTCTATGTCAGTTCTGTCATTACAAGCGTTATTGTTTACGTTTATAAAAATACTTTCTGCTATTAGTCTTTTAAATAAATTCTTTTCATGATAGATAATTTTAATTTTATTAAAATTGAAATCATGGTCGGTTTTTAGTACATGTTCTGTTAAACTAGTATTAGCCTGAACACTGGACTTAGTTTTGGTCTTTAAACTGTCTTTGAGTTTTTTTAAATCACTATTGTGTCCATAAAATCTATTACGTAAATTTTGTGACGTTTGTCCAATGTAAATAGTATTGCATTGATTGCATGAGCAGAGATAGACTAAATTATTTTTTAAAATTTGAGGGGTGGGATCTTTTAGTTTAGTGTAAATTCCTTGTAAAGTAAACTTAAAGTGGCTACCGTTGTATATCAGTTAACAAAGTCTAATGTTTGTTGTTAATGTTTGCAGGAATAGAGTTAGTTGGCCCAAAACGGCGAGTTTTGATTGGAAGCATAATATGTTGTTGTTACGCCATAGGTGAAATTATAACTGCAAGTGTTGCATGGCTAGTCCAATCCTGGAGGTATGTAAACACATTAATTTACTTATCATCGAATGTAAAAACATCCGTTGTTCAAATTTCGCGTACCATAATAGTTTAAATTCGTTAATTTAAAAAGTTGAATATCGACTTAATAGGGCTTTGAAAATGAGTATGATTAATTTGTTAAACAAAATTATTTTAGGTCGTTAACCCTAATCATTTACTTGCCTTCGATTCTTTTACTATCCTATTTCTGGATAGTTCCAGAATCGGTCAGATGGCTTTTTGCTAAAGGACGAAAAAAAGAAGCATTTTATGTATTGCAAAAAGCAGCTAAGGTTAACGGAAATACCATACTAGAGGATGCTTTGGAAAAACTAATCTTGCCAAAGGAAAGCAATGAAACTAGTGTAAAATACCCACTTTTGGAAATTTATAAATCGTTACCTTTATTTTTAAGGTTTATTAACTGTTGTTTTTGCTGGACGAGCTGTGCCTTTCTGTTTTACGGAATAACGCTCAATTCCATAGCGCTAGCTGGCAATAGTTACTTTGATTTTATCGCTTCCGCTATCAGCGAACTACCGGCGTATTTTTTAACGTACATTTTCTTAGAAAAAGTTGGAAGACGATACTCTCAATGCGGATCATTCCTATTAACAGGAATTTCATGCCTAAGTTCAATATTTGTACCAAAAGGTAAGTCCTACAACTGTATACAGGTTGATCCAAAAAGTGTAGTCATAGTTTTGTTGTGATTAATTATTCAAATTTGAGTAAAATGTTAATGTACCCATGCATCAAACTCAAAGATTACAGAGTTACAACAAGTCTATATTTAAAATAATTTACATACTTAACATGAGTTAATAACACCTAAAGATAAATTACAATTATCAAAATTAATCGACGGGATTGCCTTCGCTTCTTTAACGTAAACTTACCATCACGGATAATACTAGCGCGTACATTAGTTATTAGGTGGTTGTTTGACGAATGACTACAACAGCGTTATGAATTCGATTAAATGATGGCTATATTAAAGTGTAACAGAATACACTTTTTTCTTTATACAACCTCAAAAGTAAAAATCTAAAAGAGTTGTCAGGTAAACGAGGCGATATTGCTGAGTCCGTGTCCAATCCAACGTTGAGGATATTCGTTATTCAGCCACATTTGTCATCAAGCGTGTATTAGAAATAGAAGCCTCAACATGCCGAAATCATATAATTCTACGCAACGCCAGTGGCATATCCAAACAAATAGGGCCCAATTAAGTAACCATCAATAGTGCCAGCCCATACGTTCAGGCTTAAACGATATTGAAATCTGGTTTAACGAATTGCATGTGAATTTCCAATACCATTTGTGCAAATTATGACAATTGTTCACTCCATCTCTAATGATCTAAGCCTCATTGGTATCCAATATTTGTCTTAAGAAATCTGAAATGTCGACAAGTGAAGTGAGCCAACGACAAAAATGTAGACGAGCGATATTACACCTCCTTTCTGTAGGTTTTGCAGACTACGTAAATAACAGGGAATAAAATGAATTTTCCTGTATTGTACACCAAACCAAATATGGGGACACTCCATGTCGGTTTTAAATTCTACGGGTACTGATGGAGAGGTTCGCAGTTACAGTATTCGTGACATGATGATGAGCTGGAGTGATTTTGCCGAACTCATAAAGATTTTTGTGCACTCTTATGAAAACACAATTATCATCAGCGTATCTGCAATGCAGATGCCGATGTTTGCATGGCTAAACCCGAGAAAAAAATGTATTTCAGCGAATTGAGGAATTGTATTACTACTTTTTAATGATACTAAGCCACCTTAAACTAATTTGACCAAAAAAATAATATTAATTTGTTTATTGTTTACTTTTAATTTTTAACGGTACCTAGATCTTTACATACAGACATTTACATAAGTCTGTAACCCTTGAGAATTTGTCATATACTAACATATTTTTCTTAAAATTCGATAATTGGTCACCTTCTAAAGTTATGACCACATCTTTTATATTACCCTGTATATTTGACTAATTTCAAATGATTTTCTGTGGTCCGTTATAAATAATTATTTTAACTATCCATTTTAATTGTTTAGATATTTACTGGTTAAAACTGCTTGTTTATCTCGCTGGAAAATTTGGAGCAACTATGGCATTTACAGTGTGTTACGTTATAACTAGCGAAATATTTCCAACACCACTTAGACATACAGTAATGGGAATATGCTCTATGGTTGGCAGAGTAGGTTCCATGTTGGCTCCACAATTGCCATTATTGGTATGCAAGTTCCCTTTAACTAAAAAAGTGTATTAACAAAATAATGTTTCAGAAACGGATTTGGACCCCATTTCCTCTAGCACTATTTGCAGTCATGGCCATACTAGCAGCTACCACATCTTTATCTTATCCGGAAACAGTGAACACGAAACTACCTGATACAATAGAAGAAGCAGAAAATATTGGAAAGCCTCGCAAAAAATATTAAATTACTAGTGATTAAATTATCTGTGATAAAATTCAATACTCCAATTTTATTGTTTACAATTAAATTAAACTAATAAAGCTTATCTGTGTCTTTGTAAACAATTTATTGAGTGATATATAGTTATTTACACAACAAGTGAGCAAAGTACTTCTTTTCTCGTGAGACTGCCAATTGCACGCACGAGCCGTAGCCGAGTGCGGGCACGGCAGTTGAACGAGAAAAGTTACTTTGCTCACGAGTTGTGTATTACATTTTTCTCACGACCGTTGAAAAATGCGATTAAAACATGAAAAGCAAAACCTTAATATTACACATAACCTTAGAATGTCAGTTGTGTATTTGACACGAATGACAGTTTCGCTGTCTAAAAACGCTATTACACGACGTTACCATGACAATTCAACAAATTTTGCTCACTAGAGAGTAAAATGTCGTTTTGCCCACTATTTTTGATAAGGTAATGACAACATTTTTCAACGGTTGTGAGAAAAATTTATTTATTTATGAATGTAGATTTACCAGTAGAAATTATGCTACATCGTTCAGAAACACCCTGTATACTGCCGATCTGCCTACCACCAGTCTAACTACAGTGGCCACCTTTGCAGATGACACCACCATCTTGGCATCGCATATAGATCCCATCGTCGCTTTTAAAAATCTACATCACTAAGGCAAAATACAATTCTGGCTAAATAGACGGCGAGAGAAGGCAAACGAAACAAAATCTGTACACATTACATTCTTACTCAGAAGAGAGACTTGCCCGAGAGTAACATTAAATGATTGTCAACTTCCACAATACCTGGGAATGCAACTTGACAAAACATTGACTTGGCGTAAACACATCTGGACCAAGAGAAAGCAGCTTGGTGCTAAACTATATCAAGTCAACTGAATAATAGGACGAAAGTCACAATTGTCCATAGAAAGTAAACTCCTTGTATAGAAGGCCATACTGAAACCGAATCTGGACCTATGGCTTCCAGTTATGGGGATCTACTAGTACCTCTAATATAGAAATCATCCAGAAATTTCAAAATAAACTCATTGCTGATATCCCCAGATATGTATCAAACTTTATAATTCAATTATTGTCAGTTCAAGAAGAAATTTAAAACTTTTACAAAAAATATCAAAGCCTAATTGGAATGCACCCAAATAAACCAGCAGAAACTATCTACAGAGTGCCAGCGAGGTGCCACGACTTAAAAGGTTTAGACAGCCAAATATTCTTACAAGATTTACATGATATGCATAACTGGGTAGTTTTATTTTCTATTTAATATCTATAACGTTAGTTTAATCTAAATCTAAAAACAGAATCCTCAATGGAGAATTCTTTACATGTCAACGTTTTTCATCCTTTTAAAACATTTGCTTATTGTTTATTTATGGAACAGATTGTAAATAACATGAAATTATTTTTTAAAAAACTGCCATAAAATAATTACTCCTATTAGAGAGTCAATAAAAATTTATTAACACAAACATTCTTACGTTAATAGATAAAAATTTTATATTTAACACTAGAATTGGTACACGTTGTTTTGACGATAAAAATCATTGTGTAAATAGATTCATAAATGAGATTGCCACTGATGACAAGACTAAAGACTTAAAACTGGTCTAGCAATTCGGCAAGACATCGATTGGGGAAAACCGTAGTAATTGGTAATGGAACACATTTATATCAATAAATGATCCAAGCATTCATCAAATTAAATAGCTATTTACGTAAATATGTTTTTCACATTCACAAAATCAATTCAAATTTAGCTCAAGAAAACTTAAGAATCCTGTACGTGTAGACAAAAATTTTATTTCAGAACCAACGCGAAAGCTTCATGAATCAATTTTCACACGCTAGATGGAAAGAGCAGTAGCGAATTTAATGCAAGAAAATCGCAGCCTTATTGACATTATTATATTGCATTGATCAACTTCAATATTTTATTTTCCGAATTAATAACTTTTGATGATGAAATATTGTAAAAAATAACAAAAATTAAACACTTTATTGCATAAATACGAGGGTAAAGTAAACAACGTCTCGGTTTTGAGTTGTTTGCCCCTTATTGAAAACTGTCCCGGATTAGTAGTGCAACCTTACAATTTTCGCAGTAGCACAGAAGTTGCCGTTTATACTAGATTACGCTAGAGCTGTTAGGTGGCAGCATTGTCAACTTCAATTCATAATCCGCTACGCTACTCTAGCATAGCGGATTATGAATTTAGTTGAACATGTAGTTGGTAATTAATATTTCTACTTGTGACAAATGACAAGATTAAATTTTAAGTGTCACAGAACGTTAGTGTTACTCTATGCCAGAGGTCAGCGAACCGGAGTAGATTACCCCAAGTGGGGTAAAAATGAAATTCTTGGGGGTAATGAGGACTCAAAAGACATAAATAAAATTATATAAAAATCGCGTTACTTGTTATATTTACAATTGTATTCTCCGTATAAATAGATTCAATAAACCTTTGGAATTCAAACAAAGCATGCTTTTCTTCCTTTCAAATTAAGGGGGTAACGTCGGCGTAAATAAATTTATTTTGGGGTAATAGGTAAAAAAAGTTCCCCGACCCGTGCTCTAAGCGCACTCCATGCAAATGCGCACTCCATGCAATAATAGCCATGTTGAAGAAACGGCTCTGTACACTTACAGACAAATTAAATAACGAATATAATAGGCTAAAGAACCATCTCCAGAGGCCTATTGGATTTAGTTGTGCTAGTACAGTGGCAAGCGTTGAAGATGATCGAAATACTATTCGTCACCCCAGTATTGGTTTGTTCAATATCCACTTTTTGGGGATATTGAACTATATACGTCAAAATTTAAGTTAAAATTAGCTTGTTCAATAAACCGCAAGAAAACAAAGATATCAGAATTAAATAAAAAGTTTTCAGTATGTTTTTTGTGCAACATCCAGTAAAATTATAAAAATTATGTGTTGCAGTGTTCAATATCCGGATATTGAACACTGCAACACAAATTTAATAAAACTGCTGCCACGAGTAAATTTTATTTTGTTCAATATCCATATGAACCAATCAGATATAGGTTTTATGTCAAGCGATTAAGAGTCCGTTTTTCACGCTTACTTTTGTTAGGTTAGTGATCGCGCGGGATACTTTAATGTTGTGACAGTAGCTCAAACATCTTATAGATTTTGACAGAGTACTGCAACCCCTTCGGTGTTTTAATTTGTGCAAAATGAGTGAGACTGAAGAAAACTATTTCAGTTCGTCGGTGCCTAAAATTAAGGACAATAATTTAATGTAAAATGTATTTTATTCAAAACACGGAGAGCAATATTGAACATATAGAGCAAAAGTTTTCCGAGCCAGGCCATGGTAACCTGCAAGATGTTGATGCTGCCCATTCAGTAATAGAAAAGAGTATAAAGAATATTAGTAGTAATATTTATAGTCCTCTAGGACTTGTAAGAATGATACTAAACATTCGTTCAAAGAATAAGTTTAAAGTATTGCAAATGAAAAAAGAGGATTTTTTGAATTACAAGTCAATAAGTTCACAATTCCAATTTAATCTCATTCCATATAGTAAAATCAAACACATAATGTATGATACATCAATGAGAGTAAAATTAAAAAACAGATTTACTCAAAATGTTACAGATGAAGTAACAATATGCAGACAAAGAACTCCGCGTTCTGCGAAACGAAGAAAAACCAAAACAAAAGACAATAATTTGGAGCAGAATAAAATACTAAATCAAGTGCCTATGCTGAAAGAAGAGAGAACTATTTCGGCAAAAAAACATAAGGACCTTAGCGACATGATGGACATATGGAAGAAGGAACCGATAAAAAATTCTACGACACTATAATAAGAAATTTGAAAATTAAGAACTAGATTAAGTAGAACATGATATACACATAATTTTTTTGTTATCTTGTTTTATATATAAAAAAATATTTTGTTTTGCCATTATTATTAATAAAGTTTTAATATCGATTAATATTTTCATTTATTTCGAGTGATCGTTATAATTGGAGTGTTCTATATCCTGCCGTTTTGTTCAATATCCGCTTCACTGAGCAAAGTCAAATTTTAAACACCGATTTTGTTCAATATCCAGACTAAAAATATTTAATATCTTGCTCTGAATGCGTTAATATAGAAAATAAAGTTAACCAAAATGACCAAAATATATCATGTATATATATATAAACTCGCTGTGTACATGTGTCATACAAAAATTACAATATTGTTGACATGTTTTGTTTCATTGGCCTCTCCTGAAATATTGCAAAAGTGGATATTGAACAAACCAATATTAAGGTGACGTATTGTAGAGGTTGTTGCAGTAATCTATGATTTAAAAACCAAATTAAAAGAAAGAATAAATATGCAGTATGTTGTATGATTATGTAACACTCACTATACACAATCAGTTAAAACATTTAGGAGTAAATGGTTGGTTCAAAAAAGATTCTTTCTTGTTCAATGTAAATAATATTATCAGAATATATCCGATATTTAGTACTTCGCTTATTCTAACTCGTTGATTGTTTTAAATGGATCAATCTTAAACGCAGTGTTAATTGGGAAAACGTGCAAAAGCCAACCGATGCAAGCTGGATAGTAATATTTAATCGCTTTTAAAGGAACAACCATTCAAGGACATTAGTAAAGTAGGTAATTGGATTTGCACTATGCTTACCTGGTAAGCACCAATAGTGCAACGGAAAGAGCTTTTTCTGTGGTGAATAAGTTGTGGACCTCAGAAAAAAAAAGCAACTGAGCATAGAAACTTTGAGAGCGATATTACAAGTTAAGATCAATTTTGCTAATTTCTGTAAAGAATTCTACATATAAGAATATCCCAAGTAATCAAGTTTTTTTTTTAAATTACTCCGACATATGTAGAAATATTGTAATTATTTAATACTAGCACTTAGCCCGTCCTAGGACGGGAATATTGTATATCTTAAATTTAAACTATTACTTTTTATAAGCTGCAAGTTAGACACTGTTATGTTACCAGTGAGTAAAAATTTACGGTTCATTAGAAACAACTCAGTCGGTCAAATGAATCCGTATAGTTTACTGCGTTACTATATTCATGCGTTACAGAGTCACAGATAGAGAGACAGTCAGGCTGGACTTTTATATATATGTATTATATTTGTACTGATTAAGTTAATGTTTATATTGTTTATTTATGTACCTGGTCATTTTTTTGGATTTTGAGACAGATTTTTTCGATGTAGTTAATTTTTTTATTCTTAAAAATAGTATATTTTACAAGAGATGAAAGTCCAGTTTTTTTCGTGAGGTGAGATTTATTTATATGAGCAAATCTCACGAAAGTTAATTTTTGCCACTAGTTAAAAAAAGGAAAACTTTCATGTAAGGTAGGAAGTGAGAACTTTGACAACTTTCATATACATAAGTAGAAAAAGTATTTTTTATATACTTTTTAAATAAACAAAGTTTTTGTTCTTTTTTAATATTAATAAAGAAATAGAAGTTTTTTGGGAACACGTCCTGCATTACAGCACAAAACTTTCTGGTCACTTTATTCAAAGGTGAACCGCTTTAATATGGCAACTATAAATAGTATAAATAGACCATGCTTATAAAAATACAACATTTTTCTGCTAGTTGAAGATGCATAAATATTCTTCAAGTTCTGTGTACACACGGTATCCCAGAGATATGGAACTTATACAACTTAATTAGGTAAATTCCTAGAAAGCTTGATGAGGCAAGGGGATATACTCCACAAAGACAAATTTCAAAAGTGGGGATGAACGAACTTTATTATAAAGAGGGTTGCAAATATTTATTACACTTATTTATACACTGAGAGGGTTATAGATAAAATATCATGGCAACGAAAACATTATTATCAGTTTTGTTTATTATATTTCGTGTTTTATCTCTTTTGCAAAATGTTGAATGTGGAACTATACCACCGTGCCAATGTGTTCCACGTGAAATGTGTTTGGACAACGACGTGGCCATAGGAGGCGATGGAATTTTGGATATTCGGTAGGTAAAATAAAGTAATATTTCCAAAAATGTTAGCAAAGAATACGGCCTAATAAATTCTAGTTTTAAATAAATTCTACCACACACCCAAATTAAAAGAATTTTAGCTATAACAGTTCTAACATGGTACATTAAACTCTGCGTGCAAAAACTTGTTATTTCTTGTGGGGACACTTTAGCAAGTACTGGTTATGTTTATTTTGTTGTAAATACTGTGCGTGGATTTAGAGTCAGTTTCAATAGTATTTTACATTACGAGTGCCCCCTAAAACGGTAATTTCAAATTATGGTTAGTCCTAATCTCACTTCACCAGTAACGGGAAAAACCGTTCCATTAATTACGAATTAATTTTGATCATTTTATCAATTAAATTACCTATTAAACAGTATAGAACATAAATATTTTAATATATACAGGGTGGTGCTTTTTTTGATGCTCACCATTGCCATCTTGGAAACGGTAAGAGATACAAGGTCGGTTAAATTAGAGAAAAGTTGCACATTTTTATGGCGATTAAGAATCTGAAAAGAAATCCTGGATATTTTGATTCGTTTTTGATTTATTATAAAAAAACTGAAAAATGTGATTTTAGAAAAATATTATTATCTTCCCTACCATTGACGCTATTTCATTTAAACTTGGTAACTTTATGTTTTTGACCGTCCTGGGTTTGATGACGTCAACAGAAATTTTCTAAGCCTTCTAGATTTCAAGTTGCGATAGTCAACTTTTTTATTTCTTATGGCCGCCATATTGGATTTTTACACCATCAGACAGACAAAAAAATTAGCTTTTCAGATTGGTAACCAACATACCATTTTTCTTTCAAAAAACTTGTTGAAATTTGAAAATTTGTGTAAATAATCTATAAAACCGCGAATGTTCTGAAAAACAATTGAAATTATAATATAAATAAAAGTGACACAACATTTTATAGGTCTAATAAAATAACGAAATAACAATAAATTTAAAACACCAGATAGATAATTATTTAAATTGTTTAAAGCGCGCGCCGTTATGTATGATGTAGTGGTTAGTCCTCAAATTCATTTCGTCCACTGCCTTTAGGATAGTTTGTCTCGAAATAGAGTCGAAAGTATTTTTGATTTTACGACGAAGAAGTTCAATATTTTCCGTTAGGGTTGCATAAACAACATCAATATAAAAGTAATCCATACGCCTTAAACATGGCGATCGCGGGGCCAATGAACAGGACCAAACGTACCGTCATGAATTTTGAAAGCGTACATCTAAATTAATATCCTTTTACAAGGCGGGCGTTGTGAGGACCAGCTCCTTCTTGCTGAAACTACTGATGATTTTGAATTGTTTATAATGGCAATTCGCCTAACATATCTTCTAAATATGTTTCCAACAATCTTAATTTCGTTATCATTATACCAATAAAATGTTCTGTAGATTTTATTTATATCATAGTTTCAATTGTTTTTCAGAGCATTCTCGATTTTATGAATTATTTACACAAATTTTAAAAGTCTTTTGAAAAAACAAGGTATGTTGGTTACCAATCTGAAAAGCTAATTTTTTTGCCTGTCTGATGATGTAAAAATCCAATATGGCGGCCATGAGAAATAAAAAAGTTGACTATCGCAACTTGAAATCTAGAAGGTTTAGAAAATTTCTGTTGACGTCATCAAACCCAGGACGGTCAAAAACATAAAGTTACCAAGTTTAAATGAAATAGCGTCATTGGTAGGGAAGATAATAATATTTTTCTAAAATCACATTTTTCAGTTTTTTTGTAATAAATCAAAAACGAATCAAAATATTCAGGATTTCTTTTCAGATTCTTAATGGCCATAAAAATGTGCAACTTTTCTCTAATTTAACCGACCTTGCATCTCTTACCGTTTCCAAGATAGCAATGGTGAGCATCGAAAAAAGCACCACCCTGTATAGCTACACAGGTCGATTTATCGTAAAGTTGAACCTTTTAGAGGGGACTAGTTTTCGGATTATAGGAAATATAACAGTTAATCTATTAGGTACTGTTATTCAAAACAGTTTGTTGGTAATCAGGTTAACCTAATTAGGGTACGGAGATACAACTTATTTATATAGCTTATTTCTTACTAAATATATCACAAACTAAAAATGTTTCTTCGACCGACTAGCGTTATGTGTGCTCACTCTCTTGTTATGAAATATTATCTGCAACATCCAAATAATAATTCGTTTTTCCTATTAAACACATAAGCGGACACCGCAATTTCTTATTTCTACATGTGAAATGCATTATTATTGTATACAGGGTGATTGAAATTCGAGTTTAAGCATGGGGATCTCGCTTATTAAAATAGCTAGCGTACAGGTTAAAATTCGGAAAAGTTGCTAAAATTTGTGCTCATTAATATTCCAAAGAGAAATTTTAAATATCTCAAACTGTATCCGAGAAAATTAGGAAAAACCGGAAAATATGATTTTTGTAAATCGTCTATAACTTCTTTGATGTAAAAAATATTTCAAATGTGTAAAAACATTGCCTAAGCCTGAGCACTAATTTATTCTAGGTCGATTCGTTTTTGTTTTATGGTAACCAACTTTAGTTTTTCTTATGGGCGTAATTTTTGTTATTTACATAATCAAATAGCATTTCTTTTCTGAATCCATTGATGTATCATACATGGATTTTACTTCTTTATTCATTGCCAAATTAAAAAAAAAAAGTTTAAACAATAACCATTATAAATCAGGTAGGCCGGTCGTTGTAGATTATGTTGTTTCCATGACAACCAATCAACAAACTAAAAGATTTGAGAGGTTTCAGATGACAATCAAAAATAACCTTTTTATTACAAACATATCCAGAAAAAACACTACATTAAACAGAATTTTAAGTAAATTTGTATAAAGCATGTGATAAAGTATAACAAAACTTAAAAGAACGGTATAAAAATTAGCCTCATATCGCGTTTTTCTTCGTTATTAAAACTCATTTTTATGAATCTATTACGATGACAAGCAACGAACTTTCAAAACTTTTAGTTTGTTGATTGGTTGTCATGGAAACAACACACATTACAAGGACCTGATTTATTGTTCAAAACTTTTTTTTTAAATTTGACTATGAATAAAGAAGTAAAATACCATATGTAATACATCAATGGATTCAGAAAAATAAATGCTATTTGATTATGTAAATAGCAAAAATTGTGCCCTTAAGAAAAAATAAAGTTGGTTGTCATAAAACAAAAACGAATCGACCTAGAATAAATTAGTGATTACTATCCGATGGGGTTTAAAAAGTTGCTTCGGCAATGTTTTTACACATTTGAAATATTTTTTACTCCAAAGAAGTTATAGACGATTTTTTTAAATCGTATTTTCCGGTTTTTCCTAATTTTCTCGGATACCGTTAGAGATTTCCGATTTCTCTTCGGATTATTAATAAGTACCAAGTTTAGCAGCTTTGCAAAATTTAAAGCTTTATTCTAGCTATTATAATAAGCGAGATCCCCATGCTTAAACTCGAATTTCAATCACCCTCTATATGCAACGTTGTCGGCTACTGTTTTGTATGTATATTTGATTTATTTTAGGTTAGAAGATGGACAGTGTCAAAATTATTTTGAAGTATGTTGCGAAAACGTTGTAAAACCTTCTACATCCCATACGGCACCAAGTTTGAAGGAATGTGGTACTCAGTCTCTTATGAAGATGTCATTTAGAATAACAACTGATTCGAAGACAGCTCAATTTGGTGAACTTCCTTGGACAGTTGCTGTCCTATTTAGACAACCAGATCTCGATCGTAATATGTACAAATGCGGAGGTTCCTTAATACATAACAAAGTTGTTATAACAGCAGCTCATTGTGTAGCATCAGAAAATGATGCACAATGGACTGTTAGGGCAGGTGAATGGAATACTCGCAGCCAAGATGAACCGATACCCCATCAAGATTGTCCAGTTAAAGACATTGTAGTTCATCCGTTGTATCATCCAGGCACACTAAAAAATGATATATCTCTGCTGTTCCTTCTTGAATCTGTACAACCAGCTGACAACATAGGATTCATATGTTTGCCGCCACCTGGATTGCAGCTGGAAAATTTAAGATGCATCGCTAGTGGTTGGGGTAAAGACGCTTTTAAACAAGGCAAACACTCCACTGTTCTTAAAATGGTTGATTTACCGTTAGTATCCCGCGACGAATGTGTACATTCTTTGAGGAACACGCGGTTGGGCAAATTTTATCATTTACACCGCAGTTTCATATGTGCCGGTGGAGAACCCAATCGAGATACTTGCAAAGGTGATGGTGGCAGTCCATTAGTGTGTCCTATCGAAGGCCATCCGGATCGTTACGTTCAGATGGGCATTGTGTCATGGGGTATAGGTTGTGGTGAAAATAATACTCCGGGGGTCTATGTTAATGTGGCTTTGTTTAGAGGGTGGATCGATAAACAATTAAGTGCAAGAAACCTAGACACAACATCATACAGTTACGGTACTTAAGTTATATTAAACATATGCATGCTTTGTCGTTTTTTCATTATCTTTAAACCAACAAATAACACTTTATTTGTTTTTGTAACTTATAGCCACAAGTTTATTGCGAAAAACTTACAAAAGAAATAAAGGAGGTTAAATTTTATATGTTTTATAAAATTACTCTTTTCTTATTTCTTTGTGGAATGTGTTAACATGTGCTTTAATAAAAATAAACCATTCAAAAGATAACATGTATTTTTTCACGCACCTAATATAATAATTAGTTAAACGTTGTGAAAATAAAAATATTGAAATTTGAAATCAAAAATTTGTTAAAAATAAAAACCTTTAGGCTGAAATTAAATTATTATTCGAGTCTGTTTACGGATTTTAAGTTTCTTTGACAAGAAAGGTTTTCAGTCTAAAAATATGGTAACTACCAAAAGTGAAATACTGTAACTGAAAACCATAAATTTATTTGCACCTAGCAATCAGTTATTCGAAAACTGCGTCATTTATCATTAAACGATCTGCCAGTTTGAAGTTCCTGTATATTACTTTGAGCTTCCTTTTAAACCCAGCGAATGTTTCACAATTAACTTTTACATTTAAAAGTTTCTTTAAAACTCTAAAGTAATTTGAAAATTTTCCGGTCGTCATTACTTATTCACATAAATTAAATATTAGAATGCTTTAAATGTACACAGCACTTAATAAATAAATTCTAACGAGATATATTTATCTACAGAGTAATAAATGTATATGTTTTAGTACATTTTAAGGTATTTTTCGCTTATTTTATATAAGTTATTACGAGAAGTGACGATTCTCAGAAAAATGTACTTAGTGTTAGTATTACTTAGTACATGTCACATTTTATATTGAGTCGGTCATTTTTCAAATTTGTTTTATAAGGGCGCTCTAGAATTCATAAATCAACAATTTCGTGACTGAGATGGACGCTAGTGCGTGTGGCAGGTTAGATTGATACTAGCAAATATTATATATCTGAAAAACCCACTATAGAAGAAATAAAGAGTATAGTAAAAATAAGTTAAACTAAAAAACGTTAAAAACAGTTTAGTTTAATTAAAGCAGGGTGGATAAAAATCATGATTTTTTTTAAATCAAATAAATCGATTTATTTGATTTAAATCAGATTTTTTTGATTTAAATCAAATGTACCATATTATCGAATTTAGTGACATATTCACATGCTATTTCTGTTTTGTGCTAATATATTTAATAACCAATATATTTAATTCATTGGTGAATTTTTATCAAAATAAAAAATTAAATATAATGATTAAGAATTTTGAAAAAATCAGTGCTAAATGGTGAGGTTTAATAAATTATATACAGGGTGAGTCATTAGTGCGGGATCGGTCGATTGTGGCTAAACGGCTTGAGATATGAAGTTGATTCAAATGCTATTTTATAGTTTTTTCTAAACAACACAATAAAAATATTTTCAAATATACAGGGTGAGTCACCTTTCTGGAACTAATAGCAACTTTTATATTTCAAATACAACACCCAATTTTTTATTTATTATTTTTGACCGCCTTAATTTTAGCTTTGCATCAATATAAAATACTACAGGTTTTTATACGGCGTTGTAAAAAAAAAATTATTTTCTAAATTATTCAATGTTTTAAGTCTTTATTTAAAAAATTCTCCTGAAGTTATTTTGAAGTACAGAGTTGTAATTTGGTATGGACATGCAAAAAAAATTTGTCTGTTCGCTCGATATGAAAAAATTTGAATCACACATACAGGGGTGTTTATAAATAGGTGGCAACTTCCATGATTTTCAAAAGCTCGTAACTCGATTTTTTCAAATGCAAACCCCTGTATTTTTTTATGTCATCGAATTCATCTTTAAAAGAGCTTCATATTTTGTTAAGTATGTCCTATACCCAAAACTCATACTTTTCGAGATATTCGACATTTTTTTTCAAATCGTTATTGAAGCAATAGAGTGCCGTGGAAATTGAAAAAACTGACTGTTCACTACGCTAACGTCAAAAACTTGTCTTTTATATTTTGAATTATTGCATTTCCACAATGAATATTACTTTACAAGAGCAAATTGATATGGTTTATTCACCATTTCGTGTATTTAATTACTAATAGTAATACAATTTTATTTTATTATAAATTAATATTATATTGTACTCATATAATCTGTGATTTAAATTGATTTTTTTTTTTTTAAATCACTTGATTTAAATCAATGATTTAAAAAAAAATCACTTGATTTAAATCGTGATTTAAATCAATTGATTTAAATCTGCTCAACCCTGGTTTAAAGTTTATAAAGTAACTGTGACCCTTTGAAAAAAATCTTCTCTTGGTCTTCAAAGCAAATCCCTACAGCATCGTTTAACGTAAATTCTTGTAAGGCTTTCTTAAGCTGTAGGTATAGATAATACTCTGATCGGGAGAATATGGTAGATGATCGTCGATTTCAAAGTCGTTTTAATTTTTGCAAAGCAACAAGTGCCTTGTGGACAGGGGACTTATCCTGCAAAAACAACAGGCCTTTGGAAAGTATTTTACGTCGTATTTTCACAATTTTAGCCCGAAGTTTTGTTAAAAAAGAACATTAATATTCTTCCGTCACTGACAATTCCAACCATTTCCGAAAATCGGAGTCAAAAACTTTTTCAGTAAACTTCTGCGAGCGACTTTTTTGGGTCAAGAAAGATCATCAGGTTTTCACTCTTTGGACATTTCTTTGCTTCCGTCAAGATCATTACGAATTTAAGTTTCATCCAATATATCTTCCAAAATAATACTATGTACAGCATTGATGTTTTCCGGTGTTGACGCAGTACTTTGCTCGTTTTAAACATATTTTCTCTTCTGCTTAAATGCCGCAATCCTATTTTTTATTGTAGAATAGAAAGAACATCGATGTGCTAATGTTGTCAACATGTCATCATTAATTGTTTTACCTGATAATCTCTTCAAAAATAAATATTTGATTACTGAACAGTACTCCATTTTGTCAAGATTCAAAATTTTATCCTAGAGCAGTTTTGTTCTCAACCTTTGGGGTGCGCCAAATATCTGAAGGGGGTCGCGAAGAAATGGAAGGGAAAACTATTTATTGTGAAACGGGATGAATTTTTCAAAACAAATCGTCACTTGTGAATTAGTTTGTTCCATACGCCATTTTGCGGCAAATTGACTTATCAATATCAAGACTATGTTTAAAGTGCTTCCTATCCTTCAACATAACCAAAATTGAAATTCGTAGCCTAATAACGAAGTTATGTGTGTTAAATTTAGTCCATATCACAAAATCTGTTAAAGAATTGCGATTATATTTGTTCCATGTCCAATTGTCCATACATTACATGTTTCACGTGTTATTTGTTCCTTATTCAAAATATAACTATAATTACACGTATAAATATAATGAAACAGTATATGCGTTATTTGTTTTGGTTTGCAAAATGTGTTTGCTTTACCTAAAGCGAAGATTTTTTCCTATAAACGTAAATATAACTGCTACAATGTAAGCACCCATGGCCGTTTTATTAACATTATTTATTGTGCATTATGGCACATAGCCACAGACGGAAGAGCTGGTAACAATATTACCAGTGCCCTAATAAAAATTTGAAAACTTAAACATCAAAATATACTCACATCAATCATATTATTTTCTGGCCAGATTAATGTGTTCTTTAAAATGAGTACCGCTCTTTTCAATTTTATTTTAAATTAATGTGATACCAATCACATCATCAAACAAAAATGTTTAAAAAGACATGAACTTGTACAAGAAGTGGATGCCATCCACAGTAAAATGGAAAAGCAAATGTGTTTATAGTTTATAACCCGAAAACCAAAGTGCTATTGCAAATTGTGTAAATGTCAAAAGAAATAAACTTCACTTTTTATCTAAATACAATAATAATACCATGCACATGGAACAAACTAATAAAAAAAACAGTAATAACCAACTTAGTAGGTTGTTCCATATCCATTTTTAAATTGGTAGTAACTCAAAATTTCAATAACATTTCATAATTTTGAATTTATCATTTAAGTAATGTATTAGTTTAAAGCTGGTTTAGAAAAATTAAACTCGTACATATATTTTTTTTAAACACTGATAAAAACAGAAACTTTAAAGTCGATTGTCTAAAAACGATCAACATGTGATATGGAACAAAACAACTCTAGGGCGACGATTTGGAAAACCTTTTTTTGTCAACAGGGTGAAACAAAATACGGGTTTCATAACAATTCGAGGATCTTCTTTTAGCTGCCACTGCATAAGAGTATTTATTGAAAGAGGGGCGCAATAAATATTTAAATGTAAAAGGGGGGCATAAGGTTAAAAAGGTTGAGAACCGCTATTTAAAATTTTTTTTTTAAATAAAAATCACAATTCAAAAAACTTGAGCTCAAACTTTGCATTTGAAGGATGTTGGTGGAATACAAGGATTGTCTATTTTTATTGGATCTTTACAATTCAATTTTAAAAATTATAAAGTCTACTACTTTTTTGTTCATAGAGTTGCACCAAGCAAACTTTATTTTACTGTGGATTATATTAGTAGATATGAATGAGTAGTAATCAATGAATGTGAAAAATAATATTTATTAAAACTATAATAATTAGTTCAATATCTCCAAATCGGTTAAAAATTATATTCCTTGTCTTCACCTAACAGGCTAACACCCTTCATTTGTGTTTGTCAATATTGGTAGTTGCTCCATGGTAACAATATTCGCTTTTGTTTATTAGAAATGACCAGTGGTATATTCGAACTGGAACGCTGCAGAGACGGAACTTAAAAACTATCTATCAATACTCCCTCGTATTAGTTAAAAAAACGTTGTAGATTGAATATCAGTTTTATTCAGAACTTGGGCATCGTATTTATTTAAAACTGCATCTGAAATCTGAATTACTAACACATTGTTTAAAACCAAATAAAATACACTGGAAAGAGAACAAAATTCTAATGTATCTTACTTGTTTTTCTTACATATTACTAGTTAATTAATTACTGTAATGAAATTTCCCCTCAGCCGAGTAAAGCACACCTAACACTTTAGTAGAATATCGCTTGTAGTTGTGGTTACAGGTCGCGTGTTACTCCATTAATGTAATTAACTCAATACATGTAATTTTGCATTCCAAGCAACCCTTTAGACATTGCACAGGCTTTCTGGTTACACATACAGCCACTTAATTTTCGAGGCAACTGTTAAGATAAATTTAATTGTCACGTAATATGTTTCTGTGTAGCTGTGCAAATGCAATTAACAGATACAAACATCAAACATAAAATGTGGTGGCTTTTAAACGTTTGTAATCAGCAAAATAACGTACAATATCACCTTCAAACTAAATATAACCTTAAAATCAAAACTAACTTATCTGTACAGGGTGGTCCAAATTCGATGGGATTGCATGGGTATCTCGGTTAATATTTAAGATAGAGAAACGGTTAAATTACCAAAACTGTGCAGTTTTTTGAGAAAAACTCAGAACCGTTTTCAAAAATATTCTATCATTTTCGGTTTTCGAGTTATTGAATAAAAAGTGTTTTTTTGTCATATTAATAATGTGTCATATCTCCGTTATTGTTGTAAATATCAAAAATATTTATTAAGATTATTTTTGGATATTTTTATGTTTAATTTGATTATACAAAAAAAAAATTTTACGCTCGCCGTTAAAAAGTTATGACACAAACTTACCTTTTTTTAAATGGAAACGATAGTTGGCTATGACCTATTTAAATTCCTCAATTTTTTCTCATTTCAAATATATAAGGGTTGATGTATTTATTTTCAACAATACGCAAGTTATGAAGGTTTTTTAGTTTTTTTTTTAAAGAAAATCATAGTAGGCTGTGAAAACAAAAAAAAAACAAGGTGTAAAACCTTATAAAACTCATGTGGTACAAGTTACCAAGGTTTTTTAATTTGTTATTGAGATAAATACGAAATTTTTTGAACATAAGATAAACAACAATATCCTACATTACTGCTGATACCGACTATATCGTTGTTTTCTTATTTTCAAATATTTACAATGTTTATCTCCACAACAAATTAAAAAACCTTGGTAACTTGTACCACATGAGTTTTGTAAGGTTTTACACCTTGTTTGGTTTTTGTTTTCATAGCCTACTATGATTTTCTTAGAAAAAAAAACCTAAAAAACCTTCATAACTTGCGTATTATTAAAAATAAATACATCGACCCTTATATATTTGGAATAAGAAAAAAATGAGGAATTTAAATAGGTCATAGCCAACTATCGTTTCCATTTAAAAAAAGGTAAGTTTGTGTCATAACTTTTTAACGGCGAGCGTAAAATTTTTTTTTTTAGTATAATCAAATTAAACATAAAAATATCCAAAAATAATCTTAATAAATATTTTTGATATTTACAACAATAACGGAGATATGACACATTATTAATATGACAAAAAAACACTTTTTATTCGATAACTCGAAAACCGGAAATGATAGAATATTTTTGAAAACGGTTCTAAGTTTGTCTCAAAAAACTGCACATTTTTGGTAATTTAACCGTTTCTCTATCTTAACTATTAACCGAGATACCCATGCAATCCCATCGAATTTGGACCACCCTGTACAGGGTGGTCTATTTTCGATGCCCATACAGGGTATCTCGGTTATTATCAGAGATAGAAAAAAAGTAAATACATAAACTCGATTTATTTTTTCGAGAGAAATTTATTGCCGTTAACAGATTTTTGATATCTTTTTTAATTTTCGAAATATAGCCAAAAACCGATTTTTGGCACTTTTCAAAAATGTTAAATATCTCGTTTAAACGAGAAGATAGAAAAAAACTTTAAAGACATTTTTCGCATGATTTTTTGTGCTTAATAAGATAGCGATGTTCAATTGTTTTTTACTCATATCAATGCCGATATATTACACCTAACTTTCTTATTTTAAATGGCAACCATAGGCAAATTATATATTTTTGAAAAACGCAAAAAATAAGCTTTCGATTCATGTCAAAGCCAACTATGGTTGTCATTTAAAATAAGAAAGTTAGGTGTAATATATCAATATTTGTATGAGTAAAAAAAAATTAAACATCGCCATCTTATTAAGGACAAAAAACCATGCAAAAAATGTCTTTAAAGTTTTTTTCTATCTTCTCGTTTAAACGAGATATCTAACATTTTTGAAAAGAGCTAAAAATAGTGTTGGCTTAATTTCGAGTATCAAAAAAGACATCAAAAATGTTAAATATCTCGCTTAAACAAAAAGATAGAGAAAAACTTTAAAGACATTTTTTGCATGGTTTTTTGTCCTTAATAAGATGGCGATGTTCAATTTTTTTTTACTCATACAAATATTGATATATTACACCCAACTTTCTTATTTTAAATGACAACCATAGTTGGCTTTGACATGAATCGAAAGCTTATTTTTTGCGTTTTTCAAAAATATATAATTTGCCTATGGTTGCCATTTAAAATAAGAAAGTTAGGTGCAATATATCGGCATTGATATAAGTAAAAAACAATTGAACATCGCTATCTTATTAAGCACAAAAAATCATGCGAAAAATGTCTTAAAAGTTTTTTTCTATCTTTTCGTTTAAACGAGATATTTAACATTTTTGAAAAGTGCCAAAAATCGGTTTTTGGCTATATTTCGAAAATTAAAAAAGATATCAAAAATCTGTTAACGGCAATAAATTTCTCTCGAAAAAATAAATCGAGTCTATGTATTTAGTTTTTTTCTATCTCTGATAATAACCGAGATACCCTGTATGGGCATCGAAAATAGACCACCCTGTACTTATATTCTGGTAACTAATAATTAATTATTTTAAACCTGATCAGGGCTTTTCAGACCGGAACAATGTGACTCTGTTTCTGAAATCCGTACGGTTTTTAACAGATCGAGTTAAAGATTGTGAGACCCCCATAAAATTGTGAGGCCCGGAGCATCTGCTACCCCTCCCCCTGATAGAGTCTGATCCGGAACTTCTTCAGATTTTATCGTTTTTAAAATTTAATACAGTTAACAGTCTTAACATATTTTAAGGAATTTTATGATTTAAATTTAGAATAAAGCCATATGCTAAAGATTCCTTATCTTATTTTCTTAATCAGATCCTATAGTACCTTTCGTTGTTGAGGTATGTATTTCATTATATTTTTCACCTCTTTATATCGTTGGTAAATGTGGCTCATCTCTCTAGCTGACTTCTCTATCTTCTAGTCTCTGCCTCACTTTGTTTTCCCATTTTGCTCTTGGTCTTCTTCCACTTCTTTTTTTCTCGATTCATGTTTCATCTCATTCTGGTGTGCTTACTAAAAGTCCTAGCCATCTTAGTTTTTTTGACTCCATATTTTTCTCCCACTTCTAGGCTTTTTCTAATTTTTCTTTGCTAAACTAATCAGTTAGTCTACACTCTTATATTCTTCTTTAAAAAAAAACACCTACAGCGTCTATATCCCTTGTTTTTGCTTAAATGTTAGTGCCCAAGCGTTTGAACTGTAGGTAAATAAGAATTGGTGCGTACGCTGTATTAAATTGCGTCTTAGTTTATTTTGATAGCTACTTCTTACTAATCAAACATTTATTAATAGCGTGGTAAAATTTCACCACTACAGCGATTCTGTTCAGATCTTCTTCCGATTTGTCATTCTTTCAATTACTGTTCCTAAATATTTAAAATTTGATACCTGCTTTATATCCTTTCTTGTTTTAACATAATTAAAACCGTTGAATGATTCGTCACTGTTGTCTTTATTACTATATTTAAAATCATATTGTATATTTTAATATATTTGCCTGTTCACCTAGATCCTAGATTATGCATACTGGAAGTCTTACATCGTTTTTAGCTAGTAGCGTGCATATCATCAGCAAAAGCCAGTTCTATTAAGTATTGGTTTCATTTGGTTCCATCCCCAGCAGGCTTTTCTTGTATTTACTTTGCACTCAGTGGCGTAGGCGGTTGTGTTAAGGAGGGTTGAAACCTCCCTAGAGAGGCGTAATTGCATCGATATTTTGATAGGGCCAGAAAAAAAATTCCTGCGAATGTTGCACTAAAAAACTAAAAACTAGGTCCTCGCCTCTCATTCGTGTTTGTGTGTGTGTGTTGAAGTGGTGAACAAGTAATGCTGTTGCCTTCATTAACTCCCCCCATGAAAACATCCTGCCCACGCCACTGTTTGCACTCATTGAATAAAAAGATAAAGGAAGGAGCGTTATAGCGATACTAAGGCGTAAAGGTTAGCCTCTCAATATGGCGGATGCATGTTTCCGCTTCTCAGTAGCGTATCTAACATTTTTAAATATGTATTAATTAATGTAAATATTTGCTTTGTTTTAAACTGAGCCTGTTATTTACTTATTTATTTCTTGTTTCGTGGTTGACGGAATTAAAAAAACGACAGCATATTTCTATATTTGGATTGTTTATTATGATAGTTAAAAAATATGCTGTACACAAATGCACGCCACTGATATGACATACCATTTTGACAGACCACATCAAATTTTCAATACATGATTACACTACAAAATATTAATGTCTACATACCTATGAAACGTAATATTTTTATCTTTAATATTTTTGGACCTAGTAAGACTACAAGATCTGCAGCTAACCATTGTAGCACACAAAACTCTAAATATCTTGACTGTTTGACCTGTCAAAACCGGCCGCCATCAGAGGCCATATATGACGTCATTTCCGTCGCCGCTCAAACGCTGCAGTATAGTATTAAAAGCTCCTTCCTTTATCTTTTTATTCAATGTTTGCACTACTTAATAATTATTTTATCAAGTAGGATTTTCAATAGCAGTGTCCCCGCTGTTTTACTCCTAGAGATTTATAGTATTAAAACATTATATAACCTTAAATTTTGTGGTTATTAAATCGAAATATTTGTATTTAAATAAGCTTATTCTATATTCGTTATTAATTTTAGAAGAACAAAGTTAACACAATGTAGGTAAATGTTTTTCTAAAACAGATATTAAATAGTTTGGCATAAAAGATTTTATGTCGGTTGAAAATTCGAAATAAACACAGAAGTTCTGTGACAACTTGAAACAGTAAAACATTTAATTACTTCATTAACTATATATGTCCTGGTTATAAAAGGTGGAAATTACTATGTGTAGGTATCTAGGATTTATGGCCAATTAGCTAGCTTACACTTTAGAAAAGCGACGTGTAGCAGTAATGTTTGTGCTTCCGGTACAGGTTTAATATCTAATAAAAAATTTAACCATCTGAGCCAGAAGAAAATGTGTCGCAGTATTTGAAGTAATCAAGCTATGAGCGTCGTCAATTTCGGAAATTACGTCCTTGAGTGTGTATATTTCACTTTGCTAAAGTATAATGCCATAAATAAATATTACAAATAATTTGAATCCTGTCACCGGAGCAGTTTGATTTTATATCTACAAAAGTGTGTAGATTGAAAGAGTTCCAAAACTGTTATTGCGTTTCCGTGTTTGCTGATATTAAATTTCTGAAAATCTCTTGAGATACGGTAAATGCAGCCGGCCGAATAAGGAGAGTAAAGTATAGCTTGAAAGCTAAAATCGATTTGCTGGATTGCGATTTACAATACGTTACGAATTTACCGTACGATAATATCTAATCGATGTAAAAAGTTTTGCTATTTCTTTCAACTATAATTTACCTTTTATGTTATCAGTGTTTACAAAATTGTGTTACATTTAAAATTTTATTGGAGGAATCGTTTAAGAAAGAGTTTATCTCAAAAAACAAAAAGGTAGAATTTATATGGCATTCTTAAGATGGCATTAGAGCGGCTATTTGTCAGAAAAACTTTAAGTTATGTCGCCTCACATGAATAGGAAAATCGATTGCTTGTCTTGTCTTATAAAAACGTTTTTTATTTGTTGAAAAATATGTTTGTACGAAGTTCAAGTTTTTTTGTTATTTAAATTAAAGTTTATAATTGATTAATAAAAATAACATTAAATAATTCATTACTTAAATATGTTGAATAAAACTATAGAGTTTTTAAAATGCATTTGGTATGCGTTTAATTAGACAATCTAATATACAGTGTTTCCAAAAGGTATGGAATATGCTATACATCTCAGTAAATATCCACTTTAGGGAAACATGTTTTGAATAAAAGTTGTTTGGTACTTAGTTTTCCACCATAAGACCAAATTTTTTTTTTTCGAATAACAAAATCGCAATGAAAACAATTGAAATTTTTTAAATGGCAAGGTATCCCTATATTATACTCATTTGATAGACAATTTTTTTTTCTTTTCAATGATGGGGTAACCTTAAAAATTAAGTTTATGCTAAGAGGCCGGAGAATATCGAAATTTAAAAGATTGTGTTAGAGAAATTACACCTGAAATGGTTGGGAATGTTATAAACGGGTTTAAAAACCGAGTTTATCATTGCCAAGCTGTAAATGGTTCACAGTTTGAACACTTATTGTAGATTTCGTTAAAAAAATTTAGTGCTTGTGATGTTTTTGTTACAAATAAATACTAATCAATTAAAATAATTTTGCGTGTTTCTCAAAAAGTTGCTTTAATAAGGGTATTTGCATCATTTAAAAAAAAAAAAAAGTTTTCTATCAAATGAGTATAATATAGGGGTACCTTCATTTAAAAAAAAATCAATTGTTTTTCATTGCGCTTCTAAAAAAAGATTAATTTTGTCTTATGGTGGAAAACTAAGTACCAAACAACTTTTATTCAAAACACTTTTCCCTAAAGTGGATATTTACTGAAATATATAGCATATTCAATACCTTTTGGACACACTGTATACAGTGGAACCTCGATCGATTGTTCCTCAATTAATCGTTTTCCTGTATGTGTCGTTTAAATCGTACAGTCTCGAATAAATTTCATAAAAACAAGTAAAATAAACACATATCGATCGTTCTCTATTGATAGTTTTACCGCATTACTCGCTTAGAATATCGCAGCATTTTTACTATCGCATTATCAAATCGAGAACACATTTGATTGATATCGACAACCAGGCAGTGACCTAGTGAACGCGACAAAATGCAGCGGCACACATACTCGTAGCCAGTGGCGTTGCAAGAATCGAATGGTCCCGTGTGCAAGCAGAAAATGGGCCCTTCAGATAAAGTTTGCGTGTGCCGTATTAAAGCTTTAGCGAACCCTAAGTAGAGGTTGTTCATGAATTCAAGTGGCAGACTTATAGAGGTGGCTTAAAAAACATCCTCTCGACTTTTCTCCAGCACTGATCGGAGCCGCTCTGAATTACGGGCCCTAGAAATGTATCCTTTTTCTTTATTAGTTATTTTTGCCAATAATTAAAAAACAAGTTGTTATTTCCATTAGGGTTTATACAAAAACCGGTTTTCGAATACCAGTTTTTCCAAAAAACAGGTTTTCGAATAGTTTAAAAAAAACAATTAAAACAATAAAATAATTTATATTTCATGATTTTATAAAATATAAAACAAATTTCAAATAAAACCAAATAATAAGATAACAAATAAAAATAAAATTCTAAACTTCCAACAAACCATAAATAGCATTTTTTTAATTTGCTTTTTTCTTTAAAAAACATGATTTTAAAAACACAAAACATTTACGGAATCATGACTTAATCTGGTTCGTATTTGAGATACAAAATTACCAGATACAGAAAACACTGGTTCGCTGACTATTGAGCTGAGTCTTACTGTTTTTAAAGCTTCAAACAGTGTGCCCAAATTCTTTATTCTTTTATTAGTTGATTCAAATACTGCAAATTCTGCCTTTAATGAAAAAAACAATGTCTTGAAAGAAGAGATGGAGAAATCAATTCTTAGATTTATCGAGGAACCTTTAACAAAAACAGCAAATCCAAAAACCCTTAATAATATCTTCATCTTCATCGAAATTTGTTTCCAATTCTATAGCAGAATTTGGGTAAATTCTAGATAATATTTTTTCCGATAACTTGACTGTATCCATCGGTTCTTGAAGCCAGCGGAAATACGTTTGATTTTTTTGTAACAATATTTTTTGGATTTTGCAAATGAAGCAGAAGTGTACAGATTTTTATGTAAATATTTATTTTTTACGTGTTAAATCTAGGCTTAAAAACCGGTTTTTTAGTTAAAAAAACCGGTTTTTCGAATACATAATTTTTTTCAAAAAAACCGGTTTTTCAAAACCGATTTTTAAAAACCGACAAACCCTAATTTCCATCCCATGGGCCGGCCCTTTTGGCTCGTGGGCCTGTGTCCACCGCACCCGTTGCACTTCCGATTGCTATGCCTTTGCTCGTAGCTTTAATCGTAATTACATGCATACTCTTTTTTATTGTTTTTTTAATGTCAGTACAACTTTGTTATTTTATTTTTATTACACATACATACATACTTGTGTACATGTATGTATTTTTGTACAACTATTTTTTTGAAATAAACATTTAAGTATTTTAATATTTTTTCGTAATTTCTCGCAAGTTATTTTCGAAAACGATAAGAAAACGTTCAACTGTATTCATTGCACTTGATAATTATTTTGCTTGACAATAACATTTTGAAATAGTTTTTTGTATAACGGAAAAGGAAAATGATAATTTGCATCCAGAGCGCTAAATGTTGCAACTTGGGCCATAGTCGAGGGATGCAAAAGCACGAGGATGGCAAATTACTTTCTGTTTAGGTCTTCTTTTTTACTTCATGGGTTAGGTCTAAATGGCTTTATTCGTCTTCATAGGCTATCCTGTTATTTATCCTTTGTCTACCTAACGATCATCTTTCTTGGCTTATAGATAATTTAAAATTGATTTCGGTAGTTGGGATGCATGCATTATTTCTAAACAGGGACTGAGAACGGAACAAAAACGAAAACGTTAAACGAAATTAACCGAAATTTTTTTAAGAACGAAAACGAAACTGAAAACGAAATTATTATATTTCGTTCAAGAACGAAAACGAAATAAATATTTTCCAAAACCGGTTTTAACCGGTTTTAACCGGTTTTGTCGCTATTTCAATTTTATTTGTTAAACACAAACGCGAATTTACCTTCTGTGCTGGGAGACTCCACGAGGCAGTAAAAATCTCACTTAAAATAAGTGAGCTTCACTTTTCTCCACATATTTACGTGAATATGTATTAACAACTTTATTGTTTATACTTGCAATTTCGTATAACACAATTAACGGTACAGATATTCTCTATTTCTAATTTGTTTTTTAGATCATCAATATAGAATATATACTTGATTGGATATATATTATCAATGTGTATGTTTTATTTGCGTTTAGACATAATAATAGTAAAATTTATTCTTACTTTGAAAAGGACTGATGTAAAAGAAGATTTATTGGAAGATGTGTTGCTAGTAAGATTTAACGGAATGTGAAAATGTATATTGTATGGTATGTACAAACTATAAAGTTAAAGTATATTTCAAGTTAATATAAGTTTTTTTTAATATCTTTTTTATTTATAACATTTAGTAAATTATCCACTTGAATTCATTCTTTTGTCTTTTTAAATAATTACAGCAGGATCTTAATTAATTCAAATGCATAGATTTTTAGTACTAAAACAAATTTAAAACAGCACTTGCTATATTTTCATATTTTTAGATAAAGATCGTGTGTCTAATTTAACCTAATCACGTTGTGTTTTTCACCTTACGGGTGTTAAACTTAATAAAATGGTTAAATGTTAATGTGTTTAACGATTTGGTAAATTTAATATGGCGATGGTTCACCAGTCTAATATATGCTGTCCGTGAGCATCAAACCCCATCGTCATCGTTTATATTTTAGTTAAGACGCAAATATTGTTATCGTATTTATAGAGGGTTGTGGTGACCAGAAAAAAAATTGATTTTTTGACGACAAAAAATTATTGTAAAACCGGTTTTAACCGTTATTATTTCGGTTCACGAAAACGAAAAAAGATTTTTTTCGGTTAGAACGAAAAGAACGAAAACGATAGTATATTTCGTTTTCGTTCCGAACAGAAACGAACGGAATTTTTTTCGTTTTTAGTCCCTGTTTCTAAATGTTTTTATCAGTTGCTTCTATAAGTATGTTAAGATTCTTTTATTTACATTATAAATGTTCTATCGTTTCTTACGTCCTGGTTTCTTATTCTATCTAATCTTGTAAAACTTCCCTCAAGAAGTTCATTTCCAAAGCTTGTATTCTTCATGCATACTCATTCCTCATAGAACTAATTTCGCCTCTATTTAAGAGTTACCAACCAATATAAAATTGTAATATTTTTAAATTTCTTTCATTATTGCTCAAAATAAATAAATTATAATTTAGTTTTGTATATCCGCTTTTTAATTAAAATGGTATATGGGTTGTTTTTCGTTAAAAAAATAAATTGTTTTTTTTAAATCTCTTGATTTAACTTGAAACAAACATTTAAAAAAATGGTATGTAAAAAATTAATTGTAAAGAAAAATATCTGAGTCTGTATAATAAACGATCACACAGATATATTTGAAAAAGCTTTCAATTATTTATGGTAGCTAATTAGTGTTTAATTAATAATATCATAAACATTTTTTTGTGCGATCGTACTAGAAACAGCTGTTTGACGGACGGGTTAGCAACCATAAAGTACTGCATTACCGGCCCTATCCTTAGCAGCGGCCGTAAAAGTTACTTTTCAGGCCGTTACTCTTAGCAACGGCCGAAAAAGTAACTTTTACGGCCGTTGCTAAGGAGAGGGCCGGTAATGCAGTACACACGCCGTCATCTGTCAGTGACAGAATGTCACGTAGTTTCTAACGTATAATTTTGAAAATTACTAAAAATATAAATTGTTTTTAATTCGATCGCACAAAAAATGTAATATGCACTTCGGCCAAAACGTACTTTTTCGGCCTTGATACATAAATAACTATTAACTTACGTCCTAATTTCAAACAAATATTAGTCTTTTAGAAAAGTGTTAGCAAAATATGAGCGAATATCAAGAGATAGAATTAATTAGGCTCTCTCTCTTGAATTAACTTCATTTATATTCTCGATTATTTTAAAATTTCATTAGGCACTAATTGCTACATTACTTTTGACATGCGTGTTTAAGAAAGTTTTTTTAGGCCCTTGATTTTATCACGTGTTCAGGTTTAGAGATGAACTTTCTGTTAAACAATAACTTATAACCAAGTGTATGGAACTCGTTTTCGCTTTTGAAGTGCACTTCTTAGTAAAATAAAATAATTTTACAATTTATGATGTTTAATTACTCGACTGATCAGGTTCGATTGAAATTAAACATTATGATCGAATTAAGAACCTGGTTGGTGCTTAAATTAAACGAAAATGAGATTAAACTACAAGAAGTCTGTTGCTACAATAAGATTTGATTACTGAGGTCCCTGAGGTATTACGTGTGATTCGAGCTAAAGTGAAGATATCTACATACATGATGAACCCATAGTTCCAACGACAGCAATTTGAATTTACGAGGAGCTAAGATAGGCTCCATTGCTATAACTTAAAATTCACTGCTTAGTGCATACTTTTTTATAATTGATTTACTAAGAAAACATCTATAGGAATCATAGAAGAAGTTTGGGATTACAATGTATTAAACAATAAATATAATGCTACAATTTTTTATTATAACATCATCCACAATTTTTTATCTTATAGTACATATACAACTGATATTGTTTGTTATACAACAATGTTTGTACGATACTTACAATTTGTCCCAACTAACATTCTTTAACGTTGTTTATATTATAAGTATTTATTGTAATCATGAATTCTTTGATTTCTGAAAATATTGTCAATGTTATTTACAGAGATAAGGTCAGAAAATATAATAATGCGGCGTAAAAATATTAGACATCTACCTATTAATAGTCCAACAGTTCTGTTCAATATTTTTACTATAAAAAATACAATACAGGTTTTTTTTTATCTTTACCTTATTTTAGCCTCTTACTTCATACTTTACCAACAAAATTTAAATCTTGCGATAGCATTTACGTATAATCTCACACGCTAACCCCTGTAAAAATAATACCAATTTGTTTTTAGAAAAATGCATGGGTCTTAATAAACCGATATGGAAAGTTTGGTTTGTCACCTAAGACTATAAATTACTAAAAATATTGAATATGTGCTTAGACAAGACGTTGTTGTAGCAGAAGTGGGGGGATCTAGTTCCAATGGAGCAGAAATAACACTAGGAGATAACATCCATATCTGTGATCGTTCCTCGTCACCTGTAACTTTGTGCTAACTTTCAGTATTGACATTTTTTTAACAAAAAGAAGTTACAAGGCTGTATAGTTCTTACTGAGACACCCAGTTTATGTATTTAAATTTAAACGATTTTTTTAAAAATTATATACATCCACAATTTTAAAGTTTAAATTGTATAGCGATGTGAAATGATTCTGCAAGATTTTATTATTGATTTAAGTCATCATTCAACATTTAGTAAGTTAAAAAAACTTTAAAAACACAACGCATTACAAACAAGCAACAGCATTTCTCTTATTTACGTGATAAGACAGAATCTTATTTAACTATGGAAAAATCATAAACAAAACTAATACAAGTTATGAAAATGATGAAACTTACTAGTTTTAGAACTTGTAGGAACGTGAGATGAAGCAATGAATGTGCTGGTTATATCTGTAACAACATCCCAAGATAATAAATCCAGACTACACTGGGCATATACCGGGTGATTCAGTTTGACTGTCGCACCCCTATAACTTTTTAATTATTGAAAATAACCTCAACAAACCTTATATTTTTGGAAACGGCGACAAATTCTCTATTAAATGATGTGCATTTGTTATCTCTACGATGACGTATGTCAAATCGGCGATAGGCAACTGTTTTTTTTAAAATTACATAGTATAAATTTTTTGGTTGATTCGGATAGAGAATTTAATTCTGAATCCGACCATGTATTAAAAACGTATGCATACATTAGAAAATTTTCGAGAAAAATCAGTTCAAAGTTTATTCAAATTATAGCAAACAGTCTATTTAACATAACAAAAAACTAATCTTAAAAATTATACTATAACTATCAATGGAAATGTAATAAAAATTAATTTTTAATAAAAATAAAAACAAATAATAAACGTCGACATAAAAAAAATAGACTGCCAAACACAGTTGTCCTCTATGTGTAACTGCTTTTTTTAGAATCTAATTTTTATGTCAACGTTTAGCATTTGTTTTTATTTTTATTAAAAATTAATTTTTATTAAATTTCCATTGATAGTTATAGTACAATTTTTAAGATTCGTTTTTTGTTATGTTAAATAGACTGTGCTATAATTTGAATAAACTTTGAACTGATTTTTCTCGAAAATTTGCTTATGTATGCATACTTTTTTAATACATGGTCGGATTCAGAATTAAACTCTCTATCCGAATCAACCAAAAAATGTATACTATGTAATTTAAAAAAAACAGTTGCCTATCGCCGATTTGACATACGTCATCGTAGAGATAACAAATGCACATAATTTAATAGAGAATTTGTCGCCGTTTCCAAAAATATAAGGTTTGTTGGGGTTATTTTCAATAATTAAAAAGTTATAGGGGTGCGACAGTCAAACTGAGTCACCCGGTATAAAAAACATGAACATTTCCATTATGTTTCATGTTAAAACAAAAGGTTTAAATCAGTTTGGAGTTGCTTAATCCGGTGCCGGACAAAATCCCGACAGTCAACACACAGACTAATTTTCCGACAGTCCAACTTCCCGAAAACTAACTTTCAAATAATCCAACTTCCCGACAAATCAGGTCAGGTTAGTACGAGGAATTTTGTACTTTTAAAAATAAATTATAGCTCCTGTCATACTAAGTAAGAATTCATCTAATTAAACAAACCTGTATCTCATTTGTTCTTCTAATAAACAAAATGAATAAAAGTCAATTTGAATTTTTTTTTCGTTTAAATAATACATTTAATTGTTATTCTGGGAAATTGTTTTTCGGGAATCTGGTTTTCGAAAAATTGGACTGTCGGGAAGTTGGACTGTGGGGAAACTGGCTTTCGGTAAGTAAACCGTAGGGAAGTTGGCTGTCGGGAATATGACCCACACCCGCTTAATCTATCTTTTTTTATTATTATTTAATTTTGAATTTGTTAGTAGTGTTTCAACTATCACTTCGTTTTGTTGTTTTATTTAAATTATAAGAACATAAAAAACTTACCCGTTACAGAACTAGATTCTACTGTAGTTGTAGCACTCGTAGTTGTGGGTATTCTTATTTCTAAAACAATCTTTTCATTTTATTTTTATGGGTCTATAACTTAAAACTTACCATACAGTCTTATAGTATCGTTTGCTCTACCCAAATTGTTGAATGCAAGACATTTGTAACTTCCTAGGTCAAACAGAGATACATTGTGAATTGTTAACGTCATTTGAGTTTTGTAACCAAACGTTTTTTCTTGCACTTTGTATTTCTCTCTAGTATGACGGAAAGAAAAATAGTAGGTAGGTGTTAATTTTGCACTAACTAAAGCACAAAATACTGACAAGGGAGGGTCACGATACGTTGTCGCTAGAATTTGATTAAGGCTGTGTTTATTGCATCAAGGACATCAAAACTAAATATTTTCCAGAGTTATACGAGCCACTGGCCATTTCCTTCAGAAAAATAGGAAAAAAACTGAAAAATTGGTATAAAGAGGTAATTTTGGCGATCGCGTTGGCCATGAAACCGTCAGAGACAAAATAAAAATTCTCCTATTTACCAATCCGCGCATCCTTTGCAAGTAAAATGGTGCAAAGTTTTTGAAAAAAATTTAACGGTCCCGGAGAAAAACGTCAAAAACGAAACCCCTGCATAAGCGCTATGATTTGAGAAGTTGTCGTATATCTGTTATAAATATATCTATGCGACTTGCATAGGCGTTTAACATAGGGAAAACCTTTTTTACAAGGGCCTCGTTTTTCGCGTTTTTCTCCGGAATCGTTTAAGATATTTTCAAAAACTTTGCACCATTTTACTTACAAAGGATGGGCGCATTTTGTCTCTAACGGTTACATGGCCAACGCGATCGCAAAAATTACTTTTATTATTCAGTTTTTCAGTTTTTCCCCTATTTTTCCAAAGGAAATGGCCAGTGGCACGTATAACTCTGCAAAACATTTAGTTTTGATGTTCTTGATGCAATAAACACAGCCTTAATCAAATTCTGGCGACAACGTATCATGACCTTTCCTGGTGAGAGTAAAGGAAATTAGACTCACCTCATAATTTTTCTTTAGTTTATAATTACGGCAAACAAAATTTTAGGCATATAATTTGTGCATAAGACCCGATAATCTGAAGATATGCATACTTTTACATCATTTCCCGTTTCGCCGGAAATAACAGTAACTTTGTTATTTGAAATGGAAAACCCGGAATTTTTCCCATTTACTAAAAGCAATTTTGAATTTTTTTCTTCAGGTGCCCGGTCCTTCAAAAAGATTAGCGACCATTAGCATGAGTTCCACATTGTCAACAGCTTTTAAAAAGAATGATCTTGTAGTCTGTCTAAGTGACGAATGAGAAAATGTTAAGAAGATTTGACAGGTTTTTTTTAAGAGAAAGGTTGAGCTGGTTACATCATTAGAAAATACAAGTACTAATAACAGCATGCAGAAAAAAATAGGATATAGAAAGCGAGGACCAGGACGTAGAAGTACATGGCTAAAAATCACCCTTTAAAAAAAGCAGTTGACAATGTGGCTAATGGTCGCTAACGTTCTTGGAGAACATGGCACCTGAAGAAGAAGATAGAAGAAAAAGAGATTGAACATAATTTCGTTTACACCCGGTACATCGTAAATTAGTAACATACCCATTTGCAATTACTTTGTCTTCTTTCATCCAATAATGATTACTTAAAGGAAAAGCTTCTACACTGCATTTTAATCTAGCGTCGTTATTTTGAACAACCCCTACTAAAAATCTTGTTATTTGTATTGAAGGTGGAACTGGAAACATAAAACCACCAAGGTGTCAATAATTTTAAACTATTTATCTGCGTCACATCTTTTTAAAACATACTTTGTTTTAATAAAAGTAAAGCATTAATAAATTAATCTTGTATACTTTATTAATTGAATAACCAAAATCTCTTGCAAAAAATAAAGTCGAAAAAAATACATGCGTTCGGTGCGCATCTCAAGAGTTTATCTACTACAAACGTCTGACACCTGAAACGTGCTTTATCAACAATTGTACCATGACACATGTTCCTTTATTGCTCAGACTAAAAATCTATTGCTTTATGCTACAAAACTTTCTTTACTTTTTGCTCGATTGCGATAACATTACATTCAGGAACATATATTTAGCACAGTAATTACCCCATTATAGAGTTTTATTGCATAAGTACCAGGGACACTGAATTTATTAAAAATAAAGAACGCCGTTAACATTTTCTAAGATTTTAGTTCTAAAATGTTTAAAGTAATTTCCTTCAGCAAAAATCCACTTCACCATTCTTACGTTTCACACGCAAAGTGAACTGAGTGAGGGTGATGCTCTGTTACTTTTATCTTATTTTCAGTCACAAACTGGAGATTTGAAGCTGCCGTATGAGAAAATGCATTATCGTAATGGAGCATAATCCCCTATTCTGGAACTCTCTTCAAGCAAGCATTTTTCTGCGTACAATTTCGCTGTAACTGTCTATTTTGCATCTAGCTTAATTGCATTGACTAGGCCCGTACTGTAATACAGTACACGGTGTAGATAACTGCTTACATCAGTATTTTTGTTTGCGACTTTTTTTGTCATTGTCGAAGTATGCTCATCTGTTTAAATTCATACAGAACTCTTTTGGTGGGTAAACACATTGAAAAAAGAATGTAACAATTTTGGAATAAATTTTGTGCCCACTACTATTAAGAAGATTCAAATTTTGATGGCAACACGATCTCTTTTTGTAACTCAAATAGTTGATGCTGCACAAAACAACCGACAACTTTTTTTAACTAAAGGTGATCGTTAAGGATTGTTCTAGCAGCTAAGGATTTAATTATAAATTAATGCTTTAATAAGACATGGGTGGCTTTATTGTCATATTTAATTATCAGTAGTAATATAACAAGTGCATTGAAAATTATCGATGATTTTTGGTAAATATGCCCGAATGCAAGTTGAGCTGAAAAAAACATGAGTACACGAAGTGCACGAGTGATTTTTCTGATTCAACTTGCATGAGTAAAAATTTGTCAAAAATTATAGATTCTTTGCAATGCACGAGTTATATTTTGTCAGAAAATTTCCTCCACCTAACCTACCTGTCAAATTAAATGTATGTGATGTCAAATTTTATAAGTACTGTCAGAGTCGTGCGTCAGGGGTGTGGTTTAATCTATATTAAAGTAACGCTACTGGTCGCCGAAATTCGTCAAAAAATATTTGATTCCCTCTCCAAATTTATATTTTTGACCAATCACAAACTCAGATATCTTAGAAACGACCAATAAACGCATGAAAATCTGTTAATTGCGACAAGAATATTATCAGTGTATGATTATGTTTATTGATCGTTTCTAGGAAATCTGAGTTTGTTATTGATCGAAAACGCAAATTTGACAGGAGGATCAACATCTGACAGGGGAATGTAAAATTATTACCGTGTAATAATGCTCGTATTGGTAGTCTCTAGACTAGAAGATTTAAGGTTAGTGATTGGTTGAAAACACAAATTTGATAGGTGAAAGAAATTTTCTTGTTTATATATTTTTGTTCCGGTAGCAGCCGTAGGAACACGTCTTGCCTCCTATTAATGCTAAACAGAACTTCTTTCGCATTTAAATTCTTTATATCAACAATAAATTGTTACCAAACAAGGCGCTAGTTCTATTTTTTTTTGCACTCAAAAGCGCTCAAACCTTTTAAAAATCGTAATAAATCATACTTCGAAAATGATCTCGGGTTAACTCCAGCATTCCAGTACATTTTAAGAAATTGATGAACTAGAGTCTAACCAACTTAACTTTAATAACTAACCTTAAATTACAGGATTACAGGTAAAGTATTAAATAATTCAAAACCGCCGATTTTGTTTTTTACATTCTATACTTTTTTTATTCTCAACAATTTCAGTTTTTTTTTAGCGGTAAAAATCCTAAACGATGAGTAATATACATTAAACTGCACGGCAAAGATTATATTCAGCAGTGACTCGATAACTTTAAGCTGTCTGTAATCACTTTCGTCATTAGCACATAACGATTGAATGAATAATTCATTAAATTTTCTGTTTTTGTTAGTTGGCTGAGAAAATAAACACTATTAATTTGAAGAGATTTCGTTATATGAAATAAAAGTTATTGTCACGACACATTATTAATACCACAAATAAATGTATCTGAAATTATCTATGAGCTTAAAAAATATTTAAGTGAAAATGTACTTACAGTTTACATTTAGCAGAATTCGTTTACTAACTGTTGGAGGAATGTCGTTACTGGCAATACAAAGATATGCACCAATTTGTTGGCGACCCGCTTGGAGAAATATAAGACGATCTCCGATAAAAGTATCAACTGAAACGTAAAAAACAGTTAGGTACTTATAAAACCAAAGCGCAACCCTTATAATATATTTTCCAATTATTGAAGGTTCTAGGATATATAAATGTATGAATTATTTAGGTAAATCGTTTTAGATATAAATATTTATATTGTGTCCGAGATTTGAGGTCCACCATTGACAACTTCTAAACCGTAATACAATAATGAGACAAAAATTACCCATTTCATAAAATAACGAGATTTATTCCTTTTCTACACCAGATATTTTCGAAAACCGAAATTAGTCAATATTTTAAATGCAATATTACTCATGAGCGATAGAAAAAACTTCTTTCTTATATCCTAGTTTCTTATTCTCTGCAATACTGTTCATTCATCACTTTTTCCAGGAATTTCATTTCCGAAGCTTATATTCTTCTCTCATGTTCCTTCTTCATGATCCACGTTTTGCTTTCCTTTCTGGTGTTTGAGAGTTGCTAATTGTAGGTACATTAGTTTTTTATCTGTCTTAGTCCCAAACAAGTAAAATGGTAAGATATGTCTTTGAAGATACTCGCACTCCAGGGTCAACAAATTTTTACTCCATGTTGAATTGTGTGATAAGTAACTTTTGTCCTATCTGACCAACCTTTTATTTCTGTTAAAGTTTACAAGTTGCCTATGTTGAGTGTCAAATTTCGGGCACACTGTATACATATGTTTAGTTCAAAAAATCACTTATCTTATTAATTAGAAAGTCTCTTTTCAAAGTATATGTTAAGTAGTTTCAGGATTCTCATCATTAGTCAGTACAATTTTGTCATATTTTTATATAATCAGTAAGAAATTTGCTTACAAATAACGAGAGTCTTAAAATTAGCTTAGGTATTCTTTAAAAAGAAATAGCTTATACGTTAATGGTAAAAGGTTACTTGTACATATTTTTTAACAGCGTTTACAGATCCGTTCGAGTGATTATTTAAATTAATTATTAGTGTACCTTTCTCAATTTCCGGAGGACGTGCATGGATCAATATGCGACTTCCATCTTCTCTCCGCCACGTAATCCGGGGCTCTGGATGGCCCTTTGCTTTACACACAAGCGTAATGTTTTCGCCTTCTCTTGCTGATATGTCTGCGCTGGTTTCGGTATCAACTATATCTGGCGACACTATAAATATTTTAGGTTTAATACAACTCATACTTTGCCTAAATATTGCATTGAAATATGGTAGTTCGATTCACACTTAAAAAAAAATAAAAATTGTTGTACTAGTATTTATTAGCATTTCACCTCATCGAAATTGTACTAGGTACCATATTGTACACTTTGTCTTTTAAATGCTAAAACACAATAGCTATTCGCTTATTCTTAATTTCAAAAGGTCTTGCACAATTTTAAAAAAAAAACGTTTTTCTTTAGCTGATAATATGGGTGGCGGTAAATTGCTCGAATACAATTGCTCGAAGGTAAATTGCTCGAATACAATTGCTCGAAATACAATTGCTCGAATGGGAAATTGCTCGAAAGGTAAATTGCTCGAATGACAATTGCTCGAAAGACAAATTGCTCGAAAAAATGAAAAATAATTACATTTTTATAAATACAAAATAATTAAATGTACAAGAAACGTTGTTTACATTTGTTTACAGTTAGAAAAATGTATTTAAATTCATTTACAAATACATATACACTTATTCAATTTTTTGTTGAGATAAACACTTTAAATATTTGAAAATATTATATACTACATAACTGTTCATTCTGACTATATTGTTGTTATCTTATGTTTAACTATTCATAATGCTTACCTCAACAACAAATAAGAAACCTTCGTAACATGTAGCAAATGACTTTTAAAAGGTTTTACACCTTGTTGTTTTTTGTTTTCACAGCCTACTGTTAATTTAAAAAAAAAAATTGTTGTAACTTGCGCATTATTGAAAACAACTACATCGCCTTATATACATATTTGAAATAAGAAAAACAGAACGAATTTTCATAGGTCATAGCCGACTATACGACTATAGCTTTCATTTAAAAAAAGGTAGGTAAAGGCTGGTTTACATTAGTCGAGTAAACGGGCAAGTAGCAAGGCGAGTCAAGTTACTCATGTCTACTCGACCAGTGTAAACAGATGGTCGAGTAAATAGTCGAGTCGAGTAATAGTCGAGTCGAGTAAACAGGCGAGTAATTAGGCGAGTCGAGTGGTCGAGCGGAAAGCATAGTAACTCGCCCATTTTTCGTCTTCCCCACTACTCTGCGATGAAATCGCCTGGCAACTAGTTCTCCTGTTTAGCATGTAGCCAGTTGTGTACCAAAAATAAGATATATTTGTGAAATATTTGCCTGTATGTGAATATGAAGTTGACGGAAGAGGAAACTTTTAAATTCGTGGAGCTTTATCGGGAGCTTGAATGCCTTTGGATTATGACCAAAGCTAACTACAGAAATAAATCATAAATGGCATCCCATACTTCTGGTATGAAGTTGGAAACAGATGGCTTCAAAACTCTGAAAAAATGTTGCAGAGAACGGTAGCTATTCCAGTAGCCATAAAATACAAGGTCACTTCCAAATTCACTTGAGCTGATATTGCATCCCTCATCTGACATGGGAAGGTCACGATACGTTGTCGCTAAAATTTGATTAAGGCTGTGTTTATTCCATCAAGAACATCAAAACTAAATGCTTTGCAGAGTTATATGTGCCACTAGAGATTTTGATAATGAAAGAATCTTCATAGTGTCCGACAGCCAAGCAGCGTTAAAAGCTCATGGCTCGTCGGAAGTAAACTCAGGACTTGTTATGAACTGCATACAAGCGCTCAACGTGCTAGGAAGCAGGAATAATGTTAAACTGGCATGGTGCCCAGGGCACACTAATATGCCAGGGAACGAGAAGGCAGATCGCCTAGCCAAAATTGGCAGCAAGACACCTTTCTTTGGACCAGAACCCGCAGTTGGTACATTCTATGGAACAGCTAAGCGGTGTCTTATGAAATATTAATACAGGCATAATGCTCATTGAAAAAAAGTTGCAGGACAAGCCCATTCCAAGGCTATCCTGTCAATGGTCTTTAAAGAAAAGACAGTAGAAATGCTCAGGATGAGCAGAGCAGACATCAGAGCAGCCACAGGACTCGTCACAGGACACTGTGGGCTAAACAAACACTTCTACATAATAGGGCTCTCAGAGACCGATATATGCAGAGGATGTGGTGAAGAAGAAGAAACTTTTCTTCACGTAATATGCCAGTGTGAAGGATTCACACCCTACCGGCGCAAACTTCTAGGGATGGAAAAGCCAACCAAGATGAGCTAAGAAAAACACCCTTAAAGAAAATCCTGGAGTTTTTCAAAAACACAGGACTTCTTTAAGGGGCTATCACCAGAGGGTACAATAGACCAACAGGTCGCAGTACAGGAACCCGAAAGGGGACCACACCTCCGCGGAAATAATAATAATAAATATATGTGCCACTAGCCATTTCTTTCGAAAAAAAATGGGGAAAAACTGAAAAGTTGAATAATAAAAGTATTTTTTGCGATCGCGTTGGCCATAAAACCGTCAGACAAAACGAGGCCTTTGTAAAAACGGTTTTCCCTATGTTAACCGCCTATGCAAGTCGCATAGATATAGATATACAGATATACCACAACTTCTCAAATCATAGCGCTTATGCAGGCGTTTCGTTTTTGACGGTTTTCTCCGGGACCGTTCAAGATTGTTTCAAAAACTTTGCACCATTTTACTTGCATAGGATGCGCTCATGGTAAATAGAAAAATTTAGAATCTGTCTCTGACGGTTTCATGGCCAACGCGATCGCAAAAATGACCTTTTTATACCAATTTTTCAGTTTTTCCCCTATTTTTGCGAAGAAAATGGCCAGTGGCGCTTATAAGTCTGGAAAACAATTAGTTTTGATGTCCTTGATGCAATAAACACAGCCTTAATCAAATGTTAGCGACAACGTATCGTGACCCTCCCTTGTGAGTGTCCTGTTTTTGCATTTTAGGTGTACCTAATCATTGCCAAAAGGTTTTTAAATATTTCGGGGGTCATTCGTAGACACCTAGTATATTCCTTAATATGTTCCGCTGCAAGTTCCTTCAATAGAAGTGCTGATGCACCTAGGGCGTCTCTCCTCCCTATCCAATCACGTACCCACTTTCTTTTTCTTCTGTTGTCTTCACCCTCGATAATTTCATTAATTTCACTTAATAAAACGTCGCAAATTTTAAACACCTTTTTTTCACTACATAACGTAGATGTCGACGGGTCATACTTGCTATTAAAGCGACCAACTACTGTCATTCTAAAATTGTGTCGTATAAACACTCAACAGAAAATGAGAGGCGAGTCGAGTGCTGGGTCGAGTTACTGGGCCGAGTTACTCGACTAATGTAAACCAGCCTTAAGTTTGTGTCATAACTTTTTAACGGCGAGCGTAATTTTTTTTTAGTAATATTGAGTTTAACATAAGTGTGTGTGTATTTGTAAATAAATTTAAATACATTTTTCTAAGTGTGAACAAATGTAAACAACGTTTCTAGTACATTTAATTATATTGTATTTATAAAAATGTAATATTTTTTCATTTTTTCGAGCAATTTGTCTTTCGAGGAATTGTCATTCGAGCAATTTACCTTTCGACCAATTGTATTTCGAGCAATTGTATTCGAGCAATTTACCTTCGAGCAATTGCATTCGAGCAATTTTCACCAAACCGATAATATATTACCGTACACATCCACACATCCAAGTTGTTTTTTCATGGAACTTGTGTTTATTTGACACATGTAGCAGCCTCGATCTGATTCTTTAACTGGTCTTATATGTAATTGCCAGATATTTAAGTTTTCATCGTAGTTCACACTAATTCTTGGATTATGCGTTATAACCCGTGTATGTAAACTAAGAACAGTTTGATCGTCAGCTTTCATCCACCCAACCTGCAACAAAATAACAGAAATTCAAAGTACTATTTACAATGACATTTGGTTAAACTCTTTTAGTTAATTAAACTACTGTAAATATAAATAAGCTTATTTAAAAATTAAAAATCTCTTATCTTTTTTGAAGAATCTCTTGTCGAAATGAAATGCCAGTTTCAAGGCTCTCTCTTCATCAATTGCTGTTTGATTTATTTCTTGATTAATCGTCACTAAATAGATAAACAAAACTGCAACTAATGAAGATACAGGGTGTCCCACAAGGTATACTTTCGCCAATTTTTGCATAAATTGAATGTTTAGAACCTAAGTAAAACGTTTTTACAGATTCAAATTTTGTTTATGTGTCCCTTCATATACAGGTTGTCCCAGTTATAATAAACAGTATGTAAATCTCGTAAACGGTAAGAGATACACAATTGGTTAAATTTATTAAAATAATCTATGATTTAAGAGCGACTGTTCTATGGAGAAAAAATTGAATAAATTAATGGTTTTTGCGCTATTGAAATCAGACTCAAAACATTTTTCGACATTTTTTTTGCGTAGATTTAAAATTTGTCAACAAATTTTACCTATCTTCATTTGTTATTTTAACATCAGCCGTATTTAAAATAAAATTTACTTAAAATTTAAAAAACAAATGAAGATAGGTAAAATTTGTTGACACATTTCAAATCTACGCAAAAAAGTGCCTCATTATTGTCGAAAAATGTTTCAAGTGTGATTTCAAATAAGCAAGTTATAAGCAAAAATTAAAAACCTGATTTTTTTAAATAGAACAGTTGCTCTTAAATCATAGATCATTTTAACAATTTAACCAACTCTGTATCTCTTACCGTTTACGAGACCCCCCTTCTGTTCACTATAACTGGGACACTCAAGGGACACAAAAAAAATTTAATCGGTAACAGCGTTTTATTTAGTCCTAAACATTCAATTTATGCAAAAATTAGCGAAGACATACCTTGTGGGATACACTGTTTGAGAGCCTTCAAACGGGTTTTGCATTTGGTAAATAGGTAGGCACATAAAAAAGACTGCAACTGATTAATAGACGAGGACCTTAAAACTAGTTTTGCATTACGAAGGAGGAAAAAGAGAAATAAATAAGACTGCAACAAATAAAGAGGTAGTCTTGAAACTAATACTGCATTTGTTAAATAGATAAATAAATAAAACCTCACCTGATGAAACACGAGAGCCTTAAAACTAGTTTTGCATTTCTACAGGAGGTTAACAGATAAATAAATAGGACTGCAACAGATAAAGAGAGGTAGTCTTAGAATTAATATTGTATATGGCAAATAGATCAATGAATATTACCACAACTTATGAAGAGATGAAAGACTTATTAAAACTGATATTGCATTTCGACAAGAAATTCTTCGAAAAAATATAAGTGATTTTTAAATAAGCTTATTATAATATTTCAATCAATTTAACAGTTCATTAAATTTTTGTAAATATTGCAAACGGGTAGTAACTACTTATTTTCTGAAAACATGTATTCTATCACACGTAAAACTGATATTCAAACTAATATTAATTTCTCAAAATGTCCACAACCATTACAATTGAACATTATTAATTAACAATATTAAGAATTGTTCAGCTCGTAACTGTTTCTAAACACCGAATGGCTTTTTTTAATTTACTTTTTTAAAGCTTTTGCCCCTGTTAGTTAAAATTAACAATGAGAAAATTTGCAAAACAATCGGAATACGCTTCGCAATTAAAATTTGTAGAGCGAAATAAATTCACCTTTATGACTTGTAATTTAACAACTTCGTACTAAATAAATTATCATCATCGGTTTTAAATTAGCCATTATCAGAAACTCTACATCGTTATTGCGCGCTATTAAAAATAATTAATGAATGACCTGAATATTAGAATAACTAATCAAGTTTTCTAGCTCAACTTGGTAAATGTATCTATAAATTTATTTTAAATAATTTCGCAATCAAATTAAACTATTTTAGATTTTTATTAATATGTCTTACAATATGCTAATGCTAATCTTAAATGCATTTTTCTTTCCTTGGCTATAGTTTATACTTTGCTTAACCAAAACGCTCACGACACTACCGAAGAATTGAAAGAAAATAGAACGGAAACAAAGAAACCAAAATGCTTTAACACTTTCCTTATTATATTATCTCAAAAAGAAGTGGAATCCAACAAAACGAAGTACTTTATTAAATAATACATTTATTGCGCAAACAACTTATTTTATTCAACAAAGTGATGTATTAGTGATTTAATGAATTTAGACGAATATAAGAACGAATTGAAGTACCAAAAAAAAAGTAACAGCACTTTTATCATTTTTTATGAAAACTAAAAAATCATAGTTAAATGGTCTAAGCACTGATAAAGTAAGCTATAAATAACGCGTGCGTTAGGTTTTCCTTTAGTTAAACAAATTTTTGGATTTATCACATGAAAAATTTAAAAGTAGGTAAAGAAAACTGGCCAAAAACATGTAGGAGTATTATTTTCACCCTATATTATGTCTAAATTATTTTTTAAAATAAGTGGGGAGTAATTTTATTTATTTAAGTTATACATAATGTGTGTAATAAGTTTTAAACCATTTGCTTTAGTTTTTAAATGAAATTTATGTTGTTTTTTTTTAAGACTATAAACGTTTCACTTTTTCATTTTTCATAGCAATTTTAATCTAATTTAAATGATTTGGGAACTAGCAATCATTAATTAAGTTATAAATACCGTGTGAATTAACTTTTAAGACACTTAGTTAGTTTTTAAATTTTTCGATTTTTCCTTAAAGATTTGAGGGCTAATAATTATTATTTAAGTAAATAATTTAAAATAAATAACGTTTGTTTGAAGTTTTAAGCCATTTGATGTACCTAGTTTGATTTTTTAAGTCTTTTTTTTGTAAAAGGTACACCGTATTATTTTGTAAACATAACGTTTAGTTTTAAAACTCAATAGAAGCTTTTAAAGTGAAACTTAATTCCGAGTAACGGGTGATAGTTATCAAAAGATTTAAGTGTATTTTATTCCCTGTTGTGTCACAATCACAATACAATTTTCCTAGTCTTGAGGGAATAGCTATAAAGCTAACTGTTATCAGCTGTTAACTTGTTACATTCAAATTTCCATTTTTAAGGTTCTCAAGCTCAAATGACTAAGAGTGGTAATTGACAACTACCAACGGTGCTCTTGTTTTAGTATTGTCAGGATGATTAGATTGGAATGGGCGACAAGTGTTCGATTCCAAGAAATTGGGAGCTCGATTATATTAAAACGAATATAGCCAATTGCATATAATTTTATTCTTACGTAACTTTTAAAAAAATTAAGATTTTTGACTTCACTTGTAAAAATATGAGAGGTACAGATATTTACATGTTTTATTTTTTGACTTAAATTGATAATTTCAGATTTTTTGTAATTAAATAAATAAAAGGTGAAATATAAGAGAAAACCTGAAAGTAAAGATGTTAATGTAAAATTGATAAAAGCTCTAAAAGTTTGTATAAAAATTATGGAATTACGTACGATACAACAATGCCTCTTTAACAGATTTCGAAACCACGGATTGTATAAGATGAAAATGTGAATTAGGCCCATTGTTATTCTCAAAGGTAAAGGATTGTGTGATAAAAGCATGTAAATAATACATGAAATTTTTCAAGCTTGAATAAAATGCAAAAAATAATGTTTAACGAATTTACTTATGTAGACGATATGGCGATAGTAGGAGAATCACAAGAAGATCTAAATAAAATATAGAAATTGTGCACAGGTGATTTATAATCACAGTTTATAATCACAAATTAACCCTAGACGCAATACAACTAGAACGATTGAATCGCTACAAATACTCGTATCTAGAAATACACATTCATTCTAACGAAAAGATGGACAAAGAAGTTAACGAAAGAGGAGACAGCAAAAAATAATCTTATAAACAAAAAAAAATATGGAAAGAAACAAAGTGGTTATAAAAATATCGCAATTTTAAGTGTTTCTCTAAACTCATAGATCATAGCAAAATATTCGAATAAACTGGATTCGAAATATGAAAATGAAATTTTTAACGAACACTGAAGAAAAAACACTCGGGGACTAAAGGGTAGTTCACACGGTGACATTTAATGTCACGACATCAAAAGTCGCGACTTTTGATGTCACCGTGTGAACTACCCAAATTAGGTTGTTCATTGACATTTAATGTCGCGACATCAAATGTCACCGGGTGAACTACCCATTGATCATAAATTGAACACATAGAGAGAAATTAAAAGCAAAGTTGTTGGAGTACGATATCTAGAAGGCACTACTAAGATGGTTAGTACAAATACATCAAATGGGAAAAAAGCAAGATGCCCAGAAAACTCCACGAAGTACAAACTATGGAAATTAGTTGAATTGTAATATAAAGGAAAATCTGTAATGATAAAGTAATAGAAACTACCACGAGCAAAGGGATTGAGTGGAAGTACATTAAAAAACTGGCTAAAGATAGAAAGATGTAGGATGTAGAGTTATGCTAAAAATCCACATGCATTTTTCCCCAATTATTGCATATTTATAGATAATAAGTGATAATGAGTAATAATAATAAGTAGATTATAGATAATAAGTGATCGTCTGTATGAAGAGTGCTTGAGCAGACAAACCATCCATCGACAACACCCATAGACGCTGTGAAAGGGCGATGATAGCCCTAATTTCCCTCGTTTGTGGACTGTGGTAGGTCATATGGCCACCGTCTTTTCAACCTCTTTGCTACGTTTGTCGCTTCGGTCTTTTTTACGACATATCTGTTTTCGTCTCCCTGTATTCTGTATTCGTTGGTGGTACAGTGTTGAAATGAGCAGTGGCGTAAGATTTTAAGAACAAAAAAACGTTACAAATGGACCAAAGTTGGTGGCAGCTCTATGGACACCAGTTTAAAAAAAATAATTAAACAACACTATTTACCGGCAACTTGCACCTTCTGTGCGGACATGTTTCCTCTTGTTGAAACATGTTTCACGTTTATAATAAACCCTTAAGATTACATTAGGTAAATTTACAACCTACGTGCGTGCCGATCTAAACCATTTACCGTGTTGCTATTGCGTTTGATGAATTTCAACAGCGTGCGGTAAATTCTTTGGAATGGAATGGTAGGTACTATGTGATAATATATAGTTTATGTATGTATGTGTGCCTGTAGTTTATTACCTTGTAGTGACCTATGGCCGTTACACCGCATGTTAAAATTGCCTCCCGTCCTACCGGCGCTGTAACATTTTGGATAGCGCCAGTGAATTCTGGTAATACAGTTGACATCACCAGTGAACCGGCTGTATCGCACAAGACGTCAACTAAAACCAAGTAAATACATATATTACCTACACATAAATATAAATATATACATATACATATAATCCATAAATATACAGGAAGTCTCAAATTCTAGGCTAAATATCAATATCTCGCCTTTCTCGGAGCTACGACGTCTGTTAAATAGTACGTAAACAGCCTAACATGGAAACAGGCTATACATAGGGTGTCCACTAGGGGTGGGCGATATCCAAATTTCGATATCGAATATCGATATCGAAATTATATCGATATATCGATATATCGACATATCGATATATCGGAATATCGATATATCGATATATCGGAATATCGATATATCGACATATCGAAATTTCGATATAAAAGCGGCGCGAAGCTAAAAAAAGTGAAAAAATATATCGATATCCGATATCCGATATATCGATATCAAAATTATATCGATATTTATCGATATATCGCCCACCCCTAGTGTCCACACGTCCCGGTTTTCCCGGATTTGTCCCGGTTTTATCGCTCCTGTCCCGGTGTCCCGACATATTCTTTCGGGACAGTTAATTGTCCCGGTAATGTTAACCACTCATTATCAGCACCTTATAGGTATGCAATGTTTCATTTTGCACGTTGCGTGAGGCGCGAAGATCGAGGCTGGGAAACAGAAGCTGATCTAGAGCATGCGTATTATTTTATAACAACCATTTTGTAATTTTTTTTATTTCAAAATTCATACTGAAATATACAGTAATCTCCAATGAAGTTTTTTTTTGTCGTGTGTCCCGGTTAGACCTTGTGGAAATATGGACACCCTATATTGTATTGTAGAGCAACTAATTATTTTGAAGTTGCTATTTGTTGATAATGTTCTAAAATCGTTGAAACATCTATTGGGGACATGATAAATTGGAAATCGATGACAAACAAATGTATATGATGTATATTAGGTTAGGTTAACCTAACTTATTTGTCTGTTATGTCAAAATATCAAAATATGGTAGGCTTACGTCAAATGTCGAACTGTCAAATCGAAGTCGCGACTTTAACGCGACTTTAAAAAGTCGCGACTTTTTAGTTCACACGGTGACTTTTAAAGTCGCGACTTTTAAAATCGCGACTTTAAAAGTCACCGTGTGAACTACCCATTACGGACCAGAATATTATTTGAAATAAACAGTTAAATTTCGTTCAGTGACAGCAAAAACTGCGTTCAGTGTATCTTTATAAATTATGAAGGTTTTGCTACGGTGTTAAAAAATCAAATACCGCTTTACACGCATTCAGTGGATTATTTATAGCAGGTTCTCCATTTATAAGTTAAGTATCTAAATATTTTACGAAGGATTTGCTCCTCTCGGTGATATATTCTAGTCATAAAATTGGTGTCTCGATTTTAGCCCGCATTTTAAACCTGAGGCCTAACATTTTGAAACCGAGTCATTTTAAATGAATATTTATGTCCTACTGGTAATAAATATGTTTATAATACGGGGGTCAAGCTGAATTTATAGAGAATAAAAAACGCGCTTAATATTTTTGAAGCTTTTATTTTGAATTTGTCCAAAGTAATGGTCTTCAATTATACTAAACCTTCCCAATTCTTCCTTTCCATTCCTTAAAAACTTCCAACCAATCTTTTTTGGTAATACTTGCATAATAACCGTTAACGGCAGTATGAAATTCCTCCTCAGATAAGAATTTTACTCCGCAAATTTATTTTAAATCCAAAAAACATCTTTGATTTTTTTAATGAAATCAATATGCAAAATATGAATAAATATACAACGTATGTTGATGACATCTGGGTCACTGTAAAATAAATGTATAGCATAACTACAGAACCTGTCATTCCTAATAAATGTATCGCCGTGCATATTTTAAAATTATTTCTCTCGGGCTAAAACTCCGAAGTAAAGCACAAAGCTTTTGCTTCAGCTCTAAAGTACTATCACATTTTGCAAAAATCTTGCCTAATCTAATAATACATTTTACTCAAATTTATTTTCCGCTCTTGAACATCACTTTCGCAGTACAGCCTTTCTTTTATATAATCGGGAAATTACGTTTCGGCTTCCTCATCATTTATACATTCTCAGGATCCACGCTGAACGCATCGGATCGTCACAAATTGTTGCTCGTTCATTACTTCAGCACATACATGTGCCTTCAGAGAGCTGAAATCACCCCAACCATTATCTTCGATGAATAACAGTATCTGACTAAAACTATATTTATTCTATTTTTAAGAACTTCACATTCTTGTTTACCGAAGTTGGATCCAAGATGAAATAAGCTCTGCCTTAAACGAAGGACGAACTGAGTTTATTGAGAATAAAAACCAAGGTTAATATTTTCTAAGATTTTATTTTAATATGTTCAAAGTTTTTACTCTCTACGCCTTAAAAGCTCCCATCCTATCTTCTCTCGGAATACTTACAAAATAACCGTAAATGGCAGTATCAATTTTCTCCAAGACAAAAACTTTTTTTAACGGTGGATGCACTTTTTTTCGGTCACAAACTGGAAAGTTGAAGTTAACGTATGCGAATATGCGTTATCGTATTGAAGCATAGTGCCCAGGGATGGGGAGTCGAAGTCGGAGTCGGGAGTCGAGCAGTCGGAGCTTTAGTGAGGTCAACTCACACCGGCGCGATCTCGACGCGGCCGCGGGCGCGGTCGCGGTCACGATAATTAGTAACCTGGTTACGTAAGTAAGTACCTATACATGGTTACCAATTATCGTGATCGCGCCCGCGCCCGCGCCCGCTTCGAGATCGCGCCGGTGTGTGTGGACCTTTAGTGAGGAGTCGGCAGTTAGAAAATTACCGACTCCTGTCCCGACTCTTTTTTTGATTTAGTTTTTTTCGAGGATGAGAACAGAATGAAAAATTTAAAACAAAAGCAAAATAACGATGTCAATCGATTTTTTTTTAAACGGAAACAGGCACGATTGCAGTAACACAAACTAGATTTGACTGTGAACGTCCAATTTTTATCTGTAAAAAATACTTGACTGGATAAGGTTTATAGACAGCGCAAGAATACAAAACGCATGATTCGTGGTAGGGTTAGTTCTGTAGTCAACCAAATTTACCTCGTGTTGACATTTGAGTTTTCAAAAGCCGATAGTGCCTTTATTTTGAAGTTTTTAAAGTCAGGGTATGAAGAAATATGGTTATAATGTTAAAACTTTTCTAATGAGTAAATTAACCCTAGTAGTCGGTTTGTAACAAGGGGTGATTTTCAGATAAATTTGTTAATTGGTAAGCATTTGCGCAGTAGTGGAGGCTAACTTGTACATAATATTTTAATATTATTTTCGTTTTATAAGATTACCGAAAATCTCCCGTATATTGAGTACGATTTTTGCTAAATTTTGCAAAGTACAAAAAATACATCATTTTTGATATGGAAAATAAACTATATCTTGTCGAGTTTCTGTCAAATTTAAGTGTGAAAATGAAGCGAAATTAAATGCGTTTTATTTAATTTATTGCGTATCTATTTCTGTTTGTTATTACTCTTTGAGTTTTTTAACAAATGTTTCATAGCACAAAATGTTGAAACGTTATGGTGCGTATTATAAACAAATATCCATTTTATCCGAAAATGTTGGGCTAAATCAAGAATGCGTATTATAATAATATGTAAATAAAAATAAAAACATAATATGTGAATTAACCATTCAAATTTTAATCTGCAAATATGTTTATGAAAGTTACACATTTTTAATGAATCACATTTCTGCTTATATTTACCGTAAAATCTGCCGCAAAAATTTGTGTTTATCTTAGTACAAAATGTTTTTATTATGTTAGCATCAACCATATTAATAATTAAAAAAATGTGTTAAAATAACAAAAACAAATAAAGATGAGTAAGATTTATTAACAAATTTTAAATCTACGCAAAAATGTGCCCCAATGATGTCCAAAAATATTTTGAATGTGATTTCAAATAAGCAAGTTATGAGCAAAAATTAAAAACTTAAAATGTTTTGTTTTTTATCAATAAGGCAAAAAAAAAAATTTATAGGACAGTTTCTCTTAAATAGATACAGAGTTGGTAAAATGGGTCTATACCAACTCTGTATCTCTTAACGTTTACAAGATCTCACTGCTGTTCATGATAACTGGGACACGCAGCAAACGAAAAAACCCATTTAAAAAAAAAACAGTAAAAACGTTTTATGTAGGTTCTAAACATTCAATTTATGCAAAAATTTGAGAAGGCCTTGTGGGACACCCTGTAGGTACCTTAATAGATTTAGACTGCTAATACAGATATTATATTATTTATCACATGCATGCTTAAAAAATATATCTGCTGTCTATTGAAGTAACTTTAGTGTATATTATTTAATATCAATTTTTTTTGCAAAAAAAATCTTAATAATGTCGTTTTAATATAATTTTGTTAGGCATGATAATGTTATTACCTATTTACTTTAATAAATTTTAATGCAAGACAAGGGTTCAATAACTTTCCTAAAAGTAATTAAATTTAACCTGTACAAGCACATACAAGTTACAGTTTATTTACTGTTAGTTGTCGCTCTGCAATACAAACAGAATTATCGTGATTATAATACAACCCTGATTTCTATCGGTAAAATTCACAATAAACCCAACAAATGTATTCTCCTTGGTTTTGTGTCTGTTACTGCGAAAATTTAATATTTCATGAGCAAAGGGCGTCACTTCATACTTAGGCCTTGGGGAGATATTAATCAACGGTTTCTGAGATTACATTATTTACAGACAATTTCCAGTTCAGTGGTAACCACGATCTATTAGTGTTGTTATTGCTGGTTGCAGACATTTAAAGAAATAAATTTTCGTTTAGTATGCTTAAGTATAGCGAAGCATTTGTCTTTGTTGAACAATTTGTTTATTGCAGTAAACCTCAACAAAAAAAAAATATTTGAACATAGCCTGCCTCTGATGGGAAATTGACACTGCAATTCACGATTATTTTGCAAGTATTCCCAAACAATATTGGTCTGAAGCTTTTAAGGAGTGGAATGTTAAAATGGTAAAGTGTATTATTGCTGAAGGGAATTACCTTAAAGATATTTAAAATAAAATCTTAGAATAATCAATAACTGCAGCTTGACCCTCGTATTTATATAAGTTTTATTGTTTTAAGATTTTTTGTTAATTAATTTATTTACGTTTTATATCTTATCATTGAAAATAAATGTGCAAGAACTGACGTATACAGTAACATGCAAGAAAGTCATGACAGCAATAAAATTGCAGAAAATTACCAAAAAATCGTGCAAAATAATGGAATTTTTATAAATATATGAATATATGTACATTAAGGACTTTCTCTTCGTTATTATTCGAATTATACACATATGCAGCTTAATTTGTGGTTGAAAAATGCAACACTATAAAAAATTTATTCATAAAGAATATGTAGGTATACCCACTTCTGTTTGTTGGCGATCACAAATAATCTTGGCGGAAGACGAACAAAGGTGTTGAATACAACAATAAAAATGTTTAAAAGAATTTGAGAAATGAGGTTCATATGACAAAAAGTAAACGCAGAAAAGAGCCTTACTGATTTAATCGAAGAACAACAATTAATTGATTTGGCATGGTCATCTTAACAGAATGCCTACACATCGAATTCCACATCAAACACGGACAGGGATCCTATTTGGAAAAGAAAATAGGGAAAGACCGAAAAGAAGATGTATAGGTGGTGCCAAAATAGCAAAGCACAGGATAGACTAGCAAGAGTCGATGTAAAAAAATGGAAGTCGATTGTTTTTTCCATGGCAACGTGATTTTTATCTTAGATTTCTCAATTTTTTAGTAACGTTGCTTACTTTTTTTAAATAAATAAAATATAATAGGGGTATACCAGCGTTTCTCAAACTTTTAAACATGCGACCCAAATAATTTTTAGAAATGAGAGTACGACCCATAGGGCTCTAGTCGAGAGGTTCCAGGCAAATTTTTGCTCGGGGATAGGACGCGGGGAGAGGGTTTCCATACCCGCAAGAAAATTGTTGAAAAAATGCCTTTAGAAATGTCATTTTAAAGCATTTTAAAACAGACATTTAAAAAGAAAAATTGCATTTTTTATATAATTCAACTTTTTATTTTGATAACGATATTGTTGTCTTTTCTTTTGTATTTTTATCAAAACCGTTCCGTTTCGCGACCCAATTTTGGGTCGCGACCCAATTTTGGGTCGCGACCCATAGTTTGGGAAACGCTGGGGTATACTATATTATTGTAAAGAGAAAAAATAATTTTGTACCTTATTTAAGAGATCAAAGAGAAACGTGTGGTTGTCGGTATAACTAATAAAAAATGATAATCAAAAATTTAGGTTTTTTACCTTAGTTTTAAAATTAAAGTTTACAAATATTACCTATATGTTCATCGTTGACATTATTTATGGTAGATGGTTAAAAAAAACATTCAAAATATTCATACACACAACTTACCATAATATACTCCCAAGAAAAAAAATATTACTGACACTATAGAAGAACGCATTATTTCGTATTAATACTGGAGAACCTATTCTTATTCCATTTCATTAGAGCACAAATTTTATGTAAAGCACAGATTGATGCTAAATTTCTGTGATAGTTTGTGAAATTGTCGAGGAAAGTTTCACGACTCGATAATAATTGGTTACAGCAATTTTTCTTTATCAAAAACCGTCAAAGAACTAACGCGAAATTATGTTGGACAACTTTTAAATTACTAAAACTTTTAATAATGAAATGGAATGCTCGTCTTTTAAAATCTTAACCTTCTTTATACTTTAAATTTTTAATTATCAGGAAATAACTCTAATCATGTAATAGTTTTAACGTTCTTCTAACGCTAAGAAAACCTTTAGAGTGATTGATAAAAAAATTAATGAACTAGTCATGAAATTAAAACAAAAAATTCATCTTGGTTTTATAACTGACTTGCAATGACGCACGTGACCATGGGTAATAATATGTTTATAAAAAGTAGTATTCTAGTATACTTATTATGATATTGCAGATATTGTTTTCGTATAACTTGCCCGCGAATTTATGTTGTAATAGTGGACATTGTGCATACACCGTGCGCGAAATCCGACGATATACTGGTTCATTGGACGTCGGTTACAGGAAAGCGCCCATGCGCCTTTCAGGATATTAGTGTGTCTGCAAAAAATGGATATACAGAGGTTTTAACTTTGTATATCTTACCCAACGGTCTATATCATTATTTAATGAATTATTTATAAAACTTCGGGAATTCTAAAAGCTCCAACCGTTAAAGCCAAGGATTTATGTGCACAATATACGTACCTAGTTGTTTATCCGCCTTACATGAAAGTATCTGACTTGAAAATAAAATAAAAACGATTATATTTACATGGTACTCACATTAGAATGGATAATCATATTCAACGAGCGATATTCATCGCTTTTTTAAGAAAGCTTATCAAGATTGATTAAAACTGATACAGTGTGACCCAATTTAAATCGGAGCGCCCCTATAAGAAGTTTATTTACGATCCGATTTTCATGTTATTTTTTTAAACGATAAAGCATCAAAAATTGTACTTTGGCTACCTATTTTAAAATTCATTTTACACTCACAAAGCCTACTAAGATTTTTCTTTTCGATGTCAAAATTGGTAAAATTTGTTTAGCGATTTTTTAATCTAAAATCTGACTACACCACTGGATTTGGGATGCCCTCAAATGGGTTTGTACCAAATTTCATAAAAAAATAATTTTTATTTTATCTTTGTATATTCCCATTTTTTTTCTTATAAATTTAGTTGTTCGCCTATCGAAAATTCAATCAAAGTTGCGATTTTAATACTGATACGAATAAATTGTTGCTAATTTAAGAGATCTTACGTCAAATAAATTATTTTGTATGCCAACTCTAACTTTTATTTTTTACGTAGCATAGATTCATAAAACACAGCGTTGCCAATTTAATCACAAAAATTGAATTAATAATTAATCTCTTAATAATTAATACTTTTTCATGAAATTTGGTAAAAACCCATTTGAGGGCATCCAAAATCCAGTGGTGTAGTCAGATTTTAGATTAAAAAAATGCTAAACAAATTTTGCCAATTTTGACATCGAAAAGTAATCATAGTAGGCTTTGTGAGTGTAAACTGAATTTTAAAATAGGGTACCAAAGTACAGTTTTTGATGCTTTATCGTTTAAAAACAAATCATTAAAATCGTGGACCATAAATAAACTTTTTATAGGGGCGATCCGCTTTAAAATGGGTCACACTGTATAAATTATTCACTACACAGCTGTATTTGGAGTGAAATAATCTATTTAGTTTCATGAGTAACTTTATTACTATAAGAGTTCGAGAATCGGTGAAATCATCAAAGTGGGGCAGTATTACAAAAGAAATAACGTTGAAAATTAACCAGTGTTGCAAAGTCTGTGAGATAACTTTTCATGAACAAATATTTTTTTGACTGTGATGGAAAAAGTTTTAAATCGGTATTTTTTAGATAATTGTTCGCAGGTCCCGATTAAAATATTATAGGAGGATCTTTTCACAGATTACTGAAATACTTATCACTCTTGTGTCTACTGCAGACGTAGTTAGCTGTAGCCTTACAAAATTGTTTATTTATTTCAATATCATTAAATTATGGGTTACTATATGTAGTTTTTTGTAACAATTATAAATTTTTTTCTTCTATCAAAATCAATAAGACTGCATACAATATCTCATACATAATTTTTTTTAAATACAGTTAACTAAAAAATGATTTGTATCTTGATCACAATTTATGAAAAACAATTTTCTGTGCTATAACAGGGGTTATTCAGTTCGTCTGTCGCACCCCTATAACTTTGTTATTTTAAGAATGAAACTCCATATATATCTTATTATTTTGTAAATCGCAGAAGATTCTCTATTAAATGACGTTGCAATGTTTTTTCTACGATCAAACTGGCGACAGTCAACTGTTTTTTTTTTAAACGTAGTTTATTTTTTTTAATTAATTCTGGTAGAGAATTTACATAAGTCTGAATACGATAGAACCTAATCATGCATAAAAAATCTGATAAAAATAAGTGAAAATTATTACATTTTCACAAAATCGTTTTATTTGACTATACAAAACACGATCGCTGTAGTAATTGACAGTTTATAATTTCTCTAGTTATGTTTCAATTATTTGTCGATGAAAAACGATTATTTTGTAAGAATTAAATTAAAAATGGACCTTCTCATATTCAAGTAGTGAACGTTTTCGTTGCAAATTAATAAATTTTTATTATATTATTTTTTCTGCCAGAGAAAAAACATTCCATAGGTATAAATATTGCATACATGACAATGATTTAATATTATTAATTACCATAAAATCTTTGCCAAATTTATACCTTTTAATCAGTGAGGTTTCAATAATCGCCCTCAAATTTAATTTACCTCAAGCATTACACCACTTTTCACACAACACGAACCCTTAAACTAACTAACAACTTTTCTAAAATACTATAATATTTAACAACAAAATAAAAAGCCCAAGAAAATACACTTTGTTTCGCCGGGTGACAACAAAAGTGGAGCTTAATGCACTTCCACTAAACTTTTTGGCATAAAATTCTTACGAAATCAGAGTGCAGCGTCATGAATAAGTCTACCACTAACTTTAATATACTTAAAAAGGATAATGTTGTCTTACAAGTAACTCTACTTTAAAAGCCGATCCAGGTACGACGTTTATTTTTAAAGTTTGAAAAACAGATAAAATAAATATTTTGTCGATTTTACTTGCCTTACTGGATAAAATTTTTAGCTAAGATTTTTACTTTTAGGCAACACTTTTTATTAAACAAAGAAGGCACTATCTTAAAATATTTGATAGTAAATGCGTGTGAGTGTGGATGTGTTTGTGCACTATCTTAACTACACACACGTGCCTTTTTTATCAATAAATAAAATTCCGTTAACGTCGCTAACGAAATTATTGAACTGTTAAACTAGCACAGTAATGTAAAATAAGAAGATGAACAACACCATCAAATAAGATAAGCCATTTTAACTTAAACATTTAGGTACACTCAAATTTTAATCGCTCAGATTGGTGGATCATTTTAATTTATTTCGTTTAACCTTTATAGCAGTTATCCAGTTATGTTATGTCCATCCGTAAACTTGGTGCTCCTGGTAACCGGTCAGGTTATATCAAGGCGCCCGCGAGCAGTAAAAATATTAGATTAATGTGCATGTGCACACACTGACTGACCGACGCTTGCTAACTTTGCTTTAGTCCAGCGTTTCCCAAAGTGGGTTCCGCGAAACATTCAGGGGTTCCGCGGTTTATTAGTGTGGCTTTGCTTATTTTTAATACATTTAAATAATACAAAATTGTATCGGTTACATATTTATAATTTTGTTTGATTTTATACTTTGTTTTTCTTATAATCATTAATACTTGTATTCCGTACATATTTATTTTGCTACATTGAACATTTATCAATAAAATAATACCAAATTTGTTTTACTTAATATCTTATTAAAATTGTGTTGAGGTCCGTAAAATATAGGTATGGTTCCACAATTTATGAAAAATCGTGGAAGGATTCCATGACAAAATAAGTTTTGGAAACCGCTGCTTAGTTCAACGATCGCGGGCAGTGTAACCAATTTAGCAGGATTGTTGTTGTTACTACACTGGTCATAAAATGAATGAATGCCAATAACTAGCCCGCCAAACAAACAGCCTTAGTAGCCCCAGCCTCAAAAAGGTTGGACATCACTGCTCTATGCAATACATTTGTATATCAATGTAATGATCTACTAATTCATTATTAATTTATAGCCTTCATAACAAAATTAAGGGTAAAAAACGTGTCTAATGATTGGAATAACATTCAATAACTGAAAGACAGTAATTGAAAAGTTAATATGAATGAAAATAATATAACTTTTTCTATACCTAAGTACAGTTTTTACTAACATAATTTATCGTGACAGGATTTACCAGCTGGTTCGGCTCATTAAACCACTTAAAATGCAGTTTCAGCCAAAAACGTGAAATCCGAATGTTAACAATACAGGTCATATTCTAATACTTAAAAATTCCTTTTTTTATAGCTAAAATACACACTTTTTTGCCTATTTTAGATTTAAAAGACACTTTTTTTTTAATCGTTTACAGTAGCCAACATATTTTATAATAGGTATGTGCAAGATTTTTAAAATTATATTAGCTACGCTAATTGACAAAATAATACTCATTTAAAATTAAAAGTATTCAAATTATCGTTAATTAAAGAATCTTTTTGTTTGGCTACGGATCATGTAAACTTTTTAGTGTCCTTTGGCCTTTGGGTATTAAGATATTTTACAAAAATATTTTTAATTCAAATAAATTTTAACAGCCCATGCAAAAGCTGTTTTTAATGATAAATTTTTTATAAATATTCAATATGAAAATTTTGTTTTCGCCCACCCGTAGAATATAACACAATTCATAAAGACGTCTTGCAGTTTTTAAGAAATGAATGTCAGTTGCGTTCATAACTTCTCGTTGAAATAGCTGTACTTTAGAAAATTTATGACAGTTTGCTTGTCTTACTTATTAGTTTTTGCCTTATAGAAACAATCTCAAAGCCGTATATATCCTTCAAAAAGAGCATTAAACCCACATCTTCTGAGATTCTTTCGTTAAGTTAACAGCACTCGTAAGTTTTGCCTTGCGCAGCAATATGTAAAACCCTACAGTTTCTTTAAAACTTGCATCAAACACATATTTATGGGAACATCTTTCGTAGTATGGCCACGATTTATTGTCTAATTTTTTTAAATTATACTTTATGATATAAAAAATTATTATTATATTATCAAACAAAATAATTTGAACTTTACTACTATTCATGTTTTAATATTTGTAGTGGACTGAAGAGTATACGTAAATTATACTGCATACCAAATTTGCGAAAGAAAAGTAGGTACATATTGTCATATATTAATAAATTATGTGCCAATATGTGACTGTAAATACAGTTGCGGATATAATACAAATAAATAAAAAGAGTAAATAAAAATCATCATTTTTCATATCCTATCGTACACAATTCCAGTTCAGTTTTCTGTTGACAGTCGTAAATCAATATTAATAATACTACTCTCTCCTTACAGATAGATAAGTTACTAGACAGTTTATGATATATTTTACACAGCCATTGTATAAAAGTAGTAAAACGCTTCTCTTATTTTTGAATTTAAAAACATACGCCTGATAAACACATCACAGCAGCCATTCGATTTTAAAATTTAAAGCTTTCATATTTTGCTTACAAACTCTGAATTAGTTTAAGGTGATTAAGTTTCTTTATCAAAATGTTTTACTGTATTATAAAGAGGTAAAAATCGAATATACAATTTGAAAATGCGCTAAAATGCATTTTATTTATAAAATGTGCCATGAAAATGCCGCAGCCACAACTGAACAATACCGACAACGGTATCCGCATCGCAACATACTTGACTATCGTGTTTTCATATAAGTTCACAATAATCTCTGTGAGTTTGGCAAAGGCGCTCCAGGTCATCATATTGGTCGAAATAGAAATGTTGTTGTTGATGATATCATAAATGCTTAACCGTGAACCCTACATCAGTACCCATATAATTTATAACCAACCAGATGTGTTCAAAAAAGTATGGCGTACATTACACAAAGTAGTATTTTCTCCTAATCATTTACTGTATAAAACGCACAGAAAGAAGACAATAGGTTTGTTCTAGCAGCACTTTTGTATGTATTTTTTGTGTACTAGTATATGAACTGGTTTATACACATGCGCCAACTATGATACTATGAACTAATAAAGGTACCTATTAGCCGCTGCCGGAACGCTTTAACGGCATGCCAAATTGTAAACGGTATTTGTATCACAAAAATTTGCGCATCGCAAGTGTAAACATCTTAGGAAACTAATACTAGCAGTGACGTAGGCAGGGAGGGGTCAGGGGTGTTAGAATCCCCCCATACGTTCGCAATAAGTCGTTATAGAGCAGAACTGTAAATTTTGTGCTAAAAAAAAGGTCTTCGGCTCTTTTTACCGTTTATTAACCCCCCCCCATAATCCAACATCATGCTGCAAAAAAAACTTAAAAAGAGAGTAATGCCCTAAAAAAATCAGTCCTCAGCTCTTTTTGCATTTATCAACCCCCCTCATGGAAGCATCCTGCCTACGCCACTGAATACTAGCATAGGGTTGGGAGGGCGATGCATAACTACCAAAGACTACGTTAGTTATGAACAGCGCATACGTGAAAAATCCCAACGCTAGTTAATGGTTTCGTTCATATACTGTTTGTACCATCCGCAAACTAGTTCATGGACCAATTCGATAACTGCTGAACCAACCGACTAACCGCCCGATGGACCACTAAAAACGCCACTGAAACGCGATATTGATACTGCGCAGAGTCTTGATAGTTTATCAAATTGTTAGACCAGGGCTGTCCAACTGGCGGCCCGCGGGTCACATCCGGGCCGCGAAAGAATTTTTGTGGCCCTCTTACAAAAAGTTATTCAACTTTATCCTTTATTCGATATACAGGGTGTTTCATAAATATTGCGAAAAAATTCAGATGGTGATTCCTTATCGAAAATTAAGGGGGGTCTTTCATATAATTTTTTTTTTCTTAGACGTAGAATGTAGAAGAATAATATTTGGTAGATGTTTCATATTTATTAAAAGACCATAGTAATATTTTCAATCATCTCCTACCTTCACAGGGCGCTGAAAAATGCGACCCCTGTGGGTTTTTTTTATCAGAACTTTTTGGTGGATTGAAATTTTGCAATTTAATTTTTTTTTTTTATTGATTTTTTTAGAAACTTTTTTTGTTTTTTAGTTGTTCTCGTAAAACCTACAGTTTTTGAGTAAAAAAATAAAACAAGTCAACATGAACCATCAAATATTCCAATATAAAACGACTCATTTTAGTGGTTTCCATGGTTTGTTTATGTTCATATTGGGTAGAATTGACGGGCGTTATAGCGTTGTCGCCGCGTTAATCTCAAAATGAATTACACCCGTCAATTCTACCCAATATGAACATAAACAAACCAAGGCAACCACCAAAATGAGACCATATTGTAGCGTCTGCTGCGCGATAACACCCCCACCGCTCGCCATTAGACTTGACGCTGACTATACTTAATGTATTGTGTTGGTCATAATGATACAAATCAATGGTACAAGTAACCATCGTATACGCTTTAGATTTAGAAGAACATATCGCAAGTGAGTGCATATCAACTGATACCACACAGACAATAGAAACTAACATGTACGAATCAACGGAAACTTGGTTTGAAAAAACAGTGTACAAAGCAGTAGAAGAAAAACTCTGCCAGTAGTGTGGAAGAGCACACGTAGAAGTGGATCGAATTTAAATGTATGGGGTGTATTGGTGTATGGTAAGTATTTTAAAATGAAACTATTGTGCTAGAATATTTTTTAAATATAATGTATCTATATGTTTTTACCAGGGATTTATGGAAGTCATTAAAAAGAAGGAAAAAATATTTATATGTCTAGTATTGTATGATAACAACAATTTTATTATACATATGTTTTACCTGTGTATTGGTGTTATTTGAATAAATTTTATAAACATGTTTTAGTCATAACATTTCGATTGGCCTATTAAACTTATACTCAATAGTGGCCCGCTAAAACTTTGGAGGACAAAAAATGGCCCGCACTAATACCGAAGTTGGACATCCCTGAGTTAGATAGTATCTACATGGCGCTGCTGAAACAAAGCTTATATTGTTGCTCGCCTACTTTTTTTTATCCTCCATTGTTAACACCCCAGATTTCTTGCGCCGAATATTATTGACTAATGAGGCCTACTTTACTGGAGATAAAGTGAATAACCTTAATAATTTGCACACATGGGCATGAAAAAATCCAAATGCAATTGGTCAAACCAAATTTCAACATCATTTTAGCGTGAATATATGGGCTGGTACAATTGACGATTACATAATTGGGCCCTATACAGTACAAGATCGTTTTAATGCCGCAAACTACATACCAATTCTCTACGAAGATTGTAATTAATGTTTTAGCATTAGGTACAGTGGAACTTCGATCGATTGTTACTCGAATAATCGTTTTACCGTATGTGCCGTTTATTTCATGCAGTCCCGAAGAAATTCCATATAAAAAAAGCAACAATAAGACCCCATCGATCGTTTTCCTACTCATCGTTTTACCGCATTATTTGTTTAGAATTTCGCAATTTTTTTCCTATTTTAATGTATCGATCGTTTTTTTCAAAATAACAAAACCATGTTGCTTTAACTTAAAAATATGACTGTGTTCTGTGTAACGAGCTTTCACGATTGCCGCCGATGTTTGAATCGCCATCAATCAAATGTGATACCGATAAAACAAAGCGCTCTCGTTGGCACTGGCAGTCCTGGCAGTTGCTTAGTCAGCTTAGTGAACGCGACAAATTGCAGCAGCACACGTAAAAGTCTGTCCAGCGAGTAAAGAGGGCTATCGGATTAGAACAGTAAGACGGCAACGAAATACATACATGCATTCTGTCTTTTTCTGTGTCATCGAGTTCTAAGCACTTAAACACGAAACATACCGCTTACGTACTTAAATTTATGCATTAGTCAGTTAATATAGTCGTAGCTTTAATCATAATTACATAAATATTTCTTTTTTATTATGTTTAATTTTGATACATTTTTGTTAGAGTATTTTATTTTTAATCACACCTTATATACCTTTTTTTTTTTTAATGAACATTTACGTATGTTCCCTCATCTATGGTTTTCCCACATTTATCGTTTTATTCAGACGGTTTCTCCAAAAACGATAGATAGAGGTACTGTATTTCCTAATGTTTTATTTTTAAATACAGACTTTTTTCAAAACTCTGCTACCCTTAAGATTGGCACGGATATATTAACATTTTTGAATAATTAATCGCACCCTTAAATTACAACTATACCCTGTAGATCATTCTGCATAAGTACTTTGGAAGCAATATATAATTACAAAACTGGTATGTATGAATTATTGCTTCAAATAGCACTTCAAACTTCGTAAAATTGGAATGACTGAAAGCGGTAAAGAGCATTAAGACTTCAAGATTCAAAGTATACATCATCTGTTATAAGATAATCCATCACTTATTACCAGAAAGATGAACTGCATGGAAAATCAATTTCTTACTGAATAAAGTTTATAATGCCCCGCCCTTGAACGATGTGATTACAATTAATGAGAAAACTGAATCAATAAACTGGAGATAAATATTATGTGTCAATAATTGTTACTTGCAATTTATTTGCAGCCTAGAATGAAAAATAATCTGAAATATCTTTCATAACAAATTATTATTTACCGTTGCTGCTTTTAATCCCAACACGATATATATATTTTCCATTTCTTTATTCCTTAGGTTTACGCGCACCAGCAGTTCCAACCGTAGCGACATTTTACAAATAATTTCACATTTTTATCATTTACTTATCATTGAATATAAAAACTTTCCCAAAGTGCGTCAGTATGATCTATAATATCCAAGTTGTTACACAACGAAACCCACAGGAAACGATAAGAGAACTTTTAATGCGGTATTCTTTCGGTCTATTTCCCTGCATCATTTCATGAACAGACAATTTGTCAGAAATCCCGATGATATATTTTAAGTTTGTTTGAGCAATGGTTCTAAACTTTTTAGAACTTTATTCTTTATACGAGTCGCGAATGCAATATTGTTTGCAAACAGAGAGTCTATAGAGAAATTTTATATCAGAAGAATATTAATTTCAAATTTTCACAATCTTCATGCGAAGGTTCAGCTAAATTTATTGAGTATAAAAAAACTAGTGGCCGTGAAAAACAAAATCCGCACGTTTATATCATTAAGTTATTTAGCGTTATTTGAGGTTTAATCGACAAAGTCAAGTTAATTAGAACCCACTTTATTAATTTCTTAAAATAGTGGAAGTCGTGAAAAATAGAGCTAACCCGAGACCACGTTCAAATTATGTTTTATTATGATTTTACAATGGGTTTAAGCGCTTGTGAGAGCTAGGAAACTTTAAATTATTAAACAAATGCTTTCATTGCCTTTAATTTACCGCTGGTTAAAAGAATTTTCTGTTTAGTAGCAAAAGGGACAGGAGACAGGAGGTCCACCTACGACTATCAACGAAGAAAAGGCATTCCTGTTGTTTAAAAAATTACTGCAGATGACAATAAAGCCACTTATGCGGTAAATGAGCATCAAGTTTAGATTGGATACTCAGCTCTTGGAAAAATCCTTCACGATCACCTGCATTTAAAAAAGTTGACAGTCTCCCAAAGGGAGAGTGTGTAGCTATACCGTATGAAACTTCTCAATAATGTTGGATTCACGAAGATGGGGCAAACTTAGACAATAGCTAAAAAGCAGCAAGTACTTTTCTTTAGGAGTACGGGCATTTTCAGTGGTAACAAACATTTACCTGCAGTTTAAAGCCGCGTACTGACCAAAATGAGTTCGCGAACCGTGTTCTCGAACCGAGTTCGCACTCAGTTTGCGAACTCCTGTCCATACCAGGTTCGCAAACACGTCCACATCAAACATGATTGTGTTCGTAACAGCTCCAAAACAGTTCGTAAAGGGTTTGCGTTTTGTAAATAAACATGTCATCAAACAACAAGTACAGTCAAAAAGTTCGCGAACAGCCCCTTTGATGTACCGCCTCAAGAGCGAACACTGTCCAAACTGGCGAGCTATTCGAACTCCAGATACACACCGGGTTCGCAAACTGTTCGCGAACCCAGTGTGTACGCGGCTTTATAGACTTCGAGAGAAGGAGATTATGTTCATCACGATTCTCATACGACAAATTCAACTATGGGTCAATCTAAACAGATGAATCTTCCTTAGGTGTAAGCACGTTTTGCTGTGGTTACCATTTTTGCTATTGAGATTATGATTGTTATTAACAAAGGTAACCAAAGTAAAATTTGTTTACACCTAAGGAAGATTCATCTGTTTAGATTGACCCATACAGCTTTTGGCTGAACCCCCAAGACACATCATGTCCGTATGTGACACGGGCAACGGGCATACAATTCTGTCATTTTTGTGCATGAGACACGATCTAGTAGAAATATAAGAAGTTTGAAGGATTAAGCTATAGTGTTCTGTTAGTGACGATGGTAGTAATGTTATAAAAAGCAATTAATTAGCACTTATTACCCCGCAAAACCCCTTCTAGTAAACGTGTCAGTATTAAAAGTAGTCCACACTAATTGTGCTACCTGTATTGTACTTTTTCTCTTTCAAAAAAAAAAGTTAAAAGTTAAGAAAAAAGTTGTGTCTTGAAGGATTAAAAAAGATATAAATAATAGAGCAACCAACACACTAACCTGACTTGAAAATGTGCGAATTTTAGTTGTTTTTAAGTCTTAAAAAAAATGCGGGGTAGGAGAAGAAAATTATTCATACTGTCATTCACAATTATTTTGCAAGTATTCCTTAAGGAACATTAGTTTTGAGCTTTTAAGGAGTGAAATGTAAGAATGGTAAAGTGTATTATTGACAAAGGGATTATTTTAAAGTTTAAACATATTAAGTATAAAATTAAATTTAATCGAGTTTTACATTCTCAATTAATTCAACTGACGTTAGGAATTACTAATTTTAAATATAATTAACATAAACCAACCAAATGAATTTAAAGCTTTATTAACTGCAAAAGCTTTCTGAGTAAATAACTATATAAACAGCCAAATATGTTTTGGTATTATTCTGTAATTAACAACTTATTTGACTTAAATTAATTGAATGTTTTAAAGCCAAAAGGAAATGATGTAGTTTCGCTTCTATACAAAACTGACATCAAACGTTTTGAATTCATGAATCCTATAAATGCGGTTTTAATTATTGAATGATTACGTTTAAATATTTGGCAAACGTTAGAAATCGATTCAAATCTGTTGCTTCCGGAAAAAGATAGTCAATGCATATTAAAAGATGTAATTGAAAATAAAATGTATGCATTATGAAATACGTTCAACTCATTTTTATATTTTAAAATCTTAATTTTTACATTTTGCAGTATCAACCCAATGATATTCTTTTAAGTGTGTATTTCCACATTTTCGTAACATAATGTGTCCTATAACTTGTTACTCGACATATTTTTATTTTGCATGTATAACAATATCGATTTACCGTTGTGGAAGCGGAAAAACTCGATTTAGGTTTATTTATATTTTATGTGCCTAAAGTTACTTTCAGCAATGATTTGCATAAGCTATTTAAAATTCTTCCTTGCTATATATTCGCAGGCGTATACATACAACTCGGGATTCATTTAAAATTTATGTTGTTTTGTTTTAATTCTGAAACTGTGTACACAATAAATCTATAATGTCGCATTACATCAGTGATATTATTTCTTAAATAATACACATAAATCATAAATTCTTACAAGATGTAATATATATTCATTGGTTCAGATCGAATATTATGATACTCTACTGAAAATATTGAAGCTCATTACATTTGCGTTGTTACACTAAACAAACAAAAAAGGAATAAAGAATATGCTAATGATACTTACCTATCTATTATCGATTTTTATAACAGGCATTAGATGTTTCGAAGTTGCCAGGGCTGAAAGATATAATTTTAACGTTGAAGATACCATGTTTAATAATTGTCTGTAAATATTCGTTATTTTAATTAAACGTACAAATCTACTCATGTTTAATTATTATAGAAATAGACGATGCTGTAAACATTGTATTGCAACTAATCGTATGTACTGTACCGGGTGTAACTGAAATCAGGCTCACCCCCTTTTTTTTCTTTAATTTTGATTTTAGACAAATGAAGTTTAAGACAAGTGATGTGTGTAAAAACCGTATTTCTTGAACATAATTCCGTACACTTCCGGTTACGCTGGAAATGAACCTAACTTTATTATTTTTAATGAAACACCCTGTATATTTTTAAATTTTTTAAAAGAGGAAGTAATTTTGAATATAACTGTACCATTTTGGTTCATTTTTATGACCTCAAATTATATTTGGACAAAAATTCCATTGTTTCAAGTGTGTCTCGACCTGCTTAAATGCAATTGTATTATGTCAATAAGTGTCCAAAAAACGTTTTTGTAAATTTTATTTGACATTTGGGTTAGGTACTTTAATAAACTTTATAAATTGCAATTTTTTTGTCATTTTTTTTATTGAACGATAGTACTCATGCGGTTATTTAAATAGAGCATTTTCTGACGAATCCAAGAATCCAACAATACCTATAAGTTGGTATTTTTTATTAGGAAAAGGTATTTAAATTTCAAATAATCGCAGTTGAATGTACTCAATAGCGACAAAACAAATGCTCGTTGTTGTTGACAACTGTCAGTATATTTAACGCTTTTTTCCATTGTGATTGTCAGAATTTAGGATAAACAATTTAAATATGGAGTTTTTTACTACTCTTGATGACTTAAAAATTAGGCTGATTAATTCCGGTAATCACATCAAACAAGAACAACTTGATGTGTTAAGCGGGGTACACACGTACAAGTATATTGTGCAATATGTATTGTACAATATAATGGCGCAATAACATATCTGTATTATTATATCAGTATTATTGCGCAATATTTTTGAAAATAGCACTATATTGCACAATATCGACGTTACACAAGTATTTTGTGCAATATACTTGTACGTGTGTACCCCGATTTAGAGGCAGCAAAAGCTAGGATCTCATTATACAGGGTGTTTCTTAAATATTGCGAAAAAAAATCGGGAAGTGATTCCTTATCGATAATTAAGGGGAGTTTCATATACAATTTTTTCCTTAGACGTCTCCTTTCGTAGTTAACTAAAGGGGAGCGGTAAAATTAGGTTTTTATTTTATTTCTCAAATTTGGATAAATGCAGGAGAATGATATTTGGTAGATGTTTTAAACTTATTAAAAGGTTCTTCGTAGAATTATTTTCAATCATCTCTCACCTTCACAGGGGGCCGAAAAGTGCGACTCCTATTGGTTTTTTTATCAGAACTTTTTGGTGGGTTGAAATTTTGCAATTTAAAATTTGTTGTTTGAAAGCTTGATTTATTTAAACACTTTTTTTATCCTTTAACTTTTCTCGGTTAACCTACAGTTTTTGAGTAAAAAATAAAATAAGTAAACTTGTACCATTAAAATATTCACAACAAATATTCGAGATATTTTCAAAACCTACTAGTTTAGTGCTATTAATTATTAAATATTGTGTTTCTATCTGTAAATTATATTTTAGACATAATTGACCTTTAATACTTTTCAAAGAAAATTACATGATCAATAAGAAAATGTAAAAATATATATTGTTCCATTTTAAAAAACCGACTTATTCGTGTTTAAAGTTTGCCTAAATGGACCGGGCATAAGGAACACCCTGTGTATATAGAATTGTAACTAGTCAACAACCATTGTGATTGTGACACAATTGTACAACAAAATTTCAAAGGAATTTGTCCTGATATAGCCAAGTTGTGAAATATCATTATTTTTTTAGACTTCTGTTTCTGTCAATATTTTTATAAAAACTTAAATAACTCAAAAACGACTGAATTTAGACATATAAAACCTATATCTTTTAGAAAGATAATTCAATTTTGCATCTAATTATAAAATATAGTGGGTGTTCTATTTAAAAAAATATAGTGCGCAAAAATAAAACACTGTATAGTTGAAAATAATTTAAGGTTATGTAGTAAATTACCACAATAAACTTTTGTATCAAACTTTTTATTGTTAAGTTGTCACAAGACGAGATATTGATCCGTTACATTACTTTTTGTACACACTGTATATTAATTCACAGTTATAAATCAGTTTGATGAAAATATTAATCAGTTTTAAAGCTTTGTAGAATATTTTATATTCAATTAGTAAATATTCGTGTTCACTTGTAAATATTAAAAGAATTTTTGTTTAAATAAATGCCGAACATAAATTAATAGGACGTGTCTGTGTTTTTCCATAATGGTAATTTTCGTTATGTCTTACATATTTTCATTTTTACTTAATATTAACTGTAACAGCAAAATTTAAGATCGAGTTTTTAAATTAAGAAAATAATAAGCTTCTTAATAAAACGTGATGTCTACATTCGTTGTGCATCTAAAGCCCTGGGTGTAAAAGTTATTGTAGCCAAGCTAATGGTAGTAAATTATATTTTAGTACTGTCTGTTTAATAACTTTGTTGGGTCTTCTCTAAATTTTACAGCTAAGAGAAATATTACAAGCGGCTGTTTAGTAAACTTGGTCATTATTTCGAGCCGCCATCTGTGCCTAATTATGTAATTAGTAATTATGTTAAAACTTACCTATCTAAATTTTCAACCCAAACAATAATTTTGTGTGTAGCTCATTATGGAAATGATTTATACCGATTAAATTTAACCAAAAACTATTTCCAATAAATTATGGTTAAAATAAAATGTATTTGTCAATAATTGCAAAAACCTACACTGAACAACAAATTGAGTAAGTGTAGGTACATGTATTAGTAAATAATTTTAAATACATTTTTCTAAGTGTAAACAAATGTAAACACAACTTTTCTAGTACATGTAATTATTTTGTATTCATAGAAATCTAATATTTTTTTATTATTTTGAGCAATTTTTCTTTCGATGAACTGTTTTTCGAGCAATTGTATTCGAGCAATTTTCCTTGGAGCAATTGTTTTCGAGCAATTTTCCGCACCCCATCAGAGACAAAAACTAAATTTTTCTATTTACCAATGCGTGCATCCTTTGCTATTAAAATAGTGTAAAGTTTTTGAAAATATCTTAAACGGTCACAGAGAAAAACGCGAATAACGAGACCTCTGCAAAAGCGCTATGATTTGAGAAAATGTGGTATATCTGTATAACTAAATCTATGTGAATTGCGTAGGCGTTTAACATAGGGAAAATCGTTTTTAAAAGGGGCTTGTTTTTCGCGTTTTTCTCCGGAAACGTTAAGATATTTTCAAAAACTTTGCACCACTTTACTTGCATTGGTAAATAGAAGAATTTCGATTTTATCTCTGACAGTTTCATGGCCAACGCGATCATTACCTTTATTTCAAATTTTCAGTTTTACTCCTATTTTTCCGAAGGAAATGGCCAGTGGCACGCATAACTCTACAAAACATTTAGTTTTGATGTTCTTGATGCAATAAACACAGCCTTGATCAGATTCAGGCAACAACATATCGTGAGCCTTCTGTGAGATACAATGTTGAGGATGTATTTATAACAGATGAAGCTTGGCAATTGAAAAAAAAACATGCTTAGGCGAAGGAATCATTAAAAAAAGTTGTGAGAATTGTAGGACATTTCTTCTGCTCTAAGAAGTATATTTTGAGAGGCGCAAACAGTTTCAAACTCCCACAAAGTCAATAATAGAGTCAACCACCTGCTTTACTGTACCCTAGTAGTTTTTAATACTGAACATCTATATCATCACAAATTTGTTTAAAAAATTCAACACGTGTGAAATAAATAGTTTGATTACATTTTTACAGTTATAATTTCGATATCAACTGGTCGGTACAATAAACACCAAATAATTTAATGTCGCACATTTTAAAATAAAGGACAAAATTGAGTTTTAAAAAAATAAATAAGTCTAAAGAACATTGCTTTGAAATTATATACTTATAATAAAAATAAAGAAAATATGGTCACCGTATATTCCGCTTATTTCAATTTTTTTTGTTAAATTAATAACTTCCAGCAACATTATCTGAAACAAACGCAAAATAATAAGGTCAACTACATATATAAATTAATTTAGACAGTCACAGACTAATAAAGGGGAAAAAATAACAATAAACTGTTAAATATTCTTTAGGATTAGATGCACAGACGACGGTTACAGCGAAATGGCAAACAGAAAAATGTTTGTCTGAAAATAGTAATGTTCCAGAGTACTCCATCACGATGATGCATCTTTTCATAAGACAGTTTCAACTCTCCAGTTTTTGGCTTAAAAAAACAAAAGTAATGGAGCATCTGCTGTACTCACCTGACTTGGCAATGTGCTACTTTTGGTTGCTTTTTGGTCCTGAGGAGGAAATCGATACTGCCATTCACTATTATTTTGCAAGAATTCCGAAATAAGATTGGTTGGAAGCTTTTAAGGAGTGGAAAGTAGGAATGGTGAAGTAGATTATTGCTGAAGGGTGAAGAAAATTACTTTGAACCTATTTGAAATACAATATTAAAAAATATAGTAGTGCTGCAAGCGATGAGTTGCCTAAAATGGTTTTGTAATAAAGTGATATAAACAAAAACAGTTCGTTTATAATACATGGTAGTGTTTCACGATAAATTTACATATTAGACACGCCAAATAATCGTTATTTAGTGGTGCCCGAGCATTCGCTGTATTTTTTGTGAAATATGTGATGTGTTTATAGCGAATATTGCACAAAAAGTCGGTAAATGTAAATTTCAATGGGCACGACATAAAAGCTCCAAATATAAATTTCATTCAAACGCGGGAGTTTTTAAATGGGTTAAGTGTATAAGCAATTATTTTTTACCTTTTGTTTAAAAAAGAACAAATACAATGAATCTTGCAACATCGTGTCCTTAAATCGCAATAAATTTCAGATTAAAATCATGTTAGTTTTTAGAACTGCTCGGATATTTGTAATCACAGTTTTATATTTAAATAGTATAATCATTTTCTTAACATATCTAACAGTTCGTGGATGAACAAAAGCGATTATATCAAAATTTGTTTGAGTTTACTTTTATATCGTTTAAATCAAAACTTTTTCATTTTTAAAATAAGAATATATGTAAACCTATTTATATTACGTTATGATTTTATGGGCAATAACTGTTTAACCCCCATAAATCAAAGCGATATATGTAAATATTAACCCTCTGATTCTCCGCAATTACTTACAGTCTAAACTTTTATAAGAAGTACCTACTCACTTATAAACATATTGAAATGATTAATTCATGCAAAAAATGTCACCTGAAACGGCCTTTTAGTCACTTATTTCACATAAATCACTTTTATTTCATCAAATTGGTAAAGTACCGGCTAAAATATGTATTCAATTGGCTACTGAATGTATTTGAGCAAATTTTAGGCTATAGATCGACAGATTGCGATACTATAGTATAAAGCAACGGTGGGCAACCTCCGGCCCGCGGGCCAACTCCGGCCCGCGTAAAGTTCTAATCCGGCCCGCGAGATCTTTAGAAGAAATATTAAATAAATATTTTCAAAAACAAAAATTTGAAAGAAAAGGATTAGGTTAGTACCTAACATAAGGAAAAAGGAGACATCTACAGTTTCATTTTCGATATAATTCGTCTTATTTAAATTAAACACACATAGCTACATCTTTGTTCATAATTTAGTACTAACGTCGTAACATAGAAAGTCGTAACGCAGAAACTTCGGATATGTTCAATAATCGTTTAACGTCGGAAATGTTCGACAATTCGCTTTTCGTTTGTGGAATCCCCCGTGTAGTCACGTAGTGTCGTAGTAAATGAATAGTCGCATAGTTTTAAAGTGAAATATTTAATTAAAATTAATATTTATTTGTTAAAGGTAATAAAAAAAAAACTCGTATAATTTAAATTTTAAATAAGAAAAATAATTATAAATATTTATTTTAGTTCTGAAAGCAAAATGGCATCGAACAATAGTAAAAAACGAAAAGTTGATTTGGAAAACAGAGTTTTTCAAGATAAATGGACGTCTCAATATTTTTTTATTATTGTTTTTATATTTTCAGAAAAAAATTCAAGTAACAAAAATGTGTCCATTAACTACTAAGGCCCGCGGGCGAAACGTAAATCTTATTCTGGCCCCTGTTATACAAAAGGTTGCCCACCCCTGGTATAGAGCAGTGGTTCTTAACCTTTTTGTAGTCGAGGCCCCTTCAATATCCTAAAATATTTTCGCAATCCCCTAGTTTGTAGTAACACAAATATTAAGATTTATTTAAGAAGATATCTCTCCGATGGTTCGAGTAAAATAAGGAGCAAAAAAATTTTTTTTTGTGATTTCAATATTTTAAAAAGTAAAAACGTTTTAAAAATTGTTTGCCCCCCGGATAAGAATCGCTGCTATAGAGCACGTTGACGCGTGAATACCCGTAAAAACCGCTATATTTTTAGCCTAGGAATTTTGAAAAGTGTGGTTTTGCAGTGAAACGACATCACTTGAAAGGGTTAAAGATATTAAAGACCAAAGGAAAAAACATCAAAGTACAACCAATGGAACACAACACGTAGGAGGAGACACAGCTAAGATGATTAAGTCATGTGCATCGAATGGAAAAAGATAGAATGCCCAGGAAAGGCTACAAATCGCAAACTGGAGGAAAAGTCGAAAGAGAAGACCAAGGAAAAGCTGGAATGAGGAGGAAACTGGCACGAACAGAAAGATCGAATAGAGTAAGTTTAGAGAGCTTAAGATAGCAAGAGATGTAAGGAAAGGACTCATACGGAGTCCACAAAGAGAAGAATTAAAAACCTCACACGTAAGCATAAGAAGAAAAATGTGAAACAATTTTCTTGTAACAACTTTTTATTCTTTATACGCTCCTTTAATAAGATTTTACGTTTTGTCTGTGATTAACCATCATCGATTTAGTTACGTCTTCTGGGCATCATATTTAATTTTTGCATTCAAAGATAGTCCTGGAGATTCTAAATAATTTGACATAACATGATATGGATAAAATATTTAAAAACAATAAAAAAATACAAAAATATCGATTTTACATTTAATTTTGTCTGCAAATATTTATCATGATTATCTCAACTTCAAATTAAAAAACCTTCGTAACTTGTACCACATGAGTTTTAAAAGGTTTTACACCTTGTTTTTTTCACAACCTACTATGATTTTCTTTAAAAAATAAACTAAAAAACCTTCGTAACTTGCGTTTTATTGAAAATAACTACATTTACCCTTATACAGGGTGTTTCTTAAATATTGCGAAAAAGTTCAGGTGGTGGTTCCTTATCGAAAATTAAGGGGGGTCTTTCATATAAAATTTTATCCTTAGACGTCTCCTTTCGGAGTTACACCCCCCGTAAAGGGGAGCGGTAAAATTAGGTTTTTATTTTATTTCTCAAATTTGTATAAATGTAGGACAATGATATTTGGTAGATGTTTTATACTTATTAATAGGTTTCCCATAGTAATATTTTCAATCATCTCCCACCTTCACAGGGGGCTGAAAAGTGCGACCTCTGTTGGTTTTTTTATCAGAACTTTTTGGTGAGTTGAAATTTTGCAATGGAAAAAATAAGGAATTTAAATAGATCATAGCCAACCATAGCTTCCATTTAAAAAAAGTTAAGTTTGTGTCATAACTTTTTAGTATAATTGAATTTAACATAAAAATAATCTCCATATTTTTTTCAATATTTACAACAATAACGGAGACATGACACATTATAAATATTACTAACAAACTTTTTTTTCTTCTAATAACTCAAAACTGGAAATGATAGAATATTTTTGAACACAGTTCTGGGTTTGTCTTAAAAAACTGCACATTTTTGGTAATTTAACCGTTTCTCTATCTAGAATATTAAGCGAGATACCCATGTAATCCCATCGAATTTGGATCACCCTGTACCTACTTTTGCTTCATTATATTAAGCGTTTCGTCAGTTTGCCGTTTTAGTTGATTTAAGATTAATTTCTGTGAATAAGAATTCCATCCTATTCTAGATGTAGGTATCACATTGTTGATAATTACATGTTGCGGCTATCTATAGACCAGCGGCGTGCGGTCCATGGATGCGTTGGATGCGGCGCATCCCCTAAACTTCACGTCAAGAATATTTTTTTTCCGTATCATATTTGAATTTCGTGTAGCTTTATTTCGCTTTGATTTTATTTTTTGTTACGTGATAATTTTATTTATTATATACGATGTTTTGCCTGCTCGAAAATTTGCGTTATATAATCTACATCCAGCGAGCGGCTGACTAAATGTGTGCGATGCACAGCACTAGTGATTGTGAGCCCGACTGAGGGATGCGTTTCTGATTGTGGATTCGAAATTTGCGTTCTTGGCGCATGCGCACTGCGATGCAGTCCCTAGTCTATTGCCCGCATCGTTGCTTTACTTAACAGCTACGGGAAGCGATTACTCTCATGGTTCCTCTGTGTGGGGCAACTGTTATATGGTAGGGCAGCCGCACTCGATTGATATATACAGTGAGCTCGCGTTATAAGCAACTAACGGCGGCCAATTCCGATCTAAAAGTTGCTTATAACGTGAAAGTTGCTTATATGATAGAAATAGAAACTATTCGATTTTTAACATAAATAAATCTTGTTTTTAGTAGTAAAACTCAAAATAAAAGTTTACACCATAACAACGTGGTCGTTGTCGCGTTGCTATGGTGATCTGTACGTACCTATGTCAAACGAAATACGCGCGTGCCACGCACCTTTAGTCGTGATCTATGTACTTATACATCTCTCAAATAAAAAAATATGATGTGATTTCATGGCAAGTATACAGAGCGGATGAAACGGCCTTATTTTACAAGTGTTTACCGGACAAAACTCTTGTTCATACACGTAAAAAAAATATTCCCGGGAGTAAAATATCTAAGCAACGAGTTAGGTACTATTATACCGTGTGCTAATTCCACCGACAATCATAAACTGAACTTATGGTCTTTGGTAAATTATATAAAGCCAAAAAATTTTAGTAATTTAACCTACGAGTTTATTATATTATTCTACAGCGTCATTCAAAAAGTCTGCAAC